>CP092865.1:112240247-112955868 GCA_030710605.1 Cordylochernes scorpioides
AATCCCGATATACATGCTAAAAGGTACAACTTACTTAAGACGAATAATCCTTCCAATAATTATAATAACGAATAGATTCAAAAAGGATAAGTTTCTTTATTTGAAAAATCAATTCAAGCTTTCGGGCGCAAGCTGCCCTTCTACAGGAATAATAGATACAATTTCAAGTAGTCATGTATGTACAGATATATATATTTTATTTAAATGGTTTCTCGCTTTGTTCTTGTATAGCGTGAGTGGATCTCATACCCACGTGATTTAGTTTAACTCAAAGAAAAGCCTTGATAAAGAGAGGCGTGTTGCCCCTAGAAATACTAGCTGATTATTAATTTATATCAAGTATATGCCCTATATATTTATTTATACATATATATATAAGCTATTTTTTGCATATCTAGGATTATTTATGAAGTTTTCTATTTTATTATTTAAGAAAAATTATTGTTATGTAAATTAGTCAATTGGTTATTATTATTATATGCTAATTGTTAAGTGGTGTGATGAAGAGAAAACGGATAATTCTATTTTAGTATTTGGACCAGCCTATCATATGTTTCCGGGATATCTATGTGTCTATTTATACTATTATATTTTGATGAAATCAGTGCTTCCAGTATTAATCTTTTGTATTTACTATTTATGTTTGTATAATGAATATTAGGGTTTGCTAGGTTGAAATCGTGATCTGTGTTTCTAATATGTTGTACTATTAGAGATTTGGGGTCTTTGTTTTTAATATTTCTTCTATGTTCGTCTATTCTGTCTTTTATATGTCTGCCTGTTTCACCTACATATACATTATTACATTGGTTGCATGGTATGGAATATACGGCTTTGTTATTGTATAGTTTTGTTATAGGAATACTGTTTCTTGTAATAGGGTTTCTTATTATGGTTGCTATACTCGGGTTGCTTTCATAATATGTTCTTATACCGTGTTTGCTTAAAATTCTGGCTATATTGGTACTACTATGGGAATAGGGAAATATACATATTGATTTATAAACATGATTATTTCTTATGAGAGAGGGGTTATGGAAATGTCTTAATATAAATTTGACTAATTTACAACACAACACCTTTCGGAAGTCATTCCTAATGGAAGGCTATAATGACGAATGCATATATATATGAATGAATATAAAAATTGAGAAAATGCTCTTAAAATGTAAAATTCTCAGAAATCTTTTAATGGTCCATTAGAAGAGATCAAGGCCAACTGGCGGTATCAACGCCTGATATAGAAAATATATGGCAGTTAAATCTAGAAGTTATTGCTGAATGTCCCGCACGTCTTATGTTACTAGGTGTGAGGCATGCTGTTGTTAAAACTCGGTAAATTCGTCTCATCTCGTTTATCTGTACTCTACGATACAGCAGGTTCATTTGGTTGTGTCTTTGCATATTTGTTCTTTGCATATTTGTTCTTTGTGTAGCCCAATTTGCATGGCTTCAATTTGACTTATTTGTGTTCTAAATAGGATGTATGAATCAAGTTGAGGAGTCCAGTCCAACCTGAGTAGTCTTGTTGCCTTAAACTCCTTTTTCTACTGTAGCTTTTACCTTGACAAATAAAGAATGTTTCAAGTATATGAGTGGTTTCGTGGCCCAAAGCGACACGACATTTGGACCCTGCGATATCTCTTGTACCATTCCACAATACAGCAGGTTATTTGGTGTTGTGTCTGCATATTTGTTCTTCGTGTAGCCCAATTTGCATGGCTTCAATTTGACTTATTTGTTCTCTATTTAGATGTATGAATCAATTTAAGGAGTCCAGTACAACCTGAGTAGTCTTGTTGCCTTAAACTCCTTTTGCTACTGTAGCTTTTACCTTGACAAATAAAGAATGTTTCAAGTATAAGAGTGGTTTCGTGGCCCAGAGAGACACTACATTTGGACCCTGCGATATCTCTTGTGCAATTCCACAATACAGCAGGTTTATTTGGAACCTACGATCTCTCGTACAATTCCCCAATACAGCAGGTTTATTTGGAACCTACGATCTCTTGTGCAATTCCACCATACATAGGTTTATTTGGAACCTGCGATCTCTTAAAATTTCACAATACAGCAGGTTTATTTAGATCCTATGCTATCTCTCGTAAAATTCCACGTGAGTTATGGTATATACTCTCATGTCAGCACGATGTAGGAATTATATAAAAATAATTCTATGATTTTTTCCTTCTTTTCTATTGCAAATATGCGAAACTTGCTTCATTTGATTATTAGACGAACACTTTTTCTATCATGTACCTTTAAATGGAACCTTATTTTCTGTCCCATCCTTTAGAATTTAAAAACGAAATCGGATTTTTGATGCTTGCATATTCTCGTGACGATAGGTACTGAATCAATAATTATTCAAATTGATATGTAATTAGGTTAATATACAGTTCAATTCATTGAGAGACTTTTTTAAAATTAAAGTTTGTTTTAAAATGAAGTCATTTTAAATAGGACAATTTACCTTTAAAGAGAGAGAGAGAGTGGTCTCTGTGTGCTTTATCCATGTCTGGAAATCTCCTCGCATACCTGGGTGACCCTGGTTCGATCCCCATTACGCTGGAATAAAGATAAATACTGTTTTTAATATAACTTATCGCGTTTTTTAAATTTAATTTTCTTGTTTATTTTGTTACATATTAGTGTATATACGTATTGAACATTTTTATATAGCTATCCTTTACCTTTTGTGTAAACGCGTAAAAGTTAGCTTTTCTTCATCACTAAGATGGTGCCATCAGAGTTTTTTGGTATTGGAAGGTTTAGTAGGTGAAAAGAAGGTGGTCCACGGTTTGTTCTTCATCTTGGTCATAGGGACAAGTTGAGTCTTCTTTCAATACCATTGCTAAGTCTGCCTGGATGTAACCATGACCAGTCATAATTGCTTAGGTAAATCCATGTTTGTGTTTTGAAGCATTGAGAGTAGAAGTTTCGGGGTAATTCTTCGTAGATTTCTAGTGGAGTCTTCTTGAATGTAAAGTATGAGGATTAAGGATCTATACGGGTTATAACCCCAGCAAGATCACGTTAATTGGAAGATACCTATATTACAAAATACCTTTTATCCATATATACATCTTTAATTAAAAGGAATATATTGGATCAAAATATCATTTATTTTACCAATTTTCAGTTGGCTGAACGCCAATCTGTATCAAGGTGTTATAACATATTTAATGTGTGTCAACAACAGTTACAACAAGGTTGTTGGCACAGATTAAATATGTTATAACACCTTGATAAAGGTTGGCGTTCAGCCAACTGAAATATTGGTAAAATAAATGATATTTTGATCCAATATATTCTTTTTAATTAAAGATTTATTTATTGATTGCTCTATTTTCAAAATATATATATGTCGTAAACCCAGGTAAGCCAACAAGTGAGTTGGAAGCAGTTGGGGTTGAGTGGCAAGGCGTGCAGAGTGGGAAGTCCGCACGGGACTATAAGGATAAAGTTTGGGATCAAAAGACGCTCTCCTAGTACGTCTCACGTGGCACGAGGAACAGGGGAATTTGACGATTAACTGAGGAAAGCTCGGGCGTCCTGCATGAAGCCGCGGAGGCAGGGAGGAACCAAAACGGCGGCCACGAGGGCGCCGTGAGATGAAAACGATCCTAGACTCAGCGCGCCTGTCCGAAAATATCCCATGTAACCTAACTAACTGTCAACAACCAGACCAACGCCCTTTTTTGTCCCTCTCTGGATCCATCGGGTGTCCAGTGGCAAGATGGTGTCACTTTGAGACGACTAGAAAAGACGTCATACTTTATTACTTACATGTCATATTGTTTAAATTACGATATATATCTATTTGAATGTAAAATCAATACAACTGGATGAATGATTGAAAAATTATTTTAAAAATACAAAAAATGTATGATGTTATATTTGATACATCACTTCATTCATTCAAAATAATCTCTAATATTTAAAATGTATTTAATTATAATATATTTAATGTATTTAATATATAAAAAGATTATGTACCATATTATCATTATTTTTTATAGTATCATTCATTTTGTAACATCGTAATTGTTTATTTACCTTTACCTTTGAGTAAACGAGTAAAGGTTAGCTTTTGTCAATCCATAGGAGGGTGGCCGTCAGGAATCTTTGTTATTGGAAGGTTAGACAGAGAGGGGAAGAGGAGGTGATCCATGGTTTGGTCTTCATCTTGGTCACAGGGACAAGTTGGTGTTCTTTCAATACCTTTGCTAAGTCTGCCTGAATGTAATCATTTCCAGTCGGAATTGTTGTTTAGGTAAATCCATGTTTGATGTTTTGAAGCATTAGGAGCAGTAGTTTCGAGGTAAATCTTCGTAGCTTTCTGGTGGAGTCTTCTGGAGTAAAGAGAAGTGTTGGCAGAAATAACCGAAGACCTCTGATTCAAATTGGGCTCTTTAAGAAAATGAATGGATCAACTATTTTTACAAGGTAATAAGAGTGAAGAATCACATTAGCGAGGAATACATTAAGCAACAACTCGATGGAAAATTTTCCGGGAGGAAATTAATGCATAGAAGCACAGGGCGCCTCTCCCGTCAAAATAAACGTCAAAACCTGACGCCATCTATTGACCGTCGCCGCAACTAGCGGCCTCGGGTCGGTGACAAATCCACAACACCAGCTTTGGCAAACTGAGAAGCGTCCACCTAGAGACCACCGGGATAATGATGGCGTCAAGTTTTTGACGTTTATTTTGACGGGAGAGGCGCCCTATGCTTCTATGGATTAATTTCCTCCCGGCAGTTTTTCCATCTATATTCTAGCCATAGATTTGGTCCAGCCACCTTGCCAGCAAAACACCTCTTTGGTAGATTGTGAAGATTCCATTAGATCCCTTGTGGATCTCATGGAATAAAGTCCGCCCTAGACTGAGGAGGGCCATTAGCCCGAAACCATGGTCGCTAAGTGGACGCTTCTCAGTTTGCCAAAGCTGGTGTTGTGGATTTGTCACCGACCCGAGGCCGCTAGTTGCGGCGACGGTCAATAGATGGCGTCAGGTTTTGACGTTTATTTTGACGGGAGAGGCGCCCTATGCTTCTATGGAATAACCCGATGTAACAAAATTAAAATACCTAAAGAGAATAGAAGAAAACTTGTAATTTAAAAATTTTCAACTCTATAATATATTTACCATTTCAAATCTCTATATATTCTTTGAGGTATAAGAATGAACTATAGCCAAATATTTAAACCAGAACTTTCTATTCATGATATAATTGTTTAAAAAGTTTTAAAATTACAAAATATTTTCTCACAATGAGTTTCTTTTATTTCAAAACGCTAGCTTTCAAGTGATAATCACTCTTCAACGGGCTTAATAAAACATCGACTATATCTTAAAAGAAATATTTACAAAACAAACGCGCGCAGCGTGGATATTTACAACTGAAATTTTTAAATTGATATGTAATTTAACAATTTTATGGAATGTAAATAGACATATTACATAGAATTGTTAAATTACATACCAATTTAACAATTTCAGTTGTAAATATCCACGCTTTGCGCGTATGTTTTTGTAAATATTTATTTTAAGATATAGTCGATGTTTTATTAAGTCCGTTGAAGAGCGATTATCACTTGAAAGCTAGCGTTTTGTAATAAAAAGAAACTCATTGTGAGAAAATATTTTGTAATTTTAAAACTAGAACTTTACCAGATATATACTTTGCTCAATCTTGATATAAGATGTTATTTTTTTTAATTGTGAACTCAAGTTAGCATTATACCATGTTTTCTCCTGTAAAAGGTGTTCCATCCTGAAAGCTAGAGAATAAAAAGGTTTTGAAAATATTCTTTTTCCTGGAGGCCTGATATTTTCACTCCATATTGAAACATAAGATTATGTTTTAAATGAAGACCTCTCCCATTACCTGCTTAATTGTACAGCCCTTGATGAAGAAAGGAAGGCCCTATATCAGCAAATTAAATGTACCAACATTTCACACTACGTATTGCTTTCCAAAATATCAGCAAACAAATCTAAGGCAATAGTTTACTATAATTTTTTTAGATCATCATTATGTAAAGACCAGTCAACAAGTGAATGACTTTGAGATGAAGAGTAAAGCCAGTTTAATTTCTATTTCACTACCTATGTAAATAATACAAGATGATTATTACCTTACCCAATTGGGAGAATCTGTATGGGGCATGTCCCTAATAAAGGCTTTGTGTGTGTGATTATTCTTTAAACTGTGAACACTTTATTTAAGTAGAAATATCGAAGTACATCTAATAATTTCTTCTCTACATATGCAAAAACGTTGTGTTCTATAAAACAAATTAATTACAAACTGTTTTGATATTGTCTATAAATCAATCTATAAAGGTAGAGGAAATATGATACAGGTTTAATAGAAGGAGGAATATCGTATAGGTATAATCTGTGTTCTAGAAAATTTCCAAAAACAAATCAAAAGTAGAAATGAAGAAAGGTTAAAAAAAGATAAATGGGGCAATAACGCATTCTCTCAGAAATTAAATGAATTGACAGAAATAAATTTTAAAAAGTGATATTCTTGTTAGATGATTGATTGTTCAAGGTCCGCGTGTTGCTAAACTGGGGTCAACCCCAGATCTCAAGGTGATTTGTTATCAACTGATAGGGGAAGAAGGTCTACGTTGTGATAGAATCACCAGTATATACAATGTAGTTATTTTCCTGAATATCTACAGAGGTCTTCTTTTTCTTATCTTCATTCAAACATTTCAGTGTATCAAGCTTGTAGAGTTGACAACCATCAAGCCTGGGTTATATCTGCTTATGTTGTTGCTTATTTGTTTAATGTATATGTTTATTCAATGCTATTTTTCTTGGTTGTTTATTTTCTTTTTTACAATTCTGTTACCTACTCTACTAAAATATGAAATATTGTAAATAGTTTCACGCGCAATTATTCAGATCGGATATAGCGTGTCTTGTTTGCAACTGGTAAATAAATAAAATCAGGCCTGGGTAAAGTAGAATGCGTTTGTTTTTGTCATTAAGACTGAGAGCACTACTCAGTGGCAGGCCGACTTAGCTACAAAAGAAATGGCTGCCTCTGACATGAGGAACAGATGCCATGTGCAACCGCCCCTAACATGGAGTACAAACGCTGCTCATCCTGTATCCCTGGATCAGAAGCCCTTACAGGGTACTATCAGCCGGGCCAGCTGAGCCCAGGTTTGGCAAGCTTGTTACTTCTCCCCTCCTTCCTTTTTATTCGGGCTTGGGAATGGTAAAGATGGATTTGAGTACATACTGAAATTCGAGAACTTGACGTTAGGTGACCAGACATTGTAATACCTGACTTTCAACAGTATACGCTCGAAATAAGTGCAACGCTCTCTATTATTCAATTAAAAAATAATGAATTCATATATTCCATAGGAATTCCAAGAAACACCAAGAAACATCACACGATGTAATTTAGGATCAATTATATTTGTTGTCGTTACAAGAGTTACAAAAGTCTTTGTTTCTCCAAACACATTCTTAACTCTGTAAAAATAGACGATGCCACACACAACATGAACTTGGTATGTAAGGGTATACATTTTATAAAGATAATACAAATGGTTCAAATGAGCTAGTATATATCGGAATAAGGATATAAGCTCTCTTTGCGGAATATATATCTGGAGATGTCGACATTTCAACATCTCGATTTACTTTCTATTTGTTAAAGAAAGAATATTTTTATCCATATCTTTCTATATTCCCTATTTACGTGAAATTATATTAGTATATTCGCTATTCCGTTTAGCTTTGAATGCACAATCGAAAAAAATATAGGGTTTCGGCCATCAGGCTATCCCATATCCCTGAAATTCCAGCTGTCAAAAAGAGCAATTAGATCTTGATTTGATGGCTTAAATTCCTACCATTAGACTGTAGGTGGATAAATATGATTAGATGAATTTAAAACTAGTAAATATATAGAGATTATAAACTGGAAGAGATTAGTGGCCATAAGTCGGTGGACGAGTGAGTAACACCCTCGATTCCCGACAGCCATGAACCGGGATAGAATCCCAAGTTAACATTGTGTTTAATATGTGAATAGCCGTCACATATTATTCATTGTTTCAATTATCATGAACTAGGTTGCTCTTGTTGAGCGGTACCTAGTAAAGTGATTTTGGAACCATGATCAGTGGCCACACGTTCCTTCGTGCATACGTCATGGTTAGCGTATCACTGAACAAGCTAGTGTGGAATCAGCCGCGTTCTAGTCTTCCCTTTCCTCATCCAAATGGACCACGACATTCGGCGTTTCTATTAATCTCCTCCAAACAATTAATAATTAAGTCCTATTTTAGTGTTAATTCGATACATTTTTGCATTTTAAAAAATTGAGGCAAAAATATTTTTTTTATTAAGATGATTAAAAAATAATAATAAATTCAAACTTGCAGAAAAATCCTATTTGAATCCATGTATTTTTGGTGTTTCTAAATTCTTCAAGGGTAAGATAAGGGTTTTGTGTTGTAGCAAAGAGACTTGTACACTAAAAAATGCTTATATATTTTTTGATCAAAATGATTTCAAAGGAAATTTATATTACTGTACAACACAGCTAGTCACATATATGTCACACTAGTCACAGAAATGGTATATCCTGACCGGTAACACGAGTATTTAAGATAGAAGATGCCATCTAGTGGAATAAAAATAAACTAAATGTTGATTTTTAACTTGTTTAATGATATTTGGCCAAACCAATCTCTTTATCAATCAAGCTCTGCCATCTAAAATGCTCGTGTGAGGGATCAAGCTATATCATTATTGTTTTTAATATCAACACTTGATCTTTTTTTCTATTTTTTCTTATTATAATATAAATATTTTATGTATTTATTAGTTGATTTAAGTATAAGAGGTTTGATTTTTATATATGTTATATAAAAATATTATTTTATTTAAAATTATATATTCCATAGATACAAATACTTTGTTTAAATCGACCGCCAGAGGTCACGCTTATCCTATAAAAACTCATTGTTGTTATTTCCCGATGGCCGGCTCAAATTTTTGTAGATTATGTAAATAATCTTTTGTTTTCCTTATTCTACTCGCCTTAAGCCAGGCATTACTTTTATCGAATTGTTTTTTATATATATATGTCATAAAAAAAAAGACGTATATTCTAGTTACGTTACCAATTCATGCAGTCGTGAATGGAAAAAATGAATGATAACTTTTGTCTCATTAAATATTCATTATTTTGATTATTTTTTAAAGCAAACAGTATTTGCATACATAGAACTAACAATTGTTATTATCTATTTTCAAAAAAAAAAAACCAATATTGGGTTGTATTCCTTTTGTTAAGGATTCCCCTTCATTCTAAAATTCAACTCTGTGATTATAGAATTCCAATTATTTTATGAATAATAAAAATCATATTTTTATTATATCATATACAGGGTGTACCAGGTAAATTGGGACTAACTTTGACAGTCCATAAAACAAAAACTACTTGAGATTAAAAAATTGTTTTTTTTTTCATTACGTAGCCATATTCATGTAAAATGCAACAGTACATGTGTGCGCAGTGTAGTGATGAAGAGTAACCGAGAATTTGAAAATCGAGCTGCCATCATCGTTGCTCTGCGCGCCGGAAGGAGCCCCAAAGAGATAGTGGATTTTCTTAAGTTGCCCAAAACCACTATTTATCGTGTCAAGAAGCAGTTTGATGAGGCCGACAGTAACAAAGAGGGGATAGCTACAAGGAAAAAGCACTCGCGTCGATCGGACAGGGTAAGAGGCGAAGAATTTGTCAAAAATGTCAAGGAGAAGATTGATGGAAACCCTGGGAAGAGCATGAGGGCCATAGCCAAGGAAATGGACGTTGGCTCTATGACAATTGTCAGAACTATCCATGAGGACCTTGGTCTCAAGTCTTATGCCCTTCAGAAAGGTCAGTTGCTGACTGAGAATATGAAGAATAACAGAAAAGGAAAGGCTGCTGCCCTCCTCAACAACCTGAAACACGACTCTTTTGGCATGCTAAGGTTCTTCTCTGACGAAAAGAACTTTGACGTGGACCAAAAGGTAAATCCCAGGAATGATCGCTGGATCTGTAAAGACCCCTCAGAGATACCTGTCGTGATGCACACGAAATTTCCTGCCTCCGTAATGGTCCTTGGCGTTATCAGCAGTGAAGGTGATGTCATGCCTCCCCATTTCTTTGAGAAGGGCCTTAGGATGAACGCTGACACCTACATCAATGTTCTGGAGACCGTTGTGAAGCCTTGGATGGACATGGTGGCCGCAGGAAGGAAGTATGTCTTCCAACAGGACTCAGCTCCAGCCCATAAGGCAAAAAAGACACAATCGTGGCTGACACTTAACGTCCCTAGTCACTGGGGTCCTGATATTTGGCCCCCTAATTCTCCATATTGCAATCCCCTCGACTACTATGTATGGGGCGTTGTTGAGAGAGATGTCAACAAAGTTCCTCATACCACCATCCAGTCTGTCAAGAAAGCAGTTCACACGGTGATGACCCAAATGGACAAGGTCATCGTCGCCAAGGCCTGTGCTTCATTCCGCACTCGCCTCGAGACTGTTGTAGCTAATAATGGAAACTACATTGAATAAATAAAAACTATATCCTTTTATCTACTACTGTGTCAAATTTCATTCGGATATTTTAATTTTTACTTGCAAAAAATTTCAGTTAAAATACCATTGTTGAAATTCCCAATTTACCTGGTACACCCTGTATATTCAATTAAAGCAATCTCTCTGATCAAGACTATTTTTATTAAATAGGTAACTGAATGTGAGACAAACCTTATTTTGTTGTAAATATTTCCTCTTCCCTCTCCTCTTGTTGACGTGTAAATACGGCGAATCCTATATGGGGCGGAATGCCCTGAATAAAGGCTTTTGTTGTTGTTGTTGTTTGTTGACTATTTTTATTATTATTCTTTAAAGAATTTTAACCACAACTGCATTACCATAATCCTCAACATGATATAAATTCAAGCAGAAAATCTCATTATTTTTTATATTATAACATATATATAATGAATAAATAGAGGGATATAATAAGATTAAAAAAAAAAAAAAAACTCCAGCATAGATTTGGCCGTTACGCGTCATAAGCTGGTAAGAAAAAGGAATAAGTGAAGAGATAGGTTTGTAGAAAAGAGCAAAGAAAAAAAATGATTTATAAAAATATTTTGTTTTAATATATCGAAAGAAATCATATTTTAAGAATGTAAAATTACAAGCAATACTAACAAAGGAATACAGAATTTGTATTTCGAACTAATGTGCGATGGCAATATTATTTGAACAAGGCTCACATAGCAATAGAACAAATGAAGTAATAAATTATCTCTGCTTTATCATATTACTTGACACTGATATCTCCGCCTTTGCCGCTCCCAAGTCCGGATGAAAAAGGAGGAGAGGAAGCAGTAACAAGCTCGCTAAAAAATCTGGGCTCATCTGACCCGGCTGATAGTACCCTGTAAGGGCTCCTAATCCAGGGATGCAGGATGAGTCTGTACTCCATGTTAGGAGCGGCTGCACATGGCGTCTGTTCCTCATGTCAGAGGCGGCCATTTCTTTTGGAGCTAAGTCGGCCTGCCACTGAATAGTGCTCCCAGTCTTAATGACAAAGGCAGACGCATTTACTTCACCCAGTCATGATGGTTGTCCCCCGGCAGACACCATCAAAAGTCTCATGCTTTACAAGCTTGATACCCTAATATGTTTGAGTGGAGATAAGAAAGATGAGATGACTTGACACGATCAATCAAATGATATAATACCCAGTTTACAACGAACCATGGAAAATTCAAGGGATTTTCAACAATTGGAGCGGTTGAGGACTCAAGCTGTCACTGTGTCAAGGAAATCCAGGACTCGAGACACCTACTGTTGGAATGCCCACTCTTCTTTATCGCTAGACAACAGACAATAAATAATGTTGTAGATTTATATCAATTTGTAAATACTAGAGATAATTATCACAGATTTAAACATTTTTGTAAATATATTTATGATTATCTTTCTAACCTGAAAGGATCAAGTTCCTAATATATATTATTGTTTCTCTTTTTTATTATTATTTTTGTAAAATATGTTTATAACTGCTTCTGTTTAAAAATATAAATCGAGGCAATTATTCCTAGCTTGGATATCGCGTTTTGTGTATTGAAATAAATAAATCAAACGATATCAATGAAAAATGAATAATATCAAAATCAAAGTATGTAAAGCCTTCATGTAAAGTTTTTTTACTCCCATATGTCCAATATAAATCACAACAGATGTTCTCTATTCAGTGTTTTCTGTGATTCCAACATGAATCTTTCTACACGTCGCATAAATTATAGAAGAAAATTCTTCCATACAATCCTTCATCAACATGTTATTAAGTCAAGACCTTTTTTTTCCTCTCTGTAGATCTCTCGGTCCGTCTCTAAAGGGTAGCAGAGAGCGGTGTTGTTACAATTCCTCAGTCTAAGTGAATGTATTGTCCTTTTAATGAGGCCCATTAGGGGATGTCCCATCAGTTCCACTGGCTTCGGGGGGCGGAGCCAAAGGGTCCGACAAAAAACACCACAGTCCGAGCGAAGGGGTTGAAGGCGAAATGACTTTAATTTGTCACAGGCCCGCCATTGGTCGAGTCGTCCAATTAATAGGAATAGAGGCCAGTCTACGGTTGGTGACTTGCTTCTCAGAACTTCTGCGATCTGGTTTCCTTACACTTCCTCCTCTTCTTCAACTTCTTTTATTCTTTCAACTTTTTTTACCATCTTGTAGTCCTTTTCGTTGTCTTCCAACACCCTTTATTTAAGGCCGGTAACCTGCCGATTGCAATTTAAATTTGGGGTATTTTAGAAAATAAGGAATTTTTCCGAGAATTTGAAATTGAGTTTTACTTTTTTTTTAGAATTAATTTGATAGTATTGTTTTGTTAGGTTTCTCAACTTGGGAGAGTATTTTGGACTTAGATTTTTGTCGTTTTTTATCATTGTGGATAGTTTTTATTTGTTTGGTTTGAAAACGGTAGTGTTTTTTGCAACGTATTCGAATAACACTTGGTTGGGGAAAGTAATCCATACTTCCTTCATTTTTTTATTTTTTATTTTTAAATGAATAAATATAATTATAATAAAATGTATAAATGCACATAAATTATATCTTATTTGTATTTTTATAATATATTATGAAATATAAATTGATGTTTTTTATTGTATATGATCTCCGACTGAGTAAAATATTTTATGGGTTTTACGGTAAAGCAATAAAATACTGGTATAATCTAATACAATCATGAACAAGTTGTACCTTTCAGCATGTATATCGGGATTCAGACAATAACTTTGAAAGATATTACAGTGACGTTTATTGAAGACAAATGAGATAACCCATATACACTCATAGACAAAACTTAAGGAAGTAGTACCTTTTAGCATGCATATCTGTATTTAAACAATAACTCTGAAAGATATTACAGTGACCTTTATTGAAGACATACGAGATAACCAAGTTCTGAATATAGAGTAATTCATATTTAAATCATTAGATAATATTATAACACTATGCGGCGCTGAGTTTGTTTTTACAAAAATGTAATGTTTTGATAAAGGTTGGCGTTCAGCTAACCGAAATATTGGCAAATAAATCTTTTAATAATTCAAAAATATGTATTTTTTATTGTCTAAAAATAACCAAGTGTGAACAAAAAGGCCTCTGTATCCTTCAAATTTCAAATACTTTCCAATTCCATGAGTTTTGTCTATGAGTATAAATAATATGATAAAAACATTAAATTCTTCAAATTAAAGATACTTCATATGAATGCCGGCCAGGCAGCCTCTATCTTTACGAAAAACATTAAAGTTGATTATATTTTCATATATTTTGAGTTTTATCTTTAAACACCCTTTTTATAAAGACTATAGTTAAAATTTGAGGCGCTCAAAGAAAATTTTGAATTCCGGGGTGTCATTGCTTTGTCAATTGCAGACCATGATTGGAACAATATATTACGTCATATTATAACTGGTTACTTATTGGTCTTATGTTACTAATTCCTTTCACAACTTTAGAGTTATAATTAAACACACACACAAAAGCCTTTATTAGGGACTTGTCCCATACAGATTCTCCCAATTGGGTAAGGTAATAATCATCTTGTGTTATTTACATAGAAATTGAACTGATTTTACTCTTCATCTCAAAGTCATTCACTTGTTGACTGACTGGTCCTTACATAATGGTGATCTAAAATATTTATAGTAAGCTATTGGCATAGATATGTTTGCTGATATGTTTTGAAATCAATACGTAGGGTTAAGTTTTGGTACATTTAATTTTTTTATATAGGACCTTCCTCTCTGCATCAAGGACTATAGAGTTATAATTAAAATAATTTTATTAATTATTTAAAAAATTATTTACAACATGTCAACCGAATTTAAGCAAGTTTGGCCTCTAAATACCCATTTATTTATTTCTCAAGAAGCCTTTGGGATCAAAACATTTTTGGTCATTGAGGTACAGCTTGCATCACGCTGACAAGTGCCAACAGCCTGGAATGCGTTCGTGGTCGACCTTTCTTGATTTATCAAGAAAATGGGTTGGCAAAATATCAGGGAACAAGGCTAAATCAACGTTTAGTTGATTTCTGTTCCACTAGATGGCGCTCTGCCATCTAAAAAGTTTATATGCTCTTGGTCAGGATATGCCATTTTTTTATTTTAATAAAAAATTATTCTCATAGTAACAATAACTTGAAGTGAGCTACATTATTAAAGAAAATAATACTAGTCGTGGTATTTGTTCTTAAAATAGTAATTTATATCTTTTGTTGACTAAGCTTTTGAATGTGATTAGCTTTTACTAATTTTCAATTTGCAGTCTCAGTGGTAAATACATGTTTAAGAGAAATTTCTTTTCCTCGAATATACCCAGACCAATCTATTTATGAGTTTAATTTTCTTAATTAAGTTTTCCTGTATATAAATTTCATCATTGCCACTAAATATGATTAGCTTTTTATTTTTTATTATTTCAATTTTCAGACTTCGTGCATAAGACTATGTCTTTTAAAACATTTTATTAATCAACAAGGCGCGATATTAGAATATTTGCATCTATTACAGAGGAAACAAACAAAAACAACAAACAAATTAGAACTTAGAATTAAATATTCACTAATTTACATGTATATATTATTCTACAGAGTTCATAAAATTTATATAGACAAAGTGGCTGATGTTAAATCATTTAGATCAGGGAACAATCGATGTCTCACTTCTGTAAAGTTCGGACAGTCATAGATAAGGTGAAGAGCACACTTTGTTCAGTTTCTATGCAGGAACAATTCGGTGTTTCTGATAGACCTCTTTTATGTAAGTATTTCTGAAATTTCCCGTGTGATGTGACAAATTGAGTGACTATAAAATTAGGATGGAACTGTGTATAAATTCCGTTTAGGAAAATAGTGTGAATTGTATAATTTGCATTATAAATGGATTGGTACAAGATTGGTACTTGTACATATTATTCATAATTTTTTTTTTATTCGCCAATTATAAGTATTTATCTTGATAAATTTTGTTTTTCAGTTTATATTTTATTGATTCATATTTCAGATAGTCTTTAATGAAAGGTGAATGCGGAAGGAGATATGAACATTCGTGTGCAATGGTTCGATATCCATGTGCCACTGATATATTATGTTGTAATGGAGTTTCTGTGAAAGTATAGAAATATAGGCAATATATATGACTAAACAAACTTGCTAAATATTACACTGCTACAGTTAAACCTGTCTATTCATTATAAAATTGTGAAAAAAGTTTTAAAATTACAATTTTTCTTTTCACAATGAGTTTCTTTTTATTAAAAAATAAGAAGAAATCAATGGATCAATTTTATAGGTTCTGGATGCCCTATAAATGTAGACATATTCCATAATATTGTTAAATTACAAACCAATTTAAAATTTTCAGTTATAAATATCCACGCTGCGCTCGTTTGTTTTTGTAAATATTTCTGATAGGATAAAGTCGATATTTTATTAAGCCCGTTGAAGAGCGATTATCGCTTGAAAGCTAGCGTTTTTTAATAAAAAGAAACTCATTGTGAGAAAATATATTTGTAATTTTACAACCTGTCTATAGCGCCCCCTCTTGGGACTCAATCGAAATAAGGTGCTATAGAGAAGGGGTGCTATAGACAGGTCACTTTTAATGTAAAATGTTTACATTTTAATGTTTAAAATCGGGCACTATAGAGAGGAAGGCGCTATTTAGAGGGGGCGCTATAGACAGGTTTAACTGTACATATAAAAGAAATAAAGATTTTAAGATGCGTACTTAAATTTCGAATATACATAAAATGTAACTTGACACCTGCAGCTCCAGAAAATACATTTTAGCCTCAGATTCACTAAGCGATACATTTTGGAGAAGCCACTGCTTATCATAAAACAGTTCTAGGAGTTTGGAACTTGTGGAATGTGTGCAATCTTTACACAAGGGGGATAAGGAACAACAAACAAACTGGTATTCCTTATAAATATTTTCTATTTGATGATACATCTATATAAATATAAAATTACCTAGACAGAGTTCTTAATAAAAATTTAGAACAATATCTCAAGGTCATAGGCTCAGTCGGACTCTGAAGTTAGAATATTTTAGAAAGGTTCAACATACAATATTAATTATCATCGAGAACAGAAATGTAATACGACATACATAGACTTCACGTGTTCAACACCAGCACAGCAAACTGTAGATTCTATCTTTAAAAAACTTTAACAGTTATATAAAACAATCGTCATTATATTTTTCTATTCACAAAATTAATTAACCTATTCAGAGTTAATTCTTCAAATATATTCAATTATGTAAATTATTAAATTCTTATGTTCTGTATTTACATATATTCCTCTTTAATCATTCTATATAACCTTTCTCTCTCTTTACAAACACATATTGCCTTGTTTATACGTTTTAGTTAGACGAAAAAGGGCTTGCCCGAAAAAGCTTGTTTCAATTAAGTAAATAATAAGAATCGTAGTGTTTTATGCTTTTTTTTTTTGTAATTTGTCGATATCCTAGATTTACATATATTCCTATTTAAACATGCTATACATTCTCTTTCCATTGTCTTGTTTATATGTTTTAGTTGGCTAAAGAAAGGCTTGCCCGAAAATTTGCTTCAATCAATGTACAAGTAATGTATTTGTAATATGTACTTGTAATATATACTTGTAAATAAAAAAGGTTGCGGCGTTTTATGATTTTTTTTGTGATTTGTCTGAATACTCCATCCTATAATAATGAATATACATAAAGTTAACGTGTCCATTCCCAACAGCAAACTGTAGATTGGTGTACACATGAAGTCAACCTACCCGGTGTATTTGTCTAAATACGCTATCCTATAATAATGAACATACATCAAGTTAACATGTCCATTCCCAACAGTAAACTGTAGATTGGTGTAGACATGCAGTCAACCTACCCGGTGTATTTGTCTAAATACGCTATCCTATAATAATGAACATACATCAAGTTAACATGTCCATTCCCAACAGTAAACTGTAGATTGGTGTAGACATGAAGTCAACGTACCCGGTGTATTTGTCTAAATACGCTATCCTATAATAATGAATATACGTCAAGTTAACATGTCCATTCCCAACAGTAAACTGTAGATTGGTGTAGACATGAAGTCAACCTACCCGGTGTATTTGTCTAAATACGCTATCCTATAATAATGAACATACATCAAGTTAACATGTCCATTCCCAACAGTAAACTGTAGATTGGTGTAGACATGAAGTCAACCTACCCGGTGTATTTGTCTAAATACGCTATCCTATAATAATGAACATACATCAAGTTAACGTGTCCATTCCCAACAGCAAAGTGTAGATTGGTGTAGACATGAAGTCAACGTACCCGGTGTATTTGTCTAAATACGCTATCCTATAATAATGAACATACATCATGTTAACGTGTCCGTTCCCAACAGTAAACTGTAGATTGGTGTAGACATGAAGTCAACGTACCCGGTGTATTTGTCTAAATACGCTATCCTATAATAATGAACATACATCATGTTAACGTGTCCATTCCCAACAGTAAACTGTAGATTGGTGTAGACATGAAGTCAACGTACCCGGTGTATTTGTCTAAATACGCTATCCTATAATAATGAACATACATCATGTTAACGTGTCCATTCCCAACAGTAAACTGTAGATTGGTGCAGACATGAAGTCAACGTACCCGGTGTATTTGTCTAAATACGCTATCCTATAATAATGAACATACATCATGTTAACGTGTCCATTCCCAACAGCAAAGTGTAGATTGGTGTAGACATGAAGTCAACGTACCCAGTGTATTTGTCTAAATACGCTATCCTATAATAATGAACATATGTCAAGTTAACGTGTCCATTCCCAACAGTAAACTGTAGATTGGTGTAGACATGAAGTCAACGTACCAGGTGTATTTGTCTAAATACGCTATCCTATAATTAAAACGAAAATCACGAAATTTCTCTTTAATGGCTTATAAAATGCTAAAAATGAAGAGAAGAAGTTTTCTTTATTAAAATATATAGGTTACAAGCTTTCGGGCACCAAGCCCTTCTACAGGTACCGTGCCCGTTGGTGCCCGAAAGCTTGTAACCTATATATTTTAATAAAGAAAACTTTTTCTCTTCATTTTTAGCATTTTATACGCTATCCTATAATAATGAATATACGTCAAGTTAACGTGTTTATTCTCAACAGCAAAGTGTAGATTGGTGTAGACATGAAGTCAACGTACCCGGTGTATTTGTCTAAATACGCTATCCTATAATAATGAACATACATCATGTTAACGTGTCCATTCCCAACAGTAAACTGTAGATTGGTGTAGACATGAAGTCAACGCACCCGGTGTATTTGTCTAAATACGCTATCCTATAATAATGAATATACGTCAAGTTAACATGTCCATTCCCAACAGTAAACTGTAGATTGGTGTAGACATGAAGTCAACGTACCCAGTGTATTTGTCTAAATACGCTATCCTATAATAATGAACATACATCATGTTAACGTGTCCATTCACAACAGTAAACTGTAGATTGGTGTAGACATGAAGTCAACGCACCCGGTGTATTTGTCTAAATACGCTATCCTATAATAATGAATATACGTCAAGTTAACATGTCCATTCCCAACAGTAAACTGTAGATTGGTGTAGAAATGAAGTCAACGTACCCAGTGTATTTGTCTAAATACGCTATCCTATAATAATGAACATACGTCAAGTTAACATGTCCATTCCCAACAGCAAAGTGTAGATTGGTGTAGACATGAAGTCAACGTACCCGGTGTATTTGTTTAAATACGCTATCCTATAATAATGAATATACGTCAAGTTAACGTGTCCATTCCCAACAGCAAAGTGTAGATTGGTGTAGACATTAAATCAACGTACCCGGTGTATTTGTCTAAATACGCTATCCTATAATAATGAACATACATCATGTTAACGTGTCCATTCCCAACAGCAAAGTGTAGATTGGTGTAGACATTAAATCAACGTACCCGGTGTATTTGTCTAAATACGCTATCCTATAATAATGAACATACATCATGTTAACGTGTCCATTCCCAACAGCAAAGTGTAGATTGGTGTAGACATTAAATCAACGTACCCGGTGTATTTGTCTAAATACGCTATCCTATAATAATGAATATACGTCAAGTTAACGTGTCCATTCCCAACAGCAAAGTGTAGGTTCGTGTAGACATTAAATCAACGTACCCTGTGTATTTGTCTAAATCCGCCAACCCCTAATGAATATAGGTCGAGTTAACGTGTCCATTCCCAACGTCAAATAGTATACAATTTTTTTTTTACAATTAAAATAATTTTATTGACATCTTGTCGATACATTCAAAGTGCACATCTGTACCTTTTAAAAATATATTATACATTATATACACTATGTACAATGAATATGGCTCCTCTGCCAGCGCTGCGGAGTTTGGTGGAGAATCGCCAGTAGGTCTCCAGCGACACCACGTATTTCGCGATCTACGACGAATTCGTAGATCGCGTACTTCACCGCTGAGGAGATGGTGATGGTGTGGTCCTCGAGACCAAATGGAAAGATCCAAGACAGAGGTCAATGATAGATTGGTGTAGACATGAAATCGACGTACATGGTATATTTGTCTAAATACGCTATCCTATAATAATAAACATACATCAAGTTAAGCTGTCCAATCCCAACAGCAAAGTGTAGATTGCTGTAGACAAGAAGTTCCGGTGTATCAAAAGCAGGTTGTATGGAGGCATGTCCGTGGTGGGGAGGACAACGTACAAAAAACCCAAACAAACGCATCGCTGAGTTGACCAGGGCAAAAACACTCGTGAGTAAACTGGGAGGGTCGTACGTTGGGGAAGAACATTCTGAATCTCACAAAGAAAGCATCTCAATACGATCGTTCTTAAATGGAATTACTCGTTAAAACTTTATAGCGTTTGTTAACTGTTTTGTATAATTGCATTTGATTGTTCTAGATATTTTATCTTTGATTGATATATTTATTTTCAATAACTCAATATTTTTATTTCTGGACAAGAAGTATCTCGTTTAAATATAGAAAAGAATAGACGAAATTTTGAATTATTTTTCTAGTTTTATTTAGGGTATCTTAAGTTTTTTTTAATAAATAGCTTTTATTTATCTTGCTTACATGATCTTTGTCCATAGATTTTGTGATTTAATTTTTATTTTACTTTATTAGAACCTAGAAGTCTGGAATTTAGTTCACTTGCTAAAGCTCGATGACAATGCAGATTGACATTTCATATTTCTGGTTGGTTGCTCGGGTGGTTAGCAATGGAATTTCAATTCAAATATTGTGTTATCAATTTTAATATACGTTCAGGCCACATAAAGGTTTGAAAATGTGTATATATGATCAATTCATTTAACAACGCAAGTTGACCAATTCACAGATTTCTGGGAGTTCGTGAATAGACTATTTTTATTTCCTTTAAAATTTGTGATCAAATTGGTAAATATACTTACTGAAAACGTAGAAGTCTTGTAACACAAGGTAATAAAACCAAATCTAAATAAATAAATAGTTTGCGACGTTTCGGTAACAGCGTTTTTACCTTCACCAGAAAAAAATATCACAGCATGCTTTTAAATAGTTACTGTCATCAAGTGTGTGTAAACAAGATAATAGCTAAGAAGAAAAAAGTTTAAAAAAAACAATGAAATACAATTTTTTGAATTAAACAATTGACATTTAAAATGATTTTATTGATATATTGTCAATACATATGTGAATGTTCACAGTCTTCACTATTGTTTTATAATTATAATTATAAATAAACAATCATATGTACAATGAATATATGTACATGGAGTCTCTGCCACCGCTGCAGAGTTTGGTGGAGAATGGCCAGCGGGTCTCCAGAGATACCATGTATTTCGAGATCTACGAAGAATACGTAGATAGCATGCTTCACCGATGAGAAGAATTAGAAATCTTAGAAATAGATTTTAGAGTTCTCTTCTTTAAATCTATTTCCGGACATAGAGTACATCATTGATTTTAGAATTGTGCCGGACAAGAACATATACCAAGACAGTGCAAGGTAACAAAGAAGACAATACAATACATCATTGATTTTAGAATTGTGCCTGTCAAGAACAGATACCAAGACAGTGCAAGGTAACAAAGAAGACAATACAGTACATCATTGATTTTAGAATTGTGCCGGTCAAGAACAGATACCAAGACAGTGCAAGGTAACAAAGAAGACAATACAGTACATCATTGATTTTAGAATTGTGCCGGGCAAGAACAGATACCAAGACAGTGCAAGGTGACAAAGAAGACAATACAATACATCATTGATTTTAGAATTGTGCCGGTCAAGAACAGATACCAAGACAGTGCAAGGTAACAAAGAAGACAATAAGAACCTAAAAAATTGCAATCAGTAGTTTAAGGAAGAAAAAAATTTTTGCAACAAGTTTCTTAAAAGAAGACAATACAGTACATCATTGATTTTAGAATTGTGCCGGTCAAGAACAGATACCAAGACAGTGCAAGGTTACAAAGAATACAATACAGTACATCATTGATTTTAGAATTGTGCCGGACAAGAACATATACCAAGACAGTGCAAGGTGACAAAGAAGACAATACAGTACATCATTGATTTTAGAATTGTGCCGGGCAAGAACAGATACCAAGACAGTACAAGGTGACAAAGAAGACAATACAGTACATCATTGATTTTAGAATTGTGCCGGGCAAGAACAGATACCAAGACAGTGCTAGGTGACAAAGAAGACAATACAGTACATCATTGATTTTAGAATTGTACCGGGCAAGAACAGATACCAAGACAGTGCAAGGTAACAAAGAAGACAATAAGAACCTAAATAATTGCAATCAGTAGTTTAAGGAAGAAAAATTTTTTTGCAACAAGTTTCTTAAAAGAAGACAATACAGTACATCATTGATTTTAGAATTGTGCCGGTCAAGAACAGATGCCAAGACAGTGCAAGGTTACAAAGAATACAATACAGTACATCATTGATTTTAGAATTGTGCCGGACAAGAACATATACCAAGACAGTGCAAGGTGACAAAGAAGACAATACAGTACATCATTGATTTTAGAATTGTGCCGGACAAGAACATATACCAAGACAGTGCAAGGTGACAAAGAAGACAATACAGTACATCATTGATTTTAGAATTGTGCCGGACAAGAACATATACCAAGACAGTGCAAGGTGACAAAGAAGACAATACAGTACATCATTGATTTTAGAATTGTGCCGGGCAAGAACAGATACCAAGACAGTACAAGGTGACAAAGAAGACAATACAGTACATCATTGATTTTAGAATTGTGCCGGACAAGAACATATACCAAGACAGTGCAAGGTGACAAAGAAGACAATACAGTACATCATTGATTTTAGAATTGTGCCGGACAAGAACATATACCAAGACAGTACAAGGTGACAAAGAAGACAATACAGTACATCATTGATTTTAGAATTGTGCCGGACAAGAACAGATACCAAGGCAGTACAAGGTGACAAAGAAGACAATACAGTACATCATTGATTTTAGAATTGTACCGGGCAAGAACAGATACCAAGACAGTGCAAGGTGACAAAGAAGACAATACAGTACATCATTGATTTTAGAATTGTGCCGGGCAAGAAAGCTTCACATTTTAATTAAAGTTCGCCACTAGACCGCGGGGCAGGCAGGCCTGAGGCACTCCTCCTAATTAACTGCTACACCCAATGATAAAATAATTAAACTGCTGATACGTGACAGGTCAGCACAAAAAATAATATCGTCGCCGCTGTTGATTATTTATTGGATGAATTATTTAGTGTTTAAAAGGTATTTGATCAAATTTACCGTAAATTTTCCATTAGGAAGAAACCATCTTCTTCTTTTTTTTTTTTTTTCGCTTAATTTCTAGCTTCAAGTGATATGGTTTTTTTTACAGTGATTGAAATAAATATCAACAAAATTTTCACTTTTTTTGTTTGAGTCCTGAAGGAAAGAGAAAAGAGGAACAAATTATTAAGGCATTGTAAATCCACCATTATGAATGTAGGATATTGGGGAAAAGCTGTTGATAGAATAGAGATGACTGCTGTAGATGTTAGTTATCAGGAATGGAATAAGAACTCAAGACATCTATATGTTTTCTAAAGCTATGATCGTATCTAAGATCGTATAAATGAGTAGTTCTAATGTTTGTATTTCATTTCATTATTATTAAATGTTTGAATACTTTTATTTTTCAGTTGAGTGTCAGTTCTATGAATTATGTATTTTCTTAAAAAAGCACCTCAAGGATGATCAATCCAAACCAGTTTTCAAATGGAATTAAGAAGTTGATTTGGTTACTTTCTTATGTTGTTTGAAAAAAGAGCAATATGGAAAGTGAAGTCTAAAATGCGGCTGATTCCACACTGTCTTTTCAGTGATACGCTAACCTATGCACTGTGGAATCTGAGGCCACTGGACATATGTCGGATTTGGAGGCTGTTGTTTGGTTCTGTGCTGCCTGGAGTATAGGAGCTCCATCCATGCTTCCTTCTCTTCTTCTTTCTTATTGCCACACAATCATATTAGGGTATCAAGCTATGCTTTCTTCCTGTGGTGAATCTGTATAAGACCGGTGGTCTCAATACAGCTGTAAGTGTGTGTGAGTAATATAGCGTTTTTTTACCTAGTACCCTTAATTCTCTCCTTCTCTGTCTCCCTTCTTCAAATCAATATTTTATATAAAAAGTTTCATATATTTCCGACCATGATCCATCATATTCAGTCTTGGCTTTTTTAGAATATTTGGAGAGATTTAGGTTCTTACTTTCAAGTGCAAGGGCCTCGTAATTTGTGTCAGATATGATATTAGTAAAACATGGCATTTTCAAGAAAATATTCCTTAGCGTTACATTGAAAAATCTCCAACTATCTTAAGCCTCTGACTAAAAGTATTCAATTACCATCCTTTATAATGCTATGATCTACACAAATATAGAGGTTTTAAGTAGGTAGATCCTTAGCTTATTTATGATGGCAGAGTTTTCAATGTCAACTCGTTATTTCGATTCACTCCTGCAATAGCAGTCATTTGTTGATGAGCTCTTCTAAACATCAACAGTTCTTCGCGGTAAATTTTGACCATCGAGTGGAAGCTAAATAGACAAATTATATTATAATATTATATTATATGTAAACTTCCCTTGTTGCAAAAAAAAGCACATGTGCTCGTGGTCAGGAGATGCCTTCTTTATTTTTATTATAAGATTATAAATCAAAAGGAGCTTCTTCTATAGAACATGTTTATTTCGAACGACATTGTTCTTCAACGGGCGTAAAGACAAGGTGTGATGTGTACAATTATATAGACGTACATTGAGAGCCAAGATATATACAACTTTGTAATTATAACTGATATTATATTAAAGCGATAGAACTATTCCTGTTTAGGTAATCAAATAAAGTAAAGCACGAAGGAAGATGACTTTCTTTTTAATAAACGCAAGCGAGCTTTCGGGCCACCCGCGGGTGGCCCGAATGCTCGCTCGCGTTTATTAAAAAGAAAGTCATCTTCCTTCGTGCTTTACTTTATTTGATATTATATTAGTTACAAATTTGTATATATCTTGGCTCTCAATGTACGTCTATATAATTGTACGCATCTCGCATCACACTTTGTCTTTATGCCCGTTAAAGAACGATGTCGTTTGAAATCTAGGAAAATAAACATGTTCTATAGAAGCTCCTTTTGAGTTTATAATCTTATAATACAGTTATGGTAATCGAACGTTGAGATCTACATCCTAAATAAACTAAGTGTGATCTTTTTTTATATACATGGTCTTACTCTATCTTTATCATACATTTATCTATCTCTTTATAGGTTTCTGTAATTTCATTTATTTTGTGAATAAATAGTACAAATGTGAAATTGTACTGGGATAAGGTGCATATATTATGGAAAAGGCATCTCCTTATCGTGCAACTGAAAGTTTCTGATAGCTTGATTTAAACTATTCTCTTCGATTTTTAGTTTTTCCAGAATTGGCCAAATCAACGAGAATAGTTGATATTTATTCCGATAGATGGCGCAATAAGGAGATGCCTTTTTCACATTTGGCCAATATTGGAATAATTAGAAATCAACGAGAATAGTTGATATTTATTCCGATAGATGGCGCAAGTCATCAGCAACTTTCAGTTGCACAACAAGGAGATGCCTTTTTCATAATTAATTTATTTTCTTACCCATTCAGAAGCGCATTTCACGACTTTCTGCCAATAGAGTCTGATTACATCAGCCTATCCAATAGAAATAACATTAAATCCCTATAGATATACTTCTAACTTAGTTACTTCAACTGTACAGATAATTTAGGATTTGGAAAGTGTATTAAAATATCCCATAGGCAAAATTCATCACTGGACTCACGCCTCTTTGTAAAGATGCTGGTTTAAATAACATGTGTATGACCAGTACAGGGTCCATTTGAAGCGTTTCCCCCAAGAAATCCCTAAATACTTTCGTCCAAATTTTTATAATACACAATTTGTTACAAACCACGGAAATTTCAAAAGTTTTTAAAATATAATAAAGGCAGTGGAGGATTCAAGTTGCTTTTGTGGTATTGAGGACCAAACCTCAAGACATCTACTGATCGAATGCCCAGTATTTCAAGATTATAGAATGAAGAATGAACTAGTTGTTTGTGAACTTACTGATTTGATTTCCAATAAAAAATCATATATTTAAAGTTTAATTCATTTTGTAAATACATTCTAAACTTTCTACAGAATCTGGATCTCTAATGTTTTCATGTGTTGAATAATATAAATAACTTATGTAAATAAATTTTTCTCCTTATTTGGCGCAAGTATCCCTTGCGGGATATAGCGCTTTGGAAATAAAATAATTGATAATTGATATTGTAGCAAATTATTTTTTTATTTTATTCACAAAGTTGAGTAAAATTAATCAGGCCTCCAGGGAAAAGTGTCTTTTCAATACATTATTATTCTCTAGCTTTCTATCTCTTTACTCAACTAATTGGCCATTAGAGAATGGTCGTCTAGTCCTACCAACGGGCTGTATTAAACAGAACGATCAAAATACACTGTGGCAATGAACCAAGCAAGCAGCAAGTCAACAGAGCTGCAATATAGGTAAGTATCCCCAGGTAAGGGATGGAGAGAAAGAAAGAAAGTGTTACTGTAAAAATAATTGCCAGAATAAAGATAAAATTCAGGGGAAAAGAATATTCTGTAGCTTTCGGGCACGGACGCCCTTCTACAGATGAAAAACAACAACAACAGCAGCTTTATTAGGACATTTCCGTCCTGTAAGGACTCGCCATACATCATTTTCATGAAGAAAGGGAAAAAAAACATAAACAAAGGAGAGAAGGGAAAATGAAAAGGAAATCAAAATATTCAACATAACTATACAAATTAACTATGGATGGAAATTGTTCTGTAATTTAAAGTAGAAAAACTTGGTTCTACTGTAGAAAAGCGTCCGTGCCCAAAAGCTAGAGAATAAAAATGTCTTGGAAAGATATTTTTCCCTGGAGGAATGATTAATTTTACTCAATACTGATACAAGGGAGTATTTTATTGAATTTTTAACAGATTATCATTCTTTTATGTTTATATTTTGCTACTTTGTAAACTTCCCTCATTACTAAAGGTACTTTTCCCAATTAAGTCCAATAAACCTGATCATGACGTGGTGCTGAGGGTTTCGCCTCGGGCCTACCAAGCTATAATGAAAGCCAACAAAATTTATACTGATGTACAAAGATGTGAAGTTCGATACAAAGTCCTGGTGAAACAATGTCAGAACTGTTTCATATTCAACCCCAACCACAAGAAAAACGACTGTCCAAACATGAAAAAAATGCGTGAACTGCGGTAGAGAGAGGGTCAACATCAATGTTCTAATATAATAAAGTGTTGCAACTGCGTCAAACACCCATATTTAAAAAATAAAAATCTTGATCACATTACTTATATTTTGTTTATCATTCATAGTTTGTTCTTACATCTCGTTGGAACCTACTTTTTTTGGGGTATAGCTCAGTGGTAGAGCATTCGACTGCAGATCGAGAGGTCCCCAGTTCATACCCGGGTGCCCCCTCCTTTTCGGTCCAACGCTCGTGCCCCTGTCCGGGAGTCTTTTTGGGGCTAAAAAATAATTTATTCTGGTAAGAAGCCCCGT
Source organism: Cordylochernes scorpioides (assembly GCA_030710605.1). Classification (NCBI taxonomy): domain Eukaryota; kingdom Metazoa; phylum Arthropoda; class Arachnida; order Pseudoscorpiones; family Chernetidae; genus Cordylochernes; species Cordylochernes scorpioides. The sequence continues at coordinate 112,268,079 of CP092865.1, forward strand.
AAATAGAGATATTTCCGCTCCATAGTTTGTTTTTGCCTTAAATAAAGGGCTGTTGTTATCCAGAAGTTTGTCTTCCCTAATTTTCCACGTGGCAATATTAATATGGTTGGTTGATGAGATGAATTACATTATGGCCAATATTCTGTAGCAGTCTGAACAATTCTGATCATAATCCTGATTAAAGGCTTTCTCATAGTTGAAGATAGACTTATAGCGAAGATAGACTGATCTTTCAATATTAGGTTTTCTGCCATGAATCGTAAAAACCTAATAGATTATCTGGTTGAGAATCCTCATAGAAAACCATAATTTGAATAAACGAGGCATTTATCAATATTCAGTTGTATTTTGATTCTAGAGGATGTATAAATGAATTCTTAATGCATGAGCTTAATGTTAACAATTTTCTTATATAACGCAAATTTTAATGGATATAATTAAATGATTCAGTCATTTTTTTTATCTTATCCCTAGTACACGTGGTTCAGGTCATGATAATCATGGTGGGTAGAAGTAGGCGACTGCTTTTACTGTAAGTGCACCACATGTCTACACACGTGAAAAGCAGTTCGACTTTGATACTTATAAATGTGCCAGAGCCCTGTTTGGTTACTTACACTCTCTGGTGGGGTTGGACTTTTGAAAGAATTAAGGGCCATTGGAGAATTTTTTTTTTTTTTTATTATAAAAAAGTGCCCAATGCGGGAATCGAACCAGGGTCGTAGCGGTCGAAAACCAACGGTTTAGACCATCCTTCCACCGACCCCCTAATGATTTAGTCTTGATTTAGTTAATTACACAAAATTTATATTCAATATATTTTCAATTGTAATCAAACAGAAATCTATATTTTTCTTACGGTTAGCGCCTATTTTACTGTGATCATACAAAATATACTCTGTGGAAACAAGTAATCGAATTTAAAATATATATAGAACAGTTTACCATAGCGTTTTACATAGGAATGCGAAATTCCAGCGTTTCTTGGATCTACGTGAAACCTTTTACTTCGTTATTCCGACAAGCATTATTCTTGTCTTTATGAAGACTATAAACAAAATAATTTATTCATTGCTTCTTCAAATTATTTGTGTAATAGGTGAGTACGTTGAACCTAGATTGCATCTAAAATATTACAAATGCTAATTTCCTTCTTATTGACAGTATTTATATATAAATCAATAACTCAGCCTTTGTCAGTCCCAAGCCCAGCTTAAAAAGGAGGGAGGGGGAGGAGTAGTAACAAGCTCACTAAAAAACCTGGACTCAGCTGGCCCGACAGAAAGTACCTTGTAAGGGCTCCTAATCCAGGGATACAGGATGAGCAGCGTTTCCATGTTAGGAGCGGCTGCACATGTCGTCTGTTCCTCATGTCAGAGGCGGCCATTTATTTTAGGAGCTAAGTCGGTCTGCCACTGAGTAGTGCTCCCAGTCTTAATGACAAAGGCATTCTACTTCACCCAGCCAAGTCTCAAGCTTTACAAGCTTGATACCCTGATATGATTGAGTGGAGTTAAGAAAGAAGAATAATAACGCGCCGTGTATATCATAAGATATTTAAGTATTTGAAGCACGAATGTTTATTTTTTCATTAAAATCAAACTTCTACTGTCCTTACTGCGATGAAATTATATATTGGATAGTATTTATATCAATCAATATATGCACGAACATCTTTCCGCCACTATATATATTTTATAAAATAAATGAAGCTTCCAGGGTTAAGTTTCTTGTACAACTTTTTATTTTCAAGCTTTCGGACTTGTCAGTCCTTCAACAGGATTATCACTTTAACAACTTAATAATAAATACATTTTTATATACACGTTATTATATACATATTTTAAATACCTACTATATACTGATAGAAAAATATACTATATAATTTCTTTTCGAAAATCAAATTTTTTTGAAAATATACGTGCGTGGTGGATGGATGATACGTGCTGGTTGAATACATATATACATTAATCATGGCTATATGCCATTATGCCATTATAAAATCGCTTGGTTTGATAAAAATAAACATATTACTCGTCAAAAAATAAAGTTTTATGTGAAAATTTAATAATGATATAATATATAATAATTTGAGCAATAGTTACCTAGAAATTATTTGAAAAAGAAATAATAAATAAAATTAAGGTAAAGATTTTCTTTTAATTTTGATTTCGCAAGTTTTCGAGCAAAATTTCTTTTCTTCAACGGGCAAATACTTCTATATAAAATATGAAGATGAACTTTGTACAGAAATAAATGAAAAATAATGCATGCCCACGAGATCACAAGCCAATAACACCTTTTTCAATTATTTCTGTACAAAGTTCATCTTTATATTGTACATAGAAGTATGTGCCCGTTGAAGAGCAGAAATTTTGTTCGAAAACTTGCGATATCAAAATTAAAATAAACTCTTTTTACCTTAATTGTATTTATAATTTTTTTTAAATATATTATTATATAATATATTATTTAATAAAATTATTTTAATAAAAAGTCATATGTTGATATTAAAAATAAAAGAGACCTATCCTGACCATGCTTTTCTAGATGACAGAGCGCCATCTAGGGGAATAAAAATAAATTTAACGTAAATTTAACTTGTTCCGTGATATTTGGCCAACCCATGTATATACTAATTATGACCTGCTTATTTAGAACAATTTTTTTATGGATAATGTGATAGAAATGTGAAATATAACTATTAAAAAAGACGCCCGGAAATAAATTGTGAAATTCACTCTTGGAAGAAGTTAGTGAAGTAAACTCATATTGAGAGAGAAAAAAGAGAGAAATTATATTATACACTCATGGACAAAACTTAAGGAAATTGTACCTTTCAGCATGTATATTGGTATTCAGGTATTAACTGAAAGATATTACAGTAACCTTCATTAGAGACACACGAGATAACCAAGTTCATATACACTCATGGACAAAACTTAAGGAAATTGTACCTTTCAGCATGTATATTGGTATTCAGGTATTAACTGAAAGATATTACAGTAACCTTCATTAGAGACACACGAGATAACCAAGTTCATATACACTCATGGACAAAACTTAAGGAAGTTGTACCTTTCAGCATGTATATTGGTATTCAGGTATTAACTGAAAAATATTACAGTAACCTTCATTAGAGACACACGAGATAACCAAGTTCATATACACTCATGGACAAAACTTAAGGAAGTTGTACCTTTCAGCATGTATATTGGTATTCAGGTATTAACTGAAAGATATTACAGTAACCTTCATTAGAGACACACGAGATAACCAAGTTCATATACACTCATGGACAAAACTTAAGGAAGTTGTACCTTTCAGCATGTATATTGGTATTCAGGTATTAACTGAAAGATATTACAGTAACCTTCATTAGAGACACACGAGATAACCAAGTTCATATACACTCATGGACAAAACTTAAGGAAGTTGTACCTTTCAGCATGTATATTGGTATTCAGGTATTAACTGAAAGATATTACAGTAACCTTCATTAGAGACACACGAGATAACCAAGTTCATATACACTCATGGACAAAACTTAAGGAAGTTGTACCTTTCAGCATGTATATTGGTATTCAGGTATTAACTGAAAGATATTACAGTAACCTTCATTAGAGACACACGAGATAACCAAGTTCATATACACTCATGGACAAAACTTAAGGAAGTTGTACCTTTCAGCATGTATATTGGTATTCAGGTATTAACTGAAAGATATTACAGAAACCTTCATTAGAGACACACGAGATAACCAAGTTCATATACACTCATGGACAAAACTTAAGGAAGTTGTACCTTTCAGCATGTATATTGGTATTCAGGTATTAACTGAAAAATATTACAGTAACCTTCATTAGAGACACACGAGATAACCAAGTTCATATACACTCATGGACAAAACTTAAGGAAGTTGTACCTTTCAGCATGTATATTGGTATTCAGGTATTAACTGAAAGATATTACAGTAACCTTCATTAGAGACACACGAGATAACCAAGTTCATATACACTCATGGACAAAACTTAAGGAAGTTGTACCTTTCAGCATGTATATTGGTATTCAGGTATTAACTGAAAGATATTACAGTAACCTTCATTAGAGACACACGAGATAACCAAGTTCATATACACTCATAGACAAAACTTAAGGAAGTTGTACCTTTCAGCATGTATATTGGTATTCAGGTATTAACTGAAAGATATTACAGTAACCTTCATTAGAGACACACGAGATAACCAAGTTCATATACACTCATGGACAAAACTTAAGGAAGTTGTACCTTTCAGCATGTATATTGGTATTCAGGTATTAACTGAAAGATATTACAGTAACCTTCATTAGAGACACACGAGATAACCAAGTTCATATACACTCATGGACAAAACTTAAGGAAGTTGTACCTTTCAGCATGTATATTGGTATTCAGGTATTAACTGAAAGATATTACAGTAACCTTCATTAGAGACACACGAGATAACCAAGTTCATATACACTCATGGACAAAACTTAAGGAAGTTGTACCTTTCAGCATGTATATTGGTATTCAGGTATTAACTGAAAGATATTACAGAAACCTTCATTAGAGACACACGAGATAACCAAGTTCATATACACTCATGGACAAAACTTAAGGAAGTTGTACCTTTCAGCATGTATATTGGTATTCAGGTATTAACTGAAAGATATTACAGTAACCTTCATTAGAGACACACGAGATAACCAAGTTCATATACACTCATGGACAAAACTTAAGGAAATTGTACCTTTCAGCATGTATATTGGTATTCAGGTATTAACTGAAAGATATTACAGTAACCTTCATTAGAGACACACGAGATAACCAAGTTCATATACACTCATGGACAAAACTTAAGGAAGTTGTACCTTTCAGCATGTATATTGGTATTCAGGTATTAACTGAAAGATATTACAGTAACCTTCATTAGAGACACACGAGATAACCAAGTTCATATACACTCATGGACAAAACTTAAGGAAGTTGTACCTTTCAGCATGTATATTGGTATTCAGGTATTAACTGAAAGATATTACAGTAACCTTCATTAGAGACACACGAGATAACCAAGTTCATATACACTCATGGACAAAACTTAAGGAAGTTGTACCTTTCAGCATGTATATTGGTATTCAGGTATTAACTGAAAGATATTACAGTAACCTTCATTAGAGACACACGAGATAACCAAGTTCATATACACTCATAGACAAAACTTAAGGAAGTTGTACCTTTCAGCATGTATATTGGTATTCAGGTATTAACTGAAAGATATTACAGTAACCTTCATTAGAGACACACGAGATAACCAAGTTCATATACACTCATGGACAAAACTTAAGGAAGTTGTACCTTTCAGCATGTATATTGGTATTCAGGTATTAACTGAAAGATATTACAGTAACCTTCATTAGAGACACACGAGATAACCAAGTTCATATACACTCATGGACAAAACTTAAGGAAGTTGTACCTTTCAGCATGTATATTGGTATTCAGGTATTAACTGAAAAATATTACAGTAACCTTCATTAGAGACACACGAGATAACCAAGTTCATATACACTCATGGACAAAACTTAAGGAAGTTGTACCTTTCAGCATGTATATTGGTATTCAGGTATTAACTGAAAAATATTACAGTAACCTTCATTAGAGACACACGAGATAACCAAGTTCATATACACTCATGGACAAAACTTAAGGAAGTTGTACCTTTCAGCATGTATATTGGTATTCAGGTATTAACTGAAAGATATTACAGTAACCTTCATTAGAGACACACGAGATAACCAAGTTCATATACACTCATGGACAAAACTTAAGGAAGTTGTACCTTTCAGCATGTATATTGGTATTCAGGTATTAACTGAAAGATATTACAGAAACCTTCATTAGAGACACACGAGATAACCAAGTTCATATACACTCATGGACAAAACTTAAGGAAGTTGTACCTTTCAGCATGTATATTGGTATTCAGGTATTAACTGAAAGATATTACAGTAACCTTCATTAGAGACACACGAGATAACCAAGTTCATATACACTCATGGACAAAACTTAAGGAAGTTGTACCTTTCAGCATGTATATTGGTATTCAGGTATTAACTGAAAGATATTACAGTAACCTTCATTAGAGACACACGAGATAACCAAGTTCATATACACTCATGGACAAAACTTAAGGAAGTTGTACCTTTCAGCATGTATATTGGTATTCAGGTATTAACTGAAAGATATTACAGTAACCTTCATTAGAGACACACGAGATAACCAAGTTCATATACACTCATGGACAAAACTTAAGGAAGTTGTACCTTTCAGCATGTATATTGGTATTCAGGTATTAACTGAAAGATATTACAGTAACCTTCATTAGAGACACACGAGATAACCAAGTTCATATACACTCATGGACAAAACTTAAGGAAGTTGTACCTTTCAGCATGTATATTGGTATTCAGGTATTAACTGAAATATATTACAGAAACCTTCATTAGAGACACACGAGATAACCAAGTTCATATACACTCATGGACAAAACTTAAGGAAGTTGTACCTTTCAGCATATATATCGAGATTCAGACAATAACTCTGAAAGATATTACAGTGACCTTTATTGAAGACACACGAGATAACCAAGTGTGTATACACTCATGGACTTAAGGGTGTTGCACCTTTTAGCATGTATATCGGAATTTAGACAATTACTTCGAAAGATATTCGATACACAGTGACCTTTATTGAAGACACACGAGATAACCACATGTGAACAAAGTTGTATCTGTCTCCTTCAAAAAACAGAAGACTGCAACATCGAAGACTTTCCACTTAAGTTTTGTGTATGAGTGTAATTATATAGAAATATGGAACATATAATACATTGCATTGATTATTAATGGGAGGGCCTGGCTCATCAGTGATGAACCCTCCCAGCGGTTTCGACAGTTTAACCTACCATACCGCTGTTATATTGCATTTTGCTGTTTTCCTTTCATAATGATACTGAAGTGGGTCTCTTGGAAAAGATATTTTAAATAAAATATGGACATAAGCTTTAAGGACAGTAGAAATACATATAATTATATATATTTTTGAAAATAGAGAAATCCATAAAAATCATCTTCAATTAAAAATACATATATTGGATCGAAATATAATTTATTTACAAATATTTCAGTTGGGTGAACACCAACTTTTCAAGGTATTGCAACTTATTTAACACGTAAATATGTTACGACACCTTGAAAAAGGTTGGCGTTCAACCAACTAAAATATTAGTAAATAAATTATATTTTGATCCAATATAAGTATTTTTATTGATATATAAATATATTATGTGTTTTCGAGTAATTGCTCTTCCGAAAACATCAAGTAGAGTTTTTCTTTATAACAATTAAGAAAAGGAGCATTGAATTAACATATACATTAAACAAATAAGCAACAACATAAGCAGATAGAAGAAATCGCATGGTAGTTAATTCTTATGTATTGATGGCCCGTTATCGTCTTAAAATTAATACTCAGTATGTACATGTGAAAAAATAGTACAAATGTAATATTGTACTGGAATAAGGTGCATAAATTAAGAAAAAGGCATCTCCTTATCGTGCAACTGAAAGTTGCTGGTGGCTTGCGCCATCTATCGGAATAAATATCACCTATTCTCGTTGATTTTTAATTATTCCAGAATTGGCCAAATACCCATTCTTGATTAATCAAGAAAAGCTAGTACGTACTCAGTATGTACATGTTATGCATAGTAGGTGGCGCTGAGTTTGTTTATATAAATTAAAATGCCTTGACAAAGGTTGGCGTTCAGCCAACCGTAATAAATTGGCAAATATATATTTTATTCAATCCAATATATGTCTTTTTACTGCCTGAATATAGGCTAAGTATGTATATATATTTGTATTAAATGCCTATAGAAGAGTTCTTAAACTTGAAAGAATTTGCCAATTATTATAAATTGGAAAAATATTATTTGCGAAGTTGTTGTTGATTTTTGAAATATTTATAAAATATTAAAAACTACTTTATTAAATTTAGTTTGAAGTCTCGATATATCATTCAACCATCACGTATCATCCACCATGCATTGTATATTTTCAAAATATTGTTTTTCACACACGAGTAATGTAATATATTTCTCACAATATCCTAAGTATTTAAAATATGTAAATTATATTTTGTATAAAAATAGTATTCATCATTAATTTGTTAATGTGATACTCCTGTTGAAGGACTGATAAGTACGAAAGCTTGAAAATAAAAGGTTTGCACAAGAAACTTAATTGTCCTGGTGTGAAACTAACACCTACCCACATATTCTCATGCCCAGCAATGACCGTAGCTCTGCAGAAAATTGACATGGACTTAGAACAGCAGATTTACACACCCAAGATAGTGGACATTGCGACTGCTGTGATAGAGAGAGATGTACGGAGACATCTGAGGCTATTCATTGGACACGACAATAACAGAAAGTTGACATGGACCCAGAGCAACAGATTTACATACCCAAGATAGTGGACATTGCTGCTGCTGTGATAGAGATGCATGAGGACATCTGATAGCCTTCACTGGACACGACAATAACAGAAAGTTGACATGGACCCAGAACAGCAGCTTTACACACCCAAGATAGTGGACATTGCGACTGCTGTGATAGAGAGATGTACGGAGACATCTGAGGCTCTTCATTGGACACGACAACAACAACAACAAGAAACCTAGACCTGGAAGCTTTATTTATTTTATTCAAATATTCAAAATATTGCAATGTCTTTGAATAAAAAGATGTTTTATATATATAAATAGGTTAAATATAGAATTAAAACATGAACAAGTATTTTATAAAGAGTAAGGCGAGATTTTACAAAACGTTGTATTAATTGATTTCAATCTCCTGGAGATTGATTAAACAATTAAAAAAGGTTTCCGGAGATGAGTTTTTTCTTATTTTAAAACCGTCTTATTTGGGATCAGGCGGCGTTTCATTCACTATATATGTTCCCCTGTAGAAGGACAGAGATACCATAAAGCTTTAGACGGTTTTAAAATAAAAAGAAACTCATCTCTGGAAACCTTTATTAATTGTTTAAAACGTTGTATTATAATATTTTGTAGAAGAAACCATTTGCCTTCGAAGTGTTTGATTAAATATTTAAAATATTTCAATTGTTTTAATGAAATAATATATTTTTGGGGGAGAGAAGTCCGACCACACCTCCCTGCGGTCCCCCCTGGACCCTTAGAATATTCGACCAAATTCTGGTTCATTTCCAAGGTGACTAACGTGGCAACGGCACCCATTTTCCAATGAAGAGCAAAACCGATATCTCCAGCAAGATAGTGGATATTGCTGCTGCTGTGATGGAGATGCATGGAGACATCTGAGACTCTTCTTTGGGCACGACAACAACAAATAATATTTTCCCTATATAAATAGACTAAATGAGGAATTAAGACAAGTATCTTATAAAGAGCGAGATTTTACAAAACGTTGCATGCGGGTTCCGAGGCCAAGGAGTCCCATTAGATTCCTGATAGGATCTCCAGAGAATGAAATTCTGGATGATAAATGATCTTCTAGATCTAAAGTCGGCCACGTCACCTTGGCGACTGCGATCTGAACAATGCTTACTCTTTCTGGGATAATGTGAAATGGTACATATGCTGTTATGACTTAGCTTTGTGTTTTGTAGTTCGTAATGACGCTGTAAACGTGTGTTTAATTATGTTATAACTTCATTAATGTTTATAAAAAAAAGCATCTCCTTATCGTGCAACTGAAAGTTGTTGATGTCCCGCGCTATCAATCAGAATAATCATCAACTATTCTCGTTGATTTTTAATTATTCCAGAATTGGCCAAATACTTATTCTTGATTAATCAAGAAAAGCTAACCACGGACGCGTTTCGGGCTGTTGGCTGATCGGTGCAAAGCGTGGTGCAAGCTTTACCTCAACGAACAAAAAACTCGTCATTCAGATATCCTGAAAAATCATGAAACGGGTAGTTAAGGCCAGAATTGCGTGAGACCGCGAAACAATGGGAATAAATAGTACAAATGTGAAATTGTACTGGGATAAAGTTAATAGCGTAGTTATACCTGTCGAAGGGATGTTTTGAGATTGAAAGTTTGTATTGCCGTTAGATAAAAAGAAACGCTTCTCTCAGCGAATGGTCTTTTATATATAAAATATGGTTATGATTCAATCTTCACCTTCTTTCAAATAAATAATTAATGATACAGAAATGCATTGCTTTCGAAACATGACGTATACATTTCTGTCTTTGGGGAAATATAAATATTTCGTAGTTTTCTATATCTCTTGTAGGATGATTGTCTTTTATGGTGAGGAATCCCATCTCTACATCGTGAAACTTTTGAAAATATCAACATAGTTGAGACGTCGGTTGTTTGTAACCGCCAAACAAAATCAGCGGTATTTTCCGAAAAAAAAAAGAAGAAGAGGAAAGAATCCAGTTCTTCTGTAAATGCAAGTCAGCCGCAATCCTTTAGCCCCTCCTCAACCGCCGGCCGGGTTGTCAAAGATGACGCCAGACAATGGACCGCACACTCGTTAAGGGCAATTTGAGCGAAGGTCGTCTCCCTTGTTACCTGGGGACGCCGATATGTGGGGTGTCCAAATTACAGGCAGATTGTCAACTGGAGTGTAGCGCCTGGCTACTTCTGTAATCCCGGGTGTTAAATTCTCAACATGTGATTGTCAACTGGAGTGTAGCGCCTGGGTACTACTGTAATCCCGGGTGTTACATTCTCAACATGCGATATGTAGAGTGTCCAAAATACAGGCAGATTGTCAACTGGAGTGTAGCGCCTGGCAACTGCTGTAATTCCGGCTGTTACATTCTCAGCCTGCGATATGTAGGGTGTCTAAATTACAGGTAGATTGTCAACTGGAGTGTAGCGCCTGGCTACTGCTGTACTCCCAGCTGTTACATCCTCAGCATGCGATATGTAGAGTGTCTAAATTACAGGTAGATTGTCAAATGGAGTGTAGCGCCTGGCTACTGCTGTAATCCCGGGTGTTACATCCTCAGCATGCGATATGTAGAGTGTCTAAATTACAGGTAGATTGTCAACTGGAGTGTAGCGCCTGGCTACTGCTGTAATCCCGGGTGTTACATTCTCAGCCTGCGATTGTCAACTGGAGAGTAGTGCCTAGCTACTCCTGTACTCCCGGGTGTTACATTCTCAGCCTGCGATATGTGGGGTGTTTAAATTACAGGCAGATTGTCAACTGGAGTGTAGTGCCTGGCTACTTCTGTAATCCCGGGTGTTACATTCTCAGCCTGCGATATGTATAGTGTCTAAATTACAGGCAGATTGTCAACTGGAGTGTAGCGCCTGGATACTTATGTAATTCCGGGTGTTACATTCTAAACATGCGATTGTCAGCTGTAGTGTAGCGCCTGGCTACTGCTGTATTCCTGGGTGTTACATTCTCAACATGCGATATGTAGAGTGTCTAAATTACAGGTAGATTGTCAACTGGAGTGTAGCGCCTGGCTACTGCTGTACTCCCGGGTGTTACATTCTCAGCCTGCTATATGTAGGGTGTCTAAATTACAGGTAGATTGTCAACTGGAGTGTAGCGCCTGGCTACTGCTGTATTCCCGGGTGTTACATTCTCAGCCTTCTATATGTAGGGTGTCTAAATTACAGGTAGATTGTCAACTGGAGTGTAGCGCCTGGCTACTGCTGTAATCCCGGGTGTTACATCCTCAGCATGCGATATGTAGAGTGTCTAAATTACAGGTAGATTGCCAACTGGAGTGTAGCGCCTGGCTACTGCTGTAATCCCGGGTGTTACATTCTCAGCCTGCTATATGTAGGGTGTCTAAATTACAGGTAGATTGTCAACTGGAGTGTAGCGCCTGGATATTGCTGTATATATTTTAATCGAATTTATAGTTTAAATTCTATTTCTACTAATATATATGGTGAGATATCCAGTCGACTTATTCTATGGTGTGCGATCCTGTCGACTCTCGCTATACTGTGATAACCGAGGGGGTGCAAACCTATAGTAACCGAGAGGAAAGATCAGGATGTGGAGGGTTTTCCAGTAGCTCTCTGCACCTTGGAAGACCTTTAACAGTTCTCACAGATTACAGGCAGTCGTGGTCGAGGCAGAGTGGAAAGCTTGGGAATGTCCAGAGAAAAAAAAATTAGAAACACAGTTGTATTAGGAAAGTTGCGTGAACAGATAAAAGTCGAGCTAAGGAGCAAGATGGAGATTTGAGAAAAGTTATTACTGGTCTACATGGTCGATGAGGTGGACCTTGGACACAACCGACAAGGGCTCATACTGATGGTGAAGTGACTATTTTTTTCTGGCCCTGTTGGAGGCTTATATATATTTGCCGAAAGGAAGTCTTGGGTTTCAGCGGATGCTATAAGGGCGTGGATCGAAAGAGATCATTGTACACTGGCAACGCTCTGACATTTTCTAGGCCTCGTTGGACTTCTATCTCAATCTTTTGCTTTAGCTCAACTCTTAATCTATTATAGAGTTTTAGTTATTTATCCTCAGTTTGTACAAAGTACATTACATATGATGATGTAATGAGACATGTCAATCATGCGTATAATTATTTATAGATGTGTTTCTATTATACAACATGAAAATCTTGTTATAATATATACAATATGAGGTCGTTAGTTTAAATTACCATATATATATTCTATACAGCGCGTTTGAAATAATATTATACTTTTAAAATTCTTTGGAGTTATCCTTCAAAGTTGAGACCACAATGTTCCTCACACACTGTCAATAAGACAGTACAATGAAACCGCCTAAGAGAGGCTTGACTGTGGTTAGGTGGAAACCTTTTATTATAGAACTATCCGTCGCGTCTTTTATAATCTAGGTTTTTTACCACTACACAATTCAATAACTCGACGCAACGATCGCTTAAACTTGAAACAATATAGATATTTTAAAATAAAAGTATTTAAAAGCGCGAATGTTTCTTTCATACATAAAACAAACTTCTACTGTCCTTACTGCGATGAAAAAATATATTGGGAGGGCTTGGCTCATCAGTGGTGAACCCTCCCAGCGGTTTCGCCAATTTAATCCACCAGACCGCTTCTCAGAGCTCTAAAAGCAGAATGATCCAATATAATATTAGAGCTCTGAGAAGCGGTCTGGTGGATTAAATTGGCGAAACCGCTGGGAGGGTTCACCACTGATGAGCCAAGCCCTCCCAATATATTTTTTCATCGCAGTAAGGACAGTAGAAGTTTGTTTTATGTATAAAAGAAACATTCGCGCTTTTAAATCCTTTTATTTTATATGTATAGATGGCGCGTTATTGTTTTGTGTTAATAGATATTTTAACTGGATATGTAGTTTAATTTCTAAATTTCCGAATATATATGTTGTAATATATTCCAATTATTCACAATTCACCCTTTCATACCTCATCCAAAAGGTTAGAAATAATTGTTATTTCTCACATTGAAATAAATTTTGATTTATCGTTGAAAAGAAACACATGCGGGATAGTTTTCAAATGTTGTTTTACAATCACAAGCCGCATTATATTTAATTGTATTATAAATTACTTTATGTATTATTTATGAACGGAAAAATATGTCCAGGGTAACCTAGTGGACATGGCATCTGCCCGGTAAGCGTAACACTGTGGGTTCGATTCCCATCCCTGGACACTTTTATTTTCCGTTTATCATTACTCTTCATAATTCATCCTTTCATACCTCATCCAAAAGGATAGAAATAATCGTTATTTCTCCTTGAAATAAATTTTGATTTATCGCGTTGAAAAGAAACACATGCGGGAGTTTTCAAATGTCGTTTTTCAATATACTTATTTCTCCATGTGTTTATAGTTATAGTATAATTACCAAAACGACATAAAATAAAATTCGATTGAGTGACAGTCGGCGACAGACAAAAGGAAGGTCTCCGGAAAACATGTCGTGGTACCAGGTGTGCCCCTTCTTGCTTAAAACAGACCAGTCCGCTTTGAGACACGATGATTTACAGACCCCCCTCGACAGACCTGCCTTGACCGGTGTCGGCATTACTCTCTCGCCATTTCTGTAGTGACATCAAACATGTCTCGTTCTTTGGTGTAATACATTCACGCCTGAAACCACTCTGAACATTGTGGCTACAACGACTGCATTTAACCAACCACACTACAGTCATCTTCCAGGATCATTTGCATCACAACATATATACATTTAAATCTGTCTATAGCGCCCCATTTTGGGACTCACCAACATAGGGTGCTATAGACAGGTCACTTTTAGTGTAAGTCGCATCGTAATACTTATTTAAAATCAGGCGCTATAGAGAGGGAGGCGCTATTTAGAGGGGGCACTATAGACAGGTTTACCTGTATATATATTCTAAAATATATTCTAAAATAGGATGACAAGGAAGGAAGGAGTATACACAACCAGTCTCCAGAGCTGACTGAACGTTATGCAAGGAGCATGGCTCGACCAAGCAGTCAGGGAGGAAGGTCAGGGCCGTATTGCGTATTCCATCGGTGTAGTCCAGACAGGGAGTTTCCTCGCTGACCAGCTGCTGGCCATCGGTCCGATACCTCTCTCTGGGGATCCTACACGTCGGCTCGGTACAATCAGTAAACTATTTGGACCTTTTATACCCTTCTGATTTATCTTTTGAATCGATATACACCTATTTATAAACTATGGCGAAGCATAGCTACTATTAAGACACAAAAACAAGAGATGGGGAACTAATTATAAACATTAAATACTTATTTGAAAAATAAAACGGAGATTGAAGAGGGGTATCTTGTGCGAATTTTATTAGCAAGCTTTCGGACGTCCTTCTACAGGCTTTTTACGATAACTAAACAAAAGAACGAGATAAGTTTATATAAGACAAGATATTTTTGCATACGAGAGAAAATATAGCATTTATAAAAATAAATAAAGAGAAAACATAAATAACGTAAACACCTATCCCCCGATTTACACGGTACTTGTTTTACACGTTTTCGCTTTTAAACGGTTTTACAAATAAGTTTTTTTTGTTGTTTTTATCGCACTATACTAAATGCTACTGTGATTGAACACATGCGCTGTGTACACATCTCACGAGGAATCCCGAGCTTATGTGCTGACTACATATTTTAACCTGTCAATGCATTTTATTTTTATTTCTGTGTACACCTATCCCCCGATTTACACGTTTTTCTCAGGAACGTATCTACCGTGTAAATCGGGGGATAGGTGTACTTATATAAAAAATGTATTACATTCATTTTTAGATCCTTTGATGGAAGGTCTTACTTGGAACTTTGCCTTGATTCGTGTCTTAATAACAAAATTACATTGCTTGATATTCGACGAATAGAGAAAATTGATATATTAGTTTTATTATTATTAATGTAACTCTCTTGCCATAATATTTACATTCATTAACAAAAATTAAGGAAATGAAAGGTTATTTCGCCAGTTTTCTGTTTTAATGCAGGAGACAGAGTCAAATTTGTTCATACTTTGTTAGCTCTCGTGTGTCTTCAATAAAGGTCACTATGTATCAAATAATTTTCAAAGTTATTGTCTCGATATACATGCTAAAAGGTACAAATTCCTTGAGTGTATTTCTATGTAGATATATACTATTCATACTAATTGACTCGCCTCTCAAATCATCTAGATATACGTAATTTACCCTCTATCAGTAAGTGAAATAATTCCTCACCACTAGACAATATATATATATACGTTTTCGCTTTTAAACGGTTTTCCAAATAAGTTTTTTTTGTTGTTTTTATCGCACTATACTAAATGCTACTGTGATTGAACACATGCGCTGTGTACACATCTCACGAGGAATCCCGAGCTTATGTGCTGACTACATATTTTAACCTGTCAATGCATTTTATTTTTATTTCTGTGTACACCTATCCCCCGATTTACACGTTTTTCTCAGGAACGTATCTACCGTGTAAATCGGGGGATAGGTGTACTTATATAAAAAATGTATTACATGTCGTGATCGAATGGAAGGGTGAAACCGTTATATATGCAATCTTCTAAAATTAGTTCCAGTCAAGTGAGCAGCGCACCTGCGACGTGCCGTAGCATTCGCCCGCGATGTCTGCCACGTTTATTTTTGTACAGTTTTTATAGATGGATGAATTTGAATATTTACATTTTAACACAAGCTTAACATATTCACATACTTATTTTGGCGAAAAGAAACTATACCTCTTGGATATTATGAAAATTATGACATATATATATTGAAAATAAAGAAGGCATTTCCTGACCAAAAGCACATGTGCTTTTTTGATGGCAGAGCGCAAAAATAAACTAAACGTTTGTTCAACTTGCTCCGTGATATTTGGCCAACCCAATTTATTGATAAATCAAGAAAAGCCATCCACGAACGCGTTCCGCACTGTTGACGCTCGTCAGCGTGGAGCAGGCTGTACCAATGAGACCGAAAATATTTTTGGTCCCAGAGGCTTCTTGAAAATATCACGTTCTGGAACTGTTATTTCAAATTTTTTTTTTATTATCTCTAGTACACATGGTACAGGCCATTATAATCATAGTGGGTAGAAGTAGGCGACTGCTTTTTACTGTAAGTGCATCACATGTCTACACATGTGAAAAGCAGTTCGACTTTGCATTTACAAATGTGCCAGAGCCCCGTTTGGTTACTTGCATGGAGCATATTGTTTTTAATTAAAAAAGTGCCCAATGCGGGATTTGATCCCGAGTCGTAGTGGTCGAAAACCAACGGTTTAGACCATCCTTCTACCGACCCCATTTTAAATGTTAATTGGTTGTTTATCATAATGTTTTAAAATAATGTTACATTAGCGTACCGTGTATACATGAATTCCAAA
Source organism: Cordylochernes scorpioides (assembly GCA_030710605.1). NCBI lineage: Eukaryota > Metazoa > Arthropoda > Arachnida > Pseudoscorpiones > Chernetidae > Cordylochernes > Cordylochernes scorpioides. The sequence continues at coordinate 112,285,012 of CP092865.1, forward strand.
ACGGAATCCTTCATCAAATCGACAAGATATTGTTGAGATAAGGAACTTTATAAATATAAAAAATCAAGAATTAACGATAGATTTTATTTCCTAAACTTTCCCATTTCAAATACGATAATAAACCCAGAACTAAAATAACTGCCCAAAAGAAAGAGCTAAAAGATGTCTTAAATGAATATATATGTGTTCTTATAAAAACAACAACAACGAAGTCTTTATTAAGAACACTCGTCCCATACAGGATTCTCCCAGATACAGAAGTAAACATAGAAGTTATCTACAGAAAGTGGAGATTAACATCAACCTTTCTTCAAGTTGGATCCATCTTCTGTATTACGCCTATTGTCTGTGCTGTTCTCCAGAATTTGTGAAAGCTCAATGCATAAGTCCTGCTTTACTACTTTCGCCAATAAAACATATGGAAAACTATCTTCATAAGCAATCTTTTGACGGAGAATTACTCTTTCATCCTCCAAAGCCGGACATTAAAACATGTAGTGTGGAAATGCCTTAATAAATTCACTATTACACAGAGTGTGTACTTAGGAAAATAGACTAATACCAGAGAAGTAGTTACTTAATAACTGCCTAAACAGATGGTTATTCAAATGCTTCAAATCATTGGATCAATTCAAAATCAATTCAAAACATTGGATAGTCACTGGACCCATAAATATAAAGAGTGACAATGATGTATTGGAGCAATTTCAAACATAGAAAACATCAAATTATTTATATTTTTTTCTATTCAAAAATGATACATAGACATCTTCACTACCGCCCAGCTTCTATTATAATATAAAAACTATAAGTTTCGTAATTTCAATAAGTCAATATCTCATTCCAGAATTACAAGAACGCTTTCTGAAAGATACATAGATCTTGACAGGCCTTCCATTTCTTAGCCTTTGATTCAACAAGCCAAAAAATCCTTCGACCCAATATCTGGAGAAAGTCTGAATAGAAATCCTAGAGTCCAGCCTCAATGCCTCTCTGCTCTTGAATCTCTTTTGCAGAACGAGATCTTGTATGGCTTGATGTTATATTACAAGATAAGGTATCGCCTGACATCATCTTGAAGTTCAGTTTCTTGGAAAGTTGCCTGTCGAAAGACGTCAAAGTCTGAAAGCTTGCCGAATTTACAGCATTAATAAAAGAAACACGGCGCTGTTAACTTTTATTCCTTCTTCAAGATGATGCTATATCTCGGTCGAACCACATCTAGTTTTATTCTGCCAAATACTAAATTGAAATTTTATTATTATATTGTGTTTTTCAAAGTTCTTAATTGAAATACACTAAAAAGGATAAAAATAAATATTTAATTATTAATAAAAGACAATTCCCTGAGGGAAAAGTTTCTTTTATTGTATATCGGCAATACAAGCTTTCTGGCTCAACAGCCCTTCGACAGGTATAACTATGTTACAGAGGTTTTTCTCGAATCGAATCCATATGTATACATACAAAGAAGATGGAAATATAGGACAGATATGCAAAAACTGATTTACATAGGACAATAAATAAAAAATAAATTATTGGTTAATGCTAATTCTCTATTGAAATTCAGCGATTACAGATAATTAGCATTAACCAATAATTTATTTTAATTTTTTGTACTATGTAAATCAGTTTTTGCATATATGTCTTATATTTACTTCCTTTTTGTATGTATATATATGGATTAGATTCGAAAAAACCTCAGTAACGTAGTTATACCTGTCAATGGGCTGTTGAACCAGAAAACTTGTATTACCGTTATACATAAAAGAAACTTTTCCCTCAGCGAGAGAGAATTGTATTTTATTAATAATTATACCGAATAGGGATTATATTAACAATAAATATTTAAGCTTCTGCTAAAGAACAATTGGATCTATATGAGTTAAAATACAAGCTGTAGGGATGATAGTCCTATATTGAATGAAGAGCTAGAATATTCAGTGAAACCTGAAAGCTTGTCAACCAATTGCTTCAAATCAAATAATATTAGGTTCAAATTTCTTGGTGATCGTTTCCCGCCGCATTTAATTTGACTGAATTAGATTTAATTGTCTGTGTTCAATGGCGGAAAAATAGCTGAAATAATAATTTTCTCCTTTTAAAGTGCATTTTAATAATATATTTTTGAAAATTATTATTAATTATTTATTTAATTTTTAGTCCTGATTTCTAAATATAAAAATGTATCATTATATTTTAAATTTTGATTAATTTTATAATCGTTAAAAATATATTTTATATATAACTATATCCTCACGCAAACACGTAAACACACAAATATACATATAAATAAATATTTTCATGTGTTAAGCGTATTTACGCAAGTTTGGCCTTAAATACCCGTTTCTTGATTTTTCAAGAAGCCTCTGGGACCAAAAATTCTTTTTGGTGGCAGTGGTACAGTCTACTCCACGCTGACAAGCGCCAACAGCGCGAAACGCGTTCGTGGATGGCTTTTCTTGATTTATCAAGAAATTGGGTTGTCCAAATATCAGGGAACAGGCTAAATCAATGTTTAGTTGATTTCTGTTCCACCAGATGGCGCTCTGCCTTCTGTAAAGCACATGTGCTCCTGGTCATTTTTATTTTTGATATATATATTTATAGCTCTAGTTCATACTACCGATTTATTTTTATAGAAGGTCAACCGCTCATTACGCCACAAAAGGTTGCTCCTAATTTCTCCATTTGAAATATACAAATTCTATTCTATCGTTTACTCCAGACCATCGGCGGCCATCTAGAAGTTTGATATTTTGTATAGTTGGGTTGTTTGCTCAATTGAATGAATGTACAAAATTTTATACTTCTCTATGTTGTCTGGAAGCATATTAAAATTTAATCACAAAAGTTGAAAAGAAATATAGAATATTTTCCAGCCTTGAACACATTTTTATCTAACTACGGTCGCTAATTACGCCAAAGAAACGGCTACACCTATTTTTATACATTTGAAAGCAAATTCTCTTTTCTCGTCTATTTCCAACCCTCACGACAACCTAGAAGTCAGAAATTTTATACACTTGCAAGGAGTTGAAATTTGTGATAATATTTTTCTGCAATGAGTTTCTTAACATATTTCTTATCAAATATTATCTCTACAGACCTTACTACCTTTGCTGCTTTTTTACCCCTCGTTCTGCCCTTCTTTTATCTCTCTCTCTCTCTCTCTTTTTCTCGATCTTCTTTTTCTTTTAGTCTCTTTTTTTCTTCTTTAACATTTATAGTTTTTCAGGTAATAAATTTGACTACTATGCGATTGATCTTATTTGATCGGATTTTGTCCGAAGTGATGATAAACGAGGAGTTTTGAGAATTATATATATTACAGACCTTACTGCAAGTATAAAATTTATTGAATGACAGGGATTGGCTATCTAATGATTTTTATCATTGAAGTGATGTCTGTAGAAATACAGGGTGATCCAAAAGTCCCGCACAACTTTAAAAATTAATAACTCCGCGAATATTTGCGCTAGAGCAATGCGGTAAACACCATTGTGTTCAGAATGCAATGGGATTTTTTATGGCAAATAATGAAAAATTCGAAATTGATTTTAGCTACAACTTTATTCGCTAGATGGCGCTCTACCAGAATCAGCGATTCAGCGGCCAAATTTTATGATAAATTGCAAAATATAACTGAACGACACGTATTTTCCCTTTTGAATACCAGGAAAGAACCCTAATAATATCAAATGATAAATTAATAAAACACCATTTCGCCAAAAGTTAGAAGAAATGGTTAACGATTTTTAAATACAATCTGAGATATGTAAATTAGGTATATGCAAATTAAAACATGTAGCAAAAAAAAAAAACTGATATTTTAGATGCGATTTGCTGGAATCCTCTCAGCTATTTAAATTTCGAAAATAATAATTTTCTGATTTTTTAAATTCCACTCTCTCTCAGTGTATCGATTATACATATTTATTTTAATTCATTTGAAAAATATTTATCTATCTCTGATGATTTATTTTACTCTGGAATGCCGTTGTTGTTTTTGTCGTGTCCAATAAAGAGCCTCAGATGTCTCCATGCATCTCTATCACAGCAGCAGCAGCATTGTCCACTATCTTGGGTGTGTAAAGTAGCTGCTCTGGGTCTATGTCAATTTTATGCAAGGCTGCGGCCATTGCTGGGCATGTGAATATGTGAGTAGGTGTTAGTTCCACACCAGGACAGTCGTTGCATGTCCTATAGGCTCTTGTGCCATCTGGATGTATTGTCATTTCTTTATAGTGTTTTGTTCTAAGCCGTGTTATAGTTTTTGTCATTTTTCTCTCAGTGTTTTTCTCGCATTTTGATTTTTTTTCTTAATTTTGTTTAATTATCTTGTATTTTTCCAAAGCATCAGCGTCAAATAATGGCATTTGTTCTTTCCTTTGGCTCAACCTTCTGGCTTCCTTTGCAAATTCAACTGCCATTTCATTACCCCTGATCCAAACACTGGCAGGAATCCATTGTAGAATGCAGTTATTCTCCAATGATATCAGTTGAGTAAGTAACGAGTGTATTTTCTGTGTGATTATAGTATTGCCCTTCTGAATTGCTTCTAGATCCGATATGAAATCGCTGTATGGTATATTATAATTCCTTCTGCTTGATGCAGGGATGGTTGGTTATGGCATATATCAAGAGCTTTCAAGATAGCTGTCAGTTCACAAGTGAATTCTTTCTTGCTCCTTCTTTGATTTTGATGTATGTTCCATCTTGCAGTATTATGTTAATTCCAGCCCCTCCATTACTTATGGTAAGGTCTGATTATCCATCTGTATATGCTATTAAATAATTTATCTGATCGCATAAACCAATTGTGTCAAGTCCTTTCCTTTCTAAGTATGTTTTTGTTCTCTTTTTTTATTGCAGGGTTCATTCAGGTTAAGATTGATGATTACATTTGATGGCAATGGGGTAGGAAATATTGGTTATTCTCGAATTTGAAATTCATTATGTTTCATATTTATGCTCTTTCTAATATTGTTGTCGTACTGAAGTGTTGAAGATCTTTTGATCCTTTATTTTTGTGTCCAGTTTAAATAGTTTCTATGGGATTTGTTCCATATAGCCTTCTCAGAATGTTTAGGTTTCTGGTAGCTCTATTTGAGGTGCTAATTATGTGTTCTGTAAATTGCAAATCCTCATCAAGTAACAGACCTAGGTAATTTGGAGATCTAATTTTATCAATTATATAGTTGTTTATGCTTATTTTGGAGTTAAAGTCATGCCTTTTTTCCTGTCAGTGAAGGAGACCTATAGGTTTGTGTTTATTGGGTTTATTGTCATTTTGAGTTTCATTGCCCACTTCTCCAGTCCTCTCATTGATGTGCTCAGTATTTTTCTGATATTTTTATACTGCTACTTGTGTGCCATATGGCTATATATGGCTATATGGCAAAAATCTGCATAACAGGCAACCTTTGTGTCTTCAGTGAGGATGGATGTTGTTAAGGTTGTGTCGTAATTAGATGTACAACAACTCAAACTTAACCATGACTCTTTATTTAGCTCTTATTCTTTTCGTTTGGCCAACAAAAAATGTCCAATTTATATACACATATATTCTTACATAATGAGACTTTAAAGAATGCAAATAATCTTCATCTATTTACATACACAACACATCTCCCCCCTTAATAATACTCCAGTCGGTCTGGGGGTTTCCTGGCTCTCTGAGGTCTAGGACTGCGGACGGGCACTTGCACAGCGGCAGGCTCCGGTTTAGGAGTGCAAGAGGGCACGTGCACAGCAAGAGGCCCTGGTCTAGGAGTGCAAGAGGGTACGTGCACAAAAGCAGTCTCCTCCTTGTTTCCTGATGTAACCTCTGGAACCTCCTCTTCACTTTATTTCTGACTTCCACCTACAGGCTTCTCTCCTGATGTTCGAGGAAGTATCAAATTTCTTGACTCCACTTGTTTCTTTCTCACAAGTCGCAATTGATTGATATGTCTCTTATACACGACGCCCTCGCAACTTATAAGGTAGTGACGGTAGCTCAATAATTTCAAAATGGTACCTTTTTACCGTTTAGGTCCAGTTGCATAGTTACGGAATAAACCTCGCAACCTGTAGTAAACTGCTCCTGCCTTCTTACGGCCTCATGAAATACCTCTCGCGTATTTCCCATCTTGGTATTAAATTCTAGAATCTTGATCTTAAACTTCTCTTCATTAGCAGTTCCGCCGGGGAATTCCTTTATTACAGTTTGGGGGAATGCTCTATGAGCAAATAGGAATCTTTGTAGATTCGTCTCTAAATCATCCTTCCCATTATTCTTTCTCAAAAGGTTTTTAAACTCTCTTACATATCTCTCAGCTAAACCATTTGTACTAGGATTATACGGACTGGTCTTAGTGTGCCGTTTACCATTCATTTTGGTAAATTGCTCGAATTCACCGGAGACAAACTGTCTTCCGTTATCTGTAATCAAAAATTAGGGCAATCCAAATCTGGCAAAATTTCTCTAAGATGATTTATAATCGTTTTGCTGGTAATATCCTTGATGATAAAAATTTCTATCCACTTTGAGTATACGTCCACGAGAACCAAAAAATTCTTCCCATGAACGGACCTGCTAGATCAAGATGAAGTCGATGCCACGGTTTTTCGGGCCAAGTCCATTCCGAGATGGTAGCCGTGGGCATGCTTGCTGATTCTTGGCATACTCTACATTCTCTAGTTAACTCCTCGATGTTACTGTCTATGCCTGGCCACCAGAAAATACCGTATGGCAATCATCTTCATTTTAACAATCCCCATGTGTATTTCATGCAAGTCATTTAAAATTAAAGATATTAATTTTTGGGGAATTACCACTCTTTCACGCCATTGAAGACAACCAATTTCCACACAGTTGCCTTCTCTAACATTCCTTAATACTATAGACAGTATTTTATCTTGGGGCGTCTCATATGCCACCTCCATAAAAGAGAACGATACCTCATTCAACTTCCTGAGAAGAAGTACCTGGTCTTCATCAAGAGACTCCCTGACACTCGATTCTAAAGGAAGACGTGACAATGTGTCAACATTGGAATTATCACTAGTTTTTCGAAATTCCACAGTATAATTAAATGCAGCTAATTTTAAGGACCATCTTTTAATTCTGGATGATGCACATATGGGAATTGGTTTATGAGGTGAAAATATATGAATTAAAGGTCGGTTGTCTGTGACCAATAAAAATGTTCGTCCCAGTAAGTATTGTCTGAATTTCTCAACGCCAAAAGTTAGGCTCAACGCTTTCTTTTCTAGTTGAGAGAAACGTTTTTCCGCTTCAGTTAATGTTCTAGAAGCAAAATCTATAGGGCATTCTTCTTTTCTATCATTTCTATGACTCAGAATTACGCCTAGTCCATAGTCCATTAATAATGATTTACACTTTTAAAATAACATTCGATATTCTTTCGTCCAATTCCATCTACAATTTTTATTCAAAAGTTGATAGAATAGCGCAATATTCCACCGATTTCTTTTTAAATTTACATTTATATCTGTTTAACTTTAAACCTTTTTCTAGCAATCATCTAAAAACTAGATCCAACTTTTGTTCATGATCTTCAAAGTTTTTTCCTGCAACCAAAATACCATCTATGTAGCAGGCCACACCTGGCAAATCAGCAAATAGACCTTCCATAATCCTCTGAAATTTATTTGGTGCTACCGCTACGTCACATGGTAGTCTTTTATAAGAAAACAACCTCTTTGTTGTGTTTATATCAACAACAGCTTTGGCTTCTTACGCTAACATTACTTGTAAGTTAGCCTGTGATAGGTCTAGAGTCGAAAATACGGTGCTTCTAGATAATTTTAAAAAGATCTCATCGATCGATGGAAGGGGATACCTATCTAATTCGATTGCTTTATTAGCTGAACATCTAAAGTCACCACATATCCTTACACTACCATCCTTTTTTAATACCGGTACTATTGGAGCGGCCCAATATGCATGGACTATAGGTTATAAAATGCAAGAATTCACTAAACGATCAATTTCATTCTCTACTTTGTTTTTTAGAGAGAAAGGTAAACTTCTGGCCTTACAAAACACAGGAGTCACATCCTTTTTTAAATTAAAATTTATTTTAACATCCTTTAGACAGCCCAAATCTTTGTTAAACAAATCTGCATATCTATCAATCAAACTATTTATATTAGATTCATTATTTAAATTTTTAATGCTAAACAATCTAGAATAATCAAGTTTTAACTGTTTAAGCCATTCTCTTCCTAATAGAATTACCTATACATTTTCATTTACAACTATTAATCGTAAATATTGGTTTGCTTCTTTTACAAAAACATTTCTTTGCCCTATAATCTCTATTGATTTACCACAAAAGGATTTTAATCTTAAATTTGTTGAAAATAATTTTTTACCTTGCCAATAAATCTTATAAATACCTTTAGGTATTAACGTAACTGGACTTCCTGTATCTATTGTAAAGCACAAAGAATATTCATCTACTGTTAAATTTATTGTGGCATCAGTTTCGCCCTGTACAGAATATATAGAGTCCTTTTGTACAAATTTACATCTCCACATTTTTTTACTATCTTTCCAGACCCTACTTAAATGACCCAGTTTTTTAGATTTTAAAACAAGTCTTTGTTATGAGGGCAAACAGAGGCCAGTGTGAATGTCTTTCAACACATCTAAAACACAATATTTCTCCCCTTTGCCTGAAAGGCCTATGCTGCACCATACTATTATTGTACTCACCCTTTTTTATCTTTTCCATTCACAAGGGATATCTTGGCCACTAATTTATCTTGTAATTCTCTTGTATTTATCTGCGCCAGTTCGAACGAGATCGCCACTGCAAAACTTTATCCAGGGTGACATCGTCGTTTTCTTGTAGTAGCTTCTTTTGCAGGCTTTCCAACTTGATTCCAGCCACAAAACGGTCTCGCATCATGGTTCCCAGCATATCGCCGAAATTACAATTCATTGCTAAATGTTTCAATACTCTAAGATATTCCGAAATTGATTCTCCTTCCTGTTGAATTCTCTTTAAAAATCTGCATCGCTGTGGTATCACTTTCTTCTTTGGATCCAAATGCAGCTCAATTCTTTGAATGATAGTATCATAGGGTTGATCTTTAATTAGACCAGGAAGAAAATGTCGTTTCCCTGCTTCAAAGTTTCAGAATCTGGTAGCGAGGTAAAAATCAGCACTTTAATCTCCTCCTTCAGATGCCAAAAAGAAAGCCTCAAATTTTTGTACAAAAAGATCGAAGTGTCCTCCACTGGGCTATAGCATCTAAAAGGTACTATTAACTTTGAACTTGTCATGCTGATCTTTTCTACTCCTTTGTTTTCTTGATCCAGATAGTTTAAAAGAAGTAATCTTAAACCATTTTCCTATTTTTCCTCTCCGTAATCCGAGAGTCAGATTTGTTTAAAAGATGTAGTTGTTATACTTGCATAGACACCGTTTTCCTCAGCTCTTTACTGGCTCTGTAGATCGCCTATCCTCGTCGCCACTTTTGTTGTGTCGTAATTAGAGGTACAAGAGCTCAAACTTGACCATGGCCAACAACAAATGTCCAATTTATATATACATATATTTTTACATAATGAGGCTTTAAATAATACAAATAATATTCATCTATTTACATAAACAACGGTTAATATATAGCGAGAAGAGTAGAGGACTGAGCATAGATCCCCGAGGTACACCAGCCCATGATCTTCGGTCCTTGGAAAATGTTCCATTGACCCGAACCTTTATCCTTCTTCCCCTTAAAAAGTCTGCAATCCCGATTAAGGTTTTCCCCTTACTCCGATGTTGTGCAGCCTTTCAAATCATTTATACACTCGATCAAAAGCTGAGGTCATATCCAGGAATACGTCCGTTGTCTTCTTTGGCGGTTTTTCCTAGAAATCTATTATTGATTGACAGAAGTAGAACAGTTTATCAGTTGTACAGTGTCTGGATCTTTAGGCAGTTTGGTAGAAGCTTATTTTATTATTGTTAGAGAGCCAGACTATGAGCCTAGAGTGGATAATTCATTCTGTTATTTTACAAAGTATGCTGGTAAGAGCAATTGGCCGATAGTTCTTGCATTCCTTAGCATCTTTGTTTGGTTTCAGTATTGGCACTATAATTGATATCTTTCAATTCTTTGGTAGTTTACCAGTTTTCCATGAAATGTTCAGTATTCGTAGGAGTTGATTTTTAGCTTCGTCTCCAAAGTGTTTAATCATTTGACCAAAGATTAGAGCATCTCCAGGTGACATCTTGGATTCAACTTACCTATTGATGAATTTAGCTCATTCAGTGTGAAGTCTCTCGAGTAAATATCATGTTGATGGTAATTTCTTGCTTGTTTAACTAACCCGTTTACATTATTTTTTAGAGTCCTGCCTTCATTCGTATAGCTGAGTCTGGAAGTGCTTGAAAGATATTCAGCAATTATTTCAGCCATCTGTTTGTTCGTTCTCGCTATTCATATCGGTTAGGGTATTGGAGGATTAGTGTTGGTTTTGATTGTTTTATAACACTAATTATATTTCAGTGATGGCTTTCCTTTTTTGGATCCATTTTTTTCAGAGAATTCTGCCCATTTTTCTTGTTTGAATATCCAAATTTCTTGTTCTATTTTGTGACTAATTTCAATGAGTTCCTTTATGATTTCTTCTGTTTTATTTGTTTTAAGAAGTTCATTGATATTGTGTTTCTCTGCAATCATTGCCTCGATATTGTGGTCCTTCCAGTAAAGTATTCACAGGTCTTTACGTCTACCTCTAGGTATCTATACTTTTGCAGCTTTGGATATGTTCGAAGATAATTTTTCCAATTTTTTGTCAATCGTTCTGTGATTTAATTCTTCGTTGCACAGTTCTTCAAGATTTTCTGTGAATTTTTTTCCAGTGTTCTTTTATTCTGTTGGAAACTCTCAATTTTGAATTTTAGGGTTGTTAAAATTGGTCTGTGGTCACTGATTGCACTTTTCAGAATTTTCCATTGTGTTGTGGGTGCGATGTTGTAATTTATCGCTGTGATGTCTATTGCGGATTCTGTGCCTGTGGACTTGGATAGATAGATGTTCTTTTCGTTATATAACGGTGTAAGGTCGAGGTCGGTTAGCATGTCCTCAACCTGCTGACCTTTGTTATCCTGGACAGGTGATCCCCAAGTTGGTCTTTCGGCGTTAAAATCACCAAGTATGATTGCGATATCCGAAGACGCTTCACTTAATGTCTCTATCAGGCCTGTATTGATGCTAGTATTATCGTGGTGTTAAACATTTATGATTTAAATTGTTTTATCTGTAAGATAGATTTCTATTGCCTGAGCTTCTGTCGTGCTTTCTCTAGGCTTACTCTGATTATAGGCGATTTCCTTAAATTTGATTTCTAGAGTTTTAATCAAAACGGCAAGTCTTCCTCCGAATCTTCCCGGTCTGTCCTTTCGTAGTGTTGTATAATCTTTGATATTGAATCTCAGATTCTGATTCAATTTTGTCTCCTGAGGACAAGTAATATGTACATTGTTGTCACAGAGAAGACAAGTCAGCTCTTTATTTTCCTCTGGGTACCATTTATATTGAGTTGTAGTAGATTGAATTGTGTCCTCGTAGTAGATTTCTCATCATGAGCTCGAGCTGCAGCTCCTGACGCGGCGGTTACCCCGGACGCGGTAGCATTACTGGAGATATCAGTTTTGCTCTTCATTTGAAAATGGGTGCCGTTGCAACGTTAGTCATCTTGGAAACGAACCAGAATTTGGTCAAATATTCCAAGGGTCCAGGGGGGACCGCAAGGAGGTGTGGTCGGACTTCTCCTCTTCCCCCTGGAATGCCGTCACTACAGGATAACGCACTCTTGGTGAATTTTTTAAATTGTAATTCAGAATCTGCCACTGAAGCTTCACGAGCGTTTCGTTCCTTTAAAGATATTCGAAGCGGTAAAGTACCAATGAGTTGCTACTCTCTAAAGCGATTGATTAAAAGTTTTGAGGAAACTGGATCTCTGGAAGCAAAACCTCGGAGTGGAAGACCATCGACATGCAAGTCAGTGGCTGTTATGGTTTTGCAGAATGCTGAAGCTATTGAAACGTTATCCACGTATGGAGAAGTAAGTGCTAGACAAGTTTCTCGACAAACGGGGATTTCGTATGGAACAGTTTGGAGAGAACACACATTTAGAATTTTTATATAAAAAAACCCTAACAAAATTCAAAGTTTTCACGAGTTGAAAGTCAACGATTTTGAGAAGCGTCAAGAATTCGCTGCATGGGTTTTCCGGCAAATTGATATTGATGAAAACTGGCTGTCAAATGTTCTAAGAACAGATTATGCTCACTTTTACCTAAAGGGAGAATTTAACATTCAAAACTGCCTCATTTTGTTAACAGAAAACCCTAGGATATTTACAGAAATACCATTTCATCAGCCCAGAGTTACAGTTTTGTGTGGGTTCACTTCTTCTTTTATTATTGGGCCATTTTTCTTTGAGTAAATCAATGGAAGAACTTTTAAAACCGTTTTTGTAACTGGTGAACGTAATGTTCAACTTTTGAGAGAAAAGGTTATTCCCATATTGCAGGACAGACAAGCACTAAGCGAAATAACATTCATGCAAGATGGAGGACCTCCTCATATCTCCCGCGGTGCCAAACAATTGCTGAAGGATAGGTTCGGTGAAATTCGTTGATAAGTCGCCACTTTATATACCAGTGGCCTCCAATATCACCAGACTTGACGCCTTAAAATTTCGGTTATGGGGGTACATTAAGTCGCGTTTTTATCGATGCCGGTCTACCACATTGGCCATGTTGAAGGCTTCTATCAGATGGCACGTTTTATATATTTCAACTATTTAATTGTGACCATTCTGTCATCTATCGTCTGCAGGCGGTGTTTGAGAATGAAGGGCGCCACATTGAGCAAGGATTGTGACCTAATACAAGAGAGAAGGCAGTTACCTCATGTGTTATATTTTGCAGCTCTTTGTTTTGGGTTATGGGAATAATAAATGCTGTCCTCACATCTTGACACCTTTTTTTTTCTGTGAACAGTATTTTTTTTGTCATTTGCCCACATCTTATATTATGTCGTGCAGGCCAAAGTGTTATAACTTCTCGAATAACACTGGTATACACAATTTTACCCCTTATGTTTATTTTATCGCTTTTCGCTCATTAGAAGAAATGGCATAAGGAATATTCTCTTTATCCCCCCCCCCACCAACTTTAGAAATTTTGCGCAAAAAAATAATACAAAATGATTTTACTACCACGTTTTTCAAAGCAAAAGGTCGATTTAAAAATGATTTTTTTAGGGGATACATTTTCAAAATTATGTACAGTATAATAAACAATGATAACATTTGACAAACCCATAGGATATTTGGAATAAAGTGCGGCAAATATATTTTGTCACTCCCCTCTATATTTCATTTTTGGATCATGACAAATATCCAGTTAAATAGTCAAGTGTCGCCAATTAGTCAAGAAACTACACATTCCTTATAGCACGAAATCCTATTAGAAATGCCATCATAATTTTTGGTACTATATTAACATTTCAAAAAATCGTGCATTGATATCAGCAGTGTTTTTCGAAAATTCAATCTATTTCATAAAACCCCATCTAAAATATAGATATTTTTTGCTATATACATATTTTAATTTGCATTTACCTATTTTACATATCTCAGATTGTATTTAAAAATCTTTAACCATTTCTTCTAACTTTTGGCGAAATGGTGTTTTATTAATTTTTCATTTGATATTATTAGGGTTCTTTCCTGGTATTCAAAAAGGAAAAATACGTGTCGTTCAGTTATATTTTTCAATTTATCAAACAATTTGGCCGCTGAATCGCTGATTCTGGTAGAGCGCCATCTAGCGAATAAAGTTGTAACTAAAATCAATTTCGAATTTTTCATTATTTGCTATAAAAAATCCCATTGCATCCTGAACCCAATGGTGTTTACCGCATTGCTCTAGCGCGAATATTCGCGGAGTTATTAATTTTTAAAGTTGTGCGGGACTTTTGGATCACCCTGTATAATATTTGATAATAAATATTATAAGAGAAATTTCCAAAAAAGAAATATATTATTACAAATTTTATAAACAGATGTCAATTGAAAAATTATAATTGTAACTCGCAATGTTAGTTGTATTGTGAACTAGTCTAATAAATACTAGATTCCTATACGCGGTAAGAAAATATATAAAAATTGATATCAATATTTGAAACGAAATATAGGCAAATAACTACCAGCCAGAAGTACTGAATCTTGTCAACTTGCCATTGTTAGCTGTATTGAGGGAGTCTACAAATTTTCAGACTTCTTTGTGATTTGGATGTACACTCATGGACAAAACTTAAGGAATTGAAAAGTCTTTGTCGCCGGTGTTCTGTTTTTTTGAAGGAGACAGATACAATTTTGTTCATAGTTGGTTATCTCATTTGACCTCAAAAAGTCATTGTGTATCAAATATATTTCAAGGTTATTCATGATAATCAAATATATTTTAAAAGGTACAACTTACCTAAGCTTTGTCCATGATTGTAGATTAAAATTGAACACAAAATTTGAAATTAAATATATATATTAAAAATTAGTCCAATATAGACAATCCCGACCACCCAGAAGCCTGAAAATTTGTCAACTTGCATTGTCATCGGGTGTAAACAAGTGTACCAAATTTCAGACTTTTATATGATCTATTAAAAATTGATTACAAGATTTATGTGGACACACAGACTAATAGACATATCAGCAAGTTAACGAAAGATTTTTAAAAAGGGGAGCCATAATTTGATATTAATATATTTTCACATGGATTTTCCACCTTTAAATTCATTTTATCTATCAAAACAAACTTGCTGTATCATAAATCCACATGAAAAATGTTATTTATTTATTTATTTCAATTCAAAACGCTATGTTCCCCTAGGGACACTTGCGCTAAATGTACATACAAATATAACAAAGAAAATATTCAACATGGAAGGATACACAGAAAGTAACTTAGAAAGATTCAAAAATATCATTTACATATATAGAGATATTCTTTGAATTTTATTCACAGTTACATCATTAAATTTAAAAATATATACATATATACACACATATACACGCATACACCTATATATTGTTTACAACCATAAAATGAAAAAGGTTTTGGCTAGCCTAATTATTTTAATATATCTTATAAATGGAACACATATATCAATTTAAACAAAAATTAACTCAAAGCAATAACGCGCCATCTATACATATAAAATAAAAGGATTTAAAAGCGCGAATGTTTCTTTTATACATAAAACAAACTTCTACTGCCCTTACTGCGATGAAAAAATACATTGGGAGGGCTTGGCTCATCAGTGGTGAACCCTCCCAGCGGTTTCGCCAATTTAATCCACCAGACCGCTTCTCAGAGCTCTAATACTGTATTGGATCATTCTGCTTTTATATGCTACACTGAAGGATGGAATCTTAGAAATGGTTTTCAAGTAAACTATGTGTAGCATATAAAATCAGAATGATCCAATACAGTATTAGAGCTCTGAGAAGCGGTCTGGTAGATTAAATTTGCGAAACCGCTGGGAGGGTTCACCACTGATGAGCCAAGCCATCCCAATATATTTTTTCATCGCAGTAAGGACAATAGAAGTTTTTTTGTGTATAAAAGAAACATTCGCGCTTTTAAATCCTTTTATTTTATATTTAAACAAAAATATCACCTCAGTTTTATAATTTGTAATAAATTAACCTGAACCAAACCTGAGAAGTGTGTCGCAACAAATTGTTAAATCCTTTTAAAATTAAGAAAAAGGCATCTCTCCTTATCGTGAAACTAAAAGTTGTTGATGCCATCTATCGGAATAAATATCAACTAATCGTTGATTTTTAATTATTCCTGAATTGGCCGAATACCCTTTCTTAATAGCCATCAGTAACTTCAGCTGAACGATCAGAAGATACCTTTTTTTCTAATTTATCGACCTGATCCCAGTACAATTTCACTTTTGTATTAATTTACCATTCGAAATTGTCATCAAACATTTATGTTATAGGAATATAAGGTACATTCTCATTGTGATATGTCATATGTATTTAAAGAGTAAAAATGAATCATAAGTAATTCGAGTGCATTGCAACAATGTAATCAAAATGCCACACCGCACCTGGAGATATTTCTGGTTCCTTACATTTTGGATTACTGCCAAAAGACCTCGCAATGAAATCGCATCAATCTTATGCTAATGATTTCATTAAATATCCTGCAATACACCACGCATTGTCGTTTAAATAGAAAAATCTCAAATGTACACATAAAAGATGATTAAACATTTTATCTTACATTCAGAGAGATAGTTTCCATCAGAAATTTCTGAGTGAAAAATGAAGATTTGTATAAGAGTCAACTCTAATCTCCTACCTACATAGTCTAACCTCTCATTAGAGACGTATCTGATGTTCTTTCATTCTCTAAAGCTAGCTATACTCATTTGAAATTACTGGATATTTGATCATTTTGAAGTTTTTATTGATCCTCAGTGAACAGTTAAAGAAATGAATGAAAAGAAGATAGAGAAGCACATATATTACATGTTTACATCTTCAGCCTAGAGGCTTCTCCATCTTGAGAGATTTCTCCTACATACATGGAGGGGATCTTCTTGCTCTTCCCTCAATTCAGTGTTTAGAAGGAACTTGTACAAACACGCCTTAGCGGACGCTAGGATGGCCAGGCCGTCGTCATCCAGGCCTCGCCCGAGGTTAGGTAGATAGCAGCGAACATAGGCCTAGAAAAACAATCCTTTATTCAAACATAACGCATTAGCAAGCCATCTATATAAAGGAGAACTTCCGTGAGAGGACACTCTTGCTAGAAGACACCTCTCTACAAAGAAAAGATTTCATCGTCGTCACTCAAAAATAACTCAAATTGAACTGACCCAACCAGCAATGAAGACTGCCTCCCTGAGCAATGATCAAACATGACTTAAATTGAACTAACCCGACCAACAATGAAAACTGCCTCCCTGAACGACCGCTCAAAAATGACTTAAATTGAACTAACCCAAACAACAATGAAAACTACCTACCTGAGCAACGCTCAAAAATGACTCAAATTGAACTGACCCAACCAACAATGAAGACAGTCCCCCTAAGAAACGCTCAAAAATGACTTAAATTGAACTAACCCAACCAACAATGGAAACTGCCTCCCTGAGAAACGCTCAAAAATGACTTAAATTGAACTAACCCAAACAACAATGAAAACTACCTACCTGAGCAACGCTCAAAAATGACTCAAATTGAACTGACCCAACCAACAATGGAAACTGCCTCCCTGAGAAACGCTCAAAAATGACTTAAATTGTACTAACCCAAACAACAATGAAAACTACCTCCATAAGCAACGCTCAAACATGACTAAAATTTAACTTATAACCCAAGCAACAATGAAGACTGCCTCCCTGAGCAACGTTCAAAAATGATCTAATTCGAACTGATCCAACAAACAATAAAAACTGACCCCCTGAGAAACGCTGAAAAGTGACTTATATTGAACTAACCCAACCAACAATGAAAACAGCCTTCCTAAGCGACCGCTCAAGAATGACTTGAATTTAACTAACCCAACCAACAATGAAGACCAGAAGATTCAATATTTTATGGCGGGCTCACATGTGAGACAATGCTGTCACATTGTTAGTAAGAGTTGGATGTTTTATCTCTCAAACTTGACAATAGTCTCTTTCACTTTCTTTGTAAAACCTTAGGAATTACGATATCTCCTCAGTAAAACATGTCTACCAAAAATACAGACTAATTAAATACTAGCCGAATGACCCGGGCAACGCCCGGGTTTTACCCGATTAAATGCTTTTATTCAAATACTATTCGTTAAAATTATAAATTGGCGCCGTGGATGTCATTCTTGTATAATATATAAATGAGTTTTACAAATTGTAAAAAAAAAATGCATCGGCCGGGAATCGAACCCGGGCCGCCCGCGTGGTAGGCGAGCATTCTACCACTGAACCACCGATGGTTATGAGAAATGGCCATATTTGGGTATTTATTCCATTCACAAAGCAAACGGTGACAGAATTAAGAATTGTTGCTTGATTATGACGCTGATAACTGTATATATTAATGAGCGGAAAAATAAATATATCCTATGATATACCTACTAAATATGTATTTTTATAATATCTAATAAATATATTTTATAACATACCCGAATAAATGGGTTAATCCTGGTAATAGCCAATATCATAGCTTTATTTTTACATCTCTATCTCTCGAAGAGTTATTGTGATTGAATTGTTCTGGTGAAGAGAGAATGCAGCGAAGTTTATATCGGTTGAAGTATCTGTGAATATTCCATATGTTATCTGAAGACCTACGCTTATAACAGTTAAGAAAGTTGAGAAGTGACAAATTGGTTTGAAGTTTGAAGAATTGAAAGTTCATCACTCCGCTGGTCTATCCTCTGCAAACTACCTGTTCGCGCCTATTAGGTATATTTTGTAAATTAAGATTAATATGCAAATTTTGATTGTTTAAAGCTGCCAGCTGGCCAATAAAATTAGTCTGTTTGTAGTAATTCTTCGAGATAGTCTAATTCTTTGAGTATGTGCTCCAATTATTTAGCGTTTGGAGATTCACCTAGTTGAAAAGGTTTGACGTTGTTCACGTAGTCAGAAGGTTTTATAAAGAATCAAACGGCTCTAATTCAAGGATATTAATCTGCTGGTCTGGCTTATCTAGATACAGTCTCTGCCAAACCAAAACATAAAGTACTAACCAGGCTTATAGACAATGTAGTGGCAAGGATTCCTAGCTATCGCTGCTAGACTCTCATCCGCTCCCGCCCACTAGCATTATGAATTGACATCAATCTACCTTTATATATCGAAAAATAATTCTTTTACATGGTTTCACAAACTATACATAATTATAAAAAAAGTTCAACTTACACCATACTTATGAGGGTCAACAGCCCTAAATGTCAACGTAGTTAGCTTTTCTTTATTAACCGAGAAAGGATATTTGACCAATTCTGGAATAATTGAAAAAATCAATGAATAGTTGATATTTATTCCAACAGATAGCACAAGCCATCATAAACTTTCAGTTGTACGATCAGAAGATGCCTTTTTCTTTATTTATCTATCTGATCTCAGTAAAATTTCACTATGGTACTATTTTTTCATATACATAATTATAATTTAAAAAGGCATAACCTGACCAAGTTCATATGAGCTTTTAGATGGCATAGCGCCATATAGAAGAACAGAAATCAACTAAACGTTTATTTAGTGTGTTACCTGATATTTGGCTAACCCATTTTCTTGATGAATCAAGAAAAGTCAACCACGAACACATTTTGTGTGAGCGTGGTCAAGATATGCCCTTTTAAAAAAAAATTAATACCATAACCTGACCATTTTTTCATTTTTTAATTGTTTTTTTCACATACTTAATCATTAATTTTCAGGTTGCTAAGGTTGTTTTTGAGGTAGTTTACACACATTGATATGTTATAATACCTTGAAAAAGGTTTGCGTTCAGCCAACTGAAATATTGGTAAATTATACATATTTTGATTCAATATATGTCTTTTAAATTTAAATATCTAGTTAAGGATTGATATATTTTCAAAACAATACTTAATTATCTTTTTTCTATTAAAAATAGACACTACGGCCAGTTAAAGTTTTTTTAATTTTCTTAACGTTTCGACAAAAACCGTTTGTCTTCGTCAAGAGAAGTAAATAAAAATAAAGCATTTGACAAGGTGTTAAAATTTGTAGAAACGTTGAGAAAATAAAAAAAACTCTAACTGGCCGAAGTGTCTATTTTTCATAGAAATATGAATGCAGGTCAGGCAGCCTCATCTTCAGAAAACTTAAGTATGTTTTAATATTATTAAACTAGACGAATGGCCCGGGCAACGCCCGGGGTTTACCCGAGTGCGAATATATTTTAAAAACGTTGTCTTGGGTGGTCGCTATTGACAGGGTGGTCTGTATAGACAGGTGGATGTATCACACAGCTGATAACAGGGTTGTCTAGAGTGGTCGCTATAGACAGGGTGGTGGTCGCTATTGACAGGGTGGTCTGTATAGACAGGTGGATGTATCACACAGCTGATAACAGGGTTGTCTAGAGTGGTCGCTATAGACAGGGTGGTGGTCGCTATTGACAGGGTGGTCTGTATAGACAGGTGGATGTATCACACAGCTGATAACAGGGTTGTCTAGAGTGGTCGCTATAGACAGGGTGATGGTCGCTATTGACAGGGTGGTCTGTATAGACAGGTGGATGTATCACACAGCTGATAACAGGGTTGTCTAGAGTGGTCGCTATAGACAGGGTGGTCTGTATAGACAGGTGGATGTATCACACAGCTGATAACAGGGTTGCCCAGTGTGGCCGCTATAGACAGGGTGGTCTGTATAGACAGGTGGATGTATTACACAGCTGATAACAGGGTTGCCCAGAGTGGCCGCTATAGACAGGGTGGTCTGTGTAGACAGGTGGATGTATCACACAGCTGATAACAGGGTTGCCCAGAGTGGCCGCTATAGACAGGGTGGTCTGTGTAGACAGGTGGATGTATCACACAGCTGATAATAGGGTTGCCTAGAGTGGCCGCTGTAGACAGGGTGGTCTGTATAGACAGGTGGATGTATCACACAGCTGATAACAGGGTTGTCTAGAGTGGTCGCTATAGACAGGGTGGTCTGTATTGACAGGTGTATGTATCACACAGCTGATAACAGGGTTGTCTAAGGTGACCGCTATAGACAGGGTGGTCTGTATAGACAGGTGGATGTAACACACTGCTGATAACAGGGTTGTCAAGAGGGGGGCGGGCAGGGAGGTCACGTGTTTGCTGGCAGCCAATGGGCGCGCATTCTATCCGTGAGCTTCAGACAAACAGACAAACAGACAGAATAAGGCAAATATATAAGTAGATTGTCACCAATAGCCGAATTAAAGCCCCAACATTCAGTTCACATTTATTCCTATATATAATCCAAGTCATTCAAAGATTGTTCAGTTATTCGACAAGAAGAGAATTATTGTAGAACGACATTTGAAATTATCCCGCATGTGTTTCTTTTGAACGAAAATTTGGAACTTATTTTAAGGAGAAATAACAACCATTTCCAACCTTAGGGATGAAGTATGAAAGGATGAATTGTGAAGAGTAATGATAAACGGAAAAATAAAAGTGTCCAGGGATGGGAATCGAACCCTCAGTGTTCCGCTTACCGGGCAGATGCCATGTCCACTAGGCTACCCTGGACATATTTTTCCGTTCGTAAATATTATATAAAGTGATTTTTATACAATATAAGGCGACTTATGATTGTAGCGTATCATTGCTCTTCACAATTCATCCTTTCATACTTTATCCCTAAGGTTAGAAATAGCCGTTATTTCTCCTTAAATAAAGTTCCGAATTTTCGTTCAAAAGAAACACATGCGGGATATTTTCAAATGTCGTTCTACAATCATAGGCTGCATTATATTGTATAAAAAGAAGAATTGTGTTTTTTTAATTTTAACTACTAGATTGAAATACGTTCTACCATTTGTCACCCGCGAAAGTTTTGATACCTAACATTTTTAAAACGTCGGTATTGTTCTTTGTATAGCAGGAAGGTTCGGTCGAGGTGGGGACAATTATGGCATAAGGTCGTTTTAATCAAAATGTCATTAGTTGTCTGGTTGTCTACTGCCCACCACAAAAACCACTCCTTATTGATTTCAAACTAACCAATTATATGCGCCGGAGTTATTTTAATGCCCGCCATTTTTTTTTTAAGCAGATCCTCCTTTGTTTCGGCCCCCCCTTTTTTTTCACCAGGGACTGGTGATGACCCGCATAGACCGGATCCTCTATGATATTTTATTTTAATATTTGACCATTTTATACCCGCTATCTGTGAATTATTATTTAATAGATAAAATAGAGTAGATTAGTATGTATATACATTTCTAGACAACAGACAGTAAATAATGTTGTAGATCTATATCAATTTGTAAATACTAGAGATAATTATCACAGATTTAACCATTTTTGTAAATATATTTATGATTATCTTTCTAATTTGGAAGGATCAAGTTCCTAATATATCTTATTGTTTCTCTTTATTATTATTATTTTTTTTTTTTTTGTATAATATGTTTATAGCTGTTTCTGTTTTAAAATGTCAATCGACGCAATTATCCCTAGCCGGGAAATCGCATTTTGTGTGTTGAAATAAAAAGAAAATGTATACAATTCAACCCTTTATTTGTATGTAAACAAAATATCTGAACATTTTATGTTCTCTATCTTTGAATGATTATTTAATAAATAAAATACAAGGTTGTCCTAAAATTTCATAAGAACTTGCAAAAAAATTGAAACACCAATATTATTCGCCGTTATGTATAATATCCTTGTATTATGCATAAAGTAATTGTATTATGTATTATTATGTATTTTCCCTAATAATATTATTAATATCTTATTATATTATATATCTAATTATTATTTTTGAATAACAGAGTGCAGATATACCAGTATATTAGTATTAGAACAAGTATATTACAAATATACTTGTTGTATATTTTGCACTTTTGCATGTGTGTGTGTGTGTGTATTGACAAGCTGTCAATTATATTATCAATTGTCAAGATATTATTCTTCGTAGATTCGTATTTTTCGTAGATCGCGAAATGCGTGTTGTCGCTGGAGACCCACTGGCGATTCTCCACCAAACTCTGCAGCGCTGGCAGAGGCGCCATACTCATTGTACATAGTTAATATAATCCATATTATCTTTTTTTTTTTAATAGTGCAGACTGTGCATTTTGTATGTATTGACAAAATGTCAATAAAATTATCTTAATATGTTTTAACACCTTGATAAAGGTTGGCGTTCAGCCAACTGAAATATTGGTAAAATAAATGATATTTTTATCCAATATATGCCTTTTTAATTAAAGATTAAACATATATATATATTTATAGCTCTAGTTAATACTATCGATTTATTTTTATAGAAGGTCAACCGGTCATTACGCCACAAAAATTGCGCCTATTTTCTCCATTTCATATTTACAAATTCTATTCTATATTTTATTCCAAACCATCGCTGTCAACTCTAAGTTAAACATTTTGTACACTTGGATTGTTAGGTTATGAGAATTCGAAGCAATTATAGACCGGTATTGTCATTGTCTAGATATTATATACTCTTAAACATCGTTGATCTTCCTTTCTTCTACATTAGAATGAATATGTCTTTAGAAATTGTAATGGAGGTAAAGTTTTTGAGTTTAAGTTGTTAGTTTATACCCGGAAAGTAATTATTTATTTAGGGTCATTAATAGCACATTTGTTGAATCAGATTTAGCCTTGATAGAGATTTAGATAATGTACAAGGTTGTCCCAAAAGTTCGTAAACACTTGCAAAATAATTGATATACCAATATTATTCGCTGTTATGTATAATGTCTTTGTATTATGTATAAAGTAATTGTATCATGTGTATTATTATATATTCGCCGTTATAATATTATTCGCCAAGTAATAAGAAAAAACGTTTTAAGAAAACACCAACTTTTGGGACAATATTATAAATGAAGATAATGTTGGTGGGGTACAAAGTGGATCTGAAGAATGATTTTCTGGTTGATATATAGAATTGTAAGATTGGTCAAATAATGGTATGATTATTATCTGTCGACTAGATCGATCTTAAGACAGAGATGGCTGGCATCGCATCGTGTTTGGGATGTAATACGTACAGTGTGCTACAACGTTTGATCGCAAATAAAAGGATATTGTCGCGTGATGACCCTCCGGTTCTCCGCTTCTTCCTTCGTGGATCATCTACCCCGGGCTCCCGTTGCTCTCCCTCTGCAGCTATTCTGCAAACCACCCAAAGGCCTCCGAGAACCACCACTCGAGTGGAACTCCTTTCCTCTGGCAGTATCTCTCGGCCTTACCACTGGTGGGGGGACACGAGAGACTTACCAGAAGAGTAGCAACTGTGGTGTTGGCGAGAGTAACAACAGCAACCGGCAACAACACTTCTTACACTACTCTTTTTATTGTCATTTCTACTACACATTACATATAACTGGAATAACAATCAACGGGTATTTACATTTATTTACACTCCAGAGTTAATATGAACATCTATTTACAACTATTTGCTCTAGGAAACAGGAACACAGCAGTCGGCGATATCCACACAAGTTGCATACCAGAAATAGGCGAAAGCGCCATCTATTGACGGAGGTTGTAGTTGTTTTCTGGCCTTATACGCGACAATATTATTATCTGCGTTGAAGTGCGAGTGTTTTTTGTCAGTTTGAGATTGGCCATTGACAAGACGACGTACACACACGACGAGTTCAGCTTAAAGGCGGTGTAATGGAGCAGGGCGTGGATGTAGGCTCGAGGTCGGCCATTGATTGATTACCTAATGAGCGGGTGCTATGCGGCCCGACCTCCGGACTCTTCCGACGTCTTGTCCTTTAATAGCCAGTTGACATAGCTGAACTCTTCACCTACTGACAGCCTAACAGAAGGTAGACCTGTCGAGAGATATACCTTTCAAGAACTGACTCATCAATCGGAGAAATATTTGTATGTGGATGAAGTATTTATAATAAATAAGTCGGTGGACGAGTAGGTAACACCCTCGATTCCCGACAGTCCCGGGATTGAATCTCGCGTTAACCTTTTGTTTAATATGTGAATAACCTCCACTTATTATTCATTAAAATTTTACATAAATAAATTTACTGGCAATGCGTTTCTTTTAAATATCATCAAATATTATCTCTACAGACCTTACTGCAATGATATGAGTTATCGAATCAACTGCAATCATATCATTGCAGTAAGGTCTGTAGAGATAATATTTGATGATATTTGAAAGAAACCATTGCCAGTAAATTTATTTGTGTAAAATATTAACGATAGATGGCAATTAAATTTAATTTATTATTCATTGTTTCAATTATCATAAACTAGGTTGCTCTTGTTGAGCGGTACCTAATAAAGTTGCTTTGGAACCGAAGTCTTTATAAACTGACCTAAAACTTGGATGGCATACCCATTGAGACAACATAGAATCTTCAAATACAAACTTCAAACACTGGGAAGTTTCGCCATTAATAAGCCAGGCCCTCATATTATTTTATCAATGCAGTAAGATAGTAGAAAATTTGTTTATTTTTAAATGATCATACGCGTCACAAAAAAGTTCCAATATTACTCAAAGTGTCTTTAGATATCTACGTAATCGCAATATGACTTATTTGGCTATGGAGAAATTGAGCCATCAGACACTGATTTGATAGTTGATTGACAGATATACACACATCGTCGTCAAAACTTAAGGAAGTGGAAAGTCTTCATGGTCGCTGGTCGTCTATATATTTTTTTTTTTAAGGAACAATTTTGTTCACACTGGGTATTTCGTTTGTCTTCAATAAAGGTCACTGTAATATATTTCAGAATTATTGTCTGAATCCCGATATATATGCTGAAAGGTATACATTCCTTAAGTTTTGTCCATGAGTGTATACACACTTGGTTATCTCGTGTGTCTTCAATAAAGGTCTGAGAAAATAGTTTATTTTTGTCTTATGTATTTTTATTTTATCTAACGCTTTGAAGTCTCCATGGTCGCCGGTCGTCTGTTTTATTTTTTTTTTTTTTGAAGGAGACAGAGACTGTTTACACTTGGTTATCTCGTGTATGTTTTCAATAAAGGTCACTGTAATATCTTTAAGAGTTATTGTCTGAATCCCGATATATATGCTGAAATGTACAGCTATCTTAATTTTTGTCCATGAGTGTAGATTCAGAAAAATGTAATGGTTAAAAACTCAGCTAAATTTTGGGATTTTGGAGTGATACATGATAAGAGGTTTCAGAGACTTTATCTGAGAGGTGAAGATACAATGAAGAGATGGATTATATAATTCCATCATGTATCTTGTATACCATGAACTAGAACTCGACTAATATTCTGATCAATATGATTCAAGTATGAATAAATCTGGTTCAAAATCACATTAATAGGGACCGCTCAGCAAGAGCAACCTAGTTCATGATAATTGAAACAGTGAATAATACAACAACAACAACAAAAGCCTTTATTGAGGACCTCTCGTCCTCTAAAGGATTCGCCAGTTTACAGAGTAATTGAAGAGAAGAGAACTAAGAATACAGAGAGAAACCTATAAGTAGTAGGTATAGTATAGTATTTTCTACACTGTGACTATATACAACAGCAGCAACAAGCCTTTTACTGGAATCAAAGTCCCATACAGAATTCGTCATTCTAATCCTGACAAAGATTATCTACATATAATTATTCACATCAATTAGATTATGTATATAGCTTCCTTTTCTCTTCAGCCGTCTTCCCAAATTTGAACAACGCAAACGCTCCAGCTCTGAAACAGTGAATAATATGTGAAGGTTATTCAAATATTAGACAAATTTTAACGCGGGATCCAATCCCGGTTCATGACTGTCGGGAATCGAGCGTGTTACCCTCTCATCCACCGACTTATATCGGGAATCGAGCGTGTTACGCTCTCATCCACAAATGAATAAATCTGTGAATAAAGGTCTGCCTTGAATTGAAATGTTAAGATTCTGTGTTATTGAGCTAGGTTTCAAGTTAAAACATGGAATGGAACTTGATATAAATCCTGAGTAATCTGATTTAAGAATGAATAAATATCTATATAAATGTCAATCTTGTTAATAATTATAATCCTTTCGGTGAAATTATAAATAAAAGACAATTTCATGAAGAAAGAGTTTATTTTTGTCTTATGTCTTTTTATTTTCTCTTACGCCTTGAAGTCTTCATGGTCGCCGGTCGTCTGTTTTATTTTTTATTTTTTGAAGGAGACAGAGTCTGTTTACACTTGGTTATCTTGTATGTCTTCAATAAAGGTCACTGTAATATCTTTCAGAGTTATTGTCGGGATCCCGATATATATGCTGAAAGGTACAACTATCTTAATTTTTGTCCATGAGTGTAGATATGGAAGAATAAGGTGTTAAAAACTCAGATAATTTCTGGATTCTGGAGGAATACATGGTAAGACACTTCATGTCTTTATAGGAAAAATAAACTCTTCACTCAGCACATTGTCTTATACTTATAAATTTCTTTCTATCTAAAATCGCGAATTGTGAAGATTCGATGCTAATGTGTTTCAAGTTAAAATACAATTAGAAATAAATTTAGGAATTAGGTGCTAACTGATTATAATGTAAATTGGAGTGTATATCCAGTCTCACATACATTGAGTAGTGTTATGTAATCATGACAAACCCATTCTTCCATCATTTATAGAACAGTAACAATAGGTGATGCCCATTTATAAAATTTTATGGGTTCAATTATATCTTGCCCTTCAAGGGATTTCAGCTTTTTTCCACTAACTCTCTTAGAGCAAAAGGTACTGACCTGGCCATCATAAATTTTGGCACAGAATTTTCAGGAAGATCAATGTGTATTGAAAGGGCCATTGTAAGCATCTATTTCTTCCTTGAATAATTCCTCGAATTCAGAAGATATCAGATTAGTTTCAATTAAATTCAAAAAATGTATATTTTTAAACGGAAAGCTACGAACCAT
Source organism: Cordylochernes scorpioides (assembly GCA_030710605.1). NCBI lineage: Eukaryota > Metazoa > Arthropoda > Arachnida > Pseudoscorpiones > Chernetidae > Cordylochernes > Cordylochernes scorpioides. Next base: position 112,312,684 of record CP092865.1, read on the forward strand.
TGTCTTCCTAGATTATTAGAACCCAGTCCATCAGCCACCAAAATTGACACTTTTTGTGCAATTTGCGAATTTAGCCATCACATGGAGTATTCCTAATTTTTTTACTTTATCTGATGCCCATGTTCTTAAAGAAACATTAGATTCTTATATTTATGCAATATATCTGAAATTGTTTGAATAGAGAAATTTGGGTTAATATCTACCTTACTAAAGTCTAAATATGAATTATAATTTGTTAAAGGGCATGGTTATCGCATACTAACATATGAATCAGAATCAATAATGGGATTTGAGAGAGAATTAGGATCTATAAGTTTAACATTTGTAGTTGGTATATCAAAAGAATTCTTCTTCTTCTTCTTTCGTATCTCCACTCAATCACACTAAGGTATCAAGCTTGTTAAGTCAAAAGAATTGAAATTATACAATGAGTTGATATTTAAAATAAATTAAATTTTCCAGTATTTTATATAGGTTTCTTCATTCAGTAATGAATATGAACTACCGGAATATATTATCATTGCTATTCCATCCTGGGTACATTCCAGAAACACAAGGCCCACGTGAATGCACTATATTGACGACTTCAGAAAAAAACTGGCTTCACTTGACCTCAATACCAAACGCTCTCTTCCTCACAAATATTTCACTGGTATTTAATCTCAAGGTCAATACACTGGACCATTCTTTGCCATTTTATACAATTGAAATAAGATATCAACGTAAGTGTGTGTGTTATTAATGACAATGTTTTACACTATATATTCATTGATTTACATCAACAAATAATATATACATGTAGAACGAAATTTGAAAATTATCCCCCATGTGTTTCTTTTAACCGAAAATTTGAAATTTATTTTAAGATGAAATAACGAATATTTCTATCCTAAGGGATGAAGTATGAAAGGATGAATTGTGAAGAGTAATGATAAACGGAAATTCGGTAATTCATCCTTTCATACTTCATCCCTAAGGTTAGGAAATAATCGTTATTTCTCCTTAAAATAAATTTCGATTTTTCTTTCAAAAGAAACACATGCGGGATATTTTTTAAAATGTCGTTCTACAATCATAAGCCACATTATATCGTATTATAAATATTATAATACATATTTTAATATATTTTCTCTCTACATATCTACTCATTCTAAAACAATGTCTTCCATTGTTATTTAAAATAACATGCGATTAAAAATACAAATAATCGAATAAGAATTCATTATACAAAGTTTTGTAATTTTCAGATAATTATATAGGAAATACAGTTGACTCTCCTATAACGCGAGTTTTTACAACGCGATTTCGTACAACGGGATAAAAAAAGGCGACAAATTTATTTATACAACGCGAATTTTCGTATAACGCGTTATAAAATAAAACAAATTACTCTAACAACATTCGCGTTAATACAAGTTTTATTTAGTACAACGCGAATTCCTATAACGCGATTTCATACAACACGGAACACATTAATCGCGTTATAGGAGAGTTTACTGTAAAAGGCTAATTTTTAAATCTATACCCGAATTATAGGGTCCTTAGATAGAGTATTCGGGTAAACAAAAATATAAAATAGAATTTTGAAAAATTTTGGCTTACTGTTAATATTCAAAATATTCACACCCTTTTAAACAAAAATTATTTTGTCCATAATATATTTATATTATATAATCTAAAAATTCGAATATTTCTATATTTAAAAATATATATATTTTATTTTATTCATTGATAATTTTACTTTTGTTATCATCGTTTTTAGAAAGACTTTCAGTTTTGCTGTATATTTTTGTTGTAAATATGCGTAGTTAAAATATCTATCCTTTTAAATAACTAAAATATAGGATTAACTTTATAAATTCTATATAATGTGAAAATAACTATTGTGTAATATTTCCTCAAGTAATTGAAAATAAAAGCTACTTGACGGTAAATAATTATCTTTTTTTTATCACGACTGCACCTCAACCCTTTATCTTATCGATCCTTTGTCTTATCAACCCTTTATCTAACAACAACACAAAATATTCATAACATTTATATACAGTATATCAATTTTTCTCCCCATGGAATATAGGCAAAATATGTTCAACTTAATTCTATTGACGATAACAACGATTTTGTTGTTGACACACATTAATATGTTCATAATACCTTGAAAAAGGTTGGCGTTCTGCCAACTGAAATATTGGTAAAAAACTATTATATTCTGATCCAATATATGTATTTTTTTTTCCAAAGCGCTATATCCCGCAAGGGATACTTGCGCCAAACAAGGAGAAAAGTTTATTTACATAAGTTATTTACATTATTCAACACATGAAAACATTAGATATCCAGATTTTGTAGAAAATTTAGAATGTATTTACAAAATTAATTGAACTTTAAATATGATTTTTTATTGGAAATCAAATCGTTAAGTTCACAAACAGCTAGTTCATTCTTCATTCTATAATCTTGAAATGCTGGGCAATCGATCAGTAGATGTCTTATATGCCTTTTAATCAAATAGAATATTTTATGAGTATAATTATTTTTTTGAATCTATAGGGAACAATAGAAATTGCCAAATATAGCACGATATCTTAGTGAAATTCTATTCGAACAAAAGGTTTCTCAAAATTGTATAACAATAGGTAGGGTAGTTTTCACCCTCTAACTCCAATCCCCATAATTGGTATTCTCACACGACGAAATTTGCTTCGTTTTTGTGATAAAAAATATAAACATACATACAGCTATTCATTAGATAATAAAATTCTGGATCTCTAATGTTTCCATGCGTTAAATAATGTAAATAACTTATGTAAATAAACTTTTCTCCTTGTTTGGCGCAAGTATCCCTTGCGGGATATGGCGCTTTGGAAATAAAATAATTATAATTGTAATTGTAATTGCAATTAGATAGTAAAAAGGCATATATTGGATTGAATAAAATATTTATTTTGTCAATATTTCGTCTGGCTGAACGCCAACCTTTATCGAGGCATTACATTTTTGTATACACAAACTCAGCGCCGCATAGTGTTATAATATCACAGTTAAAATCATTTAAAATACAAAGTAAGTGGGGGAATTTATAACACTATGCGGCGCTGAGTTTGTGTATACAAAAATGTAATGCCTTGATAAAGGTTGGGGTTCAGCCAGCCGAAATATTGGCAAAATAATATTTTTATTGAATCCAATATATGTCTTTTTATTGTCTAATAAATTAAATATGGATTGCTCTATTTTCAAAACATACAGCTATATTAAGAACACAGGTCTTATACAGATTCATCAAAAGAAGAAAGCATAGATGGAGATCCTATACTCTAGGTATCAATATTGATTAGCTAAGTTGTCCCTAATCTTTCTAAATATCTGTTTACTATTCGGAGAAATTATTCTTTGATGATATAAAAAGTGCTATAAATAACTTCATCCTCAACATTTAGGTATTCGTCAATTTTTGTCAAACGATCTTTTATGTAACTTTTAAATACAAGTTTGCATATTGTACATTTGCATATTCAACGAATCAATATATAAAATGATGAATTGATCTTAATAATTCAATATTAAATTAACTCTATTTTTAAAAAAGAATATCGAATTATAGAAGGGTTATAGAAAATATAAGATTGAAGATATAGAGTACGATATATTAAATAGGTTTAATATTAAGTAAATTTTTTTAAAATTTTCTAACCGCCGAGTTCCGTGACGCAATAGAAATTAAGTCCAAACCATTAAAGCCAACGTCTAAATAGATTTCCAATAAAACGTAGGAAGTTACTAAAAAAAACCTCTGAACTATATTGGCGACGATTTATTAATTAAATTAGTAAAATTTAGAGAAAAAAAACGTGTTTTTTTTTGCAGTTAATATGAAATTAATTAACAAAAAATTCTAAGTTCACTCTCTCGGTAAGTCATCGCACGCAACAGATAAAAACTTCATGTTAGAAGATGAATGGAATTTCTGAATATATCTTTAGTTTGGCATTGCTTGTATAGTGTTGGCTACTGACATGACTGGACTATAGCCTATGTTATTTGCTCTCATCCTCACATTGCTTCCGAAGTATTTAAGATTGGCTCTAGACATGGATGGACTAAAACAAGAGAAAGGACTTCCACAATAAATTCTGAATACTTGCTCAACGAATGCAAATAATTTGAAATGTAAATAGAATTTCGGGCGAATAAAACATATTTTTGAATATACTGCAGAGAAAATTTGAGTATTTAAATTCATCTTGAATTAAATATAAATATTTACACTCTTTAAATCGTATATACTTCTACTCTTGAAAACTTGAAGAAGGGATCAAATGAAATATTCAAAATCTGCCAAAGAGGTGTTTAGATGGTAGAGTGGCTAGGCCGATCTATGATCAAAATATATATAGAAGTTTTTCTGTAGGAGGTTGATCAATAAAATAGAGATTCTCCCTCCAAAAAAGACGATAATACCTAACCCCCATCATGTCACAAACCTGAGTCCACCAGTTGGCGGAGATGGTTAGTATATGGCCCATAGTTTTCAGCGTACGTTTTGATGAGAGAGGCGACTATTGTTTTATAGAATATATATGTAGTATTGTAGTTTGTTATCCGGTTGGATGACTGTAGTGTGGCATGTTGGTTGCAGTCGTGGTGGCCACAATGTTTAGAGTGGGTTCAGGCGTGATTGGGATTACACAAAAGGACGAGGCATGTTATATGCCACCACAGAGATGGCCAGAGAGTGAGTGAAGCCGACGCCGGTCAGGATAATCTATCGAGAGGGGTCTGTCAATCCTCGTGTCTCAAAGCGGACTAATCTGTTTGAGTAAGAAGAGGGCACACCTGGGAACCCGACTTGTTTTTCGGACCTTTTTACTCCGCTGACGCCGGCTTCACTTGCTCTCTGGCCATCTCTATGGTGACATCCAACATGCCTCGTCCTTTTGTGTAATCCCAATCACGCCTGAACCCTCTCTAATCATTGTGGTCACCACGACTGCAACCAACATGCCACACTATAGTCATCCAGCAGAATAACATCTACATTACTACATATATATATATAATATATGTAATATAATTGATAAGTATTTATATGTACGTGCCTAGATGATTTCTTGGAGAACTTCAGAATCCAATCAATTGATTGCTACAGATTTAGATCCTATAGGAATGTGCTCGTTCAAAAATCTACAAACCTCAGGGTGATAATAAAGGTAATCATTCAAGATATTCCTATTATATCATTCAGACTACCGGTATACCAATGTGTACTACCGACGTATCATATACATCAATAACCTTGCTCACATCTGATGTCTATGCATTCGTGTTCCCAGGTATAACATTGGTTACAATATTCCATGTTACATAATGCCTATAAGCACATGAAATCTCATCAAATAGAATAACAAATTCATCGTTTATCTGAATTAATTTTTTTTTTTTTACTCTACCATTATTTAAAACTGTAGTTCGAATTGTAAATCGGAAATCTGTAAATCGATCATTCAGGTCGAATTTCTACTAATAGTGTAGACTGAGGATGAAGAAGTGAAGAATGGCTGTCTTATCATTGGTAAACCTTCCCTGCTATAAGGTTGTCTCAAAAGTTCGTGTTTTTTTTTTATTACTTGGCGAATAATATTACGGCGAATACATAATACAATTACTTTATACATAATATAAAGACATTATACATAACGGCGAATAATATTATTACGGCGAATACATAATACAATTACTTTATACATAATTCAAAGACAGTATACATATAACGGCGCGAATACATAATACAATTACTTTATACATAATTCAAAGACAGTATACATAACGGCGCGAATACATAATACAATTTCTTTATACATAATACAAAGACTTTATACATAACGGCGAATAATATTATGTCGAATATTTTTGGTATTTCAATTTTTTGCAAGTGTTAACGAACTTTTGGGGCAACCTTGTATTTCTTCATCTTTGTCATACCTACTGCGCACATTGTATTGTTAAATTGATTGTAACTGGTTGAAAAAAAACAGCAATATCTACAGAACAAATGGACCTTAACCAAAGTCAGCATAAAGTTGGATAGACGTCAAGTTTATGTAGACATCTTTTTTAAAAAAGTTTTCAAGTTAACCTTGATATGCTTCAGTAGTTCCTAGAGTCCCAACCATGTCATTAGGTTCACATTGTTCCTACAATGTTTTTAGGTAGGTTGGGATGGGACGGACTCTCTGGACCTTGTACACCGCGAACTGTTTCCCTTGTTTGACCACAGTAGTAGTCTTCATTCCTTTGTCAGAATATCATCTCTACCTGTATGCAACAATATCTTAGAGACTAATTTATATAACCTATTTTATAAATATATACGGATTTATTAAGACCACAGGAAGGAAGCATAGATGAAGCTCCTGTACTCCAGACAGCGCAGAGCCCAATAGCCTCCAAGTCCGACGCATGTACACCGCGAACTGATTCTCTTGTTTGTCCACAACAGTAGTTCTTATTCCCTTGTCAGAATATTAGCTCCTTTATAGACTCTTTTTTATAAATACACAAACACATACAGCTTTATTTAGATAAACGGTCTTATACAGATTCACCACAGGAATGATGCATAAATGAAGCTCCTGTACTCTAGGTAGCACAGAGCCCATTAGCCTCCAAGTCCGACGTATGTACACCGCGAACTGATTCTCATGTTTGCCCACAGCAGTAGTTCCCATTCCATTGTCGGAATATCTTCTCTAAGTGTATGCAAAAATATCTTGGAGGCTCATTTATAGACTATTTTTATAAATATACGCACACATACAGCTTTATTAAGACCACCGGTCTTATACAGATTCACCACAGGAAGGAAGCATAGATGGAACTCCTGTACACCAGGTAGAGCAGAGCCTAATAGCCTCCAGAACCGACACATGTCCAGTGGCCACAGAATCCACCGTGCATAGGTTAGCGTATCACTGAAAAGGCGAGTGTGGAATCAGACGCGTTTTAGTCTTCGCTTTCCTCATCCAAATCGACTACGACTTTCGGCGATTTTTAAAATAAATATATATACAGTAGAACTCTTGGATAATTCGAACGTCTTTAATTCGAGAGAATATTCATCTTGGTACCTAGACTTTTAAACCTTTTATTCAAAACGTCTTTAATTCGAATATTTATCTTGGTACCTAGACTTTTAAACCTTTTATTCAAAACGTTTTTAATTCGTATTTTTGATTAATTCAAAAATATTTTTGGTCCCTCAGACTTCAAATTATTCAAGTTTGACTGTATAAAGAATGATAAAATAAACAAGGCAATTTGATTTATATACATTTTTATGAAAAAATGAAAGAAAAAAATAAAAGATAAAAAGGTCAGGTGTCGATATTAGAAATAAAAATGGCATATCCTGACCAGGAGCACATGTGATATATCAAGAAATTGGGTTGGCCAAATATCAGTAAAGGGCTAAATCAATGTTTATTTGATTTCTGTTGCACCAGATGGCGGTCTTCCTTCTGTAAAGCACAATGTGCTCCTGGTCAGGATATGCCATTTTTATTTTTAATACATTTTTATAAATGTTTAAGAAAGCCAGTTATGAGTTTTTAGGCATTGTCTAAATGAAAAGTCGTTATCTATATATAGGATTGGTTATACTTTTGAATGAAGTAAATTATCGCTAGGATTGTCTTAATATTTCTTGTGTTGGAACCAGAGATTTAGTTTAGCGAGAGAGAGAACGTGGATTTTCAAATTGATATATTAATCTAATATAAATTTTAAAGAAATTAAATAAAATATGTAGATAATACAAAGTCATATATTGGATTGAATAAAATATTGGCAAATGAATCTTTATTTCAATCCATTATGTGCCTTTTTATTTTCAAAATATTTAAATATGGTATGTAAATGGTTAAATTATAAAAATGTAAATTGATTTATTTTACGGATAAATAAAAATATTACGCTTTTACAGAATAGAGTTTGAAAGAATGATATTGCTGCGTGCTGAGCATTTAACGAATCCGCCTCGATGTGGTGGCTTGTAGAAGATAGAGGCAGAGTCGTCGCTGTCATTAGTGGCCCAGATAAAATCGGAGCTGCTCATTACTAAATCAATTAGGTGTGGCTTGTCCGTTCCATCCAACGTAGACACTGTCAGCTCTTCTGATGGGTGGGGCAGGCCCTTGTCCCAACACGGTGAGATTTTAGCTTATTCCTGGCAATCATTGGCTTCTGAAGAATTACAAAAACTATAATAAGACTCAGAACGAAACACTATAATGGAATGATAATATATCCAGATAGCACAAGAACCTATAGGACATGTGACAACTGTCCTGGTGTGGAATTAATACCTACCCATATATTCTCATGTCCAGAGATGGTCGTAGCCTTGCAGAAAATTGACATAGACCCAGAGCAGCAGCTTTACAGACTCAAGATAGTGGACATTGCTTGTGCTGTGATAGAGATTCATGAAAAATCTGAGGCTTTTCATTTGACACGACAACAACAATAGAAAATTGACATGGACCCAGAACAGCAGCTTTACACACTCAAGATAGAGGACATTGCGACTGCTGTGATAGAGATGTTTGGAGGCATCTGAGGCTCTTTATTGGACACGACAACAACAGCAACAACAGAATATTGACATCTACCCAGAACAGCAGCTTTACACATTCAAGATAGGGGACATTGCGACTGCTGTAATATAGATTCATGAAGACATCTGAGACTTTTCATTGGACACGACAACAACAACAGAAAATTGATATGGACCCAGAACAGCCGCTTTACACACCTAAGATAGTGGACATTGCGACTGCTGTGATAGAGATGCACGAGGATATCTGAGGCTCTTCATTAGACACAACAATAGAAAATTGGCATGGACCCAGAACAGAAGATTTACACACCCAAGATAGTGGACATTGCGAATGCTGTGATAGAGATGCATGGAGACATCTAAGGCTCTTCATTGGACACAACAACAGAAAATTGACATGGACCCAGAACAGAAGATTTACACACCCAAGATAATGGACATTGCGACTGCTGTGATAGAGATTCATGATGACTTCTGAGGCTTTTCATTGGACACGACAACAACAACATAAAATTGACATGGACCCAGAACAGCCGCTTCACACACCTAAGATAGTGGACATTGCGACTGCTGTGATAGAGATGCACGAGGATATCTGAGGCTCTTCATTAGACACAACAACAGAAAATTGACATGGACCCAGAACAGTAGCTTTACACACCCAAGATAGAGGACATTGCGACTACTGTGATAGAGATGCACGAGGACATCTGAGGCCCTTCATTGGACACGACAACAACAACATTGTCTTCTAAAATACGTTACACTCTCCAGTATCAACATTGTACTTTCTACGGACAACATGGTCGAAAATGTATGTAACCAATAATCGGATTCCAAACCCACATTGGACCATTTGTTAAACTGACAAATTTCTTCAATCCCCTTCAATATTTGCACAGAACCTTCTTACCAGTTAGCGTATTTAAATAACCTTTCCCAATTTACCAAAATAAGAGCTACCTCTCCATTCAAAATAGATGCCAAAACTAAGGTTCATTCATTTATTAGCTCTTCAAGCTTGAAGACTCGAGTAGAGAACAAATCCACAGCATTATAAGGTTTTCTCAAAAGTTCGTGTTTTTCTTAAAACATTGTTTTTCTTATTACTTGACGAATAATATTATTACTGCGAATACATAATAATACATAATAATACAATTACTTTATACAATAATACAAAGACATTATACATAACGGCAAATAATATTATGGCGAATAATTTTGGTATATAAATTTTTTGCAAGTTTTTACGTACCCCTTTGGGACAACCTTGTAGCTTTAGTAAATTCAAAAATGAAGACCGTAGTTTCAGGCTATGGTTCTCCAATCCAGGGAGGGTTTAAATTCGTAAAATCAAAGGAAATCATAAAATATTTAGAAATGTTTATGAAGAGATGTTCAGCTGGTAAAGTGGCTAGGTCAAATCTTTTTCCAAATTCCAGATGAAAATTTGAACTGGAAAATATTCACTCACGAAGAATATCTAAGTAAGTTGTACGGTATTCAGACAATAAAACTCTGAAAGATATTACAGTGACCTTTATTGAAGACACACGAGGTAACCAATTGTGAACAAAATTACCTCTGTCTCCTTTAAAAAAAAAAAAAAGCCAAACGGCGACATCTTTCCATTTTCTTAAGTTTTTTCTATGAGTATATATTTCAGATCTAAAAGACTCAAATCTCAATATATTTGAGATTTATTTATCATTTTTATTGGACAAAAATAATTATATTACAAAGATTTACAATGATTCCTAAACATTTTATGCTATATTTATAAAGAAATTTGAGCATTTGCCTTTATTATTCTATATAGTTATTTTTCAAATTACAAAGGTTTTCGTTGGTTTCGTAAAATGGATGGCGTAACTTCAGAGAAATTTTGAAAATTTTCCTCAATATTTGACAGAATTTATTGAGATCACAAAAGTAACAATGGTTGATAAAGAATTAATTGCGTAAATTATAGTTATTTTGGGTTTTTAATTTTATTTAGATAGAGTTCATTGATTTAACCAAAGTTTACAATCGTTTCTAAGTAATTTATGGCATAATTTAAACTTATTACCATTTTACCATAATTTTACCTTAATATTGGATCGAGGTTCATTTATAAAGGTTTTTAGAATGATTGTTAAAAATTTGTGACAAAATTTGAAGTTAATTGAACATTTTCTCTCAATATCGAAAAGAGTGTTGTTGCTTATTCCTTCAAGTCGTTTAAACGATCTCCTTTAGGTCCAATTGTCTCAGCTTTTCTATTATAGTCTTGAGTTTTTCTCAGAGGTTATAGAAAAGAGTAAAGCACAAATTTGAATTATAATATATACAGTTATCAGCGTCATAATCAAGCAACAATTCTTAATCAATTCTGTCACCGTTTGCTTTGTGAATGGAATAAATACCCAAATATGGCCATTTCTCATAACCAACGGTGGTTCAGTGGTAGAATGCTCGCCTGCCACGCGGGCGGCCCGGGTTCGATTCCCGGCCGATGCATTTCTTTTTTTTTTTTTACAATTTGTAAAACTCATATATATATTACACAAGAATGACATCCACGGCGCTAATTTATAATTGTAACGAATAGTATTTGAATAAAAGCATTTAATCGGGTAAAACCCGGGCGTTGCTCGGGTCATTCGGCTAGTATATTATAAACACAAGGTTGAAAGATCAAATAAAATTGAATAAAAACATACTATGATATATATTTTTTTCAATCAGTACTTTTGTCTGATGGTAACAACGCTGTTACTGAAACCTCAGACACTATTTATTTGGATTTGGTTTTATTACCTTACGAATATAAAAGAGATTTCATCGAGATTACAAAAGTTTAAAATTCTTGTTAAGGTATTTATGGTAAAATATAGAGATATTTTTTCATGATAAAATTGTGAAAAACGTTATAAATATTTTTCATAATGAGTTTCTTTTTAATTTAAAACGCATGCTTTCAAGTGATAATCGCTCTTCAACGGGCTTAATAAAAAAACATCGACTATACGAGGTGTGTTCAAAGAGTATCGCGACTTTTGAATTTTCGCGGGTTACGTACATTCGAATTTCGATCTTTTTGTGGGTTTAAGTTGGTACCCATGTCTCTCACTTATGCCGACAAGCTCGGCTATTTTGAATGTTCACTATATGTTGACAGCTGCTTGCTTGCATGTGTTTTGGATCGTCTTCGATTTTTACCTATTTAAAAAAATGGATCAAAGAACCTGTATCGAATTTTGTGTGAAAAACGAAATGAAGTGCGCGGATGCATTCCGAATGTTGACTGTGGCATACGGAGAAGCTACTTGGACCGAAGCAACGTTTATCGGTGGTACAAAATGTTCTCAGAAGGCCGAGAAGATGTGAACGACGAAGAGCGTGCCGGACGCCCGAGCACTTCAACAACAGACGAAAAATTAATGAAGTGGAGAAAATGATATTGGCCAATCGTCGAATCACCGTTAGAGAAGTTGCTGAGGACCTAAACATATCGATTGGCTCGTGCCATTCGATTTTTATCAATGATTTGGGCATGAGACGGGTCGCCGCGAAATTCGTACCAAAATTGCTCAATTGCGACCAAAAACAGCATCGCATGAACATTGCTAATGAGATGTTGGACTCTGTCCGCGACAACCCAAATTTGCTCCAGAGGGTCATAACTGGTGACGAATCGTGGGTTTATGGTTATGACGTGGAAACCAAAGCTCAATCATCTCAATGGAAGCTGCCGCACGAACCAAGACCGAAAAAAGCGCGCCAAGTTCGGTCGAATGTGAAAGTTTTGCTGACAGTTTTCTTCGATTGCAGGGGCGTGGTGCATCATGAGTTCTTGCCACAGGGTAGAACAAACAATAAGAAATATTACCTGCAAGTTATGCGCAATTTGCGCGAAGCAATCCGCTAGAAACGCCCGGATTTGTGGAAGAACAAAAATTGGCTTTTGCACCACGATAACGCCCCTGCTCACACATCGTTGCTTGTGCGCGACTTTTTGGCCAAAAACAACACACAAATATTGCCGCAGCCACCGTATTCCCCAGATCTGGCCCCCTGTGACTTTTCTTGTTCCCTAAACTGAAGAGGCCCATGAAAGGACGACGTTACGCTACGCTTGACGAGATAAGGACGGCATCGAAGGAGGAGCTGAAAAAGATTTTTAAAAATTATTTTTTGAAGTGCTTCGAAGATTGGAAAAACCGTTGGCACAAGTGTATAATATCTCATGGGGATTACTTTGAAGGGGACAAAATAGGTATTCATGAATAAATAAATAATATTTGAAAAAACACAAAGGTCGCGATACTTTAAGAACACACCTCGTATCTTACAAGATATATTTACAAATGCATACCCACGCAGCGTGGATTTATTTACATATGTATGTAAATGTGTATGTATTTGTAAATATTTCTTGTAAGATATAGTCGATGTTTTATTAAACCCGTTGAAGAGCGATTATCACTTGAAAGCTAGCGTTTTGTAATAAAAAGAAACTCATTGTGAGAAAGTATTTCTGTACTTTTAGATATATTTGTTAGCTTATCCTTACTATAGGATAGATATCATTGAGATTATAATAGCTTACAAGGCTTGTTGTGGAATTTATCGCGTGACCTTTTTGAAACATGTATATTTTCCACTATTAAATCGAATTTATTGAGCTTGCAGGGGAGAAGAAGTCCGACCTCACCTCCCTGCGGTCTTCCCTGGACCCATGGAATATTTGAACAAATTCTGGTTCGTTTCCAAGGTGACTAACGTAGCAACGGCACCCATTTTCCAATGAAGAGCAACTCTAACAAGACTTAGAACAAAACACTATAAAGGAATGACAAAAAATCCAGATGGCACAAGAACCTATAGGACATGCAACAACTATCCTGGTGTGGAACTAACACCTACTCACATATTCTCATGCCCAGTAATGGCCGCAGCCTTGCAGAAAATTTACATAGACCCAGATCAGCAGCTTTACACACCCAAGATAGTGGGCATTGCGACTGCTGTGATAGAGATGTATGGAGACATCTGAGGCTCATCATTGGACACCACAACAACAACATTGAGTTTACAAATGTTTATACAATGGTTGCTATGAAATTTTATTCAAATATTTATGTTGAAAAAAAAAGAGATATAAGGAACAGATCACCGAAGGATTCTATTGAACTGTAACCAACTTCACACTAAAAGGTAAGATAACACAACAACAACACAAAATAACAAAGACATCTATTTATATACAATAATATTCAACATAGTAACAAGTCACTGGTCAATAAAAATAATTGTTATATTGTTATATTTAGAAATCGGAGAGAATTGTCATTTCAACAATTTATTTATTATTCAAAAAGGCGCGATATTGAAATATGTGCGCCTATTACAGAGGAAACAAAGGAAACGGATAAACAAACTGAAACTTTGAATGTAAATTTACAGATTTACATGCATGAAGCGACAGAGTTGATATAATTTATATATAAAAAAAAAGTGGTTGAGATGTAATTTTTTACCATAGTTTTAGAATATACCACTTTTTTTGTAAATATGTATAGTCAACATATTTTTTTTAATTCACTAATATAGGATTCATTTTATAAATTCTATATAATTGTGATAAATATTTAATTTATAATTTGCCTCAAGTAATTAAAAAAAAAAACTACTTGATAAGTAAATAACAATCTTTCCTATTTTCATTATTGCACCTCCAATTCCTTATCTTTTCAACAACAAAACATTATATTCATAACAAATATATATATATAATAGAAAAAACAAAATAATTATGTTTTATATTTTATATATTCTATTATTTTTTTCATGTGTAAAGCGTATTTATGCAAATTTGGCCTCAAATACCCATTTCTTTGTGTTAGCATTTTTATAAATTGTTTTTCATAGATTTATATTTTTATATATTTGACCAGATGACCGGACGACTTTACATAAATATATTTGGTTTTAGAAATGATGTAAGTTAGTTATGAAAGTAAATTAAAATTGTTAATTTCTTAGATGTGTTGGTGTTTACTCTGCTCGATAGTAGAATAGGAACGTCTTAGCTCCCAACAGGTTATGGGCCCAGCAGAACGCCTCCACTGCGCCGTAGAAAGAAATTAGAAGTTAAAGCTGAAGAAAGTAAAGAAGAAAAAGCTGAAGTTAAAGCTAAGAAGGTAAAGAAAAAAAGCTGAAGGCTAAAGAGGATAAGGCCAGGGAATATAGGGCTAAAGAAGAAATGTTTATGTTAGGCTAAAGAAGATAAAGCTAACTAAGATAAAGAAAAGAATTTGATTGTTGGAAATTTGAGCGATTTAAAGACTGAACTTTATGCAACGAAGAAGAAGAAGAAAAGTTTAAGTTATAATTTTTTGTCAAATTTGCATAACTAGAAAAATCAATGGCTGACGAATTGAGAATACCTAAACTAGACGGCAAGAATTACTATTCGTGGGCCATAAGAGCTAAATCAATTTTGATTCAGAAGGACATATGGGATGCAATTGAGCCTGGCTTTCCTAGTGAAACTTCAGAAAAATAGAAGCGGAAAGATAATTTGGCATTATCTATCATATTATTAGCAGTTGAAGATTCATTCCTAGATGATATCGGTGATTGTAAACGAGCGATCGATGCATGGCAGGTACTAGAGGACATCCACACAAAGTATGGCTTACTGCATATATTACAGCTACTAAGAGAGTTTTTCAACATTATCAAAAGAAATGACGAATATATGAAGGAATATTTCTCGAGGATAATGGAATGTCATAGAAAATTAGCAAAGTGTCATCATGGATTTGGGGATGTAAAATTAGCGTTGATTATGCTATTGGGATTACCAAAAAGTTACGAGCCGCTAATTCTCAGTTTAGAACAGCAGGAAGAGAAGCTATCAACTAGTGTGGTTAAGTCCAAATTACTATTAGAAGAAAAACGACAGAACCAGCGTAAAATTCCTCAAGAATATCCAAATAGCGCTTTTGCGGTAAGAAGAGAAGAGGAAACATGCAAATCACCATGGCAAGAACGAAATAAATTTAAATATGACCAACCAAGGAATTATCAGAATACGTGGACGGAAGGAAAAAAGGAAAATTATAATTATTCCTGGCAGATAAGATGTTTCAATTGTGGCAAATTATGACACATAGCTAGGATTGCAGATTTGCCAACTCCTCAAGGAGAACTAACGAAGGTATGCTGAAACAAAGTACGTTAGACCTTACTCATAAAGCCCTATTTGCAAATAACTTTAAAAACAATAACTCGCAGAATATCTGGTTTCTGGACAGTGGAGCTACTGAACACATGACGTCGAACAGACTGAAAATGACGAATACAAAAAGTATTTCAACTTCAGTTGAAATGGCAAACAATGAGAAAATAAAAGTATCAGAGATGGTTGATGTAACCATCAAACTCGGTCACGAATATGGAGGTGAAACCTTGTTCTTGGAAAATGTATTATACATTCCTGAATTAGACGGAAATATTTTGTCTGTTGGGAGGATTGGGGAAAGAGGAAACAAGGTATTATTTCAGAATAGCAAGGCCTCTGTTTTTGGAAGTGATGGCGAATTAATTTTGAAATCTAATAGAAGAGGAAGAATCTATACAGTGGAAGAACTGAAGATGGCTATAGTGAAGTCACCTAGTGCAGATATCTGGCACAGAAGGCTTGGACACATTTACAAAAGGGATCTCCAAAATGTGAGTGACACAGCTGAGTGCGAGGTGTGCTTTGAAGGTCAAATGAGAAGACTCCCATTTCCTTCCAAACCCGTCGAAAGTAAGAGGGCTTTATCACCCTTGGAGCTCATCCATTCGGATGTAGTAGGTCCCATTGACTTAGAACGAAAAGAGGATGAAGAGCAGGCCTATGAAGACGAAGAGGAAGGCCAGAATGAAACTATAATCCCAAGAAGATCTTCAAGAATTGCGGCTAGGCAGAAGGAGTTTTGTGGATTAGCCTTCCACCATGGGATAATTGAACATAAGAGCCATCAAGATGAAATACCGTCATCATACGAGGAAGCGCTTAATATGCCCAAAGTACAAGATCGGCTAAAATCTATGGAATGTGAAATGGCATCACTTCAGGAACACAGAGTATGGGATGTTGACTTGCCAAATAGTGTTAAACGAAAAAAACTAACCAGGATCTTGACCACTCTAGGCCTCCGGTGAGGGTATGAAAACAACTTTAAAATGGGTGGTGCATTGTTAGCATTTTTATAAGTTGTTCATCATAGATTTATATTTTTATATATTTGACCAGATGACCGGACGACTTTACATGTATATATTTGGTTTTAGAAATGATGTAAGTTAGTTAGTTTTGAAAGTAAATCAAAATTGTTAATTTCTTAGAGGTGTTGGTGATTACTCTGCTCGATAGTAGAATAGGAAAGTATTAGCTCCTAACACTTTGTTTTTCAAGAAGCCACTGGGACCAAAAATATTATTATTTTTTTTTGGTCGCAGTGGTACAGCTTACTCCACGCTGACGAGCACCAACAGCGTGAAACGCGTTCGTGGATGACTTTTTTTGATTTATCAAGAAATTAGGTTGGCCAAATATCAGGGAACAGGTAAATCAATGTTTAGTTGATTTCTGTTCTACCAGATGGCGCTCTGCCATCTGTAAAGCACATGTACTCCTGATCAGGATATGACTTTTTCATTTTAAAAATATATTTATATATTGAATAGAGTTATTTGATATTACAAAGTATTGCAATGGTTGCAAAGGAATTTATTCAAGCTAGTTGAGCATATATTGTCACTGAGATCAGTCATATAGCAATGGTTTACTATAGTTGCTAATGAATTTATAAGGAAATTTCAGAGATATTCAGGAATTTTCCCTCATTATTGGGTAGAGTGAATTAGAAATAAAATATTTCAGAATTGAATTCATTAAGATTTCATAATGGTTGTTAAGTAATTTATGGCGAAAATTCTAAATATTTGAGGATATTCCCTCAGTATTGATTGTAGTTCATTGAAATCACAAATATTTATATTGGTTAATAAGGAAAAGCATGAAGTATCTTTAAAATTTTACACAAATAAATTTACTGGCAATGCGTTTATTTTAAATATCATCAAATATTATCTCTACAGACCTTACTGCAATGATATGAGTTATTGAATGAGAGGGCTTGGCTCATCAGTAGTGAACCCTCTCAGCGGTTTCGCCAAATTAATCTCTAGACCGCTCTACTATTGTATTGGACTGGTTTTGTTATATAACCTGCATTTTCTATGGAAGGCAGCTAAGGGGTGTTTAAGGAACTATGGAAATAAGCTTATAGGTCTGTAGAGGTATATACATATAATTTCAAGGTATTGCATCGAGCAAAGCTCTTCCGCAAAATATGTTTTCATAACAAATATATATTAGTAAATTAAATTTTATTGCTCGATGCAATACCTTGAAATTATATGTATATACCTCTACAGACCTATAAGCTTATGTCCATAGTTCCTTAAACACCCCTTAGCTGCCTTCCATAGAAAATGCAGGTTATATAACAAAACCAGTCCAATACAATAGTAGAGCGGTCTAGAGATTAATTTGGCGAAACCGCTGAGAGGGTTCACTACTGATGAGCCAAGCCCTCTCATTCAATAACTCTTATCATTGCAGTAAGGTCTGTAGAGATAATATTTGATGATATTTAAAAGAAACGCATTACCAGTAAATTTATTTGTGTAAAATTTTAACGATAGATGGCAATAAAATTTAATGAAGTATCTTTAGAGATATTTTAATATATTATTTAAATATTGTATATAGCCCTTAGATTACAAAGTACACAATTATTGCTAAAGAATTTTTGAGTTATTTTTACAAAATATGAATATTTTTTCCTCACTATTGGATCGAG
Organism: Cordylochernes scorpioides; assembly: GCA_030710605.1. Classification (NCBI taxonomy): domain Eukaryota; kingdom Metazoa; phylum Arthropoda; class Arachnida; order Pseudoscorpiones; family Chernetidae; genus Cordylochernes; species Cordylochernes scorpioides. The sequence continues at coordinate 112,331,212 of CP092865.1, forward strand.
CTCATTGAGACTATTGTTGCAGATTTACTTTATCAAATTTCAATATTGTAATGCCCTTATTTAGATTACAAAAGTACATAATTATTTCTAAAGAAATTTTAGAGTTATTTTTACTATATATTTTTATTATTACAAAACACACGCTATATCCTATGTGGATATTTGCATGTAAATGTTTAATCTATTTTATGTACATAGTTTTTAAATATATATATACAAATTATTTATAGTTTTAGAGAGAGAGAGTGAAAGTTATTTAAATTTACATTTTAAAGCAATAAATTATACAAGAAATAAAAGTTTATTTACACATTATCAAAAACGTTTAATATATTGTTAGAATTATAAACACTAAATTAATGGTATAAATATAGAATATTTTTAGATAACTTTATTTTTCAAAAAGGTTACAAGTTTTTCTATAAAAAGTTTAACGAATGGTCAGTCAATTTACATATCTTTATTTACAACTTCGAAAAAATTAACAGTAAAAGTAAACAAAGATATTTACATTTGTTATCTTGACTCCTGGTCAGTGCTGTGATCCTCACAGATAAGGTCCCCTGATGTCCTGCAGCTCTCCAGCAGTCTTTCTATGACTGGTGGTTCCTCGATAAAATGGTCCCCTGGCCTTGATCCATTCTTGTCTGTCAGGTCTCCTGTCATCTGCTCTTGGTCGTTCTCCTGGATCTCGTCTATGGTCGTCGTATCCCTGTGCTCCATGTCTGGTGTTCCTCGTCTTCACACGCCAGCTCCCTACATCGTTCCAACAATCTATCCATGGCTTCCATTTCTTTATTTCTCTGTAACTTATCGTGAGGTTTTCAAAAACGTTTAATATAGTGTTAGAATCATAGCCACTAAATTAATTGTATAAATATAAACTATTTTAAAATAATAATAATAAAAAGTATACAAATCGAAACTAGAATTTTAAATTCATTAATGTAATTAAGGTCCACGGCATTAGAGATAGAGTCTACAGAATTTGTTAAAATTTCTATATTCTTCTTTACTGGAAACCATTTGGCTGGTAAACTGGAACTGTTCATTTGATATTGTACTCTCAAATCTGCATTTTTACAAAATATGAATATTTTTTCCTTACTATTGGATCGAATATCATTGAGAATATTGTCACGGATTTCCCTTATCAAATAGGTACTAGGATTAGCTTTACCAATAACATTCACACATAGTACAGTTTTCTTTCTAAACTTTATTGACTACTCAAGGTCGGAACACAAATATTCTTTCGTAATCGAAATTTTGGCGATACATCTATATAAAATTATTAAAAGAAATTACAACAAATTTTAAAATATAATGATATTAAAATATGCAAATAATATACAGTTATAATTTTTTATAATTGTTGAAAAGAAATATATTATATCCTTATATCTATAAAAATGAAATCCAAAATCGATGTTTGTTATCGCGTTGCGCAAAATCTACAGAATAAATCATTATGAAATTTCGCATGTAGGTAGCTGAAGATTTCGTTTAACATATAGGCTATTCAAAAAACTAAAAAGGTTAATATGCTTTTTTTTTTAATAATATAAAACAAAAAAGCGTTAGTTCCAGTTTTTTACCGCTTGGGCGCAGCACTGGTCGCGACGATAAATGAATTTGATTGGTTAATAATTAACACGTGGTTTGTTTACAAGATTAATGTTAATTTGTTCACATGATGAATGTTTTTAAAAGTTAGATTATCCAATCGCCGTGAAACTTTAGTAAGATATTTACTATACTACCGGGAAGGTTTCTGGCTTGAATTTGGTTTGAAATAAATATTCCTTGCAATTATATTTTCAAATTTTCTACTTTCACTCGCAAGCAGCGCCTCTAGCGGCATCTGGTGAAATTATATCTATAAATTGTAACAAAGCTTAAAATGTGTTCCAAGTATAATATTTTTAATTTGTGAATTCAGTAATATAATATTCCAATGACTTAAAAAAAACTTGGCATTTTAATATTAATATATATTTAAAGAAAATATTAGTAAATTAAATTTAATTGCCATCTATCGTTAAAATTTTACACAAATAAATTTACTGGCAAAGCGTTTATTTTTTATTTGTGTAAAATTTTAAAGAAAATATTGTAACGTTTTTGTGTTAAAATGTGATGTTAAAATATATGTTTGCATTGTTAATTTAATTTGTTGTTGTTTTATAATGATGAAAATGCAAATTACATTGTTGTTGTTGTATATTATCGTTTGTTTATATAAAAAATTTACATTGTATGTGATGATGATAACAAAAGTGAATTTTTAAATTAATATATATAATTCATTGAGAAAAAAAAAAGAAATAATTAATTATCAAATTCACAAAAGTGACAATATCTTATTTAAAATATAATAAATGTTTTCAAAAAATTATGTGTTTCAAAAATATATTTAAACGTATAAAACAATATTTATATACGTTTATAAATCAATATATAGGTGGATTGGATGTTTTCTAGATTCGTTTTAACAAAAGTTCGTTAGACAAATTTGTTAGGCAAACTTTTACTCGGGTAAAAATCGGGAGAAGCCGGGAACATATAATTTCCATATATATATATATGTTTGTCGGCTATGCACGCCCTCAATATGTAACTAATCTCGCTGAAATTTGAACAGGACAGAGAGTTAAATCTGGAAGAGTTTTTGTGTCGCACTTTAACCAAGAAAAATTATAATTAACCAAGTACTGAGCAACAATTATTTAGTCAGAAATGATTATGACAATATTGCTGTATCATGCTTGATTGACATAATCAAAATTCTTTGGGGGAATATTCACTAAAGCAGACCACGGGCGAAGCCACATACTAATTTTTAGTAGGCAGGAAAAAAAATCTACCAGCGAAACATTCACTCGAGCAGAAGACACAAAGAGCCAGGTCATCTCTCTATATAAAATATATTTCTAGGCCTTTTGGCTAAGATGATGTAGTATATCTCTAGATATTTTTATTTATATATATATTTTTAAAAATCTATTCAGTAGAGAGAGAGGATATGTGGTAGCTCGAAAAATATATTTCATATATTATATAAATATATGATGTAACGAATATTATTAGCATAATATTCTGTGTGTTCCGGAATATTATTATCAATAATATTGGTCAGGCAAACTTTCACTCGGATAAAACCCGGGCGAAGCCGGGTACACATTGCTAGTATTTTATAAATATTCGATAAATTTTGATTATTATTCTGATCTTTCAGTTTGATGATCAGAATTTTATGAAATATTGACCATCGGTTGGAAATATTACATTCATGCAAATATTTAAAACTTAAACAGTTTGGATATAATGTTGAGAATGCAGTTCGTCGAGAAATTTTTTGAATTTATAATTAGCATAATTTTAATAAAAATAGAACGGGAAAACTTTCAAGTGAGTAAATTGATGTTTTTTTAAGATATTGTTTTAAAAAGAGCTCTGGCAATATTGAGTAGACACGCGATATTAATATATATCCAATTGGAATTGGAGAAAAGCCAAGGTTGGCGAAACGCTGTCTGCTTGCGTTGCGTCGTTCAATCCTTGCGTTGTTCGTTTGTTCAAACCATCTGGAATTCCAGTAACTCAAATATTACCTATATCAATTACCTATTTTAATACACACATGCACTACAGGACATGCAGCTATTGTCCTAGTATGTAACTAACACCTACCCACATATTATCATGTCCAGCAATGGCCACAGCCTTGAAGAAAATTGACATTGACCTAGAACTGCAGCTTTACACACCCAAGATAGAGGACAATGCGATTGCTGTGATAGAGATGTATGGAGACATCTGAGTATCTTAATTGGACACGATAACAACAAAAAATTGATAGGACCCAGAAATGCAGTTTTACACACCCAAGATAGAGGATATTGCGACTGCTGTGATAGAGATGTATGAAAACATCTGAGTATCTTCATTGGACACGAAATTAACAGAAAATTGACATGGACCCAGAACAGCAGTTTCACATCCAAGAGAGAGGACATTGCGACTGCTGTGATAAAGATGTATGAAGACATCTGAGGCTCTTCATTGGACACGAAAACAACAGAAAATTGACATGGACCTAGAACAGCAGCTTTACACCCGAAGATAGAGAACATTGCGACTGCTGTTATAAAGATGTATGGAGACATCTGAGGCTTTTCATTGGACACGACAAAAACAGATAATTGACATGGACCCAGAACAGCAGCTTTACACATCCAAGATAGTGGACATTGCGACTGCCGTGATAGAGATGTATGGAGACGTCTGAGTCTCTTTATTGGACACGACAACAACAGAAAATTGTTATTGACCTAGAACTGCAGCTTTACACACCCAAGACAGAGGATATTGCGACTGCTGTGATAGAGATGTATGGAGACATCTGAGTCTCTTCACTGGACACGACATTAACAGAAAATTGGCATGGACATAAAACAGAAGCTTTACAAATCCAAGATAGAGGACATTGCGACTGCTGTGATAGAAATGTATGAAGACATCTGAGGCTTTTCATTGGACACAACAACAACAAGAATAGTTCGTTAACCAAATATATAATAAAAACCTATGCTTAATTAGTATATATTCGAAATTTCTGGCAAAAGCTGCTTTATCATTCTACAAAGCATATCAATCTATGGTTACAAATTTGAAATAAGATACGAAATCAATGTTATTTTAAAAGGGTCGTCATTTTTGCCATTATATATGATTACACTATCTAGTTAATGAAAGTCAAAATGTCTGTTGGTTCCTTTTTCTAAATAGGTAAATCCGTCGTGTCAACGGTCAGTCAAGGCTATGTGTTGTTTTTGATCCTATTTGACCCAATTCGTGTCAAATTTGATATAAAACTTGATATTTTATTAAAATCAGGCTACGATAAAGAACTAGATGGGATATTCTAAGATGTCAAAATTATGCTCAAGTGGTTATTTTTGTATTCATGTAATTGATATGGTGGTGTTAAATTTTTCTGGAAAATGAAATTCACGTCATTGAAGTTATTATTATTCCACAATACAGCTCCTTCAATATTTTTTACTCTTTTATTTATTTATTACCAGTTGCAAATAAGAAACGCTATATCCGATCTGGATAATTGCGCGTGAAACTATTTACAATAATTCATATTGTAGTAGAGTAGGTAACAGAATTGTCAAAAAGAAAATAACCTCCTTTAAAAATATTTCAGTGAACATATCTTGTTAGTGCACAGAAATGTATTTATAGCTCCAATAAACAATGATTTTAATGTTGAAAAAGGCATCTCCTTATCGTGCAACTGAAAGTTGCTGATGGCTTGCGCCATCTATCGGAATAAATATCAATTATTCTCGTTTATTTTTAATTATTCCAGAATTGGCCAAATACCCATTCTTGATTAATCAAGAAAAACTAACTACGGACGCGTTTCGGGCTGTTGGCCCTCATCAGCGTGGTGCAAGCTGTACCTCAACGACTAAGTAAAATTGGTCAATAATGAGAATAGCTGATATTTATTCCGATAGATGGCGCAAGCCATCAGCCATTTTCAGTTGCACGATAAGGAGATTCCTTTTTTCATAATTATGCACCTTATCCCAGTACAATATCACATTTGTACTATTTTTTCTCAATGATTTTAATGTTGAAATATAGTACAAAAGTGAAATTTTACTGGGACCAGGTGGATGAATTGATAAAAAAAAAGACATAACCTGATTATGTAACTAAAAGTTGATGATGGCTTGCGCCATCTGTCGGGATAAATATCAACTATTCGTTGATATTTATTTGTATCATAAGGACACATGCCGTTTTTCTTAAAGATTTTAATCTCTTCAAAATTCAAAACCTTCTGAGTACTTAACGCTTATATTAGTGACCATGGGAGAAATAATCAGGTTCAAATATAGCCTAAGTCACTGGGTATAGATTGTCCACCTGCTGAGTACAAATTGCTGAATAGAAAGTTGGCCATGGAAGAAGATAACGTGCAAACACATCCTAAGTCATTGGGTCCAGTCGCCCACCTGCTGAGTACAAATTGCTGAATAGAAAGTCGACCATGGGGGAAATATTCAGGTGCAAATATAGCCTACGTCACTGGGTATATATCTCACACCTGTTGAGTACAAATTGCTGAATAGAAAGTCGACCATGAGGGAAATATTCAGGTGCAAATATAGCCTACGTCACTGGGTATATATATCACACCTGTTGAGTACAAATTGCTGAATAGAAAGTCGACCATGAGGGAAAGCATGTTCAAATATAGCCTACGTCACTGGGTATAGATCTCATACCTGCTGAGTACAAATTGCTGAATAGAAAGTCGACCATGAGGGAAAAGCATGTTCAAATATAGCCTACGTCACTGGGTATAGATCTAACACCTGCTGAGTACAAATTGCTGAATAGAAAGTCGACCATGAGGGAAAACATGTTCAAATATAGCCTACGTCACTGGGTATAGATCTAACACCTGCTGAGTACAAATTGCTGAATAGAAAGTCGACCATGAGGGAAAAACATGTTCAAATATAGCCTACGTCACTGGGTATAGATCTAACACCTGCTGAGTACAAATTTCTGAATAGAAAGTCGACCATGAGGGAAAAACATGTTCAAATATAGCCTACGTCACTGGGTATAGATCTAACACCTGCTGAGTACATATTGCTGAATAGAAAGTCGACCATGGGGAAAAAACATGTTCAAATATAGCCTACGTCACTGGGTATAATATATATCTCCCACCTACTGAGTTCAAATTGCTGAATAGAAAGTCGACCATGAGGGAAAAGCATGTTCAAATATAGCCTACGTCACTGGGTATATATCTCACACCTGCTGATTACAAATTGATGAATAAAAAGTTGGCCATAGAGGAAGATAATGTGCAAACACATCCTAAGTCATTGGGTCCACATCGCCCACCTGCTGAGTGCAAATTGCTGAATAAAAAGTCGAGCAGGAGACGGCGGCCATCATTCCTTATGTCACCGGGACACACCTGGTGACTAACAAAGCCGACTGGCGGCAAGCTTCTTAACCCTCGCTGCCCCGCAATTAGCCGGCTCAAAAAAAAAAAACGAGGGTTGCCCTCAGGGATTTGCTACTGGTTCTTACCGCTGGCGCCGTGGCGGGCCTTCCTGGAATCAGCCCGACATAAATATATAGACCGCCGGGCTGCAGCCATTGTGTCCTATCCACTCCCCCGCACCCGTTGGCAAAAAAAAACATTCCCAACCCTTAATCTCAAGTCATGAGAATTTTCAACCCATGTTAAACGTCCCAAAAAAAAAACAAGGAAGAATCATCCAGAATTTTAATATATTCTTTTATATTTTAGTATAAATATATTTTTTTTTTCACTTGTGGAAATTTCACAAAATGTTTACACCAAATTTTTACAAAAGAACCTGCTGGTTCTTATGATTATTGTTATATGCTTAGTATCCACTCCAGTGTTAAGTGAGCAACACTAAATTGGTTTCTACTCATTGGTTTGCAGTGATGGCTTCATTAGTTTGTGCTAACCTAAAGCTAAATTAACTAAGCAATAAAGCAAAACTAAGGATTAAATTGTACAACTGCCAACAATCAGCAACGTAGGGAGATAGGTTTTACCATCAAAACTTTAGCCTTAGTGAAGACAATTTTCAAATCATTTCAAATTTGATTTTAGAAAGGTGGGAGATAGATGTATGCTGCGTTTAAAAGCTTGCATTCAGCAATTCTCCTTTATTCAATAATTCTCCTTTTTTCACATGTGTAAGTATGTGGTTCACTATGGTATACTTCTACCACACGACCGTTTTTCACGAACGAATTTGCGTCGCTCACATCTGAATTCAAACGATTCTTGGTCGAATCTTTTATCGTCGATAATTCGACTTCCATTTCAGCTAACTCGATGGGAATCATACCGTCGTGTAGATCTTTATCTTGGCTCACCGCCAGTACTGTATATGGGTTGAAAAACTCGAAGATAGAATAGAACAGTTAGAAAAACGCGGAGCTAGCGTGCCGTGTGGTCGCACAGCCGAGAAAGATAGAGAGAGAGATCTCAAGCAGAATGTTAAACTGTTTAGGAAAAAATGACAATTTCGTTGTATAGTTTGGGGTAGTTTATTTATTTATTTTGTACAAAACACACGCTATATCCTATGTGTGAATGTAAATGTTTCATCTATTTTATGTACATAGTTTTTAAATATATATACAAATTCTTTATAGTGTTTTAGAGAGAGAGTGAAAGTTATTTAAATTTGCATTTTAGAGCAATAACTTATACAAGAAATAGAGGTGTAGTGAAGAACGCAATAAGGCAACTATAAGAACATGTTTTAATCAGTGTTGATTTACTGTATTACCTAACAATTGTTTGAAAGGATTTAAATGCACGAATGTTTTTTAATACATAATACAAACTTCTACTGCCCTTGCTCCTTTCATTTTATATGTATAGATGGCGCGTTATTGCTTTGTGTTAACAATTATTTCTAGTGTACATCTCGCAATTGGAACATAAAGATCTATTTAGCCATCAAAGCTATGTCTTGGAGTATCGATAGAAGATGTCAATTATCAGAATGGTGGAACAATTTTTTAAAGGAATCGTGGAATAAACTACATCACGGTTACCGTTCCTTGTTTAGGCCTCTCAGCATTAAGATAAACTAACCCTTACGTCTGATAACCTCAATGTCATTCTACGTACATTTCAAGGCCTTCATACTCCCCAGACCTATCTACCCTTGAACCCCTTGTTTACCCTTGTTTTGACATGTTATAATGGATATCTAATACTAACTTGACCTAACTGAGACAGTTCACAATTAACATGATTGTATTGAAATCTTGTCAATACAATACACAATAGACTTTTTTATATTGAGAAGAGAGCGTATAAAATATTACACTTTGATAATAACGTAAAGCTAGAGGCTGCCTGGCCGGTATTCCTATTTCTATGAAAAATAGACACTTCGGCCAGTTAGAGTTTTTCTATTTTTCTCAACGTTTTCAACAAAAATCTTTTGTTTTCGTCAGGAGAAGTAAATAAAAATAACAGAACCTCAGAACATGCCTTCGTCCAAGAACGTCTTCGTCTCCTGACGAAGACCAAATATTTTTGTCGAAACGTTGAGGAAATAAAAAAAACTCTAACTGGCCGAAGTATCTATTTTTCATAGAAAAACTTTGACAATAGTTCGCGCAGTTGCTCATGTTTGACCAAGTGATTTAAAGTTTTCAAAAGAGCCAAACGGCAAAATATGCTCAGCATAGCTTAACAAGTGAAGGATTATAGTGAACAACTTCGCTAAGAATCAAGACAATAAAGGACGGTTTGACAGCCAAAAGAATACAATACAAAAGTTCACAGTCTGTACTATTGTTTTAAAATTATATATAGCATATAAAGATTATATGTAGCAATATATAAAGACGATTGGAGTGTCTTATAAGAAATTTATTCGCAAGCTTTCGGACGTCTTTCTACAGGCTTCACAATGACAAAAAACTGTCATTTGTCATTATAAAGCCTGCAGAAGGACGTCCGAAAACTTGCGAATAAAATTCTTATAAGACACTCCAATCGTCGTTATATTTTGCTATTTTTATTCGAAGAGATCAATTTAGTAGATTATATGTAGCATATACAATCAGAATGATCCAATACAGTATTAGAGCTCTAAAGAAGCGTTCTGGTAGATTAAATTGACGAAACCTCTAGGTGGGTTAACCATTGATTAGCTAAGCCCTCCCAATATTTTTCATCTCAGTAAGGACAGTAGAAAATTGATTTATATGTGAAAGAAACATTGGCGTTTTAATATCTTCATTTACTATGTACAATGTACATAGCGCCTCTGACATCTCTTTAGAATTTGGTGGAAGATCACCAGCAGGTCTCCAGCGACATCACGTATTTCGGGGTCTACGAAGAAAACGTAGAACGCATGCATCGCCGCTGAGGAGATGGTGATGGTGTGGTCCTCGAGACCAACCGGAAAGCTGAGAGTTGAGACCCAGCTGTAAGTAAATATGTATTCTGTTAGTAATGCTTGTCATGAAGATATAATTTGACTGATGGTTGAAGGCAATTCTATATCCTCTCTCCTGGCTTGAGAAGACCTCGGTATTTATTTATATATTTAACAGTTGGGAGAGACACGCCATATCCACAATTAGGAGAATTGCGTGTTTATATTACATTATATAAAATTAACACAATTGAACATTAGGAATCATGAAAATTAAAGGTTCGATGTCATATTTTGCATATAGCAGTTAGAAATAGTAGCTTTAAATATGTACAGTCAACACTTTCGCCTTGAAATATACATCCTGCAGAATCTATTACACTTAATGTATTGGTCTTTATTGCGCAAGCAACTTGTTTTGTATTAGTCAGGTAAAGTTGGTTTTCTTCCCTTAGATCAGAATGGACAGTTTATCAGAAGGTGTTCAGGGGTTTGTCTTTGGTTTCCACGAGTGCATGCAGGTGAATCAATCGTATAATTATTGTACTCGGTATAAATATTGATACAAATACACGACCACATTGTATAAATTTATATTGATCATCTTCTGGTTAAAAATTTTCTATACATTGCTACAAGTATTATTCTACGTTCATAAAGCCATAAAGGTGTAACGCGGCTGTGTTACATGTTACTACATGTACTGCGTATTACAACAGTCTAGTTTTACATTCATAAATTGTTGTGGGATATGGTTTAACATATATTTCAGTACAATATAATGCGGCTTATGATTGTAAAACGATATTTGAGAATTATCCCGCATATGTTTCTTTTAAACAAAAATCGAAATTTATTTTTAAGGAGAAATAACGATTATTTCTAACCTTAGAGATGAGGTATGAAAGGATGAATTGTGAATAGTAATGATAAACGGAAAAATAAAAGTGTCCAGGGATGGGAATCGAACCCACAGTGTTCCGCTTACCGGGCAGATGCCATGTCCACTAGGTTACCCTGGACATATTTTTCCGTTCGTAAACGGAAACGTGTATACGAGTATTGTGGTGGGCGGGATAGGCAGCACAAGTAAGGGACTGCCCTGTAGGGCGAAGAACGGTGTTGTGAGCCCCGAGCCGCTACGGTAACCGTGAACAGGGAACTCTGAAATGTGGCTGACTAACGGGGCAATGGCACCCCTCTTTCCATGGAATGGACAAGACACCAGCACATTGTGTATATTAGAGCTTATAATTAAATATATAATTGCAAATAATTACCGAGAGAAGGGAAGCTGTTTAAAACTACATGTTTGAAGTTTATATGCTAATTTTGTAATTATTCTTATTTTTAAATTCCTAGAAACATTTTTCTAGCAGACATATTCAATTTTTTATCATTATTATTATTGTTTTTTTTTCTTTGTTAGTTATTTATCAGATCATTTTCAATTTTGTAGTTTCTTTTTTGTTTTGTTGTGTTCCTTTTTAAGCAATAAAATATATAGAGCTAAGGTGTAATATTCAATTCAAGCATATGGAACCAACATCGATTCATTTTTAAAACAAAGCAAAATCATAAGCTTATACAACTTTCGCTTTTTCATACACTACATTTAACCCAATGGGTTACATGACAGAGAAAAACCAATGATAGATGTCTGAGCCAATGCAGCTACATTCCCCGTTTTACCTGAAGTTATCTTCAAGTTAATATGACATTGAGTTAGTCATATAAGTACAAATAGATAGGAAATAATTTCCTAACCAGGAATCGTGTTTTGTCACTACAAATCATCTATTTTTTTTTATTTCAATTCAAAGCGCTATGTTCCCCTAGGAAAACTTGCGCTGTCATACAAGTATGTCTTTACATTTGTCTATACATATATGTTATTTTAAACTATTATTTTATTTAAAATTATATTTCATTGATACAAATACTCTGTTAAATCGACCGCCAGAGGTCACGCTTCCCCTATAAAAACTCATTGTTGTTGTTTCCCGATGGCCGGCTCAAATCTTTTGTACATTATGTAAATATGTTTTTCATTTTTTAGATTCTCACGCCTTAAGCCAGGCAGTACTTTTATCTAATTATGTTTTTTTTTATGGTCCTCTCTAGATCAATTGAAGCAATATCTGATCAAAACTATTTTTATTATCACACTTTCAAGGTTTTAACCACGACTGCATTGACATAGCAAAATCCTCAAGATAATCCAAAATCAAGCAAAAATCTATTTTATATATATATATAACATATATATACAATACTTTTAGACCGTGAATAGAATAGTCATATGATGTTAACAATGAGAAAGAGAGGAGAGAAAAAAGAACTGTGTACAAAAGAAAGAAGTACATCTTCAATTTCAAACAACTCATCTGTTGAACATGGCAATGTTACACTAGTTAGGACTATTGTTATAGGATTGTAGAACATCAAGATTCCAAAGCTTATTGGAAAACCGTTCTCTCATCTGGACAGTGTCTCTACAGCTTAACTCTACCTCGACAGGAACGTCTATGAAGTTTATAAGGCACAATTTGGATTATGGATTATAAACACAAGGTAATAAGATCAAATTCAAATAAACAAATAGTGTATGAAGTTTCGGTAGCATGTTACCATCTTCAGACAAATGTACTGAATGAGTACATCATTGTTACCATCATCAGACAAAAATATTCAATTAAAAAGGCATATATTGGATTAAAATCTCATTTATTTTACCAATATTTCAGTTGTCTGTTGTTGACACAAATTACTATGTTATAATACCTTGATAAAGGTTGGCGTTCAGCCAACCGAAATATTGGTAAAATAAATGATTTTTTCATCCAATATATGCCTTTTTAATTAAAGATTTATTTATGGATTGCTCTATTTTCAAAAGGACAAAAATATATTCAGTACTTTTGTTTGATGATGGTGACAATGCTGTTACCGACACTTCACACACTATTTATTCATCTACCTTTGGTCTTATTACCATATGTTTAACGTCTAGAAAGGTAAATTATGATATCATGGAAAGTTGTACGCAGAGAACGGCCACTACAGGATAGTGAGAGAAGCAAGGCCGCTGGGCGAGGCCTATGTGGAAACACCTCGGCAGACTTTGTTGGAGGAAGACCAAAAGTTGTGCAATCACAATCGAACGGGTCAAACAGGTCCTTCAGTTTCCCTCGCGCTGCCATCTTTTGTCACAGGAGTTTCAATACAAACACAACAAACGAATGTTACTGTTATGGGTTAACACACAAAGTGAAATTTACTAGGACCTGAATTAAAAGTAACAACACAGAGAAAAACACGTATACTCAGACATACAACACAATACCTAAAGAAGGACGTAAAAATAACCAGTAGATTAGTTTTAACAAAGCGTTGATAAGGAGTGGACAAACAGTTATGCGAGGAGATCATCAGACAAGCACACAGAGAACGCTTTAAGCGTCTCCACATGATCACTACTCTTCGACTCTTCACATCCCGTTTCAACTTTCTTCTATGTACAAACATGGCCACATTCGTCCAATTAGAAAGCGTAGGAGATCAGTTCATTCAACAAATAGGCAACACTTTTACGGCAAAAACTGAGATAAGAATCACCAGACAAGCACACAGAGAATGCTTTAAACGTCTCTACTCGATCACTACCTTCGACTCCTCGCATCCAGTTTCAACTCTCTTTTATGTACAAACATGGCCAGATTTGTCCAATGAGAAGGTGTGGGAGATCAGTTCATTCAACAAATAGGTAACATTCTTCCCGAAAAAACTGAGATAAGAATCACCAGACAAGCACACAGAGGATGCTTTAAACGTCTCTACTCGATCACTACCTTCGACTCCTCGCATCCCGTTTCAACTCTCTTTTATGTACAAACAGGGCCATATTTGTCCAATGAAAAGGTGTGGGAGATCAGTTCATTCAACAAATAGGCAACACCTTTCCCAAAAAAAAAATTGATATAAGAAAAAACTGGATATATTTGTCAAATAATTTGACATTCGTCCTTCCAATGGAGACCTTTAGATGTCAACCCGGGGTCTAAATAGACATTGAGTGACATCGGGATAGATCATCGCAATAAGAGAGTCAAAATATACTTTCTATAAATAGATTCTAAAATCATATATTGAATTTTAAATTGAAGAAGGAACAAAACTATAGTTGCCTGTTGAAGGACGTCAAAGTCAAAAAGCTTGCCGATTATACAGCATCAATAAAAGAAACACGTCGCTGTAAACTTTGATTCCTTCTTCAAGATGATGTCTGGTGATTCCTTCTTCAAGATGATGTCTGGTGATTCCTTCTTCAAGATGATGTCTGGTGATTCCTTCTTCAAGATGATGTCTGGTGATTCCTTCTTCAAGATGATGTCTGGTCATTCCTTCTTCAAGATGATGTCTGGTCATTCCTTCTTCAAGATGATGTCTGGTGATTCCTTCTTCAAGATGATGTCTGGTGATTCCTTCTTCAAGATGATGTCTGGTGATTCCTTCTTCAAGATGATATCTGGTGATTCCTTCTCTTGAATTTTAAATGTTTGCGTAGGAAACGTTAGGTGAAGATATTTATGTGAAAAATAGTACTTAAATGAAATTGTATTGATATCAGGTGGATAAATTAAGAGAAAAGACATCTCCTGATCGTGCAAATGAAAGTTGCTGATGGCTTGTTATCTGTCAGAATAAATATAAACTATTCGTTGATTATTTTTAATATTAATAGTAATATATTATATGAGAAATAGTTACCAGAAATTATTTGTAAAAGTAAAAATAAATATCAGGTTAAAAAGTTTCTTTTAATTTTAAATTTGCAAGATTTCGAGAAAATATACTGCTCTTCAACGGGATAATACTCTATGTACAATCTTTAATAATATTTATACAAAGGTTTTCAATTATTTTGTATAAATATCATTTAGAGATTATACATAGAATATCAGCCCTTTGAAGAACAGTATATTTGCTCGAAAGCTTGCAAATTTAAAATTAAAAGAAAAGTTTTACCTTATATTTATTTTTTACTTTTAAAGTAATAAATTATAATAAATATTAAATCTCTCCGCCTGAGCTACGCAGAAAGGAAGCCACCAAGAAAATGTACCAAAAACTCTTGGATTCACCCGACCTCGAAATTAACCCAATCCTACAGTCTCCCCCAAAACATAGACTAAAATCAAGGAAGCCGATATGGTGTCCAGAGGAAACCAACTTCTCTCCCAAAATTTTAATATCTCAGAAGCATGGACAAATTCCTGGATCAGCTCCGATATCCCAAACAAGAACCTCATCACAAGCCCAAGTGCCAAGATCCCAGGTTTTTCCCTCCCTCGACGAGAATGGGTGCTTCTAAACCGCTTTAGGACAGGTTAGGGAAGGTGTGCAGAGCTGATGAAGTTATGGGGCTACACCAAAGATTCAAATTGTGCCTGCAACGTCCCACAATCAATGTCCCATATACTAGATGACTGCCCGCTGTACAAATTCAATGGAGGAATCTCCAATCTCCACTCTGTCACCCCGGAAGCCCTGAACTGGCTGAAGGCCTTGCCTCTCAGACTTTAATGACCGATATGTCCTCACTTCTTTTTTCTAGATTTAATTCATTTTGTCTCCTCTCTAATTGTAAATACGTTGCTGTATCACCTCATAAGCATAAATAAATAATAAATATTAATAGTTATAAACGTATTAATAGTTTAAATTATATTATTAGAATTAATTATTCCAGAATCAGCCAATTACCCATTCTTAATATATCTAAAAAAGCTAACTATATACGGGTTTCGGGTTTTGTTGAAGATAATTATGTTAAAATTTGATTATAATTTATCAATAGTTTCCATCAACCTACAGTATATCACACAGGTAACTTTCTCGCTGTTCATCAGCCTACAAAACATACTCATGACTCGAGGAGTTGGAAAATTAGACCCATAGTTATATAACCCATCTCTAAACAAAATTTCCAAAGTTGTCGTAAGATATGAGGGCCAAGAAATCATTCCTGCGCATTATGCTTTTTAACAGTAGCAAAACCCAACTTAGACCTTGATTTTTACCTTTTCAAACACATACAAAAAAAATAAACATCCAAACAAAAATACAAGAGTCAACATCCCATCATTGGTATCTGAACCAAAAACCTGAAACTATTCTGGAATGTGGGAATAACTAACAGGCAGAAACCTGTATTTCTAGGCTTAAAACTGGCCATACAAGACTCTTCCAGGATGGTGTAAAGACCTTCTCACAATAAACCATCTGCAGGACCAAAGAGGCCTCACCAGACCACCTCTTGGAATGTATGGAGCTACAAGACAGGACGTGTATTCCAACCCTACCAAGATTTTTTTATATTATTCAAGTCAAAGGGTTATTCCTCGAGTCTTAATATTAAAAGGTTTCAGTGTAATTTATAATCTAAGCATTATAATTCGATTTCCGATAAAAATCATATTTAAAGATAAATTTATTTTGTAAATACATTCTAAACTTTCTTCAAAATCTGGATCTCTAAGGTTTTCATGTGTTGAATGATGTAAATAACTTATGTAAATAAACTTTTCTCCTTGTTTGGCGCAAGTATCCCTTGCGGGATATAGCGCTTTGGAAATAAAATAATTGATAATTGATATTATAAAAGTCTCTATTCTATTTAACAACACCGTGAATTCTTCACCTGTAGAGACAATGGGAAACAATGGGATAATTTACTTATCTCAGACGCTGATATATTTTCTCCTTTATTACAACACTAACATATTCCCCTTTATAACAACACTCATATACATTATAACAACACTGATATATTTCATTTTAACTACTCTCACATATAATAATATTGTTATAATCTTTTTTCCTGCCCAGAAGTCCTCCTCTACGTGGTGGGTTTAGTTGGTCTCGAGGACCACGCCATCACCATCTCCTCAGCGGCGAAGTACGCGATCTACGTATTCTTCGTAGATCGCGAAATGCGTGGTGTCGCTGGAGACCCACTGGCGATTCTCCACCAAACTCTGCAGCGCTGGTAGAGGCGCCATATTCATTGTACATAGTGTATATAATGCATATTATCTTTTTTTAATAGTGCAGACTGTGTACTTTGCATGTATTGACAAGATGTCAATAAAATTATTTTAATTGTCAAATTGTCTACGTGGCAGGCGGAAGAAGCAGCACAAGTAAGGGACTGTCCTGTAGTACGGTGTCGTAAGTCCCGAGCCGCTACGGTAACCGTGAACAGGGAACTCTGAAATATGGCTGACTAACGAGGCAATGGCACCTCCTTTCCATGGAGCAACAAAATCAGAAATTGACAGTCCATGCTACTGTGTCCGAGGAAGAGCTGGAGTTTGCAGTCCGGGGAATCAGTGAGAATATGCTACGAGGACCCTGAACATCTTGTAATTAAATATAAACTAGCCGAATGACCCGGGCAACGCCCGTGTTTTACCCGATTGAATGTTTTGATTCAAATACTATTTGTTACAATTATAAATTGGCGCCTTATATAAATGCATATGTTAGTTAATAACTATAGCCTATGTGCTTTATCTGTCTATGTACTGTTGGCTTCCGTAGGCGTCTCTTACTGGGAAAAAGAAAGAGAGGATTCCATTTTGTTGTTAACTAATATATGCATTTATTTAAGGAGCGACCCGCTCCAACACAATGGTTCCAAAAACTAAAAAGCGAGTGGGGGGGGGGCGTTTGATGGGGGGGGGGGGGGGCAAAGGTGGCGTGATCGTAGCCGACCAATAGGAGGGCGCCATTCCAAAAAAAAAGCAAACGGTGACAGAGATTACTGATGAAGAATGACGCTCGTAACTGTATATAGAATGGAACACAGAAAAAAATATGAGGGCTGAGTAGACTGCTGTATAAACATCACATTGATATAGTATGTCTCCAGGAAACCAAGCTCAATACCACTCTTCTTCACCGCTAGACAACAGACAATAAATAATGTTGTAGATCTATATCAATTTGTAAACAGCAGAGAGAATTATCATAGGTTTAACTATTTTTGTAAATATATTTATGATTATCTTTGTAACCCGAAAGGTTCAGGTTCCTAATATATATTATTGTTTCACTTTTTATTTCGATTACTTTTTTTGTATAATATGTTTATAGCAGTTTCTTTTTCAAAAAATGTAAATCGACGCAATTATCCCTAGCCGGTATATCGCGTTTTGTGTGTTGAAATAAACCAAGCTCAAAGATGGACAAGACACCACCATATTCCCTTTTATAATTCACTTTTTCATACATTCAATTTATATGAAAAAGATGCATCTTTTCATAATAGTAAGTATACTTCATACAATGTGTTGTCCAAAATATATATAAAATATATATAGAATATTAATGAAAAATCTCCATTTTAACAAAAGTCTGTGGCTCTCTCTAATCTTTCAGATTTCAGAAACCATATTTTACTTTAACAACAACATTTAGTGTATTCAAAAAATATATATGTTTTTGTGATTTTTATATAAGAATGTATATTGAAAGTGATTATGATATATTAATAGATTCCAACCACTAATAATAATAAATACACTGTTGTTAAAACAATGCACATTCGCAAACATTCATTCGGGTAAAAATGAAGTTACGCTATGTACTTTAGATAGTGGGGGGTCGGTGGAAGGATGGTCTAAACCGTTGGTTTTCGACCGCTACGACCCGGGTTCAAATCCCGCATTGGGCACTTTTTTCTGATTTAAGAAAATATTATATGCTCCAATGGCCCCTGATTCTTGCAAAAGTCCAACCCGACCAGCGAGTGCAAGTAACTAAACGGGGTTATGGCACATTTGTAAGTGCAAAGTCTAACTGCTTTTCACATGTATATACATGTGGTGTACTTACAGTAAAAGCAGTCGCCAACTTCTACCCACCATGATTATCATGGCCTGTACCACGTGTACTAGGGATAAGCAAGAAGAAGAAGACTTTAGATAGTCAAAATTTGATATTAAAATCATTATTTGTGCTATCAAACATTATCAGTTTCCAAGCGTATTTCTACAACAATTTTCTTTCAATTTTTTTTTTGTTTTTAGAAAATTGTCTTTAAAAATTAGGCAATAGAATAAATAAAGCTAATGATGGTTATAATTTCACAGAGATATGATTGTGAAAAAATGAAAGAAAAAAATGAAAGATAAAAAGGTCAGGTGTTGATATTAAAAATGAAAATGAAATTTCTGACCAGGAGCACATGTGCTTTATACAGAAGGCAGAAGGCATCTGGTGGAACAGAAATCAACTAAACATTGATTGAGCCTGTTCCCTGATATTTGGCCAACCCAATTTCTTGATAAATCAGGAAATTTGGTTGCAGTGGTACAGCCTACTCCACCTTGACGAGTGCCAAAAGCGCGAAACGCGTTCGTGAATGGCTTTTCTTGATCTATCAAGAAATTGAGTTGGCCAAATATCAGGGAACAGGTTAAATCAATGTTTAGTTGATTTTTGTTCCACCAGATGGCGCTCTGCCTTCTGTAAAGCACATGTGCTCCTGGTCAGGATATGCCATTTTTATTTTTAGATATAATTATGTTATTTCAAAATGTTAGCATATAATAAAACTATAATATTTTCGATCTTAAATGCTCCAATATTCAACAAAATTGTACTATTTTACCTTTTTCATAGTGTCGTATTTTCTACCTATAGGTTCCTTCAAATCTCAAACACGATAAATGATCATTTAAGAAGAGAGGTATCTCCTTATCGTTCAAATGAAATTTGCTGATGGCGTATTTTTCTTAATTTACCCACCTTATTCCAGTACTATTTCACAAATTTGTATTATTTTTGTCATATAAAATATAGGATTTTATTTTGAAAAATTCAACCATCTTTCTTCCAAAAGCACTACCAACATCAAATATCAATATTTTTATATTCACATAATTTCTGTTTTTCTTATGTATTATATATACATATTTACGTATTGAAAAAATAGAGCAATCAATAAATAAATCTTTAATTTAAAAGACATATATTGGATCAAAAAATCATTTATTTTACCAATATTTCAGTTGGCTGAACGCCAAACTTTATCAGGGTATTATATCATATTTAATGTGTGATTTATGAATCATTGGCTTTGAGGACTGCAAACCGTGGAAGATGTTCGGGTGGAATTATTGTTGGTTTAGGAAACGAGGTTCAAGCTTTGACCCATTAGGTGGAAGTTGAAAGATTTTGGATCGCAATATCCCTGAAACAGAATTCAATTCCAGAATTTCCATCTGCTTGTTTGATTTTCGTGTATATTCCACTAGACAATTCGCAAATGGAAAATCTTAACAAACTATTCAGATATATAGAAACACAAATACAGGATGGTTACGGGATACTCCTGGGTGGTGATATGAACGTCCGTACCGGTAGCCTGGGAGGGTTCCACAACCTAATGGAAAATCTGACAGTACTTTCAACCGGGCGTCTGTCTAAATACACGCTAATACACCCTCTTGCTGAGACTCTTATTAACTTTTTAGACAATAATCTATTAACCATAGTTAACGGCAGATCGAAAAGTGATAATTGTGGAAACTATACATTTATTTCTGATCGAGGATCCTCGGTTATGGATCTAGTGATAGTTTCGCCGGCCATGCTCGAATTCATTGTCGATTTTTACGTCGACGACATGGCATATTCTGACCATCTCCCAATTATAACGAAGATAGGCCTAATGACTAAAACTGACCAAGATAAGAGAAGGAGATTGAATAGTATTAAAAAATATTACTGGACAGTCATGACTAAGACTAAAGTTAACTCCCTTCGGGCACCTTTAAGGGTATTGGTTTCAATGGTTGTAGAGGTACTCCTATACGCAGCTCCGATCTGGGCTTGTGATCAAAAGGAGTTACTGGACAAGACTCAGGATGTTTTCCTGCGTCGGCTTTTAAACCTGCCCAGGTATACCCCAGGAGTGTGGACGAACTTCTCTTGCAGTCACCTCCATAAAACTTACAATGAAATACTGGATCAGAATCCTCAATATGGAAGCTAATCGATTACCATTTTTATGCTTAACTGAACTAATTAATTTGTCGCGAAATTCAAATATCCTCATAGGCCTTGTTAAAACCATTAATGACATTCTGAATTCCACTGGTTTTTCTTATCTGATTAATTGCACCGATAAGGACTTTCTTCAACATGAACTGCCACTGATTACTAGAACAGCAATAGACCAATCCATACAAGGTGACTGGGAGAGAATCAATAATACAAAACTATATCCTCACTATAGAAACCTGAAGAAAACATCCGTTCCTGAAGGATATCTGTCGGACAATCTTCCATTCATTGTTAAACGACACATTGCCCAACTGCGAGTACTTTACACATTCTTCCGGGAAAAACACAAGAACATTTTCGGAGAAGCGGTACTGTTATGTAAGCTCTGTAAGCAGAAAATAAACTCCGAAATATCTCACTATTTTTTCCACTGTACAAGTATTTCAGATGAAAGAAAAACATTTATTTCGAAACAGGATAATAGATTCCCGGAAACAGTTGAGGATATCTTAACAAACTACATAACAGATAGAAAGTTTTCATTGGATCTATGTGGATTTTACAAGGCAATGAATAAAAAGGCATCGTTACTGTTACCTTGAATTGAGTGAATGTGTATATATGTATATATATATTTTTTTTTTCATTATAAAGGACTGCGGCGTATGATTATAAAACAACACTTAAAGTTTCAGCGCATAAGTTTCTTTTCTGTGAAAAATCAATATTTATTTCAAAGAGTAATATTTACTATTTCTAAATTTTTTGGATGAAGTATGAAAGGGTGAAAATATGAAGAGTAATGGCGAACGGAAAAATAAAAGTGTCCAGGGGCGGGAATCAACCCACAACGTTCCGCTTACCGGGCAGATGCCATGTCCACTAGGCTACCCTGGACGTATTTTTCCGTTCGTAAATAATACTTAAAGTAACTTATAATACATTATAAAGGACTGCGGCGTATGATTATGAAACAACACTTTGTAAATGTTATCAGGGATTCAGAATCAGAAATTCATTCACGGTTGGTTAGAAAATATGTTTATTTATTAATTTATGTACAGTAGACTCTCCTATAACGCGAGTTTTTACAACGCGATTTCGTAAAACGCGATAAAAAAAATTGCGACAAATTTAATTATACAACGCGAATTTTCGTATAACGCGTTATAAAATAAAATACATGATATTTGTCACTGACAATTTACCCTAACAACACATTCGCGTTATACAAGTTTTATTTCGTACAACGCGAATTCCTATAACGCGATTTCATACAACACGAAACACATTAATCGCGTTATAGGAGAGTTTACTGTATATGCAAATTATATTGTTATTTTCTAGCCATGCAAAACTATTGCAAGCAAGACATATATAGTATTATTCCTATTCAAAACATTTACTCATTTTTCTATTTAAATTTCATAGAGTAATTTAGTTTTTTAATTAATTAGAGAAAAATTAATCTATACACCACATAATTATATAACAATTACAACATTTCTTTCCCGCTGCTACAGAATAAAAATGTATAGAATAATACAAAAGTTTCCAAAAAAGTGAGGAACAGTCTAAACTTGAAGGAATCTACAGATAATGTAGAAATGAGAACTAGAAAAAGAACTAGACAATTTGACAATTAAAACAATTTTATTGACATCTTGTCAATACATGCAAAGTACACAGTCTGCACTATTTAAAAAAGATAATATGTATTATATACATTATGTACAAAGGAACATGGCGTCTCTGCCAGCGCTGCAGAGTTTGGTGGAGAATCACCAGCGGGTCTCCAGCGACACCATGTATTTCGCGATCTACGAAGAATACGTAGATCGCGTACTTCGCTACTGAGGAGATGGTGATGGCGTGGTCCTCAAGACCAACTGGAAAGAACTAGATGACAGAGAGAAAGTCTGAAAACTTTAGAACTTGATTTCGATCCGTTTAACCAAGTCTCAACTTCCCAACGACAAGGATAGAACGTGAGTTAAAACTAACTTATTTTGTTTGCTATTACTTGATTTGAACTAGTGTGATCTTCATTGATATTTTGAAGATAGAAGTTGCCTGTGGCCGATATTAATGTCCTTGAAACAATCACAAGTTTGAAAATACAAAATATCTTACCAAAAGGAGTTTATTTTTATTTTAAATGCTACCTTTCAAGCGATAATCGCTCTTCAACGGGCTTGATAAAACCTCGACTCTATCTTACAAGAAATATTGTATGATGTATTGTGGTAAAATATTTTTGTATTTTCAAACGTTTTTCACAATTTTATCATGAATAGAGAATTATTAAGTTTATTTTTAAGTTTTTCGTGACAAGGACAAACTTTTTTTGTCGAAAATATAAAACCTTTCTGGCCTTATAGATATGTATCAAAAGGACATTTCTTTCATGAAAATACGTTATAACAATGTAATTTGTTTATCGGCCCAATACAGGACGTTTATTTTGATCAATTTTATGTTTAAATTAGGTAAATCTTTCAAAAAAAATGAAAATTGAATCAGTTTTTCCATATCTTTATATCCTCATTTTCAAAACTGAACAGAAATTTCATTACACTGTCTACTATACACCAGGCACATATAAAACCTTCCTATTTAAATTTCAAATATTATAATCCTAAATTGAATTAAATTTTAATACAATATTACCTATACCAGTTTTTTATAAAATATAGATTTTATCTAAATCAGTTTACAATCCATTCCGCTATAAAAAGATACTACATATTTAACCAAGAGTTACCTACATTATTGATCAGCGAAAGAAAGCTTATTCCATGATTTAAGGAAATGTGGAAAACGAAGCTGAATCCGCAATTCCCTAACCATTGGTCAAATTCATAAAAAGCGAGAAATCATAAATCGAAAGATTTCTTTAAAAGTTTTTAATTTCCGAAATTTCAAGCATTACTGCCCTTCCACAGAAGAAAAATAGAAAACGTATAGGAAGATGAGTTATTTATATACATATCTGCATATTTACATATCTATATAGATAATACCGTAACAGAGTTTTCCATTGTAAAGTCCTGAGCTATCTCCTCCGAAGATTCTGAACTACACATAACGATCTATATACCAAAATTTTCGTTATTTTTTTCTTCGTATGATAGGCCTGTTTTTATTTTCCTAATGTTAACAGTTATTTTTATTTTTTAATTTAATCTATTTTACAATCGTAGATTTTTTGCATTTATCATCATCAATTCCTTTGTTTTGAAATCCGTTCTTTTGTTTACCTTTTACTAATTCTTATTTACTAATTTTTACTAATTTCTGATTCATTTGATTATGATTATAATTGTAAGTACTTTGTTATAGTTTTTCATTTAAATAGAGCTCAATTTTTTTGTATGTTTCTTATTTGCATTATCTTTCCTAATGTCTTTGGCAACGTTTTTTTTTTCTCATAAATAGGCTGAGGTTATATTATTTTTCGAATTGTAGATTGAAATATTTATTTATGTCTTTCTTTTGCTTAATTATTTCTTCTTTATATTTGTTCTTATTTATTCTTTTTTTTTTTTACTCTTTCACAATCAAATTTTGAAAATGGCTAAATGGCTCCACTTCTCCCTATTTGCTTTTGCAGCTTTTCTTATAAAAAAAATATTAAAACTTAGAATTAAGCTTTGCTTTTTTATATACATGTTTATTACACATTTAGCAATACTTTTTCTTTATATTTGCTCTTATTTACTCATTTTTTTACTCTTTCACAATCAAATTTTGAAAATGGCTAAATGGCTCCACTTCTCCCTATTTGCTTTTGTAGCTTTTCTTATAAAAAAAAAATTAAAACTTAGAATTAGGCATTGCTTTTTTATAGACATGTTTGTTACACATTCAGCAATACATTCTCTTTATATCTGTCCTTATTTACTCATTTATTTACTCTTTCATAATCAAATTTTGAAAATGGCTAAATGGCTCCACTTCTCCCTATTTGCTTTTGTAGCTTTTCTTATAAAAAAATATTAAAACTTAGAATTAAGCTTTGCTTTTTTATATACATGTTTGTTACACATTTAGCAATATATATACCAAAATATTTTTTGAATACTTAACTCTTTTAGTGAATTTTTGTCAGGGGGGCTGCAAAAGTGCCGTACTTATGCAGTATTTTGATGCTTTTCCTGTGACAAGGATAATGAAATTTAAAATTAAGCTTTGCTTTTTTATATACATGTTATTTACACATTTAGCAATATATACACAGAAATATTTTGGAATATTTAACTTTTTTGGTGAATTTTTGTCAGGGAAGCTATGGACTGCCGTAATCATGCATTATGTTGATGTTCTTCTCATAAAAAAAAATATTTGGGTTTGGAATTGGGCTTTGCTTTTTTGTATACATGTTTTTTACATATTTAGCTCCATTTTTGTGTCTTATTTTCTTTTTTGCAGTATCTTTCATAATGCCTGATTTGATTACTTGATCTGTTATAGTTTTTCATTTGAATTTAGCTCCATTTTTGTGTCTGTCGTTTTTTTTCTTCTCATAAATAGGCTGATGCTGTATTTGTGTACTCAATTGTTGCTTTTTGTGTCTGGTTTCTTTTTTGCAGTATTTTTTTGGAATCCTTTTTTTTTTCTTCAATTGTTTCCTCACATGCTTGGAATTTTCTTTTTATGCCTGTCCTGGCTTTCAGTTTTATAGTTTTCCTCTGCTTGGTTCTTATTTTACCTTTTTTTTTCAGCGTCTTCTGTCATGCCTCGAAAAGGCCGTGGAAGACTCACTCCCCTAACCGCTAGGCGTGCTAATATGACTCGCCGCAGACACAAAACCCCAATTGCTATTTCTCTTGTCTTTCATAATGCCTGATTTGATTACTTGATCTGTTATAGTTTTCATTTGAATTTAGCTCCATTTTTGTGTCTGATTTTCTTTTTTGCAGTATCTTTCATAATGCCTGATTTGATTACTTGATCTGTTATAGTTTTCTTTTGAATTTAGCTCCATTTTTTTGTGTCTTATTTTCTTTTTTGCAGTATCTTTCATAATGCCTGATTTGATTACTTGATCTGTTATAGTTTTTCATTTGAATTTAGCTCCATTTTTTTGTCTGTCATTTTTTTTCTTCTCATAAATAGGCTGATGCTGTATTTGTGTAATTAATTGTTGCTTCTTGTGTCTGGTTTCTTTTTTTGCAGTATTTTTTTGGAATCCTTTTTTTTTTCATCAATTGTTTCCTCACATGCTTGGAATTTTCTTTTTATGCCTGTCCTGGCATTCAGTTTTATAGTTTTCCTCTGCTTGGTTCTTATTTTACCTTTTTTTTTTTCAGCGTCTTCTGTCATGCCTCGAAAAGGCCGTGGAAGACTCACTCCCCTAACCGCTAGGCGTGCTAATATGACTCGCCGCAGGAACAAAACCCCAATTGCTATTTCTCTTATTTACTTTTTTACCAATGCCTATAATTTTTCACCTGCAAGATTTTTTATTTTATTTGTTATTCAATAAACTATTATCAATTATTTTTGGTCTTCTTTTTATTTACTTATTTTACTGGGGGTTGGTGGAAGAATGGTCTAAGCCGTTGGTTTTCGACCGCTACGACGACCCGGGTTCGATTCCCGCATTGGGCACTTTTTTCTCAAAAAATAAAAAAAAAATGCTCCAATGGCTTCCGATTCTTGCAAAAGTCCAACCCCACCAGCAAGCGCAAGTAATCAAACGGGGCTCTGGCACATTTATAAATGCAAAGTCGAACTGCTTTTCACATGTTTAAACATGTGGTGTACTTACAGTAAAAGCAGTCGCCTACTCTACCCACTATGATTATCAAGGCCTGTACCACGTGTACTAGGGATAAGCAAAAAAAAAATTATTTTACTCATTGCTCTATACATACAATTATTTGCATACAATTATATACATACAATTTTCTACATTTTTGCACTCTGCAGTCTGATATGTTGTTAATAATAGGGGTTTTAGACAAATATCAACTGTTGAAATTTGAATTTCAAAATAGTTGAATTATCGAAAGTGTCGAATTAGTTTGTCATATGATAGGCCGTAGGTCGAGACATCAAAAATGGTCGAATTATCGTGTGTTGATTTAATTAGATTATATTGTATATGTAAAAATATAGAATTGTTGTTTTTAATGAGGTCTTTTAAATGAATTTATTCCTTTAATATGTTGTCATATCTGCAATATAGTTGTGTTGTTTGCAATTTTTTTCCTTTCAAATATTTGTGTCCACTCTGAATATAGTTTGTGAATTTATATTCCAATTTATTTTCTTATATATATATTTTTTATTTTTATTTCCAAAATATTTATTTAGACTTTCACCAATGCCTTTAGGATCTTTACGATGGAACACGTATGGTGTTTCAGCGCATGTGCTCTCATGTCCTTGAAGCACATATACTGACAGTGCCCAAAGTTGAACACACTGTATAGTGTCTGAAATATCTTTGGCCCCTTCGGATACCAACCTTCGCTTCATTCTAGAGAGGCGTTAGTTTTCACTAAGGTTGGCTTTTGCTATGACTATAAATAAGGCTCAAGGACAAACCTTGGCTACAAGAGCCTGTGTTTACGCACGGACAACTTTAAGTGGCTTTTTCAAGTGTGCGAACATTGGATAGCATACATGTAAAGATGACCCATATCTTTTGGTCCTTCAGATTTCAGACTTCCATTCATTCTGAATATTTGCGTTCTTCCTACAAGAGCCTGTGTTTAATTTTAAAGTGGCTGCCTTCGCCTCTGTAATACCTTTTTACCGGTAAAGTTGTATTTAAACAACAATCAACCTTGAAAATTTGATTTTTAAAATGGTCGAATTATCGAAAGTGTCGAATTATCGAAAGTGTCGAATTATCGATAGTGTCGAATTATCGATAGTGTCGAATTGCAGTTTGTTTATTTATTTTTTAATAAAGTCCTCTTATCTTATCTGCAATATAGTTGTATTGTTCGAAGCACATATACTGACAGTGCCCAAAGTTGAACACACTGTATAGTGTCTGAAATATCTTTGGCCCCTTCGGATACCAACCTTCGCTTCATTCTAGAGAGGCGTTAGTTTTCACTAAGGTTGGCTTTTGCTATAACTATAAATAAGGCTCAAGGACAAACCTTGGCTACAAGAGCCTGTGTTTACGCACGGACAACTTTAAGTGGCTTTTTCAAGTGTGCGAACATTGGATAGCATACATGTAAAGATGACCCATATCTTTTGGTCCTTCAGATTTCAGACTTCCATTCATTCTGAATATTTGCGTTCTTCCTACAAGAGCCTGTGTTTAATTTTAAAGTGGCTGCCTTCGCCTCTGTAATACCTTTTTACCGGTAAAGTTGTATTTAAACAACAATCAACCTTGAAAATTTGATTTTTAAAATGGTCGAATTATCGAAAGTGTCGAATTATCGAAAGTGTCGAATTATCGATAGTGTCGAATTATCGATAGTGTCGAATTGCAGTTTGTTTATTTATTTTTTAATAAAGTCCTCTTATCTTATCTGCAATATAGTTGTATTGTTCGAAGCACATATACTGACAGTGCCCAAAGTTGAACACACTGTATAGTGTCTGAAATATCTTTGGCCCCTTCGGATACCAACCTTCGCTTCATTCTAGAGAGGCGTTAGTTTTCACTAAGGTTGGCTTTTGCTATGACTATAAATAAGGCTCAAGGACAAACCTTGGCTACAAGAGCCTGTGTTTACGCACGGACAACTTTAAGTGGCTTTTTCAAGTGTGCGAACATTGGATAGCATACATGTAAAGATGACCCATATCTTTTGGTCCTTCAGATTTCAGACTTCCATTCATTCTGAATATTTGCGTTCTTCCTACAAGAGCCTGTGTTTAATTTTAAAGTGGCTGCCTTCGCCTCTGTAATACCTTTTTACCGGTAAAGTTGTATTTAAACAACAATCAACCTTGAAAATTTGATTTTTAAAATGGTCGAATTATCGAAAGTGTCGAATTATCGAAAGTGTCGAATTATCGATAGTGTCGAATTATCGATAGTGTCGAATTGCAGTTTGTTTATTTATTTTTTAATAAAGTCCTCTTATCTTATCTGCAATATAGTTGTATTGTTCGAAGCACATATACTGACAGTGCCCAAAGTTGAACACACTGTATAGTGTCTGAAATATCTTTGGCCCCTTCGGATACCAACCTTCGCTTCATTCTAGAGAGGCGTTAGTTTTCACTAAGGTTGGCTTTTGCTATAACTATAAATAAGGCTCAAGGACAAACCTTGGCTACAAGAGCCTGTGTTTACGCACGGACAACTTTAAGTGGCTTTTTCAAGTGTGCGAACATTGGATAGCATACATGTAAAGATGACCCATATCTTTTGGTCCTTCAGATTTCAGACTTCCATTCATTCTGAATATTTGCGTTCTTCCTACAAGAGCCTGTGTTTAATTTTAAAGTGGCTGCCTTCGCCTCTGTAATACCTTTTTACCGGTAAAGTTGTATTTAAACAACAATCAACCTTGAAAATTTGATTTTTAAAATGGTCGAATTATCGAAAGTGTCGAATTATCGATAGTGTCGAATTGCAGTTTGTTTATTTATTTTTTAATAAGGTCCTCTTATCTTATCTGCAATATAGTTGTATTGTTCGAAATTTTATTTTCTAATTTGTTAATTTTTTTCTTTTTTTTTCACTCTAATAATATTTATTTAAATCTGATAATTTTTATTTAATGCAATTTATTTAATAATTTATTTAATCCAATGTCTATAGTTTCTTCCCTGAAATTGCTTACCAAACATGAGTCAGTGTTTCCTCAGTGTTAACAGTTGGAGTGTTAGAATGCGGAGAAGCAAAATAACTCCCTACTGAATTTCTCAATAGTCTTACTCCCAGAGGAATGCATCCACACCAGTTAAACTCTAGGTTGGTGCTATTGTTATGCTTCTGAGAAGTTTTAATCCTAAGCAGGGTCTTTGAAAATGGTACACGTGTGGTGATACTGTGCATGTGCTCTCATGTCCTTAAAGTAGTGTAGTTCTGTTGTTTGCACTTTCATTTTCTGATTTGTTAAAATTTTTCTTCTATAGTTTCTTACCTGCGGGTCCTTCGGGTAAACCTGGGTCGTTGCCCGGGTCACTCGGGTATTTATATCTATATATATCTATACTTTTAAAGTCTCTGCAGGCCCTTTGGGTAAACCCTGGGCGTTGCCCGGGTCACTCGGCTAGTATTAATAGATTTGCATTTCAAGAAAAAGGAACGACAGAAATATATATTTTTTTGAAAATAGAGCAATCCATAAATAAATCTTTAATTAAAACGGCATATATTGGATCAAAATATCATTTATTTTACCAATATTTCAGTTGGCTTAACGCCAACCTTTATCAATGTGTTATAGCATATTTAATGTGTGTAAACATAACGTCAATGGAACGTTCTATGTCTGTTGTACGTACACGCTTGTTCGGCGGTACATATACTAAAATTGGAACGATACAGAGAAGATTAGCATGGCCCCTGCGCAAGGATGACACGCAAAATCGTGAAGCGTTCTATGTCTGTTGTTGACACAATTCTTATTCGTTTTCTATTTTTCTCCCGTGGAAGGGCAATAATTTTCGAAGACTCGGAAAAACAAGAAAAAAAACTTTAAAAGAAGCCTTCCACCTGATTATTTTGAGCTTTTTATTAATTTGCTCCGGGAGATTATATTACTCAAAGTAGGCTGAATCATCAGAAATTCAACAACCAAATCTAATAATAATGTAGAGATTTTATATAATACATCACATTCCAATAAAGCATTGCTTCTTACACATAGAAGAGACCAGCAGATCAAATAGACATAAGAATTAAAGAACATAGCCGTAATATCAGAAACCTAGATAGCAATTCTTAATATTTAAATACGAAATATCTACAGGTTATTAGTTCAACATAAAAAACATCTCATGTCATTTAAACAACATATTCTCCAAATACAATAGCCTCATTCTGGAATTTTCAATCTTTAAGGACAATAAACAGAAGAATTGAACTACCTCAGCAAGTCTGGCATAATCAACACAGAAATTCTTCCCAACTCTCTAAGCTTATATGGATACTTATATTTAACTAGATCAACTTCGTATTCGGTATTTCTTTATTGTTTTCTAATGGTATCTTATTAAGGCAGCGTTTTAGTTAATATTTTCAGATAGAATATATGATTATTTATCATTTATATATCTCTCTTTTTTTAGAAGAGGGGAGATATAGTATATAAATAAAAATTCTTTGAAAGTTTTTCAATTTTAATTGAATTATTTAGAAACTATATAATTATATGTATTTACCTCTCTAAAGACCTATAAGCCTATGTTCATAGTTCATTAAACACCCCTAAGGTGCCTTCCATAGAAAATACAGGGTATATAAGAAAACCAATGCAATACAATAGTAGAAGGGTCTGGAAATTAATTTGGTGGAACTGCTGAGAGGGTTCACTACTGATGTGCCAATCAATAAGTTATATCATTGCAGTAAGGTCTGTAGAGATAATATTTGATGATATTATTAAAAAAGAAATACATTGCCAGTAAATTTATTTGTTACGGGTTTTAAAGACGAATGTCAATTGAATATATATAAATGTAATTTGTTAAATTAACTTTTGTATAAATTTTGCACGCTCTTACAGATCATTGTCCTAAAATTGACCTACCACGTTAAAGCTTGCTGTGTCAAACAATTAAAAAATAAACACTTTGTAAATCAAGAAAGAACTAAAAGGGTCATCTCCTGATCGGTAACTAAAAATTGCTGTTGGCTTGCTCCATCTGTTGGTATAAATATATACTATTCGTTGATTTTTAATTAATCCAGAATTGGCCAAATACCCTTTTAGTTGCTTATCAGGAGCTGACTTTTTAATATTTTTTCTTCTTAATTATTAACCTGATCTCAGTATAAATTTACTTTTGTACTTTTTTGTTTCACTTTGTAAATTGTTCCATCGCTTATAAATATAATTGCAATTATCCACAAACTAGAAAATAGTATATCTTTTAAATAGCCATTACAATTATGATTACAAGGTAGAACACAGAAGAACTGTAGAACACTCATGTCTACACCATAATTTATATCAAACGATTCATCAGAACTAAGCCTCAAATAGATGTATAACCTCATATTTAAACAAAGACGTACAAATAAGAATAAATATGAGATAATCAGAACTTACCTTGTTCAGCGATATGTTAGAATTATTAAAGGAGATACCAACGATTCAGCGTTACGTAATGTCTAACAAAAGAAAATACATAAATTAGAAAATGTTCTTAATTAGTCGCCCTCCATTCATTCAGCTTGATTAGCAAATTTATCTGTGTGCATCACATCTGTAGCGTTACTACAGGCAGTTAATACTAGGCAAGATAGATACTCGATTTTATTCCATAAATATAGCTGCATCATGGCTAATGAACCTATTTTATTTTAATTTGTAATATTATTTTTCATATATTTTAAATTCAAATTTATATTTTATATTTATTTATTTTATTAAACAGAATATGTGTATTATAAACAGAATATATGTATTATAGAATCACGATTTGTATTTTGGTACACTGTGTGACTTCACTGCTCTCTTTGATGTGAGAAATAAATAAATTATTCTGGGGGCTACTTAAAGTAAAGTTATTCGCTTATATAAATTTGTAGGATGGTTGAAACACGCTCTGGTAAGATACAAGACCCGGCACAGGAGAGAATTAAGGTTGAAGAGTCTGCCAACCCGAAACCTGGTGCAACAATATATATATTCAATTTAAAAAGCATATATTGCATCAAAATATCAATTATTTTACCAATATTCCAGTTGGCTGAACGCCAACCTTTTTCAAGGTATTATAGAATGTGTATAAAATGAAAGGATTTAAAAGCACGAATATTTCTTTATACATAGTACAAATTTCTACTGCCCTTACTGCGATGAAAAAATATATTGGGAGGGCTTGGCTCATAAGTGGTGAACCCTCCCAGCGGTTTCGCCAATTTTTTTTAATCCACCAGACCGCTTCTCTGAGGTCCAATACTGTATTGGTGATTCTGCTTATATACGCAGCACTGAGGGATGGAATCTCAGAAATGGTTTTCAAGAAAACTATGGACATAAGCTTATAGGACAGTGATATTACATTCAAATATTTGCATCGAGCAATGCTCTTCCGCAAACAATAAAGACATGGTCAGTTAGGCATAAATTAGCACAAAGCAATAACGCGCAATCTATACATATAAAATGAAAAGATTTAAAAGCACGGATGTTTCTTTTATACATAATACAAACTTCTACTGCCCTTACTGCGATGAAGCTTGTGTGTCAAACTCAGCATGTTGACACACATTAAATATGTTATAACACCTTGAAAAAGGTTGGCATTCAGCCAAATGAAATATTGGTAAAATAAATGATATTTTGATCCAATATATACTTTTTAAATTAAAGATTTATTTATGGATTGCTCTATTTTCAATAAATATATATATTTGTGATGTAAATAACGATATAAAAATTAAAGTTCTTCCTTGATTTATAATAAAATAAAATAAATAAAGCTTCCAGGGTTGAGTTTCTTGTGTAAATTTTATTTTCAAGTTTTCGGACTTGTAAGTCCTTTAACAGGAATATCACATTTTGTATACAAATATTTATCATTAATTTTTTAATGTGATACTCCTGTTAAAGGACTGACAAGTCCGAAAAATTGAAAATGAAATGTTTACACAAGAAACTTAGCCCTGGAAGCTTTGTTTAATTTATTAAATAACAATATACTAGTGTAAAACAACATTCACACATTTATAGAATATATAACAATGTTATAAGGATTTAATTTCAAAATTATATTATACATATATTTATAAATATAAAGAAAGCATATCCTGTCCAGGAGCATATATGCTTTTTAGATGGCAGTGCGCCATCTAGTGGAACAGAAATCAACTAAACGTTGATATAACCTGTTCCCTGATATTTGGCCAACCCAATTTCCTAATAAATCAAGAAAAGCCATCCACGAACGCGTTTCGCGCTGTTGGCGCTCGTCAGCGTGGAATAGGCTGTAACAGTGTGATCAAAATGTACCATAAAATATCGATATTTTGGCCATAGATTTGGCCTAGCCATTCTACCAGCTAAACACCTCTTTGACAGATCGTGAAGATTGCATATGAACCCTTGTGAATCTCATGGAATAAAGTCCGTCCTGGACTGACAAGAGCCATTAGCCTGAAATCATGGTCTCTAGGTGAACGCTTCTCAGTTTGCCAAAGCTGGTGTTGTGGCTTTGTCACCGTCCTGAGGCCGCTAATTTACGGCGATGGTTAATAAATAGCGCGTCGTTTTAAGGTCTATTTTGATATGGGAGATGACCTAAATTCAAAAATTATTTATTTATTATATAAAATGGTATTTTAAGATCTCCAATAAAATAATTTACAAACATATCAATTTTTATCAATATTCTCGTTGATTTTTAATTATTCCAGAAAAAACGTTCAGTTACACGATAAGGAGATGCCTTTTTCATAATTTATGAACCTTATCCCAGTAAAATATCACATTTGTACTATTTTTTTTTCAAATTCTGAATATGTTGCATCAGTGCGCCATCTTTAGTTACAAATATGTACTATTTATAGCGCAAACCTTTCTTTTTTAAAATTAAAAAAAAATCTACTGCCCTTACTGCAATGATAAATATAATGGGAGGGCTTGACTCATCGGTAGTGAACCATCTCTGCGGGTTGGCAAGTTTAATTTTACAACATATATTTATATTATAATATTTTAACGAATATAAAAAAACATGAGCTTCTGTTTAGGATATACTTTCTTTAATTTTAATATCAACACCTGACCCACTTATTATTTTTTCTATTGTTTTTTTCATTTTGTTGTTGTTGTTGTCGTGTCCAAAGAAGAGTCTCAGATGTCTCCATGCATCTCCATCACAGCAGCAGCAATATCCACTATCTTGAGTGTGTAAAGCTACTGCTCTGGGTCTAAGTCAATTTTCTGCAAGACTGTGGCCATTGCTGGGTATGAGAATATGTGAGTAGGTGTTAGTTCCACACCAGGACAGTTGTTGCATGCTTATAGGTTCTTGTGCCATCTGGATGTATTGTCATTCCTTTAAAGTGTTTTGTTCTAGGTGTTGTTATAGTTTTTGTCAGTTTTCTCTCAGAGTTTTTTACATCCTACTCCATGTTGACGAGCGCCATTAGCGCGAAACGCGTTCGTGGATGGCTTTACTTGATTTATCAAGAAATTGGGTTTGCCATATATCAGAGAACAGGTTAAATCAATGAATAGTTGATTTCTGTTCCACTAGATGGCGCTCTGCCATCTAAAAAGCTCATGTGCTCCTGGTCAGGATATACTTTCTCTTTTTTATAATATTTTTGTAAAGTTTAAAAGTGATTGTGGATTATCAATTGACACCTAGATCATAAAATATAACACAATGAATACTTGACTCTTGTGAACTGCACGAAATGAACCCAGGAGGAGCTCTAAACATCAGAAATAGACAGCATCAAACAACACTAACAAGATTTAGAACAGGCCATCTCAAGCCATTGAAGAAAGAAAATGATAACAAAATCGACCCCACTTGCCCAAAATGTAGCTTGGCACCTGCAACTCCAGAACACATTTTAGCTTGCATTAGATGTACTAAACAGGACCTTTGGGAGAGGCCACTGCTTATCAAAAAACAGCTCGAGGAGCATGAACTCATGGAATTCGTGTAATCTTTACACAAGGGGATAAGAAAACAAGGGGATAACAACAACACGAAATGAAAAATCTGATGTCCACATGAACCAAGCCAGAAACTACTGTTTCATAAAGCTTATCCATGAAATCAAAACTCCAAGAAAATACAGATAT
Organism: Cordylochernes scorpioides; assembly: GCA_030710605.1. NCBI lineage: Eukaryota > Metazoa > Arthropoda > Arachnida > Pseudoscorpiones > Chernetidae > Cordylochernes > Cordylochernes scorpioides. Next base: position 112,367,210 of record CP092865.1, read on the forward strand.
CTAAGTTCTGTTGTTTCTAATTTAACAACTTCCAATTAATTATTATTATAACTTTTTAATTAGAAATACCCTCTTTAAAAGACTTTAAATTTAATGATTCACAAAGACGTTAATTATAATTGTGCGTTTCCCAATCACCCATTTACAATACATTAGAAATGTTCTCCTCAGGGTGAATTCCCTTCTTTTCACTTTGTCTCATTTCTTTCTGAAAATCTCAGCCTCACCCGATGTCCCCAGGTCACAAATGAGGGCTTGTTCGAACAATTCTGAATACACCAATACCTCGCTTTGCGTCGTTTCGTTTTGCGTTTTTTTCGAAGTTGCGTCGCTGCTTAATTTTTACTGATTTTCACTGTGCGTCGTTAGATTTTCGAAGTTGCGTTGTTTTGGATTCGGGTCTTTAATTTTTTTAATTATTTTTTTTTCCTAAAATATGGCAACACCTTTGTTTTTGATTGCGCCTTCACATATTTTCACTTTGCGTCGTTTCAATTTGCGTCGTGTTTTTTTTTTTGTAACGTAACCCCGACGCAAAGCGAGGTATGGGTGTATTCCAGAAAAAACTTTCAGTTGCACGATAAGGAGATGCCTTTTTCATAATTTATGCACTTTATCCCAGTACAATATCACATTTGCACTATTTTTTCAAATTCAGAATATGTTGCATTAATGCGCCATCTTTAGTTATAAATATAAACTATTTATAGCGCAAACTTTTCTTTTTTAAATATAAAAAAGTCTACTGCCCTTACTGAAATGATAAATATAATGGGAGGTCTTGACTCATCGGTAGTGAACCATCTCTGCGGGTTGGTAAGTAAAATCTACCATACCGATCTAATGTTGTATTGGGCTGTTTGGCTGGAATGGAATAGAGGCTCCACACCTCCATCACCAGGTAGGACACCAATGAGTATATGTGGATACCTATTCCTTGTACATACATTGTTTTGTAGTGTATTTCCACCATTATCCCATGGAATGCAACAATAATGTCTTCTTCTTCTTCTTTTTTATCTCCACTCAATCATATTAGGGTATCAAGCTTGTAGTTTAACAACCATCATGACTGGGTGAAGTAGAATGCATCTGCCTTTGTCATAAAGACTGGGAGCATTATTCAGTGGCAGGCCGACTTAGCTCCAAAAGAAATGGCCGCCTCTGACATGAGGAACAGACGCCATGTGCAGCCGCTCCTAACAAGGAGTACAAACGCTGCTCATCCTGCATCCCTGGATTAGGAGCCCTTACAGGGTACTATCAGCTTGGCCAGCTGAGCCCAGGTTTTTTAGCGAGCTTGTTACTGCTCCCTCTCCTCCTTTTTCATCCGGGCTTGGGACCGGCAAAGGCGAAGTTAACAATAATGTTGTTATAATAAAGCACAATTTGGATTATAGATTATAAACACAAGGTAATAAGACCACAAAAATTCAAATAAACAACGCTTTTTCTGAAACGTCACATACTGTTTATTTTGATTAATAATACTTTTCTAAGATTTCCTCTACACTACCGGGTATAATTATAAAGCGAAATTTGGATTATAGATTATACACATGGTAATAAGACCAAATCCAAATAAATAGTGTGTGGCATTCCAGTATGAGCGTGGTGGTGGTGGTGCTTATCTCCATGGTTGAACCAATTCCTGAAGTCCACTCTTCTCCAATTTTTGCGAAGTATGAGCGTTGTTACCAAAACGTCACACACAATTTATTGGGATTTGGTCTTATTACCATGTGTTTATAATCTATAATCTAAATTGTGTGTCTTATCATTATACCCGGTAGTGTAGAGGAAATCTTGGAAAAGTGTTATAATCCAAATAAAAAGTTTGTGACGTTTCGGTAACAGCGTTCAGATAATTTATTGAGATAGGGTCTTATTACCATGTGTTTATAATATATTATATAAATTGTGACTTATCATTATATCCGGTGCATTAGAGGAAATCTTGGAAAAGTATTATAATCCAAATAAAATGTGTGTGACGTTTCGGTAACAGTGTTGAGATAATTTATTGAGATAGGGTCTTATTACCATGTGTTTACAATCTATAATCCAAATTGTGCCTTTACATTATACCCGGTACATTAGAAGAAATCTTGGAAAAGTATTATAATCCAAATAGTGTGTGACGTTTCGGTAACAGCGTTGTTACTGAAATGCCACACACTATTTATTTTTATTTCGTCTTATTACCATGTGTTTATAATCTATAATCCAAATTGTGCCTTTATATTATACTAGGTAGTGTAGAGTAAATCTTGGAAAAGTATTATAATCCAAATAAATAGTGTGTGACGTTTCAGTAACAACGTTATTACCAAAATGCCACACATTATTTATTGGGATAGGGCTTTATTACCATGTCTTTATAATCTATAATCCAAATTGTGCCTTTAGATTATACTAGGTAGTGTAGAGTAAATCTTGGAAAAGGTATTATAATTCAAATAAATAGTGTGTGACGTTTCAGTAACAACGTTATTACCAAAATGCCACACATTATTTATTGGGATAGGGCTTTATTACCATGTGTTTATAATCTATAATCCAAATCGTGCCTTTAGATTATACCCGGTAGTGCAAAGGAAATCTTGGAAAATGTATTATAGCGAACTATGGACTATCAAGACTGTATAAGCATACATAATGTCCTCTATATATAACAAATAAAAACATTAAGACGCGAATGTTTATTTTCACAAATAAATCAAACTTCTACTGTCCTTATTGAAAAGCACATGTGCTCCTGGTCAGGATAGGCCTTTTTAATTTTTAATATCAACACCTGACCTTTTTATTTATTTTTTCTATCGTTTTTTCATGTGTTAAGCGTATTTACGCAAGTTTGGCCTCAAATACCCATTTCTTGGTTTCTCAAGAAGCCTCTGGGACCAAAAATATCTTTGGTCGCAGTGGTATAGCCTGCTCCACGCTGACAAGCGTCAACAGAGCGAAACGCGTTCGTGGATGGCTTTTCTTGATTTATCAAGAAATTGGGATGGCCAAATATCAGGGAACAGGCTAAATCAATGTTTAGTTGCTTTCTGTTCCACCAGATGGCGCTCTGCCATCTGAAAAGCACGTATGCTCCAGGTCAGGATATGCCTCTTTTATTTTTACTATCTTTACTGCGATGAAGCCCTCCCAATATTTTTTCATCGCAGTAAGGTCAGTAGAAGTTTGATTTATTTGTGAGAAGAAACATTCGCGTCTCAATGTTTTCATTTGCATAACATGCATATATACATAGCATCGTAAATAGGCGATTCTCTAACATACCATTTAAGATACATTTCTCTCTAGCTTATAGCTTACAGACTAGCTTTTTAAAATTATTAATCAACCAGGCGCAATATTGAAATATTTTCGCATATTAAAGAGGAAACAAACAAAACTAGATTTGACATTTTAAATTCAACAAATGAAGTAGAACTTCGAACACACCGGCTAGATTCATTTGACCATCGCTACTGGAGCTGCTGGCGCATCAGACCCCTCATCATCGAAGCCTTCAGTGTCCTCGGGCGACACTTGCGGGCCTGGACTCGAAGATGACGACCTGGCCATCCTGGCGTCGGTCAAATCCATCATCTACCGGTACTTCGTACAGGTTGGGCTGACCACCCGCTCATCGCCTGGGAAAGAGGTCTCGCCTGCCTGGGCACATCCCCCACATGATCATCTGTATATTTGTTTATTCATTATTTCCATTTTTAATGTAAATTATTGACAAGAAGTCAATAAAATTTGTTTCAATTGTCAAATTGTCACTGACTATATCTACGTTACAGAAATATTAAGCTCTCCAGCAGCTTTGTGTCTATTCAGATGGTAGAACAATCTTGTTTCTTATATTGGACTGTATACGATTTCTTGCGACTTTCAAGAATTACCGTTAGACTTCCCGACAAGACCTTACTGGACTGTTGCTTTATTTCTAACTATGACGCTTTCTTTAATTTCATACAGAGTAGGAATCTTACAAACTATGGAAGAGAGGATTCCAATCCACCTAAAATAAACTGCAATCGTTTCCATTTAGATTTTTGTAGGTTGTATCTATTTCTATTAATGATAAAATTGTGAAAAAAGTTTTAAAATTACAAAATATTTTCTCACAATGAGTTTCTTTTTATAACAAAACGCTAGCTTACAAGTGATAATCGCTCTTCAACGGGCTTAATACCAACTTCTCTCCCAAAATTTTAATATCTCAGAAGCATGGACAAATTCCTGGATCAGCACCGATATCCCAAACAAGAACCTCATCACAAGCCCAAATGTCAAGATCCCAGGTTTTTCCCTCCCTCGACGAGAATGGGTGCTTCTAAACCGCTTTAGGACAGGTCAGGGAAGGTGTGCAGAGCTGATGAAGTTATGGGGCTACACCAAAGATCCAAATTGTGCCTGCAACGTCCCACAATCAATGTACCATATACTAGATGACTGCCCGCTGTACAAATTCAATGGAGAAATCTCCAATCTCCATTCTGTCACCCCGGAAGCCTTGAACTGGCTGAAGGACTTGCCTCTCAGACTTTAATGACCGATATGTCCTCACTTCTTTTTTCTATATTTAATTCATTTTGTCTCCTCTCTAATTGTAAATACGCTGCTGTATCACCTCATAAGCATAAATAAATAAACGGGCTTAATAAAACATCAACTATATCTTAAAATAAATATTTACAAAAACATACAGCGTGGATATTTACAACTGAAATTTTAAAATTGGTATGTAATTTAACAATTTTAAGGAATATCTCTATTTACATTTTTATGGCATCCAGAACCTATAAAATTGATCTATTGGTGTCTTCTAAGATATCTAAGGTATTGTGATGGTATCTTCCTGTTTATGCTGTTATATTCATTAGAAATGAGAGATTCTAAGAGTAACCGTTGATATTTGTTCTTAATATTTTTGTAGTGACATTTGGTTTCTGTTATGTTGAATTGGTTACCGGATGTGCAATATGTTGGTCTTTTGTTCTGATAAAAAAAGGTTGTATCTATGCTGCCTTTAGTTCTGCAACATCTACGAACTATCCTAATATTTATTCCAGTAGGTCCACCAGATGTTTGTCATTAATTTGTCCAGTAGCTATAATTTGTCAATTTTCAGCTCAAATTTCATTGCAACTCTCCCACGCAGATGGTAAAGGAATGTTCAATCTTCTTATCTTCTTCCTCCCAAGATGCCATCGTAGCTCTTATCTTCAAGTGGCATTAACCAGAAGCTGATTTCTCCCAGTTCAGTTCCCTTATCTGTATTCCTCTATAGGTTTCAACCCACGTCAATGTCTGGATGCATATCCTGTAACTGACAGATTCGAACATTAGTGTATACCTTGCATTTTCTATTGTGTACAGTAAATTGGTGTCTTGAAGGAACTATGATGATATGCTTATAGGACTTCAGAAATGTATAAATAAATTTAAGATTTGAAAATTATCATTTAAAAAGTATATTTGTATTTTTTCAGCAATAGAGGGCGCTAAGTTATACAATGAAATTTTAAAAGTACAAGTTGTCTATTATAACGGCAATTGTACACACACGGATTTAAAATAAGTGGTGATACAGAAAAAAGCAGAAGAAAATGATGAATATACACACGATAAAATAATCAAAAACATCACTAATTTTTCATTCTTGGATTGATGCGGGAGAAGTGGAACCACAGATATGTGAGAAGAGCAGCAAGCAAAATCTTTGAGAATAGAACGCAAGGAAAGTCCCTTACATAAAATCTTATTCATTCTACATTTCCAACACATTTCCGCATTTTCCAATCTGATGGCCTGGAATATTAGTTCGCGTTTAACATATAGAAAGTTTACAGTAAACTAAAATTTCTGAAACTTTGTCAAAAATAAGCCACTCAAATGCGCACAACAAACACATTTAGAAAAAAGCTAGTATTAAGTATTACTCAAACCTATCTAACGCAGATCATATTCCTATATTACCCATTGTCCGATTATAAGAAAGCGCAGGCTGACACACAAAATTCACCCAGGGCTAGAAAGAAGACAGGCTACACATTCCACCAGACAAAATCAGGTTTCACGCTCCCACAAACAGCCATTGCCAGAAGGCGGGCTACACAAAATCATCTAGCAATAAATCAGACAGATTACGCAGAGATCATCAGAAAGAAGGCAGGCAGGCGACACAGAATCTACTAGAAGGCAAGCAGTTTAAGCAGAAACCATCAGATTGAAGACAGAAGGCTACAACTAATCAACCAGAAAGAATGCAGAAAGGCAGAAGGCTACACGCAATCTATTAAGAGAAAAAGCAGGCAGGCTACTACATACAGAAAAAGGGAATGCTAAACACATTATACCAGAGAAAAGGAGAAGGCTACACACAATCCAGCAGAGAGAAGGCAGGCAGGGAGGCTGCTATACACAAAGAGAAGGCAGGCTCATACAATTTACCAGAGAGAAGGCAGGCAGGCTACTGCACACAGAGAGAAGGCAGGCTACTACACACAGAGAGAAGGCAGCCAAGCAGGCTACTTCACACAGAGAGAAGGCAGCAGGCTACTACACACAGAGAGAAGGCAGCAGGCTACTACACACAGAGAGAAGGCAGGCAGGCTACTACACACAGAGAGAAGGCAGGCAGGCTACTACACACAGAGAGAAGGCGGGTAGCTGCTACACACAGAGAGAAGGCAGGCAAGCAGGCTACTGCACACAGAGAGAAGGCAGCAGGCTACTACAAACAGAGAGAAGGCAGCAGGCTACTACACACAGAGAGAAGGCAGGCAGGCTACTGCACACAGAAAGAAGGCAGCAAGCTACTACACACAGAGAGAAGGTAGCAGGCTACTACACACAGAAAGAAGGCAGCAGGCTATTACACACAGAGAGAAGGCAGGCAGGCTGCTACACACAGAGAGAAGGCAGGCAAGCAGGCTACTGCACACAGAGAGAAGGCAGCAGGCTACTACAAACAGAGAGAAGGCAGCAGGCTACTACACACAGAGAGAAGGCAGGCTACTGCACACAGAAAGAAGGCAGCAAGCTACTACACACAGAGAGAAGGTAGCAGGCTACTACACACAGAAAGAAGGCAGCAGGCTATTACACACAGAGAGAAGGCAGGCTCATACAATTTACCAGAGAGAAGGCAGGCAGGCTACTGCACACAGAGAGAAGGCAGGCTACTACACACAGAGAGAAGGCAGGCAAGCAGGCTACTTCACACAGAGAGAAGGCAGCAGGCTACTACACACAGAGAGAAGGCAGGCAAGCAGGCTACTTCACACAGAGAGAAGGCAGCAGGCTACTACACACAGAGAGAAGGCAGGCAGGCTACTACACACAGAGAGAAGGCAGGCAGGCTACTACACACAGAGAGAAGGCAGACAGGCTGCTACACACAGAGAGAAGGCTGGCAAGCAGGCTACTGCACACAGAGAGAAGGCAGCAGGCTACTACAAACAGAGAGAAGGCAGCAGGCTACTACACACAGAGAGAAGGCAGGCTACTGCACACAGAAAGAAGGCAGCAAGCTACTACACACAGAGAGAAGGTAGCAGGCTACTACACACAGAAAGAAGGCAGCAGGCTATTACACACAGAGAGAAGGCAGGCTACTACACACAGAGAGAAGGCAGCAGGCTACTACACACAGAGAGAAGGCAGGCAGGCTACTACACACAGAGAGAAGGCAGGCAGGCTACTACACACAGAGAGAAGGCAGGCAGGCTGCTACACACAGAGAGAAGGCAGCAGGCTACTACACACAGAGAGAAGGCAGGCAAGCAGGCTACTACACACAGAAAGAAGGCAGCAGGCTATTACACACAGAGAGAAGGCAGCAGGCTACTACACACAGAGAGAAGGCAGCAGGCTACTACACACAGAGAGAAGGCAGGCTACTGCACACAGAGAGAAGGCAGGCAGGCTACTGCACACAGAGAGAAGGCAGGCTGCTACACACAGAGAGAAGGCAGGCAAGCAGGCTACTGCACACAGAGAGAAGGCAGCAGGCTACTACAAACAGAGAAAAGGCAGCAGGCTACTACACACAGAGAGAAGGCAGGCTACTGCACACAGAAAGAAGGCAGCAAGCTATTACACACAGAGAGAAGGTAGCAGGCTACTACACACAGAAAGAAGGCAGCAGGCTATTACACACAGAGAGAAGGCAGGCTACTACACACAGAGAGAAGGCAGCAGGCTACTACACACAGAGAGAAGGCAGCAGGCTACTACACACAGAGAGAAGGCAGCAGGCTACTACACACAGAGAGAAGGCAGCAGGCTACTACACACAGAGAGAAGGCAGGCAAGCAGGCTACTACACACAGAAAGAAGGCAGCAGGCTATTACACACAGAGAGAAGGCAGCAGGCTACTACACACAGAGAGAAGGCAGCAGGCTACTACACACAGAGAGAAGGCAGGCTACTGCACACAGAAAGAAGGCAGCAGGTTACTACACACAGAAAGAAGGCAGCAGGCTACTACAAACAGAGAGAAGGCAGCAGGCTACTACACACAGAGAGAAGGCAGGCTACTGCACACAGAAAGAAAGCAGCAAGCTACTACACACAGAGAGAAGGTAGCAGGCTACTACACACAGAAAGAAGGCAGCAGGCTATTACACACAGAGAGAAGGCAGCAGGCTACTACACACAGAGAGAAGGCAGGCAGGCTACTACACACAGAGAGAAGGCAGCAGGCTACTACACACAGAGAGAAGGCAGGCAGGCTACTACACACAGAGAGAAGGCAGGCAGGCTACTACACACAGAGAGAAGGCAGGCAAGCAGGCTACTGCACACAGAGAGAAGGCAGCAGGCTACTACAAACAGAGAGAAGGCAGCAGGCTACTACACACAGAGAGAAGGCAGGCTACTGCACACAGAAAGAAGGCAGCAAGCTACTACACACAGAGAGAAGGCAGCAGGCTACTACACACAGAAAGAAGGCAGCAGGCTATTACACACAGAGAGAAGGCAGGCTACTACACACAGAGAGAAGGCAGCAGGCTACTACACACAGAGAGAAGGCAGCAGGCTACTACACACAGAGAGAAGGCAGCAGGCTACTACACACAGAGAGAAGGCAGGCAAGCAGGCTACTACACACAGAAAGAAGGCAGGCTACTACACAGAGAGAAGGCAGCAGGCTACGAACAATCCACCAGGGAGAAGGCAGGCAGCAGGCTACTACGCACAGAGAGAAGGGAGCAGGCTACCACACACAGAAAGAAGGCATTCCCAGGGCCCAATCCAAACAGCCTGGTGGTGAAAGGGCCGATTGAGCCCGGGCCGCTAAGTGTCAACCCGCCCGTCCTCCACATGTCGAGTCCATCACCGGGTCAACCACCCCGTGCCTCCCCCGCTCTCCCAGGGGATCAGATTCCTGCCGGAGGAACTAAAGGATTGCTGCCTTCCGCCTTCTTTTCACATTCTTCTCTTCTTCTTCCTTTTTTATCTCTCTAGTTAGTTGTCGCGACTTGCTCTATTGACATGCTTCAATCGGACTGACCTGCCGTTTCTATCGACTCGCTCAACTAAAGAAAGTTTGGGGGGAAATTTATAGATAGGAAGATAGATCCTTGAATTTTTCCTAACAACGCTCTGATGTGGGACTACAAAGTCTTAAATCTTTCCCCTTTTGGAATCCTTAAACATATTTGGATTTTTACATGCACTTGATATTACAAATTCAAAGTAAAACTTTCGATTTGGCTTGTCTATAAGGCTATGTATAGAATAAATAGCTATTTCTTACTGTCTCTACAATTTTTGACGAGGAAGGGACTGGTTTTTGTAAACGATTCTTCCTTTAAACTCTTCAACTACATCTATAAACGGCTGAAGTATAGTTTGCGCAAAGGCCTGGATGTTTGTTTCAATTATATTTAGAAGAATTTTGAAAATAACCATTTTTAAATATGATAACAAATACATGACAATTAGAACACTTTTATTGACTTCTAAGTCAATATTTACACATGAAAAAGATCAAGAGAACTATATACAATCAGTCAGGTCCCCACCGTGATATTGTCCTCCTCCAGGCGATGACCTCGATGGTCTGGCCCAGTCCTACCTGGATGAAGTATCGGTTGATTCTTGATTTCGCCGATGCGATAATGGCCAGCTCGTCTTCTATCAGGTCTGTTCCGAGGATCCAATACATGTGTCTGTTAGCCGGTATTGTGATCAGGGTGCATGGACCGATTTGATCTGCTCCATGGACAAGACGCCACCAATACACGTGTCTTATTCTAAAACGTAACAGGATAGCATTCTTCTTGCATGCAACTACCTCTAGAAACGTCTAAAATATATATTGTGCAAAGACTAGCATGTGAATGTTTCTAATATTTATAGATAAAAATATTACAAATATCCCTTTTTCAAATATGCCAACAAATACATGTGTCGTATCCTAAAACACGACAGAATAGCATTCTGTTTGCAATCAAGGTCTAACTTGCATTCAGCCATCTTTATAAACGTCTAAAGTATAGTTGGCGCAAAAATACTCTCATGTGAATATTTCTATTATATATATAGAAAAATGTTTAGGTATTCTTTTTATATGCTAACAAATACATGTTGTGTCTTAAACAATAGGAAAGTATTCTGCTTGCATTCAAAGTCTACATTGCATTCAACTATCTCTATTAACGGCTGTAGTATAGTTTTCTCAAAGACTTGGATGTTTCAATTATATATAGAAATATGTTACACGTATCCTTTTTAAATATGCTAACAAATACATGTGTCTTGTCCCAAAACGCAACAGGATAGCATTCTGCTTACATTCAAGGTCTACCTTGCATTCAACTATCTCTATAAACGGCTGTAGTATAGTTTGCGCAAAGACTTGGATGTTTCAATTATATATAGATAAATGTTAACGTATGCTTTTCAAATATATTAACAAAAAGACATGTGTCTTAAACAACAGGATAGCATTCAAGGTCACCATGCCCAGGAGCAGTCCTCAAAAAAATTGGAGACAAAGAAGTTATTTGATCTGGAACACTGAAGTATAGTTTGTGCAAAGACTCGGGTGAGTGTTTCAATTATATATATAAATTTTTAAACGTAATTTTTTTTTAATATGCTAACAAAAAGAGACATGTGTCTTATCTTATAAACAGGATAGCATTCTGCTTGCATTTAAGGTCTACCTTTCATTCAACTATGTCTAAAAACATCTGAAGTATAGTTTGTGAAAAGACTTTGATGTATGTTTCAATTATATATGGAAATAATTTGCACGTATCCTTTTTAAATATGCTAACAAATGCATGTTATCCGTAGAAGCATAGGGCGTCTCTCCCGTCAAAATAAACGTCAAAACCTGACGCCATCTATAGCATTCTGCTTGCTCTCCCAGCGCAGGTCTGCACAGGATAGCATTCTGCTTGCTGTCCCAGCGTAGGTCTGCACAGGATAGCATTCTGCTTGCTGTCCCAGAGCAGGTCTGCACAGGATAGCATTCTGCTTGCTGTCCCAGCGCAGGTCTGCACAGGATAGCATTCTGCTTGCTGTCCCAGCGTAGGTCTGCACAGGATAGCATTCTGCTTGCTGTCCGAGAGCAGGTCTGCACAGGATAGCATTCTGCTTGCTGTCCCAGCGCAGGTCTGCACAGGATAGCATTCTGCTTGCTGTCCCAGCGTAGGTCTGCACAGGATAGCATTCTGCTTGCTGTCCGAGAGCAGGTCTGCATAGGATAGCATTCTGCTTGCTGTCCCAGAGCAGGTCTGCACAGGATAGCATTCTGCTTGCTGTCCGAGAGCAGGTCTGCACAGGATAGCATTCTGCTTGCTGTCCCAGAGAAGGTCAGCACAGGATAGCATTCTGCTTGCTGCCCGAGAGCAGGTCTGCATAGGATAGCATTCTGCTTGCTGTCCCAGAGCAGGTCTGCACAGGATAGCATTCTGCTTGCTGTCCGAGAGCAGGTCTGCACAGGATAGCATTCTGCTTGCTGTCCCAGAGAAGGTCAGCACAGGATAGCATTCTGCTTGCTGCCCGAGAGCAGGTCTGCACAGGATAGCATTCTGCTTGCTGTCCCAGAGCAGGTCTGCACAGGATAGCATTCTGCTTGCTGTCCCAGAGAAGGTCAGCACAGGATAGCATTCTGCTTGCTGCCCGAGAGCAGGTCTGCACAGGATAGCATTCTGCTTGCTGTCCCAGAGCAGGTCTGCACAGGATCTACACAGGATCAAGGTCTACATCGCATTCAACTATCTCTATTCAACTAACTAAACGTCTGAAGTATAGTTTGCTCATCTTGAATGCAAGCATCACCTCTTCAAGACAGGTATTGGACTATTTTTGGTATTTACATATAACAAACGGAACCATCCAAGTTGAAACCAATACCTATCTACATGACAGTGTCTACAAAATACTGACTTGCCTTCCATCAACGGCACAACTAAAAAGAAGAAGACCAGCGGTCCAATACTGGCAGTTTATACATCTTGATTTAGATTCTCAAAATTTTCTTCTTTCTTATCTCCTCTCGATCATATTAGGGTATCAAGTTGTGACACTTGATGGTGTCTGTTTGACAACCATCATGACTGGGTGAAGTAGAATACGTCTGCCTTTGTCATTAAGACTGTGAGCACTACTCAGTAGCAGGCCGACTTAGCTCCAAAAGAAATGGCTGCCTCTGACATGAGGAACAGACGCCATTTGCAGCAGCTCCTAACAAGGAGTACAAACGTTGCTCATCCTGTATCCCTGGAGCCCTTACAGGGTACTATCAGCCGGGCCAGTTGAACCCAGGTTTTTTAGTGAGCTTGTTACTGCTCCCCCTCTTCCTTTTTCATCCGGGCTTGGGACCGGCAAAGACGGATTTGATTCTTAAAATAATTGCATTGAATGGTGATGTCTTGTCCATCTCCAAGGAAAGGATGGGTGCCATTACCCCGTTAGTCAGCCACATTTCAGAGTTCCCTGTTCACGGTTATATTGCATTGGATAAAAAAACTATATATCAATTAGAATAATTGCAAAATGTTTCTTTATTAAAACAAATTCCTAATTAAACTTTTTGCAATTATCCTGGTTGCTATATTGAGTATATACATCAACCACATCTTACAAACCAACAGTAATCCATAAGATTGCACTGAACAGAAAGATGCAGGAACATTATTGATTCTAACCAATTTCCCATTATAGATTTCTATCTATTATTGATTTATAGAATTGTTTGCCTAGTTGTAATATTTCCATACACACTATTTATAAAGTAAAAAAATATGAATATGATCATGACGATCATAGCTAGAAATCCTAAAATATGTTTTATCATTTCATATTTGTACATACTCGTGAATTGATACGCGAGCTTATCAAAACAATCTTGTTCCCCGAAGAAGTTTGGCGAGTTGCCACACGAAATATCGGAAATAAAACTTTTTGATCCAAAATAGGCATTTTTTAATAATATACACTTATGTACAAAACTTGAGTAAGCTGTACCTTTTTGCATGTATATCGAGATTAATACAATAACTCAATATTTGATAAACAGTGATCTTTATAAGATAATAAAAGGCATATATTGGATTTTAGTAAATTAAATTTTATTGCCCTCTATCGTTAAAATTTTACACAAATAAATTTACTGGCAATGCGTTTCTTTTTTAAATCTCTACAGACCTTACTGCAATGATATGATTTAATGAATGAGAGGGCTTGGCTCATCAGTAGTGAACCCTCTCAGCGGTTTCGCCAAATTAATCTCTAGACCGCTCTACTATTGTATTGGACTGGTTTTGTTATATACCCTGCATTTTCTATGGAAGGCAGCTAAATGGTGTTTAGTGAACTATGGACATAAGCTTATAGGTCTGTAGAGGTACATACATATAAATTTCAAGGTATTGCATCGAGCAAAGCTCTTCCGCGCAAAACATGTTTTCATAACCATTATATATTAGTAAATTAAATTTTATTGCCCTCTATCGTTAAAATTTTACACAAATGCGTTTCTTTTTTAAATCTCTACAGACCTTACTGCAATGATATGATTTAATGAATGAGAGGGCTTGGCTCATCAGTAGTGAACCCTCTCAGCGGTTTCGCCAAATTAATCTCTAGACCGCTCTACTATTGTATTGGACTGGTTTTGTTATATACCCTGCATTTTCTATGAAAGGCAGCTAAATGGTGTTTAGTGAACTATGGACATAAGCTTATAGGTCTGTAGAGGTACATACATATAAATTTCAAGGTATTGCATCGAGCAAAGCTCTTCCGCGCAAAACATGTTTTCATAACCATTATATATTAGTAAATTAAATTTTATTGCTCTCTATCGTTAAAATTTTACACAAATAATGTCCATAGTTCACTAAACACCATTTAGCTGCCTTCCATAGAAAATGCAGGGTATATAACAAAACCAGTCCAATACAATAGTAGAGCGGTCTAGAGATTAATTTGGCGAAACCGCTGAGAGGGTTCACTACTGATGAGCCAAGCCCTCTCATTCATTAAATCATATCATTGCAGTAAGGTCTGTAGAGATTTAAAAAAGAAACGCATTGCCAGTAAATTTATTTGTGTAAAATTTTAACGATAGAGGGCAATAAAATTTAATTTACTAATATATAATGGTTATGAAAACATGTTTTGCGCGGAAGAGCTTTGCTCGATGCAATACCTTGAAATTTATATGTATGTACCTCTACAGACCTATAAGCTTATGGTGGTACATATACTAAAGCTGGAACGATACAGAGATACAAAAATTGGAAGGATACAGAGAGTATTAGTATGATCTCTGTCAAAGGATGATACGCAAAATCGTGAAGCATTCTAACTTTTAACTTCATAGGAAATTTGATTATTTGATCTGAAAATAATTCTACTTACAATCTTGTTCGGCTGTACAAATGCTAATATTGGAACGATACAAAGATACAAAATTGGAATGATGCCGAGATCAGAATGATCCCTGTCAAAGGATGATACGCAAAATCGTGAAGCGTTCTAACTTTTCACTTCATAGGAAATTTGATTATTTGATCTAAAAAGAATTCTACCTACAAGCTTGATCGGTTTTTCCTAAAGTTGAAATTGGAAGGATACAGAGATACTAAAATTGGAATGATACAGAGGTGATTAGCATGTTCCCTGTCAAAGGATGATACGCAAAATCGTAAAACATTCTAACTTTTCACTTCATAAGAAATCTGATTATTTGATCTAAAAAGAAATCCACCTACAAGCTTGTTCGGTGGTACATATACTAAAGCTGGAACGATACAGAGATGCAAAATTGGAATGATACAGAGAAGATTAGTATGATCCCTATCAAAGGATGATACGCAAAATAGAGAAGATTTCTAACTTTCCACCTCATAGGATATTGAGGAAAATTGATAACCTTATTATTTTAATATCGATAGAAAAGGTTTCAAAGTATCACAAAAACATATTCAGAGTTTGAAGATTTAGATAGCTATATCAAAGAGAGTACAAAGTTTCAATATTGTAACAAAGTATTTATTAATTTTATTATTTTTATTAACAGAGTGATCATTTTTATGTTTATATTTTGCTACTCTGTAAATTTCCCTCGTGGCTTATCTTTTGTTTATTATTGATAGTTTGTTCTTGCCTGAAATAAATTGTCTTCTCATGAAAAAAAATAAAAAAATTCTTTCTTTTTTTTTTCAGGAGGGGACAACAATTTAATTTCAGGCAAGGACAAACCATCAATGATAAACAAGAGATAAGCCACGAAGGAAATTTACAGAGTAGCAAAATATAAACATAAAAATGACCACTCTGTTAATAAAAATAATAAAATTAATAAATATTTTGTTACAACGTATAAAATAAGGGAGAGCATGAGTGCATTGAATCAGATTTGTAAAAGACGTTCTCACGGCCGTTACTGGCAGCTCGGGGGTGTCGACGGATTTAGCAGCCACATGTGGGGGCGGCGACATCATAACAGCCTAGGAGTCACTGGGCACGTCATCCTATAGCTCTACTTGCTCCAATCTCAACCATGTTGGAAGAATTAGTCGGCTCACAGCTATTCTAAACCATCATCATACATATTCCAAGCCTTTTAGACAAAACCGTTTTTGCTTATCCCTAGTACACGGCTGATAGTACCCTATAAGGGCTCCTAATCCAGGGATACAAGATGAGCAGCGTTTGTACTCCATGTTAGGAGCGGCTGCACATGGCGTCTGTTCCTCATGTCAGAGGTAGCCATTTCTTTTGAAGCCAAATCGGCCTCCCACTGAGTAGTGCTCCCAGTCTTAATGACAAAGGCAGACGGTATTCTACTTCACCCAGTCATGATCTCAAGCTCAACAAGTTTGGTACCCTAATGTGATTGAGTGGAGATAAGAAAGAAGAAGAAGAAACGTGGTACAGGCCATGATAATCATGGTAGATAGAGGTAGGCGACTGCACCACATACTTACACATGTGTAAAGCAGACGAACAAACCTGGAACATAGTATTTTTATATTCGGTCTTGTGGTGGTGGTGTCTTGTCCATGATTTTGTTGCTCCGTGGAAAGAAGGGTGCTATTGCCCCGTTAGTCAGCCACATTTTAGAGTTCCCTGTTCACGGTTACCGTAGCGGCTCGGGGCTCACGACACCGTACTACAGGGCAGTCCCTTACTTGTGCTGCTTCTCCTGCCCGCCATGTAAAGGAGGGGTTGGACTTGTTATCAACCAATTATCAACGACTGAAAAAAGTTTCTTACTTGTTTCCTAAATGTGAGAGTGAGCATGAAAAGGAATAATTTAAATTACTGTAGCTTGTACGATATGCCAATGCTTCTTTTACAAGTTACAGCATTTTAAAGTCTACTTTTTTTTCATGTCCACTTTTAAATTTAAGAAACAAGTAGGAAACCCTTGCAGCCGTTGGTAAATGGTTGTATATATAAATATTGTTGCACCAGGCTGCGGTTTGGCAGATTCTTCAGTCTTAATTCTCTCCTCAGACGTGTCTTGCATCTTTCCAGAACGTGTCTCAACCATCCTACAAGGTTAAACCAGTCGATAATAAAAGACAACTATATTTTTAGGTAACACCTAGAATATCTCTTTATTTATCACATCAAAGTTTAAAGCAGGTTGGGTATTTAGTGTATCAAAATAAAAATTATTTTATAATACATAATATTCTGTTTTATAAAAATAAATAAATATATAATTTAAATTTTAAATATATTAAAAATAATATTATAAATAATTTTTAAAATACGCGCATTAATCATGATGCAGCAATATATATATACTAAAGAGGCATATAACAATGCGTATACAGTTTGAGCATCAAAACTAAGAATTAAATAATCGATTCCAATAATAGTATTATTTATTATTTAATTGACAGAAAGATCATTACTCACTGAGTAGACCGTATTCATTAAGTGGTATTCAAAATTATTTGCATATCTATTTATTTATATATACACTCATGGACAAACCTTTCAAGGAAGTTTTATCTTTTAGCATGTATATCAGGGGTCGGTGGAAGGATATTCTAAACCGTTGGTTTTCAACCACTACGACCCGGGTTCAATTCCCGCATTAGTCACTTTTTTCTGATTGAAAAAATCCTCAATGAACCCCTATTCTTGCAATTATTATCATGGCCTGTACCACGTGTACTAGGGATAATAATAGATAATAATATAAAAGCATGTATATCAGTATTCAGACAATAACTCTGAAAGATATTTGATACACAGTCATCTTTATTGAAGACATGAGATAACCAAGTGTGAACAAATTTACCTCGTCTCTTTAAAAAAGGGTGGCATCAAAGACTTTTCATTTTTTAAAGTTTTGTGCATAAGTGTATTTTGTAAAAAAAAACACATAAAATAACATCTAGAATATACACTATGGTTCACATCCTAACTAGTAATGAAATACTCTCATTTCTAAAGTTATAGATCTCAGTATATATGTCTCTATACCACAAAGGTTCCTTAGTAAAAAAAACAGTAGAGATAGTTTGGTATTAATGATACTTTATCAAAATGAAAGACATTCAATTCAGTTTCGAATATAACTTCTCTTTTACTGAAGAGTTCCCTAAGATTCAGAATTTTCGCCTGAATATCATAAAGCCTGACACATTTAACCACTCCCAGGCAAATACAGATATCGAAATACTTATTGGAATTTATAAAATCAGATATTCAATTGCCGTAGAAACTGTTTTGTGACTTTCAATATTTTTTTAAATCTCTCTTTTTGAAAAAGGAAGCAGGTACGATTTAGCGGCAATGAAGAATACATAGAGTCGGGTTTAGCTGCTACAAATCTTGGTTAGAAAGAATGAAATTGCATAGAATTTGGGGAAGAATATTTCCAATCGTTGAAAAATAGGGTCATACCTTATATAAAAATATGTTATAACAGAAGCGTGACATATTCTTTCACCCACAGCCTAATGCAGAAATCGATATACTTTTTTTAGAATTTGTGAATTCAGATATTCAAATGCCGTAGCAACTGCCTTGTGACTTTCAATATTTCTTGAAATCTCTATATCTGAAAGGAAGCAGGTACAATTGTTCGGTAATGATGAATGCATAGAGTCGGGTTTAGCTGCTACAAATCTTGGTTAGAAAAAATGAAACTTCATAGAATTTTGTGAATAATACCTTTAATCCTAAAGATAGAGGTTTCCGGCATTCATATTTCTATGAAAAATGGACACTTCGGCCAGTTAGAGTTTTTTATTTATTTATTTATTCAATTCTCCTGACGAAGACAAAATATTTTTGTCGAAACGTTGAGAAAAATAAAAAATAAACTCTAACTGGCCGAAGTGTCTATTTTTCATAGAAATACCTTTAATCGTTGAAAAATAGGGTCATACCTTATATAAAAATATGCCATAATCCAAATAAATTAATATTATATGTCCTTTCGGCAACAGCGTTATCACATCATCAGAAAATAAAATAAAATAGGTCTTATTTTATTGTAGAAATAGTCAATAATCCAAATTGTGCATTATCAAAAAATATGCCGAATTAGAAACATCCCAGTAACTTATAGTTTCAGTTGGAAAAAGATCTAAAAAACAATCAAAATCATTTCGAAGATAGATAATTGCATCAAGTATTTGATTTCGACCATAATGAGTGTAGAGAGAAGCAAGGTCGTCCCATGGATGCAAATACGGTAATTTAGGACATTGCCAAGTGCCACCACATTTCTGGCATAATTACATGGATTGCCCCGAGCTGAAATATCTCTAACGAGGGACAAACTTTACTTTTTTGCTTTGTTCAGATTCCCCTGGCTGACCTTCTTAGCTAACTCTTTGTTCGCTATACCTATGTTCTCATTCAGATCTGTTCATGGCATGTTAGAAATTCTAAATAACTATTTTCTTTAGTAATAAAAACCGATTACTAATATTGATGCGTATTTGTGAACTTGTTTTTAAAACTTTTTTTTTGCTAATCCCTAGTACACGTGGTACAGGCCATGATAATCATGATGGGTAGAGGTAGGCGACTGCTTTTACTGTAAGTGCACCACATGTCTACACATGTGAAAAGCAGATCGACTTTGCACTTACAAGTATGCCAAAGCCCCGTTTTGGTTACATGCACTCACTGGTGGGGTTGGACTTTTGCAAGAATCGGGGGCCATTGGAGCATTTTTTTTTATTAAATCATAAAAAATGGCCAATGCAGTAATCGAACCCGGGTCGTAGCGGAAAAAAACAATGGTTTAGACCATCCTTCCACCGACCCCTAAAACTAAGGAGATTAATTTTACAGAAAACCTTTCTTTGTTAAAATCAGAATTCTTCGGAAAACCTTTCTTCATCTGAATGTAAAACTGTTGTAAAAGTAATGAAAGCCCGAAAGAGATTTGTCAAATGAGAAATTTTAAAAATAAACTTTTTTCCTGGAAACTTGATAATTCAACCTTAATATTGATATAAAGATTTATTTCATGGAAGAAAGAGAAATGTAAGGCCAAATATGAAATGTACGAATTATCATCAAATATTCCTTAAAAATTTCTTTAATCTGTAAATTGTTTTTTCCTCGAATAAACTAAAATTGATTTCATTTAACTATTAACACAAAGCAACACCGCGTCATCTATATATATAAAATGAAAGGATTTAAAAGCATGAACGTTTCTTTTATACATAATACAAAATTCTACTGCCCTTACTGCGATGAAAAAATATATTGGAAGGGCTTGGCTCATCAGTGGTAAACCCGCCCAGCGGTTTCGCCAATTTAATCCACCAGACCGCTTCTCAGAGCTCTAATACTGTATTGGACGATTCTGCTTATATACACAGTACTGAAGGGTGGAATCTCAGAAATGGTTTTTGATAAAATGAAGAGGACGATAGGCTATATCTGAAGGATATTTATTGGACTTAAACTTAAAGTCACTAATACAGGCAAACAACACAATAACAACTGGAAGAAATGCGTCGTTCTCTATCTAACCAACAGCTGTATATATCTAGATCAACAGCACAGAGTAGCAAGTCACTGGTCCGATGATAATTATTTATATTCATAGAAATGCGAGATAATTGTCAATTTCAACACTTCCTCTCAATTTATCACATTTCTACATTCCAAATCCAGCAACATGTTTATCATACAAGACTCTTGGCAGACCTTTAGTAAGGATGTCGGCAACATTTTCCTGGGTTGGTGTGTGAACGACCTCGATAAGACCATCGCTGCAAATGCTTCTAATGTAATGCCATTTGATGTCAATGTGTTTAGTTCTGGCATGATGGACTGGATTTCTCGCCAGCTGTTGAGCGCCCTGGTTATCAGTCTTTAAAACCGTAGGTTCATTCAATAATTCACCAAATCCCA
This sequence comes from Cordylochernes scorpioides, assembly GCA_030710605.1. Taxonomy (NCBI): domain Eukaryota; kingdom Metazoa; phylum Arthropoda; class Arachnida; order Pseudoscorpiones; family Chernetidae; genus Cordylochernes; species Cordylochernes scorpioides. Next base: position 112,388,097 of record CP092865.1, read on the forward strand.
TCTCATCCAACAGCGCTCTAAGATAGACTGCCTCCTTTCCCGCTTCACAAAGTGCTATGTACTCAGATTCCGTGCTCGAAAGAGCGACAGTCTGCTGCTTCTTCGATTCCCAAGCTATTGGACCTCCTGCTAAGAAGAAAACAAGTCCCGTTTGAGATTTTCTATCCGCGAGGTTTCCACCCCAATCAGCGTCGACATAACCATAAAGGGTCTCATTAGTTTTCTCGTAAGTTATTTTCAAACCTAAAGTGCCCTTTAGATAGCGGAGGACATGCTTGGCCGCATTCCAGTGCTGTCTCCTAGGATCATTGCTGAACTGTCCCAAAGCACTAACCGCATAGGATATATCAGGCCTTGTCGACACTGAAAGATATATTAATGATCCAATCAGTGATTGGTATTCTACCTTTTTTACTGGCTCATTCTTACCCTCTATAGATGAAATCTTTGTTAACTTGGAGTTCGAGTCCATGGGTGTAGAAATCGGCTTGGCCTCTTTCATCCTATATTTCGCCAGAAGTTCTTCAATATATTTCTCTTGATCTATGGATATTGAACCATCCTTTTCCGTTTGTATTCTTATACCCAAACAATAATTTATCTTTCGAAGATCTTTTATTTTGAATATATTCTTCATACCTTCTTTAAAGGATATCAACGTGTCTTCTCTTTCAGCTGCAATTATCAAATCATCAACATAGATTGCCACCAGAAGAATGCCTTCATGATGTTTGATGTAGACACAGTTGTCAGATTGAATTTGCTTCAGTTTCAAATATTTTAATTCAGTGTCAAGCTTTTCATGCCAAACTATTCCAGCTTGTTTTAACCCATAAATGGCCTTCTTGAGTCGACATACCTTCTCTGGATATGTTCTTGATACAAAGTTCTCTGGCTGTGCCATATAAACTTCTTCCTTAATTTCTCCGTTCAAGTAAGCAGATTGAACATCCATTTGGTGGACTATCAAGTTGTATTCTACAGCCAAAGCGAAAAATACTCTAATTGTACTTTGGCGCACTACTGGAGCAAATGTTTCTTCGTAGTCGATTCCGTACTGCTGTGAAAACCCCCTTGCTACAAGACGAGCCTTATGGCGCTCAAGAGAACCATCACTACTGTACTTTTTTTTTAATACCCATTTGCTTCCAATTACGTTTTGGCCCTTAGGGGGATCAACCAGTTCCCAAGTTTTGTTTTCAATCAATGAATCAAACTCCTCCTTCATTGCTTTCCTCCAAAAATAAGAATCTTTTCCAGACAGCGCTTCCTCTGCGTCTTTTGGATCTGGGGAGTACTTCACTTCTGAAAATTCTTGCGTGGATAAATTTGCCGTAGGATATTCCTTTCTTGGTCGGCCAGGTTTTCCCGTTCTAATATACCTTGGTCTTCCTCTTCCTCTTCTGGAAATTATCACTCCACTTTCTGATGGCTCGTTTAACACTTCAGATACTTCTAGATCCGATTGGCTTTCAATTTCAGCTTTTGGGTCAATTTCTGATGTACTTCCTCTTTCTTTTACTAGAGGGATTTCCTTGAAAGAAGCCCTTTCTGAACCAACATCAATTTCAACGACTTCATTCCTAATTTTGGACAATTCTGGTTCAATAAAACGTACATCTCGGCTTTTTATAATTGTACGCGTCCCAGGCTTCCAAAGTCTATATGCCTTAGATTCTGAAAAATATCCTATCAATTTGTATTCCTCACTACGAGGTGCGAACTTTGATCTATTTGGCCTATTATTCATTTTCAACAGTTTTCAAGAAAACTATGGAGATAAGCTAATAGAACAGTAGAATTACATTCAAATATTTTCATCGAGCAATGCTCTTCCGCAAACAATAAAGACAAGGCCAGTTAAGCATAAATTAACACAAAGCAATAACGCGCCATCTATATATATAAAATTTAAAAATTTAAGAGCACGAATGTTTCTTCTATACATAATTTCTTTCTTTTCTTTCTATGTTTAGTTTACCTTTAAAGTAAAAGTGTCCCTAGTGGAAAATAACGCTCTAAGTCGAATTAAAAAATAAAATCACCAACATATTGACTTATTTTAGAACAGTTTCAAAAGAAGTAAACGCGTTGATGTTAGGTACCATTCTGTTAAGGATCTAGTACAGGATAATACCAATTTTGTCTGACTGGAAAACGGATGTTTTCGTAAGGAAATGGCTCGAAAATGTTGAATCTCTACTGGTAGAAAAGAGAGAGAGATTTGAGATTTAAAAATATTTTATTTACATCATACACGTCAATGGTGATATTATAAAATAATATTTAAAAATAAATAATATATGAAAAGATAAAAGAGAAATCTATATACAGTTATAGAACGACATTTTAAAATATTCCGCATGTGTTTCTTCTGAACGAAAAATATTAGCGGCATTATATTGTATTATAAATTACTTTATATAATATTTACGAACGGAAAAATATGTCCAGGGTAGCCTAGTGGACATGGCATCTGCCCGGTAAGCGTCTCACTGTGGGTTCGATTCCCATCCCTGGACACTTTTATTTTTTCGTTTATTATTACTTTTCACAATTCATCTTTTCATATTGTGCATCTATTTTGTTGTTGTTGGAATTGATTGTTGAAAAAGGTGACAGTTATATTATGCTACCAAGGTATATTCTTCCTAGAAATAATATTTGGAGTTCAGTTCAAAACTGCACATTTCCAGAGCTATGATGGATGGGCTTGTCGATTCCTCGTTCAGCTGGCAGCAGCTTGTCATCGCGGAGAGTTGACATGTCCTGGCAGGGGTAGGATTGTCATTTCAGATGGTCCAACTCGTCCTAAAGAACTTTATCACAGCATACAATTGTGTATTCCCATCCCTGGACACTTTTATTTTTCCGTTTATCATTACTCTTCACAATTCATCCTTTCATACTTCATCTCTAAGGTTAGAAATAATCGTTGTTTCTCCTTAAAATAAATTTCGATTTTTCGTTCAAAAGAAACACATGCGGGATAATTTTCAAATGTCGTTCTATACTATTGTGTACCGTGCTTCCTCTTGTAGAAGCCCTCTGAAGATTTAACCCTCTATGATTGAAATATTCTGTTTATTTAACGTTGTATTCAACACTACTGTTCTCCGTGCTTTTTTACGATGTTAATGTTATTATATTTCTATCCTCTTTAGTCATCTACCAAACGATATAGTTTTATATTGTGTTTCAAATGAATTATCTTCAAATGTCTAATTTCACTCAATTTTCTGCGTTGTCTTTTTTTATTTTATTTCAATTTAAAGCGCTATGTTTCCTCTAGGAACACTTACACTATCATACATGTATGCCTTTATATTTGTCTATACATATTTAGGCCGTGAATAGAAAAGTCATATGATGTTAATAATAGGAATGAGAGATAAAAACGAGAAAAAAGAACTGTGTACAAAAGAAAGAATAAGCGATAGAACTCTTCCTGTTTAGATAATCAAATAGTGTGGCCCGAAAGCTCGCTCGCGTTTATTAAAAAGAAACTCATCTTCCTTCGCGCTTTACTTTATTTGATTACAAAAGAAAGAAGTGTCTGGCAATATTATATTTACAAGTATTTGTATTTTTTATCAACATGGGGCGATATCGAGGTAATTGCGTCTATTACAGAGGAAACGAACAAAACAAGCAAATATCAACATACACAAATGTGGTAACCGAGGGTCAAACCTGTAGTAACCGAGAGGGACAGTCAGGGCGTGGAGAGTTTTCCAGTACCTCTCTGCACCTTGGAAGACCTTTAAAAGTTCTCACAGAGTACAGGCAGTCGTGGTCGAGGCAGAGTGGAAAGCATGGGAATGTCCACACACAAAAAACGAAGAGACACAGTTGTAGTAGGAAAGTTCCGTGAACAGATAGGAGCGAGCTAAGAGCAAGATGGAGATAGAAAAAGTTCTTACTGTTCTACATGGTCGATGAGGCGGACCTGGGTACAACCGACAAGGGCTCACAATGGTGGTGAACTGACTAAGTGTAACATTTCGGCTTGGGCAAATGTTTTATATCTTTGCCGAGGGGGGGGGGGAGACATGCGAAAATTTGGACTTTGAACGGGTGCAAAGTGCGTGGGGCGTCTGGGCTATTCTGCACCCTTTGACCTTGATGGCAACGACTTGCCAAATTCCTCTTTAGGGTTGTTGAATTTCTATCTCGATCTCTTTCTTAGCTCAGCTCTTAATCTATTACATAGTTTTATTTATTCATCCTCAGTTTGTACAAAGTACATTACATATGGTGATGCAATGACACATGTCAATCATGCGTATAATTATTTATAGATGTGTTTCTATATACAACATGACAATCTTGTTATAAGTAGTATACAATATAGGGTTGTTGGTTTAAATTACCATACAAACATATATATATGGAAAATTTGCCGGGAGGAAATTAATCCATAGGAGCAATGGGCGCTTCTCCCGTCAAAATAAACGTCAGAATCTGACGCCATCTATTGTTTGTGAGGATTCCATTAGATCCTGTGTGGATCTCATGGAATAAAGTCCGCCCTAGACTGACGAGGGCCATTAGCCCGAAACCATGGTCTCTAGGTGGACGCTTATCAGTTTTCCAAAGTTGGTGTTGTGGCTTTGTCACCGACCCGATGTCGCTAGTTGCGGCGACGGTCAATAGATGGCGTCAGATTCTGACGTTTATTTTGACGGGAGAAGCGCCCATTGCTCCTATGGATTAATTTCCTCCCGGCAAATATTCCATCTATGTTCTAGCCATATATTTGGCCCAGGCACATTGCCAGCAAAACACCTCTTTGGTAGATTGTGAGGATTCCAATAGATCCCTTGTGGATCTCATGGAATAAAGTCCGCCCTAGACTGACGAGGGCCATTAGCCCGAAACCATGGTCTCTAGGTGGACGCTTTTCAGTTTGCCAAAGCTGGTGTTGTGGCTTTGTCACCGACCCGATGCCGCTAGTTGCGGCGACGGTCAATAGATGGCGTCAGATTCTTACGTTTATTTTGACGGAAGAAGCGTCCATTGCTTCTATAAATATATATATATATATATATATATATATATACAGCTTTATTAAGACCACCAGTCATATACAGATTCACCACAGGAAAAGCAAAGATGAAACTCTTATACTCCAGGCAGCGTAGAACCCAACAGCCTCAAGGTCCGATACATGTCCATTGGCCACAGAATTAATTATCGAATTTGAACTTTACCGCCTTAGCCTAAACAATTTGTAATGATTCACTGAAATGGCTGTAAAATTCTAAATAATATGATGAAACGGTGTGAAATTTGACGTGTGCACGTTTAAAGAATGGGAAGTGCATGATGTAACTTGTTTTAGTTACACCATCTATCTCTTAAAACGGTGTTTATTTAGGTACTCTATAGCAAGATGTGTTTTTAAAGAGTTTCCTGAAGAGAATTGCTAAGATTCGCCCTCAAGGCTGATTGCCATTAAAGGGGGCAAAGACACCACCACCTTATCATCCCGCTACAAGCTGATCAGCTGCCTTGACCCATCCAGGAGAGAGGCCCAGGAACCTTGGAACTGCCCCATCAGCATCTAACTCTTCAGTTGACTTAGTTGCTTGGTAAACTTGTTACAATTCATTATCACCATTGTTTACCATCGTCACCATTGTCTACATCAAATATGTAGTTATATTCTACTCGATTTTTAAATAACAAATTGATGGCATAGCTGCTTTGACCCATCCAGGAGAAAGGCCCAGAACCTTGGAACTGCCCCATCAGCATCTAATTCTTCAGTTGACTTAGTTGCTTTGTAGATTCGTCACAATTCATGATCACCATTGTTTACCATCGTCACCGCTGTCTACATCAAAATATGTAGTTATGTTCTACTCGATTTTTAAATAACAAATTGATGGCATAGCTGCCTTGACCCATCCAGGAGAGAGGCCCAGGAAACTTGGAACTGCCCCATCAGCATCTAACTCTTCAGTTGACTTGGTTGCTTGGTAGATTCGTTACAATTCATTATCATCATTGTTTACCATAGTCACCATTGTCTACATCAAAATATGTAGTTATATTCTACTCTATTTTAAATAATAAATTGATATCGCGCTACCCCACACACAACACACAAATAAATAAAAACCAGATTGTAGAGCAGCAGGTAGAAACAAAATTCTTTTAGATTAAATAGCTAAAATAGAAGCTATCAATCTCAAACATCACCCAGCTAAGTTAAATTTTATAGACAAAATCACATTTGATATAAACAATTAAGCTTCATATAAGCTTCATTCATTACTTTGCATCAAATTTTATTTTGTAATATACAATATTTATGTTCTCTTTGAGATTGCACATGCACAAACTAGCAGACTTTACACGAGGAGGAGCAATTTAGCCCTGGTCGAACAGCTCAAAATCTAGTGTCTACGCCTTTATATTGAACAATAACTGAAAAGATTTAGTTTGCATCAAATTATATTTTGTAATATACAATTTGTTTTCTCTTTGAGATTGCACATGCACAAACTAGCAGACTTTACACGAGGGGGATCAATTTAGCCCTGGTCGAACAGCTCAAAATCTAGTGTCTACGCCATTATATTGAACAATAACTGAAAAGATTTAGTTTGCATCAAATTATATTTTGTAATATACAATATTTGTGTTCTTTTTGAGATTGCACATGCACAAACAAGCAGACTTTACACGAGGGGGATCAATTTAGGCCTTGTCGAACAGCTCGAAATCTGGTGTCTACGCTTTTATATTGAACAAAAAATAAAGATATATAGTTTGCATGACATTTTATTTTATACAAGGTTGTTCCAAAAGTTCGTAAACACTTGCAAAAAAATGAAATACCAATATTATTCGACGTTATGTATAATGTCGTTGTATTATGTATTATTATTTAATTTAAAAAAAGTCATATATTGGATCAAAATATCATTTATTTTACCAATATTTCAATATTTGCCCTTTGCTCAAATGATGACATTGCAGAAACCGACGCGAGCTAAATACTTACAACCAAAATATGCCTGAAGTCTTCTAGTCTATGCATGTAATATCTCAAAGTAAAAGCATATTGTATAGGTTATCCCAAAACTTCGTGTTTTTCTTAAAACGTTTTCTTATTACTTGGCGAATATAATTATTACTGCGAATACACAGACATAATACAGTTAAACCTGTCTATAGCACCCCTCTAAATAGCGCCTTCCTCTCTATAGCGCCCGATTTTAAACATTTTACATTAAATTACCTTTCTATAGCACCCTCTCTCTATAGCATCATATTTTGGTGAGTTCTCAGAGAAGACACTATAGACAGGTTTAACTGTAATATATTTTGAAAATAGAGCAATCCATAAATACATCTTTAATTAAAAACACATATATTGGATCAAAATATCGTTTATTTTACCAATATTTCAGTTGGCTGAACGCCAACCTTTTTCAAGGTATTATAACATATTAATGTGTGTCGAGTTTGTTGTTGATACACATTAATGTTATAATACTTTGAAAAAGCGTTCAGTCGAATGATATATTGGTAAAATAAATGATATTTGATACAATATATGCTTTTTTTATTAAATAATAATACATAATACAATTACTTTATACATAATACAAAGACATTATACATAACTGCTAATAATATTGGTATTTTAATTATTTGCAAGTGTTTACGAACTTTTGGGTCAACCATGTATATTATAAAATAAAATGTCCTGCAAACTATATATCTTTATTTTTTATTCAATATAAAAACGTAGAAACTCTATTTCAAGCTGTTCGACAAGGCCTAAATGGATCACGCTTGTGTGAAGTCTGCTATTTTAGGTGAAATCTCAAAGTAAAAACATATTGCACAATTGACAAAACTAAAATGTCATGCACACTACACACTTCTTTATATATTGTTCAATATAAAAAACAAACAACAATATATTTATAAAGGGAAAGTCGCGACATCTGGTGGTAGACTTAACAGAGTAATTTGATCTGGGAATTATAATTTTAAAATTAATTAGAATTTTTATATAACATTTATATATAGGATTGCTTAACATTGATAATACATTATTAGAGTAGATGTGTGTGAATGGAAATTCTGTCGGGAGGATATTTAAATAGAAAAATAAAGGTCATCTCTACCTTCAAAATAGACGTCAATGCTAAACGCCAAGCATTAACCCTTTACGCAATCTTGCGGCCTTTGGTCGGTGGCAAAGTCACAACACCAGCTTTGACAAACTGAGAAGCGTCCACCTAGAGACCATGGTTTCGGGCTAATGGCCCTCGTCAGTCTAGGGCGGACTTTATTCCATGATACCCACAAGGGATCTAATGGAATCCTCAAAATCTGCCAAAGAGGTGTTTAGCTGGCAAAGTGGCTGGGCCAAATCTATGGCTAAAATATAGATGGAAATGACGCGAGGATATTGATCTATAGAGCTAAAGATGATCTCTTCCTTCGAAATGGATGAGGTCTAGCTCTAGCTTTGACGTTTATTTTAACGGGAGACGTAACCTTTATCTTTATAGATCATCAAAGAAATTGGTTTATTTAGACTTAAATTAGATAAACTAAATGCAGAAATACTAATAAGTATTAAGGTTCACTACTTGCATAGTCACCTGGACAAATTCCCTGATAATCTCGGTGCATATAGTGATGAAAAAGGCGAGCGATTCCATCAAGACATGAAAGTGATGGAAGAGAGATATCAAGGTGTCTGGGACTGCCAACATGATGGCAGATTACTGCTGGAATCTGTCCCGCGACCTGCCGGAATACACTTATAAGAGAAAATCAAAAAGGTTGATTAATGAAGGATTGACTGTAGCATTTTACATTTTTTGTATAGATTCGGTTTTCTTATACTACAGTAAATAAAGTACCTTTTGGTATGACGTTCTCAGTTTTTATTTGCGTTCAATGTGTTTTTCGTACCACTTATATGGACTGATGTTTCACATTGTGGCCTAAATATGTAAATGTTATATCTCTAAAAATTGATGAGATACACAAAAACTAACATTATATTTGTGATCAGCACCTCAAATTAAGTCAGAAACTGATGCATTATCAAAAATATATTTTTCAGTGCAGACCAGTGTATTATATCATTGTGACCATTAATCTAAAATACATTGACGGAAATACTGTATGGTAGTTGTACAGATAGAAACCGGAGATTACAAAACTGTGTTCCATGCAGATGCCAAGGTCAGATATAATGACCTACTCTGACATCGACACATGTGAACTGAAACAATGTCCATTTTTAATCTCTCTAACTACATCGACTACATTATCTACAGCCAGAGTGTCGTTGCTGTGTTCCTAAACCTCTCTATATGCTTGTTCGTACTCTTAATTCCTCTATATGCTTTTTCGTACTCTTAAATATCATCTATATATGCTTGTTCGTACTCTTAAATATCATCTCTATATGCTTGTTCGTACCTCTTAATTTCTTTATATGCTTGTTCGTACTTCTTAATCTATCTATATGCTTGTTCGTACTCCCTTATCTCTCTATATGCTTGTTCGTACTCTTAAATATCATCTGTATATGCTTTTTCGTACTCCTAAATCTCTCTATATGCTTGTTCGTACTTCTTAATCTCTCTATATGCTTGTTCGTATTCATAAACCTCTCTATATACTTGTTCGTGTTCCTAAACCTCTCTATATGTTTACATCTTCTCGTGAAATGTCTTCAAATCAAGCCGTAGCACAAGGCGACAATTTCTTGACTTGAAACATTCTTTATAAGACGATACCATGCCATCTATACATAAGAAATGAAAGAAATTCAAGCACGAATGTTTTTTTTTCCCCGAAACGAAGCCGTTAATTTTAAGTATTTTTAGAACTGAAATTATATCTTAGTTTAATGGATTTATTTATTTTAGGTGATTCGAAAATTTTCATGTTTAAATTTGTGAACGACTGTTGTTTCAAAAATGATTGATTAATTCATTTTTCTATTTATCACTAGTACATGTGTGGAACAGGTCTCTTCTTTTTTTTTTTTTCTTATCTCAAAGCCATGATAATCATGGTGGGTAGTTAGCGACTGCTTTTACCGTAAGCGTACCACATGTCAACACATGGGAAAAGCAGTTCGACTTTGCACTTGTGGAACGGGTCATGGCGGGTAGTTAGCAACTGTTTTACTGAAAGTGCACACATGTCTACATATTGCAAGAATCGGGGGACATTGAAGCAAAAAAATAACGTAATTCAGATAAAAATGCCCAATGCGAGATTCGACCTAAGGTTGTTTCTGTTGAAGATTGTCAATTTATACAAATCCTCTACCAAACCCCTTTAAAAAAGGATTCTGATGATGGGATTCGAACCCACAATCTTTGGCTTAGAAGGCTAACGTCTTATCTCTTAGGCCACAGGACCACAAAAATTGATTACAACAACATAAAGCCTTTATTAAGGACACTCGTCCCATACAGGTATACGTCCCAGATACAGAAGTAAACATAGCAGTTATCTACAGAAAGTGGAGATTAACATCGACCTTTCTTCAAGTTGGATCCATCTTCTGTGTTACGCCTATTGTCTGTTCTGTTTTCCAGAATTTGCGTAAAGCTAAGTTAGGATAGATATATGTGTCGTGTGTATAAGTGTTGGGCTCAACGACTATTCTATTCTTGTCAAGGGAATCGCTAACCATCTCTAACCAAAGTGCTAACAGAAAAGTATTTGAATATAAGTTACATTTGGTTCACAAACCTTCATTTTACTTAAAAGTACCTTTAAATTGATTTTAAAAATTAATCTAATGCTTAATTATAACTATTAATTAAATGACCATAAATGTAAAATATATAATACAATATAATGCGGCTTATGATTGTAGAACGAAATTTGACAATTATACCGAAAATGTTTCTTTTGAACGGAAAATCGAAATTTATTTTAAGGAGAAATAACGACTATTTCTAACCTTAGGGATGAAGTATGAAAGGATGAATTCGATTCTCATCCCTGGACACTTTATTTTTCCGTTTATCATTACTCTTCACAATTCATCCTTTCATACTTCATCGTTAAGGTTAGAAATAAACGTTATTTTTCCTTAAAATAAATTTAGATTTTCCGTTCAAAAGAAACATTTGTGGTGTAATTGTCAAACTTCGTTTAATAAATGTAAAATATTAGAAAAATCAATGATTATAAGAAAATAATAGAGCTTTGATATCTATTATAGAAGATTAGAGTACGTACATTTATTTCTGAAAAGCCTTGCCTAGGTTTGAATCACCGCCAATCATTAGTTCTTTGAGAACATAAGCATTCTAATTTCAGACTTTTTTTCTTCTGAAAGTCCATATCGTCAGGTGCTCTACCCACTTACTGTGATTGGTTCGCCAGCTTTCTTCAATTAGTCGTTCTCAGGGGTGCAACAAGGACTTTCTATGCAAATTTGTCTACGTCTCAAGGCGCTGTCGGTTAACTTGACTGCTGAAACCCTGGAAAATCGAAGAAAGAAGTGCCCAAAGATAACGATATAAGGACTGTACAGTACAAGAACTGTGGTACTTGTAGATTATCTATGGCGAAGTTGAATCAACCTTCAAATTAACATTATGGATGAAACATAACTGCAATAGAAAATAGAATTAACTAAAATATTTTTGAATGGCTTATTGAAATCTCTCAAATCTTACAGAAGTGTAGAAATTCTTGAACCTGTATTATTTTTTATTATTATCTGTTATTTTACACGTGGTACAAGCCATGATAATCATGGTGTAAAGAAGTAGGCGACTGCTTTTTCTGTAAGTACACCACATGTCTACACATATGAAAAGCAGTTCGACTTTTGCACTTAGAAATATGCCAGAGACCCGTTTGGTTAATTGCACTCGCTGGTAAGGTTGGATTTTCGCAAGAATCGGGGACCATTTTTTTTTATTTAGAAAAAAGTGCCCAATGCGGGGTTCGATCCCGGGTCGTAGCGGTAGAAAACCAACGGTTTAGACTACCCTCCCCCCCCCCCCCCCCCCCCTCCTTCTAACTTTTAAAGAATTACATTTTCGAACAAAGAAAGAAATGGTTTTGTGTTTACTTACGTGAGAGGCCCCGTCATAATTTTAAACTGTGGACACACTCTTTAACTCTAATTCCAAGAATATGTGCACTTAATATGCTGAGTCATATATATATGTACAGTTAAACCTGTCAATAACGCCTCCCTCTCTAAGCGCCCGATTTTGAATACGTACGATGCGATTTACATTAAAAGTGACCTGTCTATAGCAACCCTTCCCTATAGCACCCTATTCTGGTGAGTCCCAAGAGGGGGCACTATAGACAGGTTTAACTGTATATATATAATTATATTCGCTAATGCTCTCTTCTCACAATTTAGAAAAATAAGGGAAAATATCAAAGTATTAAAGAAATCAGTGTGATATTTCAATTTAGTATAAATATTTTGGTGTGTTTCCACCAGTTTCCAACTTTCCACCTTTTCGAGTGAATGTAGGAAGTCACAGAGCATTCGTACTAAACTTTATCTAAAGGAAACATTTAGGGCATTCATCGTCTATTTTACTTCTTATTTTCAGATGAATACCAGGCATTGTTCGACGGACAATATTGTAAAAAGATTATATTTTAAAACAACCTTTATAACCTCTGTCAATAGTAAAGTGTAGGGGAATATATATACAAATATCTTCAGCAAGGAAGGCTTCCCCACCTTGAGAGAGTCCTCCTCCAGACAAGGAGGGGGTCTTCTTGTACACTCCTTAGTTCCGCGCCGAGGAAGTAGTTATCGATGTGGGTCTTGGTAGACGCCAGGATGGCCAGGGCGTCATCGTCTAGGCCATGTACCCAGCCCTGCAGGTCAGGGGAGATGATGGTAAGTGCCTCCCGGATGAGAGGCCTGATCTGTCAATAGTAAAGTATACATACTACATATATAGTAGAAGGGAAACTATAAACAAGACTAATATATTCTATAAAATAATGCCTTATATCAATATAAAGTAAAACCAATCATTCCTCCAGGGAAAAGTGTCTTTTCAAAAAATTTTTATTCTCTAGCTTTCGGGCACGGACGTCCTTTTACAGGAGAAAACCTGGTACAGTTAACTCTCCTAAAACGCTATTAATATGTTCCGTGTTGTATGAAATCGCGTTATAGAATTTCGCGTTGTACGAAATAAAACTTGTATATAGCGAATGTTGTTAGGGTAAATTGTTAGTGACAAATATCATGTAAAAATGTATTGTATAAAATGATGTATATAGGAAAAATAATTATATACTAAAACAAAACTGAGTGTTATATTATTTTATATGCAAATGTATTGTACAGTTGTCAATAAGGAAATTTCCGCATTTTATTTTATAACGCGTTATACGAAAATTCGCGTTGTATAAATAAATTTTTCGCAATTTTTTTATCGCGTTGTAAAAACTCGCGTTATAGGAGAGAGAGAGAGAGAGAGAGAGTCTACTGTATAATAATTAGCCAATAGAACACGAGTTAAATATAATAAGATACTATGTATCCATATCCGACTATATTCAACTCGTGTTCTATTGGCGTATCATTATACCAGGTTTTCTCTTGTAGAAGGGCGTCCGTTCCCGAAAGATAGAGAATAATAAAAATGTTTTGAAAAGAAACTTTACCATGGAGGAATGATTAATATTACTCAACACTAATATATATTAATAAAAGGCAATAACGTGTCATCTATATATAACGTATGAAGACATTTAAGACGCCAATGTTTCTTTTTACAAATAAATCAAACTTCTACTATCCATTCTACAAAAAAAAATATTGGGAAGGTTTGGCTCATCAGTGGTGTTTGAGGTCAGAGGTAAGTGAGTTTGATTTATTTGTGAAAAGAAACATTCGCGTCTTAATGTCTTCATTTACTGATGGGGTCGTGGGTTCGATTCCCGCCCCTGGACACTTTTATTTTTCCGTTCGCCATTACTCTTCATATTTTTCACCCTTTCATACTTCATCCTTAAAGCTAGAAATAGTCGTTATTTCTCTTTAAAATAAATTTCGTTTTGACGTGACAACGTCTTAAATTAGGTTGCGGCTGGGAGTCACTTATGAAAAAGTGTAACGCCCGGTAACGTTACGATGAGTCATCGAACGAGAGTGCTGCGCGCGCAGCGCTAGAGAATTAGGCGCATTGAATCGGCGCATGCTTGTCTCTGTCTTTGTCTTTCTCGAACGTTCTTGGCGTTGGAGAAACAAGAAAGCGTCATAATACAAGTTCACACGTGTGGTTAAAGTATCGTCAGCTGTGTCTGTAGTGAAAATGTGGAGTGCTTAGATTCGTCATTTACAACAACTACAACAATAAAGGTAAATAATTGTACACTGATATTTCATTATCGTAAACTATGATTGATTGATTAATTGTTAGATTGACACAAAAGTTGAGAAACTGAGTTTATAGGTTATGTCATACTATTGATAAATGTTGATAGTGTTAAGTAAATTATTAGTTTAAAATTAATTAATTAATTAATTATTATTTTACAAATTTTAAATAGTTTCAAATTTATTTAGCAAAAATTTGAACCTTCGATCTGAATAAATGTTTTGATTTTCGAATTGATTCTTTAAAATTACAAATATCAAGAAAAAGTGGCAGATATAAGAAAACTTTATTTAAACTGTGTTGAGCAAGAATTTTAACATCTAATTTAAGTAAATGTTTTAATTTTCAACTTCATCATTCACAATTACAAATTTTATTTAATTTCAAATTTATTTAGCAAAAATTTGAACCTTCGATCTGAATAAGTGTTTTGATTTTCAAATACCAACGCGGCTGGTGGAGTGGCGATCTATCGTAAATTATCATCGACATCTACGGCGGAAGTGTTCCAAGTTGCGATTACAGACGTAACTCGTGTCATTAAAACCAAGGGTGACATGTGCATGACTGAAGTTACTTGCTTCGCCGCTAATACTAGCTTCAAGTTTATACTCGGTGCTGTATATATTCATCCAGGAGCTAGTATGCAGGATATTGGAATGTTACTATGGCAAGGACTCGGTCCGTACATTCACAACAGCCAGTACGTGCCACCGTTCGTGCAAGTTGATTCTAGTATACCGATTCTTCTGTGTGGTGATTTTAACAAAAACGTAAAGCCTGACAACTCGTTTCTTAAATTCATGAAAAATACGTATAATCTTGATTGCGTATCAAACGTTTCTAAGTCAACTACGTTAAAAGGAACAACTATCGACTTGACTTTCGCAAGACACATTACAGCAGAAACACTTCCTTTCATTTCATATTTCTCCTATCATCGTCCTATCCTCAACAAAATCACTCAAATAGGAATTAGTTAAGTTTAACTTTACATGTACAATGTTTTAGTAAACAAAATATATTTCTATAGTTAAAATTTGTGCAATTCTTATTTTCATTCAATTCCTTGTTCCTATTGTGCAATTTAATTATATTCATATCAATAAATATTCTACCGTTGTCACGTAAAATCTTCGCCCGTAAAACCGACTTTACAGGCAACCATTGTTCTCATATACAAAGATATCTTGTTCTATTAATACTCATATCATATTTCCTTCTTTTTGTCATAGTAAAGCCTGTAGAAGGACGTCTGAAAACTTGTGAATAAAGTTCTTATAAGACACTCCAATCGTCGTTATATTTTGGTATATTTTTGTTTAAAAGAAACATTCGCGGTATAATTGCAATTTTCGTTTTACAATCATCAGCCGCGTTATATTGTATTTTAAATTACTTTATATAATATTTACGAACGGAAAGATATGTCCAGGGTAGCCTAGTGAACATGGCATCTGCCCGGTAAGCGGAAGGTCGTGGGTTCGATTCCCGCCCCTGGACACTTTTATTTTTCCGTTCGCCATTACTCTTCATATTTTTCACCCTTTCATACTTCATCCTTAAAGCTAGAAATAGTCGTTATTTCTCTTTAAAATAAATTTCGATTTTTGTTTAAAAGAAACATTCGCGGTATAATTGCAATTTTCGTTTTACAATCATCAGCCGCGTTATATTGTATTTTAAATTAATTTATATTCTGTAGACATGCCATTCAATGTTGTATCTACAGATTCGCTCTGTAGCTATCTCTACAGATTCACTTTGCAGCTGTCTCTATAGCGTTCAATCTTAACAGCTAAGGTAGCCATGTGCCATTCAACAGTGTCTCTACAGATTCGCTCTGCAGCTGTCTCTAAAGATTAACTTTGAATATGTCTCTACAGCGTTCAAGCTTAACAGCCTAGGTAGACATGTCATTTAAGTTTCACTACAGATCTCGCTTCTGTAAAACGGCGGAGAGTTCTCTTCCAAATAATCAGAAGGTCTTCATCAGTTCCCCTCACCTCAAGACTCAAGAAATACTTGTAGATTGACGTCTTTATTGATGCGATAACGGAGTTTGCGCCGTCATCCATCTTGTACGAAGAGCTAACCGTGCAAGCTCGAATAGAGAGGAACCATCAGTTATCATCAATGTTGTCCAGTAAGCCTGTTCCAGAAACCATCTATACCTATTTAACTAAAATTCACGGCATAGGGTAGATAGGACATTGTGTTCCCAAAGCCTATTATATGATTGTCCAACCGCCAAGATGACACGGTAGAGTGCGACAGCCAAGTTATCCCTGTTGGCCATCCCTGACAACGAGAATTCACTGGGGGCATGACAGAAGCGAGATCTGTGGTGACACTTAAATGGCATGTCTACCTAAGCTGTTAAGCTTGAACGCTGTAGAGACATATGCAGAGTTAGTCTGTAGAGACAACTGCAGAACGAATATGTAGAGACACTGTTGAATGGCATATGGCTACCTTAGCTGTTAAGCTTGAACGCTGTAGAGACATATGCAGAGTTAGTCTGTAGAGACAACTGCAGAACGAATCTGTAGAGACACTGTTGAATGGCACATGGCTACCTTAGCTGTTAAGCTTGAACGCTGTAGAGACATATGCAGATTAGTCTGTAGAGACAACTGCAGAACGAATCTGTAGAGACACTGTTGAATGGCATGGCTACCTAAGCTGTTAATCTTAAACGCTGTAGAGACAGCAGGCAGCAGAGCGAATCTATAGAGACATGATATCATAGAAGCAGAGATGGTCTCCCAGACATTTCGGTCCATAAGTCGAAAATGACATGCGAGGATCTAATGACCACCCAGACCTAGAAGGCCCATAAGCCGGTAGCCCTCTATCTAGCGAAGTGAAACCTACAGCACCTTGGGAAGCAGGAAAGCCAATTCATCATCATTTTGCAACCAGAAGGGAACTTGGGCAAGGAACCTCCCCCCTAACTCAGTGCTGAAAATAAACAGATTTCTTTCCACCTTTGAGAACCGGCACACAAGGCCACGCACTCTCCTGTACGCTTCCAGTGCCCTTGATCCTTAGTTATATGCGAGAAAATTCTGCCTTTTCCAGCAAGGAGTCAGAAGGGTTTTGTATACCGATGATCTTTAGTCGAGATATGACATCTTAGATGGCTTCCAGAGCTTTCGTTCCATAAGCCGGCACTCGAGACATGACATCCTAGAAGCAGATCGTCTCTTTCGGTCCATAAGCCGGCACTCGAGACATGACGTCCTAGAAGCAGATCGTCTCTTTCTGTCCATAAGCCGGCACTCGAGACATGACATCCTAGAAGCATATCGTCTCTCAGACCTTTCGGTCCACAATCTGGTGTCGAGACATTAGAGTATGACCAGTTGAGGAGACAAGGTTCACGAAGGCGCCTCCACCACCACCAAATGTACCGGAAGACAGTTCCGGTTGGCAGCTCTACCGCCGTCGATCACCGGACTAAAGATAGCGAGGAGCGTGACGGCGCTCTACAAACTCCCGTTACGTGAGTGTCTCGTCCTTATTTACACACCCAGTAGTACAGTAGTTTCACCCAACTGCTTGTCACCAACTTGGCAAGATTTATTCACCTATGGTGAAGTTAAGAGATTCAGACATTTTTGTCCTATTTATGGTCTGCGGCTTGTCGCATTATGGCGCTTTGACACATCGAGAGAATTTCCAGAGTTCGCAAATAATCCTGAGTACAATTAGAGCCATGTTATCTTGGTGACCGTGGTGCTTTAGTACTATTTGAAATCAATAGCCTGGGTCGTTTGAAGAATAAAAAACCAATTAGCCACATGTCCTGGTGAAGTTGAGAGAGATTCGGACCTTTTTGTCCTATTTCTGGTCTGGGGCTTGTCGCATCAAAACACTTTGACACTTCCTAAGAATTACTAGAGTTCCGCAAATAATCCTGAGGATAATTCGATCCATGTTTCTTTGTGGCCAATGCTGATCTTCAATTTCATTGTTAAAAGTTCATTCTGAATCGCTGTGCCATGTGAATTAGTACTAGTTGAGATCAACCGCCTGGGTCATTTGAAGAATAAGGGACCAATTAGCCACATGTCCTGTTGAAGTTGAGAGATTCGGACCTTTTTGTCATATTTATGGTTTGAGGCTTGTCGCATTGAGGTGCCTTGACACTTCCTAAGAATTACCAGAGTTCGCAAACAATCCTGAAAACAATTGAAGTCATGATATCTAAGTGGACAATGCTGTTCTTTCATTTCATTGTTAAGTTCATTCTGAAGTGGTATGCTTTGTGCATTAATACTGTTTGAGATCAACAGCCTGGGTCATTTAAAAAATAAAAGACCAATTAGCCACATGTCTTGGTGAAGTTGAGAGATTCGGACCTTTTTGTCCTATTTATGGACTGTGGCTTGTCACGTCAAGACGCCTTGACACTTGCAGAAAATTACTAGAATTTCACGAACAATCCTGAGAACAATTAGAGCCATGTATCTTGGTAACCGATGCTGATCTTCCATTTCATTGTTAAGTTCATTCTGAAATGCTGTGCCATGTGAATTAGTAGTAGTTGAGATCAACCGCCTGGGTCATTTGAAGAATAAGGGACCAATTAGCCACATGTCCTGTTGTAGTTGAGAGATTCGGACCTTTTTGTCCTATTTATGGTTTGAGGCTTGTCGCATTGAGGCGCCTTGACACTTCCTAAGAATTACCAGAGTTCGCAAACAATCCTGAAAACAATTATAGTCATGTTATCTAAGTGGATAATGCTGATCTTCCATTTCATTTTAAGTTCATTCTGAAGTGTTGTGCTTCGTGCATTAGTACTATTTGAAATCAACCTCCTGGGTCATTTGAGGAATAAGGGACCAATAAGCCACATGTCCTGGTGAAGTTGAGATAGATTTGGACCTTTTTTTCCTATTTCTGGGTCTGCGGCTTGTCGCATCAAGACGCTTTGACACTTCCTAAGAATTACCAGAGTTCGCAAACAATCCTGAGGACAATTAAATCCATGTATCTTGGTGGTCAATGCTGATCTTGGTAGTAGTGGTGGTGGTGGTGGTGCTTATCTCCATGGTTAAACCAATTCCTGAAGTCCACTCCTATCCAATTTTGCGAACAAATAAATATATATACATAATAATAAATATATATATACAGTAGTCCTATTGGATAATTTTAACGTCTTTATTTCAAAAACGCCTTTATTTCGAATATTTATCTTGGTCCCTAAAATTTCCTATAAATAGAATTACCATTTGTTGAGTTTTCTGAGATATATTATTTTGTTTAATAATTTAATTGTTCAGTGATTATGTATATATTGACTGCTGACTACCTTTTTATATAATT
Source organism: Cordylochernes scorpioides (assembly GCA_030710605.1). Taxonomy (NCBI): domain Eukaryota; kingdom Metazoa; phylum Arthropoda; class Arachnida; order Pseudoscorpiones; family Chernetidae; genus Cordylochernes; species Cordylochernes scorpioides. Next base: position 112,407,824 of record CP092865.1, read on the forward strand.
GAGTTTTTTGTAAAATAAAGTGTGAGTGTGTGAGTAGTAATTAGTTGTGCTTTATCTTCCTTTGGTTCAGTCGTTATTGGCACCATTGGGTGTCGCCTGGGTAGTGGAATCACCATTGGGGTGTCGCCTGGGCATTAGAATCACCATTGGGGTGTCGCCTGGGAATTGGAATCACCATTGGGGTGTCGCCTGGGCATTGGAATCACCATTGTGGTGTCGCCTGGGCATTGGAATCACCATTGGGGTGTCGCCTGGGTAGTTGAGGCGGTGGTGATTGCAGATACATTCCTCTAAAGGTAAACGTCATACGACTTCTAATTCGTTAAGGACAAGGGAACCTTAACACCATTTTTATTTCGAATGCTAATCTTTTATTACATTGTTAAGTTCATTCTGAATTGCTGTGCCGTGTGCATTAGTACTGTTTGAGATCAACAGCCTGGGTCATTTGAAGCATAAGAGACAATTATCCATATGTCCTTGTAGCATCTATTGATCGATATTTTGAAGTCATTAATAGATCTCTCTCAAGAAACATACCAGTAACTAAATTCTAGATTCTGGAGCCGTTAGAATTCTGATATCAGACATATTTATTTCCTACCAACCTTTATTTTCAACGGTACAATAGCAAACAAGCTAGTGATTTGAAGTTTAAATTGTTCAATAACAATGTATACTCATAGACAAAACTTAAGATAGTTTCATATTTTAACCATAAACCACTCCTTATTTGCTTATATAACGGCGGATTTACCATATATGTAAATTCGAACGTTTTCCTTTTGAAATATATATAAAATAAGATAAAATATAATAATAAATATATGTGGTGTGTGAGATCCTGTCGACTCTCGCTATAACTGTGGTAACCGAGGGTCAAACCAGTAGTAACCGAGAGGGACAGTCAGGGCGTGGAGAGTTTTCCAGTACCTCTCTGCACCTTGGAGGACCTTTAACAGTTCTCACAGAGTACAGGCAGTCGTGGTCGAGGCAGAGTGGAAAGCTTGGGAATTTCCACACACAAAAAACGAAGAGACACAGTTGTAGTAGGAAAGTTCTGTGAACAGATAGGAGTCGAGCTAAGAGCAAGATGGAGATAGAAGAGTTCTTACTGTTCTACATGGTCGATGAGGTGGACCTGGGTACAACCGACGAGGGCTTACGCTGATGGTGAAGTGACTGTCTTTTCGGCTAGGGCAGAGGCTTTTTATATCTTTGCCGAGGGGGGAAACATGCGGGAATTTGGACTTTGAACGGGTGCAAAGGGCGTGGGGCGTCTGCGGTATTCTACACCCTTTGGACCTGATGGCAACGGTCTGCCAAATTCCTCTTTAGGGTTGATTTCTATCTCGATCTCTTTCTTAGCTCAGCTCTTAATCTATTACATAGTTTTATTTATTCATCCTCAGTTTGCACAAAGTACATCACATATGGTGATGCAATGACACATGTCAATCATGCGTATAATTATTTATAGATGTGTTTCTATATACAACTTGATAATCTTGTTATAGGTATTATACAATATAGGGTTGTTGGTTTAAATTGGCATATATATACTTTATTTATTTATTATAAAACACGCTATATTCTATATGGATATTTTGTGTAAATGTTCAAACTATTGATGTACATAGTCTTAAAAACATATATACATACAAATCATTTCTAGTATTAAAGAGAGAGAGAGTAAAAATTGATTTAAATTTATATTATATATAGCAATATTTATACAATAAAAATATATATATACATTGTAAAAGGTACAATTTCCTTTAGTGTTGTCCATGAGAGTATATCAAGCAAGTTGCATATATCTATTGATTCTTGTGGAATTAATTTATATGAACCCTGTGTAAAATGGACGATATTATTTTCATAAATATTCATACGCCTTGCAAACTGTTTTAATCCACCGTATAAATAAATTAATTTGCATAGTGACGTAGTTACCTTTGGTACTGTGACCGCCAATCTCCGTAGCGCCCTCGATATCTACAATGTTTGACCAGTTGAACAACATTAAACACCATCGCATATACAATATTCAAATAAGTTTTCCTAATGTATTAACACAATATAATAAAGCCAAACGAAAATTCCCATTATATATGGAAATTATTAATGAAATTTTAAAAAAGAAGTTTTCATTAACATTATCAATATATTTTTATAGAATATCGTCTCTATTATGTATTAATAAAATTACTTTATATGATTTAATATTTTCTGATACAATCATCTATGGGAAATAGGTACACAATGCATATTTATGAAATAATGTTAATGTGTTGTTAAGGATGAGTCATGAATAATTGGTTTTCAGTGTGATTCAGGAATCTCGTTAAGAGAATATCTATCCATTATATACCTGAAGGAACAATTTATAAAGAAAAAAGAAATCATGGATGTTGTGTTGCCTCTGTGTGGGTTGCTCATTACCAGGCCACTACATTCTCTTAGAATTTATTAGTACACCAACTTCTACAATATGGACTGACTGACTGCTAACACCTTGTAGCGGTATTTATACATGAAGTCAGAATCGAGTATGCAAAGAGGATATTTGCATTTCTGCAAATATCCCAAGTATGCAAATACACAACAATGGACAAAATATTTAAGGAATTTGTACCTCTTAACTTATATTTTTATTTTATAAATAATGCTTTAAAATATAAATTTAAATACTTTTCACACTCTTTCTCTCTCTAAACAGGGTTTGTGTTTGATACTCTGCTCCACCAAGCTGTACCCGTTCACACGTTGCTGTGTTTGAACAAAAAGACAGTTTTGATACCTCTCTCTCTAAAACTAGAAATAATTTGTAAATATATTTTGAAACTATGTATATAAAATAGTTTAAATATTTATACGCAAATATCCATATAGGATATAGCGTGTGTTTTATAATAAATAAAAATAAAGTGAATATATATTATTTTTCGAAACTATTATAGACGCATATGATTCTTTTAAAAATTAAACAATTTTAAATAGCTCTTACTGCAATGAAAAATTAATGAGGGGGTTTCGCCAGGAGGGTTCACCACTGATGAGCCAGACCCTCCCATTAATTTTTCATTGTAGTAAGGGCAGTAGAATTTCGAGTCATGCGCGTCTATAATAGTTTCAAATTCTCATAAGGATGGCGCGCTGATGTATCATATATTATTTTCATTATTGTATTTTATCTTATTTTATATATATTTTAGAAGGAGAACGTTCGAATTTACATACGAGGTATGTTCAGAAGGTATCGCGACTTTTGAATTTTCGCGGATTACGTATATTCGAATTTCGATCTTTTTGTGGCTTTATGTTGGTACTCATGTCTCTCACTTATGCCGACAAGCTCGGCCTTTATGAATGTTCACTTAATTGTTGACAGCTGCTTTGCTTGCAGGTATTTTGAATCGTCTTCGATTTTTACCTATTAAAAAAATGGATCAAAGAACCTGTATCAAATTTTGTGTGAAAAACGAAATTAAGTGCGCGGATGCATTCCGAATGTTGACTGTGGCATACGGAGAAGCTACCTTGGACCGAAGCAACGTTTATCGGTGGGAAAAAATGTTCTCAGAAGGCCGAGAAGATGTGAACGACGAAGAGCGTGCCAGACGCCCGAGCACTTCAACAACAGACGAAAAAATTAATGAAGTGGAGAAAATGATATTGGCCAATCGTCGAATCACCGTTAGAGAAGTTGCTGAGGACCTAAACATATCGATTGGCTCGTGCCATTCGATTTTTATCAATGATTTGGGCATGAGACGGTTCGCCGCGAAATTCGTACCAAAATTGCTCAATTGCAACCAAAAACAGCATCGCATGAACATTGCTAATGAGATGTTGGACTCTGTCCGCGACGACCCAAATTTGCTCCAAAGGGTCATAACTGGTGACAAAGCGTGGGTTTATGGTTATGACGTGGAAACCAAAGCTCAATCATCTCAATGGAAGCTGCCGCACGAACCAAGACCGAAAAAAGCGCGTCAAGTTCGCTCGAATGTGAAAGTTTTGCTGACAGTTTTCTTCGATTGCAGGGGCGTGGTGCATCATGAGTTCTTGCTACAGGGTAGAACGGTCAATAAGGAATATTACCTGCAAGTTATGCGCAATTTACGCGAAGCAATCCGCCAGAAACGCCCGGATTTGTGGAAGAACAAAAATTGGCTTTTGCACCACGATAACGCCCTGCTCACACATCGTTGCTTGTGCGCGACCTTTTGGCCAAAAACAACACACTAATGATGCCACAGCCACCGTATTCCCCAGATCTGGCCCCCTGTGACTTTTTCTTGTTCCCTAAACTGAAGAGGCCCATGAAAGGACGACGTTACGCTACGCTTGACGAGATAAAGACGGCATCGAAGGAGGAGCTGAAAAAGATTTTTAAAAATGATTTTTGAAGTGCTTCGAAGATTGAAAAAACCGTTGGCACAAGTGTATCATATCTCATGGGGATTGCTTTGAAGGGGACAAAATAGGTATTCATGAATAAATAAATAATTTTTGAAAAAACACAAAGGTCGCGATACCTTTTGAACACACCTCGTATATGGGAAAACCGCCGTTATATAAGGAAACTAGCGGATGTGCCCGGCTTCGCCCGGGTTTTACCCGAGTAAAGGTTTGTATAACGAACATTTGTTAAAACAATTCTCTATAAACATATAAAAAAAGAAAGATATATTTTGATGATTTGAAACTCGTAAATTTGAATCTCTCGATAAAGTGATCATTTTTTCCCGGTCCCTTGTGCCGTGTCATCCTGAATTTTGTATTTCCTAATTTTCTATATTACAAAATAATCGTTTTATCTAGTGAACATATTTTCCCGGTCCCTTGAAAAATACTCGATAAGTTGAATAAAATCATGGTCGTGAATCTCTCGATAAGGTGATCATTTTTTCCCGGTCCCTGTGTGCCGTGTCATCCTGAATTTTGTATTTCCTCGATAAAGTGAACATTTTTACCGTTCCCTGTGAGCCGTGTCATCCTGAATTTTGTCTTTCCTAATTCTATACATTACAAAATCATCGACACGGGATATCATTTAATGTTGTCTAAAGGGGGTTAAGAGAGCAGTCTCTTTCAAATGAAAAATGCTTTAATTAAGCATATGTTTAAAGTATAATATATGAGAGAGGCAATCTTACAGGTTGTCGACGCTGTAAAATCCCCAGAGAGAGTGTTTTTGTAGCATCATGCTGTGACTCACACGATGACCCAAGGTCATCAGGAGCAGCAAACTAAGCCTATCTCCGTCTCAATGGTATCGCTGCTTGCGAGTTAAATATACAAATCTGCAAATAACTCTAAGGATATTCAAGATATTCAAGATATTTTTTTTCGTAAACCTTTCCGGGGATACACCTCATAATATCCCAAAATTTCACGGCGATTGGATGTATGGTTTTTGAATCCATAGAGGACACACACACACACAGACAGACAGACAGACAGACAGACATTCATTTTTATATATATAGATAAGGAATGGTTTATGCTTAAACTATGAAACTTTCTCAAGTTTTGTCTATGAGTATACATTGTTATTGAACAATTTAAACTTCAAATCACTAGATTGTTTGCTATTGTACCATTGAAAATAAAGGTTGGTAGGAAATAACAATGTCTGATATAATTCTCACAACTCCAGAAGCTAGTATTCAGTTACTGGTATGTTCCCGGAGAGATATCTATCTGCAATATTGGTTTATGTAAGGACCGTATTTTTTTGTTTATTCCTAGTACACATGATACAGGCCATGATAATCAGATGAGTAGAAGTAGGCGACTGCTTTTACTGTAAGTGCACCACATGTCTACACATGTGAAAAGCAGTTCGATTTTGCATTTACAAATGTGTCAGAGCTCCGTTTAGTTACTTGCATTCGCTAGTGGGGTTGGACTTTTTCAAAAATCAGGGGCCTTTGGAGCATTTTTATTAGAAAAAAGTTCCCAATGCGGGATTCGATCCCGGGTTGTAGCGGTCGAAAACCAACGGTTAAGACCAAACTAGATACAGTAAAACCCCTCTATATAGTGAACCCCAATTGGACTAATCCTGTGGTTCACTATAGCCATGGTTTGTTATATCCGTAGCTCACTGGATTATAAAATAGAAAATGAAGATTATATTTCAGGTTCTTTATAAAATAAGGCTTGCTATATTCCAGATTAGTTATAGTGGGGTTTTACTGTATAGTTAACGTTAAAAAACAAACTAACCACAAATCTGATGCATATAACCCCACAAAAATACAAATTTGTATTATAGTGATTCAGTTAGGGCATCAAGGTGTTTAGTGGGAATGTGCAGGTGATCAAAGTAATTCTTACCTGACATCTTGTATCTTTGTCAAGTTTCCTCTCAATTCAAACCAGATTAGTGAAGATGTCACCAACTAGTGGTCATTAGAATTTCTTGAGGTCTTTCTCACTTTCAAATTAATTCATTTCATTCTTCACAATCTTCCAATCTTTCCAAGATTATAAATTTGATTCATGAATTCAGTTTTCATGACCTTGTATAGCTATATAATGGGATAATTAAGAAAAATCTTCAAATCAGTTCTTATACGGAAGCTTTTCGATCTTTTAATGACTTGATTTTTGAATCATCACAAATTTTCTTTTTTTCCAAAAAGGAATTCTATCTTGTGTTCATATTTTCCTTTGGATTTGTTATTGTTATGGCAAACGTTTGCATGTTCAAATTTCCAAGAATCCATATTACAGATATTTTTATAATTTATCAATGATGGTTTTAAAACCTTTTGCGAGTTATTTTGATTGATGATTTGATTATTCTCTTCTCAAATTTATTCAGTATAATATACATTCACGAAAGAAATATCTAATTGATCTCATATTTTTAAAAATCATTTTCTTATGTTAAAAGTTTGAAACCCATTGTTATATTTTTCTCCTCTAATCTAGAATTCTTATATTCAAAATAGAAAACTACTATAACATTATAGTCTTAATCTAAAGATACAAGGGTCGCCTCTCCCTTCAAAATAGACGTCAAAACTAGACAGCATCTATTGAACGTCGCCGCAAACTAGCAGCCTCAGGTCGGTAACAAAGCCACAACACCAGCTTTGGCAAACTGAGAAACGTCCACCTAGAGACCATGGTTTCGGGCTAATGCCCTCGTCAGTCTAGGGCGGACTTCATTCTATGATATCCACACGGGATCTAATGGAATCTTGACAATCTGCCAAAGAGGTGTTTAGCTGTCAAAGTGGCTGGGCCAAATCTATGGCTAAAATATAGATGGAAATTTTGCTGGGAGGATATTGATCTAAAGAGACAAAGGTCGCCTTTCAGTTTGCAAAAGCTGGTGTTGTGGCTTTGTCACCGACCCGAGGAGGCTAGTTTGCGGCGATGGTCAATAGATGGCGTCTGGTCTTGACGTCTATTTTGACGGGAGAGGCGACCTTTGTCTCTTTAGATCAATATCCTCCCGGAAAAATTTCCATCTTTATTATAGTCTTAAAATGATATTTTGGTTTACTTTTAATTCTTCTTTCAAGATATGAACATAGAATCCTTTGATCACAATTTGAATCAACAAAAAGTATTCAAAGTTCTTTTTTACCAACATTTCTTCAAGATTTCAGGTATAACGTCCCTTCTACAGGAATATCGAATATGGAATGAATCTTAACTATTCAATAAATTTATATATGAAAAAAAAACGAAATAAAAAAATAAAAGATAATAAAGGTCAGGTGTTGAAATCAAAAATAAAAATGGCATATCCTGACCAGGAGCATATGTGCTTTACAGAAGGCAGAGCGCCATCTGGTGGAACAGAAATCAACTAAACATTGATTTAGCCTGTTTTGGGTTGGCCAAATATCAGGGAACAGGCTAAATCAATGTTTAGTTGATTTCTGTTTCACCAGATGGCGCTCTGCCTTCTGTAAAGCACATGTGCTCCTGGTCAGGATATGCCTTTTTTATTTTAGATTTATATATATGTGATTTTTACATTTGAACATTTGACATTTGAAGTTATGTAAATATATATATAAATCTATATATGAAACTTATATATATGTTATATAAAAATATTATTTTATTTTAAATTATAATTTCATAGATTCAAATACTCTGCTAAATCGACCGCCAAAGGTCACTCTTCCCCTATAATAACTCGTTGTTGTTTTATCCCAATGATGCCTGGTCCATGGTCGTCCTGGTCGTGCCATTGGATTGAAAAAGGCTGGTTGGTCTAATCGACTAATCGCGCGACATCTGTGTCGAAGTGATGCGGCTATTAGGCGATGTTGGCAAAAGTGGGTCAACAACGGAAGTATGCAACGTCAGGACGGCAGCGGTCGACCAAGGGCAACAACAGAACGGGAGGACAGAGCAATTGTCAGAATGGCTGTCGCAGCACCGGAATCCACGTTACTACCACCCAACGTGTGACCGGCACACAAGTGTCCAAAATGACCATCAACAGGCGACCGAGAGAGCGGAATCTAAGAGTTCGCCGACCGTTACGATGCCTACCCCTCACACCCGTGCACCGACAAGTCCGACTACAGTGGTGTCGGGAGCGATCAACTTGGAACTGTGCTGACTGGGGACGTATAGTCTTTAGTGACGAGTCCCGTTTCTTACTGTGTCCTGACAACCGTCGCAAACGTGTCTGGAGACGTCCTGGTTAGCGTGTGGATCCTGGCCTTACTGAAGAACACCACACAGGTCCACAACAGGGCGTTATGGTCTGGGGTGCCATTTCATTTGATAGCAGGACCCCATTGGTAGTCATTCCTGGCACCCTGACAGCACAACGGTACGTAGATGACATTCTACGGCCTGTTTTGTTGCCGTTCCTCTCACATCACCCCGGGCTTACTTTTCAACAAGATAATACCCGGCCACACACGGCACGTGTGACTATGGATTGTCCTCAATCTTGCCGAACTCTTCCGTGGCCAGCAAGGTCGCCTGATCTCTCGCCCATAGAGCACATCTGGGACGTGATGGGAAGGCGATTGCAACCATCCCGGAATGTTGACTATTTAGCCCGACAGTTGGAGCCATTTTAGCAAGAAATCCCGCAGCACACCATCCGGAATCTTTATCAGTCCATGACACGCCGGATGGCAGCCTGCATCCAGGCCAGTGGGGATCCAACGACATATTGACATTCTCAATTTATGACGATCAAACTCTGAAATAAAACAATTAATTGTTCTGAAATATTAATCGTTTTTCCCCTATACATGTTCTTTACATACACCAAATTTTGTCCTATATGACAACTCCTTGGTGCGTCGATTTTTTTGTTATACAGTTATACAGTATATTATAAATAAAAAGATCTTCTGTTGATTTTTGAATATTAGAGTTATATAGAATTACTACTTGATGCTTGATTATTTTGAGAATAGAGAATATTGTTGAGCATTTGTGGTAACAGAATGATATTAATGAAAATAGTTATCAAAAATAGCTTTAATTGAGATAAAGGAATATATAAAAACATAATTTGGTAAAAGTGCTGCCTGGGTTAAGGCGTAAGAATAACAAAATAAAAAACTTATTTACATAATGTACAAAAGGTTTGAGCCGGCCATCGGGAAACAACAATGAGGTTTTATAGGGGAAGCGTGACCTCTGGCGGTCGATTTAACAGAGTATTTGAATCTATGAAATATGATTTTTTAAATAAAATAATATTTCAATATAACACATATATGTATAACTTATATACATATATATCTATTGAACAGCAAAGCTTCATTGGCTCGCGAGCCACATGCGGCTCTTTGGATGTGAAGCTGCGGCTCTTTATATTTCCACGTGGAAAATTAGGGAAGACCAACTTCGGGATGATACAACAATTTATTTCAGGCAAGAACAAACTATGAATGATAAACAAAAGATAAGCAATGAGGGATGTTTACAGAGTATCAAAATATAACATAAAAAATGATACTCTGTTAATAAAATAATAAATACTTTGTTACAATATAGTTCCATACGCAAATATTATTTATTTTATTTTCAAAAAAAAAAAAAAATTAATATACAAAAAACTCTAAACTCTAAACAAAGAAACAAAAATAAACTTCCAATGAATCCCTTCCCATGTCAACATACCTCTTAATGAAGAGGCAGACAAATTAGCAAAAAAAAAAGCGTTTTACTTACCAAGCAATAATCTTACCTTGAAGAAATATATACTTGTTAAAAAAGAAAATAAATCAAAACTGACAAATTATCAAAATCAACAACAACAACAACAAAAAAGCCTTTATTTAGGGTCACTGACCCTATACAGGATTCACCAGAGGTATGCATAAGAACAAAGCAGTGAGACAACGGAAATAGCGATATATACAGAGTAAAAAGAGAAAAAAAAAAAAACAAGAAAAGGAAAAAAAATAATAATAATAAGAAAGAGGGAAGCAAGAAATCAACACAAAAAGAGTAGCAGTAAGAAAGTGAGGAGTGAGTATCACTTGGCCTTCTTCTGAGATATGGACTTGTGGAAACCATAAAACGCCGTAGCAATATACTTATTCTGGGTCATATTGTCAATTATTGATGGAAGTGAAGCACAGAGTTGCCCAGTTTTGAGCATAAGGGTTCTTCTTTCTTCTTTCAGAGCAGAGCAATCAAAAATATAGTGAGTGATTTCATTTTGTAGTTTTGAATTACAGAAGGTACAAGTCGGGTCCTCACCGCAGAGCATCTTGGTGTGGTTTTCTCTAAAAAAACTTGAAAGTATTCTAACTTGTGCGAGTAGTCTTACAACCGGGAAAGGAAAATCCCCTAAAAGGTATCCCTCCGTCATGAAAGATATGTGAATGTCTTTGTAGTGAGAGTATAGCTTAGATTTATCCATTCTTGTAAGGTCGTTTTGTATAGATTGGTCTGCCGCTGTTTTTAAGAGCCCTGTAATCGCGCTCCTCAGCGTTTCAGGGTCATCACAGGAAACAAGTGCAGGGAATTATCAAAATCATCACTGATACAAACCATTGAAACAATTAGAAGAACTTCAAAAACTTCAAATAGAAATCAACAAACAGCTTTAGGAAGACTAAGAAGTGGCCATATAAAAACCTTAGAATTTCAAAATTTACAAAAAAAAAACTTCAATAAATGCTTGAAATGCAATAGTGCGGAAGCTTCTCCGGAACATATCATGCTCAGAACTGACAATAGAGAACCTATTTTCCAGGCCTATAACTACCATCGCAAAATTGGAAAGGAGTGGACTTCAGGAATTGTAAAACGACATTTGAAATCTATGCCGCATGTGTTTCTTTCGAACGAATGGGAATTCCCATCCCTGGATACTTTTATATTTCCGTTTATCATTACTCTTCACAATTCATCTTTTCATACTTCATTCCTGAGGTTGGAAGTAGTCTCTATTTCTCCTCAAAAATAGATATCGATTTTTCGTTCGAAAGAAACACATGCGGGATAGATTTCAAATGTCGTTTTACAATCATAGGCCGCATTAAATTGTTATATAAATTACTTCAGGAATTGGTTCAACCATGGAGATAAGCACCACCCCCACATTTAAAAATCTTTCTGAATTTAATAACGAGGATTAGGCACCATTTCTATCTCTCAGTCACTTGTACTCGCTTTTCACCGCACCCCTCTCCCGTGACACGTGTCGTCACTGTTGTCAGTCCATCGGAAGCTCTCGAATGACGCCGTCATCGGATGTTTCTTTGTAGGTTTTAATTCGCTTTCGACGCAAGACAATTTGACCAGTGCTTTGGCTGTGACTATAGTTTGTTGTTGCAAGTAGAAGAATTAGAAGCGAATTAGCGTATCAAAGTTATGTATGTGCATATTTGTTGTTGTTGTCGTGTCCAATGAAGAGCCTCAGATGTCTCCATACATATCTATCACAGCATCAGCAATGTCCACTATCTTGTACATATTTAATAATAATAATAATAAAACCGAAGTAAAGGTAGGTAACATATAATAAAATAATTATATTTTTTAAAAATATACTATATATGAATAAATGGATTTTTTTAAATAAATATTTTTTTTTTATAAAAAAAAAACTATTTATGCGAATACTATTTATTGTTGGCAAGAAAAAAATTGTAGCTCTTTAAAAACTTTGAAATTTTTTAAATTGTAATTTTTTATTCTTCTGACTCAAAAGTTTTCCGACACCTGGTATAGACTAATAACCTGTTCTATGACTTATTAAAGTTTTATATTAATAAAGCATAAAATGTAGGTATGTATGAGACTATATATATATATTTTACTAATATAAACTATACTTGATGCAAATTGAAGAGAAACTGATTATCAGGGTATAAAGTTTGACATCTTTTGTCTATATTCCAACAATATATATAAATAAAATTCGATAAAATGACCCCATATATCAATAGTAAGGTAAAAATGATACTGAAAACCTGTTCTTTTCTCTTTAATATTGACAACTGCCACCTTACACTCTCATTTTTATTTGCCATATAAAGCGTTTTATATGAATTTTGCTATTTCGTCATTTACCCCAGCTTGCTTATTCACGATGATAATTCTATTATTTAAAATATTAACAGGGGGCGGTGGAAGGATGGTCTAAACTCATTGGTTTTCGACCGCTATGACCCAGGGTCGAATCCCGTATTGGACACTTTTTATAATTAAAAAAAAAATGCTCCAATGGCCATCGTTTCTTGCAAAATTCCAAGCCTATCAGCGAGTGCAAGTAATCAAACGTAGCTCTGGTACATTTGAAAGTGCAAAGTCAAACTGTTTTTCCACATGTGTAGATATGTGGTGTACTTTCAGTAAAAACAGTCGCCAACTTCTACCCACCATGATTATCATGGCTTGTACCACGTGTACTATGGATAATAGAAAATTTAAAAAAATATAACAAATAGGGTCATATTTTCAATAAGATAACCATGAACCATTTTATTGAAATATGTATAACAAGCTGAATGAATAAAGAAACGGCAGTGTTCTCCCTGAGTGAATGTTTGCACAACGTATTATGTTTTTAAAGATAAGAGGCGCATAGTACAATTATATTGTGATTTCATTGTTTAATTTCTAGAACTGGAAGAAAGACGAAGAGAGATGTGTTCTCTTCAACAAACTTCTCAGCCTTTTGGCTAAGATCAAAGTTCTCCTTTGTACCATAGTCTATTTGCATTCATTATTCTTTATTTAATTTGTAATTTTTATAATTTTGCTTTGTTAGCATCTACTATGTTGAACTTGTATTTTTTTGGAATAGTTCAATAAAATGTTTTAAATCCAACCTTAAAAGAAAGAGAAAAAGGTATATCCCAATTTGCATATTAGCTAAAACAATTTATTTTAATTTATTCTCAATTTACAAACATACAATATGTAAATTTCCTAATAATATTATGAATATAACTTATTATCATTTCAAAGTAGAGAGAGAGAATAATTTGATAATAAATATAAAAAGAAACACAAAATCATGTTGATGCAATGTTATATTAATTATAGAGTTGAAATTAAATATAATAATAATGAATAAAAACTTGCTGAAACAATATTTGTCAGGTAAATATTCATTCAGATAGAAGCCAAACGAAGCTTGGTCATTCTGTGAGTATGTAATAATTATGGTCATTTTATTACAATTTAAAAAGCGCTATGTCCCTCTAGGAACACTTATGCTGGCATACATGTATGTTCCTACAGTTGTCTATATATTGTAACGTAGAAATTATTAAAGACAAACTTCAGGATGACACAGCAATTTATTTAAGACAAATACAAAATCAACATTTATAAGATACAAGATAAGCAATAATGGAAGTTTCCATGGTAGCAAAATATAAAAAAATACCAAATATAACGACAATTGAAGAGGGGTGTCTTATAAGAAATTTATTCGCAAGCTTTCGGACGTCCTTCTACAGGCTTTACGATGTAATTGTTCCCTATTACATGGGGAAACAAACAAAACAACAAACAAATTAGAACTTAGAATTAAATATTTATAAATTTACATGTATATATATTATTTTAGAGAGTTCATAAAATTTATATAGACAAAGTGGCTGATGTTTGAGAGTTAAATCATTTAAATCAGGGAACAATCAATGTCTCAATTCTGTAAAGTTCGGACAGTCATAGATAAGGTGAAGAGCAGTTTGTTCAATTTCACACCAGGAACAATTTGATGTTTCTGATAGAGCTCTTTTACTGATCTAATAATTGTCAATTATTCGCGTTTATAGAATTTTTATTCTTTACTTGCTGAATGACCCGGGAAATGTCTTGCATTTACTCGAATGCATATGTATAGATTTTTTTTTTTTTTCAAATCAAATACAATTTTTGAAATTATATATAATGAATCGGCATCACGCTGATTCTCTTCTAATGAATTTTGTCCATCAAATATTTTAAAAAATATTGTTCATTGTTATTATCCCTCTAATGTGTAAATTTCTTTAAAAAAACGAACTTTTGTTACAACCTTGGTAATATTGGTAACCTTGGTGAATTATAAAATAATTCTTATAGGAGAATGATTTAATATCCGATGTTCTATATCAAATGTGGCCAATCAGCAAGTGGACCAAGTTTCAGAATTACAAGGTTGTTCCAAAAGTTCGTAAACACTTTCAATATAAATCAGGAGCAACAAGATAGTAAGAAGTTATACTCCTAGTTGCTCCTGTTGAAGGGCATGTTGTCCGAAATTTAGAGAAATAAAATTATACAAGAAATTTATCCCTGGATACTTTATTTATTTTATTAAATTATATGTCAGAGGAAGAAAGCTTAATTCAAATAAACAGTGACCTTTATTGAAGACACGAGATAACCAAGTTTGAACAAATTTGCCTCTGTCTCCTTAAAAAAAACAGACGACCAGCGACAAATACTTTCCACTTTAATCAGAAGAGCTCATTGTGCATCATTATATCTATAATTAAAGAGTATTTTCGAGGCTCGAAGTATGTTCTAACTATATAAAACATGTGGTAAAGGTTGTGGATGGCCAGTGTATGGACAAATAGATATAAACGGAGGGACGGACAGATTACAATGAACAAAAAGGAAAGAAAGGACAGGCAGGGCGTAAAATTGATCTCTAATTAGATATGCACGACTACTCCAAGTGAATGTAAGAGCATTCCTGTAACATTCTGTTTGTTCCGTCCGTGTGATTGGTCCGATCTCTTGTTGGTTATGTAATACCACCTTCTCTAACACCTTCTACTTTGTAGAACGACATTTGAAAATCATCCCGCATGTGTTTCTTTTGAACGAACAATCGAAATTTATTTTAAGGAGAAATAACTATTATTTCTATCCTAAGGGATAAAGTATGAAAGGATGAATTGTGAAGAGTAATGATAAGCGGATAAATGAAGTGTCCAGGAAACTTCTACTTTATATATATACATCTTATAATATTCTTATGTTATACATATACTCATGTGAATAAATAATAGAAAAAAAAAAGATCAGATGTTGATATTAAAAACAATGAAGACATATCCTAACCAGAAGCATATGTATTTACGCAACTTTGGCCTTAAATACCCATTTCTTGGTTTCTCAAGAAGCCTCTGTGACTAAAAGATTTTTGGTCACAGTGGTACAGCTTCTTCACGATGACGAGGGCTAAAAGTCCGAAACGCATTCATGAATGGCTTTTCTTGATTTATCAAGAAAACAGGTTGGCCAAATATCAGGGAACATGCTAAATCAATGTTTAGTTGATTTCTATTCCACTAGATGGCGCTTTGCCTTCTTAAAAGCACATGTGCTCCTGGTCAGGATATGTCTTCTTTGTTTTTTAAATACATGGACAAAACTTAAGGAAGTGGAAAGTCTTTGTCGCCGATCGTCTTTTTTTATTTTTTTAGGAGAAAGAGGCAATTTTGTTCAAACTTGGTTATCTCGTGTCTTCAATAAAGGGCATTGTTGATTTGAAATATAGTTCTTCTCCTAACATATAATTTAACAAAATAAAGCATCCAGGGATAAATATTTTGTACAATTTTATTTTTCTAGCTTTTTCGGGCTAACATGCCCTTTAACAGGAGCAACTAGGAGTATAACTTCCAGCTATCTTGTTTCTCCTGTTTAGGGACATATTAGCCCGAAAGCTAGAGAAATATATGATGCAAGAAACTTAGCCCTGAATTCTTTATTTATTTTATTAAAAGGTCACTGTGTATCAAACATCTTTAGAGTTATTATCTTAATCCCAATATACATGCTAAAAGGTACAACTTCCTTAAGTTTTGTCCATGAGTGTATCTTTCAGAGTTATTGTCTGAATCCCGATATACATGCTAAAAAGTACAACTTCCTTAAGTTCTGTTAATGAGTGTATCTTTCAGAGATATTTTCTTAATCCCGATATACATGCTAAAAGGTACAACTTCCTTAAGTTTTGTCCATGAATGTATCTTTCAGAGTTATTGTCTGAATCCCGATATACATGCTAAAAAGTACAACTTCCTTAAGTTTTGTCCATGCGTGTATCTTTCAGAATTATTGTCTTAATAAGATATACATGCTAAAAAGTACAACTTCCTTAACTTTTGTCCTTAACTAATAGAGACTTCATCCTTATTTGAGTTGGACGCCAGAAACAACAAAACCTCACTAGAACAAATCTGGAATATAGCGAACCTAAACGAATCCCTAATATTAGTTATAAAGTGTAACATATATAAACAGAATGATCCAATACAGTATTAGAGCTCTAAAGAAGTGGTCTGGTAGATTAAATTGGTGAAACCGCTTGGAGGGTTCACCACTGATAAGCTAAGTTCTCCCAATATTTTGCATCGCACTAAGGACAGTATAAGTTTAATTTATTTGTGAAAAGAAACATTCGCGTCTTAATGTCTTCATTCATTAGTTATACACCAAATCATTTCTATAGTATACTAAAAGTTCATTTCCATTTGGGTTTGTTATAGCAGAAGGTTTCATTGTATAACTCGGTTCGGTTCAAAATCACATTAATAGGTACCGCTCAACAAGAGCAACTTAGTTCATGGTAATTGAAACAGTGAATAATATGTGAAGGTTATTCATATATTAAACAAAAGGTTAACGCGGGATTCAATCCCGGTTCATGACTGTCAGGAATCGAGGGTGTTACCCACTCGTCCACCGACTTTGTATTTTGTTTTTACTGTCTAACTCTATCCAAAAAACAATCAATAACAAAAATATAATTTGAATAAAAAGCAATAACGCATCATCTATATATAGGAAAATAAAAATAAGGCACGAATGTTTCTTTAATACATGAAACAAACTTCTAATATCCTTACTACCATGAAAAAAGAGAATCGGTCAATCGATATTCAATCTACCAAACCGCCTCTTAGAGCTCTAATACAGTATTGGATCATTCTGCCTATATATGCTGCACTGAAGGGTGGAGTCTTAGAAATGGTATTTAAGTAAACTATGGACATAAGCTTTTAGGACAGTAGAATTACATTCAAATATTTGCATCGAGCAAGGTTCTTCCGCAAACAATAAGTACAAAGCCAGTTAGGTATAATTATAAGGTGTTAACTTGCCATCTATATATAGAAATGTAAGATTACACACACATATAAAAGCCTTTATTGGGGACTTGCTTCATACAGATTCTCCCAATTGGGTAAGGTAATAATCATCTTGTGTTATTTACATAGAAATTGAACTGGCTTTACTCTTTGTCTCAAAGTCATTCACTTGTTGACTGGTCCTTACATAATGATGATCTGAAAAATACATGATAATCTATTTCCTTAGATATTTTTTCTGATATTTTTGAAAGCAATACGTAGGGTGAAATGTTGGTACATTTAATTTGTTGATATAGGGCCTTCCTCTCTGCATCTAGGGCTGTACAATTAAGCATGTAATGGGGGAGTTCTTCATTAATTTCCTTGTCACACAGTGTACATATTAAGTTTTTGGCCTCAAACGTCAGAACGTGGTTTTTTTTAAGACTGTAAATAGTATTATCGATTGAGCTATACATCGTTTGACTGGTAAAGGGAAATCATCGGTTAGGTAGCATTCTATTTCTATTGACGTATGGAATTTTTATAATGTGGATAAAGTTTTGGATATTTTATCCTTGATTGGTCTTCTTGTATCGATTGATCTGACATTGTCCTAATAATCAAAGGAATATAACTTTGCGATATATTGTGATCCGAGCATCCAATAAGCCAGAAATGGAAGAATTAAAGCACGTATGTTTCTATTAAACATAGAACAAACTTCTATATAATATGGCGGTGTGTTTCACCAATGTGGGAAGCGTCCATCAAGTAAGCCATGCGTCAATTTGAGAGGACCTCTAAGGAATGTCGTTCTGCTCGCCAGATGGTGTCATTAACAGATGAACTTGGTCGTCTTCTGCTTCTCTATTTCTTTTGATTATTCGAATAATCTTTAGCTTATTAGTTATAATTTTCTTTTCATAACATTTATATAAAATTCATATATATATCTTTCGAATTAATAACTATAATTTTAGTTTTAAAAATAATTATTCTTTTTTTTAGAATAAGTAATCCGTATTAATACTATATTTAAGAATAGAGGCATATATTCTTTTGATTTTAAAATAACATTGAGCTTTTTAATTATCATTCTATTTTCTTAACATTTATATAAAATTCATATATATCTTTCGAATTGATAACTATAATTTTAGTTTTAAAATAATTATTCAATTTTTTTTAAGAATAAGCAATCCATAATAACAATTATATTTAAGAATAAATGCATATATTGAGAAAATAATGTTCTTTTTTTTTGTTACATTGAGTTACGATATTATCTATTTGATTTTGAAAAGTTGAGTTTCTTTTTGTTTCATTTGTTTTATGAGAAATAGACTCCAAGTATCTTGATTCTATTGGTAATGATCATGCTTACTTCTTTGTGTTCCATTGTTAAATAGATGGATATATTGAATTTATAGATTTTTCATTCTTCCTATATTCAGAAGGGTAAGTCGTCTCTCTTTATCAGGATGTTTGTGTTTTGAACTAAAACACTTTATTACGTGTGTACCACTCTGGTTCTGTAATACGAACGAATGAATTATCTCTTAGATTCAAATATTAAACCTAGTATATATACAGCTGTTAATTCTATATAATATCATATACAGTTAAACCTCTCTATAGCGCCCCCTCTAAATAGCGCCTCCCTCTCTTTAGCGCCCGATTTTAAATAAGTAGTACGATGCGCACATTACAATTAAAGTGACCTGTCTATAGCACCCCCTCTCTGTAGCACCCTATTTTGGTGAGTCCCAAAAGGGGGCGCTATAGACAGGTTTAACTGTATTATCATTATTATTATTATTATTATATAAAAATATTTGGATAATAAAAAAAACACACACACAGTTTTAAAAAAAAAAGTAATTATAAATAATTCTATTAATATACACTAATGGACAAAACTTAAGGAAGTTGTACCTTTTAGCATGTATATCGGGATTTAGACAATAACTCTGAAAGATACACTCATGGACAAAACTTAAGGAAGTTGTACTTTTTAGCATGTATATCGAGATTCAGACAATAACTCTGAAAGATACAATCATAGACAAAACCTAAGGAAGTTGAACTTTTTAGCATTTATATCGGGATTCAGACAATAACTCTGACAGATATTACTGTGACATTTATTGAAAACACACGAGTTAACCAAGTGTGAACAAAATTGCCTCTGTCTCCTTTAAAAAAACATCAATGACATTAAAGTTTATCCACTTTCTTAAGTTTTGTGTCCATGGGTGTATTAAATAATAATTATGAATTATTAATAACAAAATTCAAAACAAAATAAATGAATAAATTAAAAATATATACATATTTATTTGAAAATAATTAAGATATAATTTCTTTATAAATTTAAGGAAAATCAATTTGTCGATTTAAACTCTGTTTTTATTCTGCGAAAACCCAACTTTCTAAAACAATCTTCGATGTTTTTCTGTTATATTCTTGTATACAATTGATGCCTGTTCGAAATCTGGTATATGGGTATTGTTTAGAAAGTGGTCAACTTGGAGGGATAATGGTTTGTAGTATTTTAAAACTGCTTTTTGTTGATTTATATCATCCTTTTGTGATTTACCGGTTTCTCCAACGTAAGTAGCTTGACATGTGTAATTTATCCGCTTATTTCTGCTTTATATTTTGTTATTATTAATTTATACGTTGTTGTCGTGTCCAATGAAGAGTCTCAGATGTCTCAATACATCTCTATCACAGCAGTCGCAATGTCTTCTATCTTGGGTGTGTAAAGCTGCTGTTCTGGATCCATGTCAATTTTCTGTTGTTGTCGTGTCCAATGAAGAGATTCAGATGTCTCCATGCATCTCTATCACTGCAGTCGTAATGTCCTCTATCTTGGGTGTGTAAAGCAGCTGTTCTGGGTCCATGTCAATTTTCTGTTGTTGTCGTGTCCAATGAAGAGCCTCAGATGTCTCCATACATCTCTATCACAGCAGTCTCATTGTCCACTATCATAAGAACATTTATTCAATATAATTATATAATTCAGCGTGTTTGAAATATTATACTGCAGTAATTACTCTCTTTATCAACTATATAATTTTTTTTAAACTATAATATATAAAATTATGTATACAAAGCAATAACGCGCCATCCAAAGTTGAACTTGTCTATAGCGCCCCCTCTAAATAGCGCTTCCTTCTCTATAGCGCCCGAGTTTAAATACGTAGTATGATGCGATTTACATTAAAAGTGACCTGTCTATAGCACCCCCTCTCTATAGCACCCTATTTTGGTGAGTCCCAAGAGGGGGCGCTATAGACCGGTTTAACTGTATATATAACGAAGGAAGACATTAAGACGCGAATGTTTCTTTTCACAAATAAATCAAACTTCTACTGTCCTTACTGCGATGATATATTTATTACACAGTGTAGTATGTAGTAGTGTGTGTGTAGTATGTTTTTATTATCTTTACGTTAATATAATAATAGGGTTATTTATGATAGTAGATATAATTATTGCATATACACCTATCCCCCGATTTACACGGTACTTGTTTTACACGTTTTCGCTTTTACACGGTTTTCCAAATAAGTTTTTTTTTTTGTTTTTATCGCACTATACTAAATGCTACTGTGATTGAACACATGCGCTGTGTACACATCTCACGAAGAATCCCGAGCTTATGTGCTGACTTGCTGCACACGCACACTGTGTCTGTATTTCTTCGCATAAAAATTTCGCGAAAATTTTTATTTTTCGATTTACACGTTTTTCTCAGGAACGTATCTACCGTGTAAATCGGGGGCATAGGTGTATACTGAATGTAATATTTAAATCAAAGATACAATTCTTTCATTAGCCTTGTAGAACGAGAGTGGTGTACGCTTGCTTACGTGTTTTAGTGAAAAACACAAACATCCTCGATAAAGAGGGGCGAGTTGACCCTTGAAATATTGGAATATAAATATTTCTAAATCTAATATATGCACTTTATTATTCAATTCTTAATTAAATTTATAATTAAATTTGAGCGTATATATATTTTGAAAACATTAATACGTTTCTTCGTTTTACTTTTGATTGAACGAATAAATTTTTGAATATTTTATTTTACAGACACCTACATTGTATAAAAGATCATATAACTTGTGATAGAGATGCATGAATACATCTGAGGCTCTTCATCAAGAAATTGGATTAGCCAAATATAAGGAAACAGGCTAAATCAATGTTTAGTTGAAAAAATAAAAAAGGCATATCCTGACCAGGAGCACATGTGCTTTTCAGAAGGCAGAGCGCCATCTGGTGAAACAGAAATCAACTATTCATTGATTTAACCTGTTCCCTGATATTTGGCCAACCCAATTTCTTGATAAATCAAGAAAAGCCATCCACGAACGCGTTTCGCGCTGTTGGCGTTCGTCAGCGTGGAGTAGGCTGTATCACTGCGACGAAAAATATTTTTGGTCCCAGTGGCTTCCTGAAAAACCAAGAAATGGGTATTTAAGGCCAAATTTGCGTAAATACGCTTAACACATGAAAAAACAACAGAAAAAATAAAAAGGTCAGGTGTTGATATTAAAAATAAAGAAGGCATTTCCTGACCATTAATAATATTTATCTTTTACAGCGTGAATATCTGAGCAGAAAATGAAATACATTCCGAAAGCTTCTCATGTTATCAAAGAATAAACAATATGGCGACTAAATATTTTTTATCGGCTTCTTCAAAATAGTTTAATCGTTAAAAATATCATGTTTTAGTTTATTTATTCTCTGGAATAAATATTCAGAGAAGAAATATATATGAAAAACATACAAAGTTAATGTAATATATTAGCTAATTAGTTTAATAATTTTTATTTAATTGTTTATGCACAGAGTTAATGATGATAATTGTGTGTATATATATATATATAGTGTTTGTGGCTATAGACGGCGTTGGTATTTGAGTTGTGGAATCGTGTTAACTATGTCTATGGTTTGCATTGAAAATAAAATAATATTTGCAAGTCTTCTGGCTGGAATATTTTGCAGATAATATTCCTACTCAACAGAATCAACAAGTAATCCAGAGTCAGATTTCTTTAACTATTTTTTTTTTCTAGCTTTAAGGCTAACATACACTTCAACAGGAGAACTAGAAGTATGACTTCCAGCTAACTATACACTATCTTCCTATTTATCAAAAATCGCTTTTATTATTTTGAAGTTTCCATGAAAAATAGACACTTCGGCCAGTTAGAGTTTTTTTTTAAATTGTTTTTGACTCGTGCTTTAGATGTTATACTAAATTCGAAAAATCACGTAAGAACTCCCTTGCAACCTCAGAACAATGCCTTGCCAATTGCTTTATTTTTATTTACTTCTCCTGACGAAGACAAAAGATTTTTGTTGAAACGTTGAGAAAATAAAAACTCTAACTGGCCGAAGTGTCTATTTTTCATAGAAATATTAATGCCAGCCAGGCAAACCTCTATCTTCAGGATATTTTGAAGTTGTTAATGCTTTATAAGTAAAGATGGACCAGCCACCAATTGCCATTGTTAGTCTAACATGAGGATTTTGTCCTATGTCTGCATATTACCCATACATTCCATGGTCCGCTAAGTAAAGTATAATTGAATGAGTTTAAATTGAAATTGTAAGTTCGATTTTTGACCAAGTAGACAATCTCTTCCAATCACTAGACCGACCAATCACATGTTGGTGTAATGAATGACGTCAAGTCTACATCCTGACAACTTCCTGCCAACTGAACGTGAGTTACTAAGCTATGTAATTGCTAACATCTACTTTCTTCATGTAGACATGACTGTAGATTTCTCTCTATTTTGTTTTTGTCTAATTCCTATATCGGTTGCTATCAGGTTGACACCATCTATTGACCATCGCCTCAAACTAGCGGCCTCGGTTCAGCAACAAAGCCACAACACCAGCTTTGGCAAACTGAGAAGCGTCATCCTGGAGACCATGGTTTCAGGCTAATGGCCCTTTTAGGTATCTATTTTGACGAAATAGGCGATCTTTCTTTTCTTTTATGGATCAATATCCTTCCGCAAAAATTTTCATCTATACTCAGACTTGAGATGGGGAATAGATATGGGGTATTAGTTTGGATATAACAAGTCTGTTTTGTAATAGTTTATATTCAAGCGGTGCTTTTTTTTTCGTTTATTTATATTCTCCTATCGTGAAGATGTCTAGTGATTGGAAGATTGGCTTCTTTGTCAAAAATTGGTCTTACAATTTCAATTTAAACTCGTCCAATTACTTATACTTAGAGGACCATAAGATGTACGGGTAACATGCAGACAGTGGGACAAAATCCTCATATTTAGACTAACAATGACAATTGATGACTGGGCCATCTTTACTTATTAAGAATGTACAACTTCAAAATAATAAAAACGATTTTTGATGAATAGTGAATAACTTTTAACGCCTTGCCAAATGTTTTAATTTTTGTTTTCTCCTGACGAGGACAAAAGATTTTTGTTGAAACGTCGAGGTAATAAAAAGATTTACTGGCTGAAGTATCTTTATTTTCAAGAAATTATATTCTCCTGTAGGAGGACAGAGATGTCCTAAAAGCTAGAGACTATGTTTAATAAAATGAAAAGAACCTCATCTCCAGAAACGTGAGGTATTGTTTAATTTATGTTCAGGAGATTTAAAATCAATTGATAACAAGTATCAGGCGTTGAACCTTATAGGAGGTTACGCCATCTGTCTGGGTATGACGGCCTGCGAGCTGTTCACTACGGCGCGAGAGAAGGGCGAGTCCTGGGCCCTGTCGAAGGGCTTCGACACGTCATGTCCTGTAGGGAACTTCATCCCGAAGGACAGAGTCAATGGAGACGTGACGATCTGGTGCAAAGTGAACGGTGCCGTGTGCCAGGCTGGCTGTATAGATTGAAATTTTTTGCGGAAGGATATTGATCTTAAAAGCAAAGAGAGTTCGCCTATTCCGTCAAAATAGATTCTGAAAAGGGCCATTAGCCCATAATCATGGTCTCTAAGTGAACGATTCTCAGTTTTCCAAAGCTGGTGTTGTGGCTTTGTCGCCGACCTGAGACCGCTAGTTTGCGGCGATGGTCAATAGATGGCGTCTAGTTTTGACGTTTAATTTTATGGGAGACGTCCTTTGCTCTTATAGAAGTCTTGGTATGCAAGTATGTAGGTAAGTATACTTGTATTTTTATGCATTAGAGCGCCTTCTGTTATCAAAATTCGAAACTATTATAGACGCGTATGATTCTTTTTTTTTTTTAAATAAACAATTTCTACTGCCCTTAATGCAATGGAAAAATTAAAAGGAGGGCCTGGCTTATCAGTGGTGAACCCTCCCAGCGGTTTATATATTTATAAATGTATGTAATTCTGCTGTCCTCAAAGCTTATGTCCATAGTTCATCTAAAATACCCATTCCAAGAGTCTAGCATCAGTATCACTATAAAAGGAAGATAAAAAATGCAATATAACAGCGGTATGGTAGATAAACTGGAAAAACCGCTGGGAGGGTTCACCACTGATGAACCAGGCCCTCTTTTTAATTTTTCCATTGCAGTAAGGGCAGTAGAAATTGTTTATTAAAAAAAAAAAAAGAATCATACGCGTCTATAATAGTTTCGAATTTTGATACCTGTATTTGACGAATAAGTACTCCTGGTTCAGTAGTGCAAGCAGGTTCTTGTAGAATAATGTTTAGATCTCATAAGCCTGGCACAATATACTGACAAGGTACATTTTGTCAACCTATAGCCATCGTAGATGTCACTTTTAGTAATTATTGACAAAGTTTCCTGGTTTGTGAAAGTTGTATATTGTGTTTAAAATGAATTATCACATTACCTATCTAATTTCACTCAGTTTTCTTCGTTGTCTTTTTTTATTTTATTTCAATTTAAAGCGCTAAGTCCCCTTAGGGACACTTACACTGTCATACATGTATGCCTTTACATTTATCTATACATATTTATACAATAATTTTAGGCCGTAAAGAATAGTCATATGATATTAACAATGAGAAAGAGAGAAAAAACGAGAAAAAGGAACTGACAATTAAACAACTTTATTGACATCTCGTCAATCTTTACACTCAAAGGGAGTTATAAGGTAATAATAATGGTAGGAATAATGAAGAGAGATATATACAATCGACGTAGCCCTCTCCGAGGGCACGTCCGGATCAGGAGCTTAAAGCCGCCTTGAATCTAGACAGATCCCTGCCATTTGGGGAACTGTGTACAAAAGAAAGAAGTGTCTGGCAATATTGCCACGTGGAAAATCAGGGAAGACAAAAACTTCAGGAGGAAACAAAATTTATTTCAGGCAAAGACAAACTATGAAAAGTAAACAAAAGATAAGCCACGAGAGAAATTTACAGAGTCGCAAGATATAAAACATAGAAATGACCACTCTGTTAAATAAAAAAATAATAAAAATTAAGAAATACTATGTTACAATATGTACAATCAACATAATATAAATTATCAGTTTTTTTAAAGATATTTGTTGTTATATAATTTAGAATATATCTACAAAAAGCATTAAATTTAATATACATTACTATAAATAAAAATACTGAGATCTGTTACTTTTAAATTATATTCGATTCTATAGTCTTGAAAATCAGGACAATCTAGTAATAAAAGATATATTGAGGTTTATTCCTCATGTTCACAAAATAAATTCGAGTCTTCCACTGCTTTAGAACTTTTCAAAAAGCTTCTAAAATTTCAATGATTAGAAATAAATTGATAATTATGAAAGTTTTGTCGGAAATATTTTGGTAGGTTGTTAGGGAAGAGCTTTGAAAAGTGTCGTCTTGGGTTGTCTTACTAGCGTATGTGTCCTGCGAAGATGTACAACAGCAGCTTTATTAGGACATTTCCGTCCTGTAAGGACTCGCCATACATTATTTTCATGGAGAAAAGGAAAAAAAGAAACATAAACAAAGGAGAGAAGGGAAAATGAAATCAAAGTATTCAACATAACTATACAAATTAACTATGGAAGGAAATTGTTTTGAAATTTTAGTTCTTAGAGATTACCTTGTTCTCTAACGCTTTATAAAAGTTAAACAATTCTATCGCTATATATTTTTTCTCGGACATTATTCTGATTAGCTGAACTGGGTTCACGTAGACTTGGATATTGTTCTTTAAGATCTTATTTCGTTCCTCGTTAACAATAGTGCATTCAGAGATGTAGTGGGTCATTTCTTCTATGCTTTCAGTTTTGAATTTACAAATTACTTCTTCCTTTTTAATTATTTGAATGTGACTTTCTCTTAGTAAAGTCGAAGTGATTCTTCTGCGAAGATGCAAAGACAGAGATGAACCAATCCGCTGTCGCCGACAGCAGTAATCCTGGCAGATCAATAAACCAGAGCTTCTTTCAATTAACTCCCCTTCCCACGTTAATGAAATTAGAGAAGAAGAAAACTCTATGCATTCCAATTACTAAATCAATACTTGAAAAAAAATCGAGCTTAATATGAATTTTAAAGGCATCTGGATCTCATTTTCACCAACCTATACCATATCCCACTGATTACTTTTTCCATTGGGCTTCGGCGTAACAACATGCGCTTCTTGCCCACGACATACAAGGGCAATTTCCCTCCTAGAACTGTGGTAGACGCTGCGTCTAACCCCTACGAGTTTGAGTTCTACCTCTGCAGTCATCATGGCATCCAATGTACCAGCGCCCCTACCAAGTACACGATGCTCCATGATGACAATAAATGCTTAATATGAATTTTAAAGGCACTGGATCTCATATACCATATACAGTAGTGGAAATAGACTATAAGCTATATTAAAAATAAAAAAGGTATATTCTGACCAGGAGCACATGTACTTTTTAGATGGCAGTGCGCCATCTAGTAGAACAGAAATCACCTAAACGTTGATTTAGCCTGTTCCCTGATATTTGGCCAACTTATTTTCTTAATAAATCAAGAAAAACCTTCCACGAACGTGTTTAGCGCTGTTGGCGATCGTCAGGGTGAAGAAGGCTGTACTAGAAGGTATATATTGACTTTACAATAACAGAAAGAGAGAAATATGAGATGAGTATTAATAGAACAAGATATTTTTGTATATGAGAAAAATATAGTATTTATAAATATAAATGAAAGTGAAAACGTAAATTTCATATATACAGAATCAATATGTAAAATTGTGCTGAGAAAGTTAAATTTATGAAATTATAAAAACATTATT
The DNA here is from genome assembly GCA_030710605.1 of Cordylochernes scorpioides. Classification (NCBI taxonomy): domain Eukaryota; kingdom Metazoa; phylum Arthropoda; class Arachnida; order Pseudoscorpiones; family Chernetidae; genus Cordylochernes; species Cordylochernes scorpioides. The sequence continues at coordinate 112,435,602 of CP092865.1, forward strand.
CACTATTACACCTTCAATCCGATAAGGATAATGCCAAATAAACAACTGAGGATGAACCTATAAATAAAAATTGATAAAAAGATATAGAATGTGTGTGGCTATTTACAGAAGGAGTGGTATATTTCGGGGATATCTATTTTCCGGTTTATACTGTTGTACTTTATGGAAAGGAATGATTCTAGAAAAAATATCTGCTGTTTATAATTAATGTGGTGATAAACATATATGTATATGTAAAATTTTTGTATATATAGAAATATACTGGGCAGAAGAGAAGCACATATGCGAATGAGATACCATCTTGCTGACCCACAGAATTCACAAGCATATTCATCAGGATATAGCTATATGATTGATGCAGCTGATATATTCCAATATTAGCATGACGTAAACACACGTAACGATATAGAAGTTACACTGAAGGGGGGAATCGCAGAAATGGTATTCAAGCAAACTATGGACATAAGCTTTTAGGACAGTAGAATTACATTTAAATATTTGCATCGAGCAATGCTCTTCTATAAATTGATATTAAGACATTATAAACATTCGTGTTTCAATTCTTTCATTTCTTATATAGAAAGATAATTGCCAGAATATTCAATTAGATCTACGTCAAAGATATCAGCATCAATTATGTAAGGAGGAAATTTATTGAAAGGGAGATTTTGTGACCAGGAGCACATGTCCTATAACGATATAGAAGAATATGTTTCCTTTTTATTCATTTTATTGTAAGGTAATTAATTAGACAAATTAATTTTATCGATAAAATAGAATATTTTATTTATGAATCTAAAGATCAAAATCTGAAAGAAATGCTAATCACATTCATTTACTAAAACAAAACATAAAAGATTTCTCTTTCTCGCGACCAGCACGCCGAGGCATGCGATGAATAAATTAAATGTTACTCCATCAACAAGACGCGATATTGAAGTATTTGCGCCTATTACAAAGGAAACAAACAAAACAACAAATACTACAATACTACCAACATAGTATTCCTGAAGAGCAGAACGCCGACAATTTAGACATTGATAACTTTGATAGTTCATAGTCATTGAGTGACTGTATATTTATTTATTAATCAACAAGGCGCGATATTGAAGTATTTGGGCCTATTACAAAGGAAACAAACAAAACAACAAATACTACAATACTACCAACATAGTATTCCTGAAGTGCAGAACGCCGATTACTTAGACATTGTTAACTTTAATAGTTCATAGTCATTGAGAGGCTGTATATTTATTTATTAACCAACAAGACGCGATACTGAAGTATTTGCACCTATTACAAAGGAAACAAACAAAACAACAAACAAATTAAAACTTTGGATTAAATATTTACAAATTTACATGTATTATTCGACAGAGTTCATAAAATGTATATAGACAAAGTGGCTGATGTAAGAGAGTTAAATCATTTAGATCAGGGAACAATCGATGTCTCACTTCTGTAATGTTCGGACAGTCGTAGATAAGGTGAAGAGCAGTTTGTTCAGTTTCTACGCAGGAACAATTTGGTGTTTCTGATAGACCTCTTTTATATAAGTATTTCTGGAATTTTACGTGTGATGTGACAAATTGAGTGAAGATGAAATTTGGATGAAATTATATAGGAATTCCGTTCAGAAAAAATAGTCATAATTGTATAGTTATAGCATTATAAATGGATCAATAAACATTTTTCCCTAGAGTTCGAAATTATTTATAATATATTTCGACAAGATTGAAGAATTTTAGATACAAGGGAAGAGATTAGGTAAAATTGATAAACCCCATTCACACATACATACAGCTTTATTAAGACCACCGGTCTTATACAGATTCTCACCACAAGAAGGAAGCATAGATGGAGCTCCTATACTCCAGGCAGCAAAGAACCCAACAGCCTCCAGGTCTGACGCATGTCCAGTGGCACAGAATCCACCGTGCATAAGTTAGCGTATCACTGAAAAGGCGAGTGTGGAATCAGCCGTGTTTTAATCTTCGCTTTCCTCATCCAAATGGACCAAGAGATTCGGCGATTCTATTAATCTCCTCCGAACGGTGATAAACCCCATTCTCATATCCACTCAGACATATATGCGACCCTATACCCCTATCTTGATGATTTCCTTGAGGACCTCTTACCTGAACACAGGCCTATTCTTGTTGAATTCCTCAACACTGTCATCGAGCATGCTGGGGACAAGGATTCCATTACTCGCAAGGGTTTGTCTGAACTCAAGGCGGTTATAAGCTCCTGATAGGATCCAGACGTCCCTTCGGAGAAGGCCTCGTCTGGTGTATATATTTTCTCTACTATTTAAACTCTGTAAACTTTCTATTGACCATTGACTGGATGTCAATAAACTGTTTTTAATTGTCAATTGTCACTTAGACACAAATCTCTGGAACGTATTGTATAAGAACGACAGTTGTCAATCATTATATCATTTCTACCGGTAATCACCCCGCCCAGAAGTCCTCCTCTACGTGGCGGGCGGGAGAAGAAGCACAAGTAAGGGACTGCCCTGTAGTACGGTGTCGTGAGCCCCGAGCTATTATGGTAACCGTAAACAGGGAACTCTGAAATGTGGCTGACTAACGAGACAATGGTACCCCCCCCCCCCCCCCTCTTTACATGGAGCAACAAATAAAATGGACAGGACTCTACCAACACCGGTAATCGTCAAGATTTCGACAAGAGTCAGATATTAAAGACAATCATACAGCTCCAGTAGGATCTAGATAGCAAAAATCGCCGTTTTAAATAATCCACATTATGGAACTTTACAATTGAAAGAACATACAAACCATTTTTTTTCTATAGATTCATTTCAATTGATATATATATTCTTCCTGAAACAAACACACCACAATTTAAAAATTAAAAATCAGTTAAAAATACATTTATTTCTCACACCCACTCATCTTTGAAAGCTATTTCATGATTTCCACATACACTCATGGACAATACTCAAGGAAGTTGTACCTTTTAGCATATATATCGGGATTAAGACAATAACTCTGAAAGATATTTGATACACTGTGACATAATTGAAGGCATACGAGATACCAAATGTAAAAAAATTACCTCTGTCCTTCAAAACTCTCCTTAAAAAAAAACCGTTGACTGACAAAAGACTTTCCACTTCCTTAAGTTTTGTCCATGAGTGCAGAGAGAACCTAAAGAGGAAATTTGAATTTGAGGTCTAATCCTGTGCAAGTTGACGAATGTTGAATTTGCGACGGTTTGACAATAGCGTGATCAAAAAGAACTGACGGTTGTGTTCGGCTTATTTGAAAAACAACTTAATACTTAAAATTTATTTTATTAATTGACTATATATATGTTATAAAAATATTTTGTGATTTTAGAGGATTTTATATAGATTTATTGATCATTTGCGTGATCCCGGATTCCATTAGCATGTGACACTGCAGTCGTGGCAATAATTATATAAAATTAGTTATCAAAAATAGCTTTAATTGAGCTAAAGGAATATATAAAACATAATTTGATAAAAGTACTGCCTGGCTTAAGGCGTAAGAATAAAAAAATGAAAAACTTATTTACATATTGTACAAAAGTTTGAGCCGGCCATCGGGAAACAACAACAAATGGTTATATAAACAGAAAGCGCGACCTCTGGCGGTCGATTTAACAGAATATTTGAATATCTATGAAATATATATAAAATGAAATAACATTTTGAATAATACATTTATATAACATGTATAAATATAGAATAATGTGCCCCATGAGATATAACTTTTGAATGTGAAAGACAATCTGTTGAGTGAAGAGTTTTTTATACCATGACCATACAATATTTTAGGCGTAACAGCCCTTTAACAGGTACACTTACGATATTATACTGTATTTAATAATCTACTGGTCAATAAAATTGCTGCACCATAAATTAGATAAACGGAACGTCCAAAATTTGCATGAAAGGTAAATATTTAAATGGTCATAATTGTAACTCCTAGACGCAAACTAAATTGGAATAACACCACTATAGTCTATATAAAAGGAAAGATCGTAAAGTTGATTTCTTTTACAGAAATTACTTTTTATGTGATCTTTTGAAGAGGTTATTTCTTCTTATTATTATAATCCCTTCGGTAAAATCCTTTCGGTAAGATATTTCGCTGAGGGAAGATTTATTTTTGTAATCACGACAATACAAGTTTTCGGGCGTAACAGTCCTTCGGCAGGTATAACTACGATACTAAAACTTATAAATAAACAAATATATATAAAGTAGAAACGCGACAAACCTGACATCTTCTGAACAAAACCAAGTACGACATTTACAAATTTGTCATCAATAAAGATTTTGATGTACCCCCTACCCCACTAACAAATTAATTTTATTTATAAAGTCTAAAAAAGTCGTTTTTGTGTTACAAAAATCTATATACAGTTGAACCTGTCTATAGCGCCCCCTCTTGGGACTCACCAAAATAGGGTGCTATAGAGAGGGGGTGCTATAGACAGGTCACTTTTAATGTAAATCACATTGTACTACGTATTTAAAATCGGGCGCTATAGAGAGAGAGGCGCTATTTAGAGGGGGCGCTATAGACAGGTTTAACTGTATATATTTAAAGAAGTAGGAAATATAAGAGAAAGGATCCCCGTTCTCTCGTATACCAGCATATCCATAACACAGGCCATTCTTTTAATATTAGTGTCCATCAACCCATTACCAGGATATAAAGAACAAACAGCAGCGCCTGGTACTGTAAGCTTACTAAAAAACTCAAAGGAATCAATAGATCCATAGATTTGCCCGACATTTAAGAGAGTAAAAATAAAAAAGGCATATCCTGACCAGGAGCACATGTGCTTTTCAGAAGGCAGAGCGCAATCTGGTGGAACAGAAATAAACTAAACATTGATTTAGCTTGTTCCCTGATATTTGGCCAACCCAATTTCTTGATAAATCAAGAAAAGCCATCCACGAACGCGTTTCACGCTTTTTGGCGCTCGTCAGCGTGGAGTAGGCTGCACCACTGCGACCAAAAATATTTTTGGTCCCAGAGGCTTCTTGAGAAACCAAAAAATGTGTATTTAAGGCCAAATTTGCGTAAATACGCTTAATTAATATCAACACCTGACCTTTTTGTTTTTTATTTGTTTTTCAATTAATTTTTCATATAAGATAGTATAATTCCGGAACCTCCTACATAAACAAGTTCAGTCTTCCCAATATCATTCATACCCATCCATCAATTTTTATTTGGTATCTTTGATCTCAATGTGATTTGTATCCTTCCTTTGATCACACATAGCCTCAATAGTACATTAGAATCAACTAATAATCCACAGTTTCATGATTTAACTGTATTATGTTAATTCGTATTTGCACACACACACACACACACACATATATCCATCTCTTATAATTCCTACCATCTTTGTATGTATATACAGTTAAACCTGTCTATAGCGCCCCCTCTTGGGACTCACCAAAATAGGGTTCTATAGAGAGGGGGTGCTATAGACAGGTCACTTTTAATGTAAATCGTATCGTACTACGTATTTAAAACCGGGAGCTATAGAGAGGAGGGTGCTATTTAGAGGGGGCGCTATAGACAGGTTTAACTGTATATATATTTGTTTAAATTCTAAGCTTTAGTATCGTAGTTATACCCGTCGAAGGGCTGTTATACACGAAAGCTTGTATTGTCGTGATAAAAAAAAAGAAACTATTCCCTTAGTGAAGATTATTTCTTATTTTTCATGCAAAAAAGACCATATATCATCACTATCTCTATCACTCTCAGCAGAATCCTACTGGAGCTTCAGTATATTCTACCGTAGTATTGCTTCTTGGGTTGGTTGAGGCCGTTACAAGATTATGAATCGATAGATACAGAACATGCTGCAGGATCTCAACAGCCCTCGGTCACTAGAGCATTGGGTCCGAAAGGGAAAACATCATGTTCACTTGTCCTTGCATCGGTAGATTCTACGGCAAGACGTGTCACCAAGGACAGCACGACAATGCTTGCAACATGTAAGCTATCATTAGTACGGTGACCATTGATAAGGATTCTTTTACTCCCATCGTCTAAAGCGATTCGTTGAACGACGTACAAAAACACAGAAGCGTCACGTTATCGTATTCGATTAATATTGGACTGATGCCTGCTTGTCAGCGTATTACCAACACTGTGAAATGGCTACACATTACGTTCCATTGAATTCACATATATCTCAATTCAAACAAGATCTGGTGATAAGTTCTTATACAACAACAACAACAACAACAAAGCCTTTATTTAGGGCCTCTCGCCCTATACAGGATTCGCCGGTTCACAAGGGATGGGGAGAACACTGTGTGGCCTTTTTCCGGGATATAGTCTTGTGAAATCCAAATATCGCCATCGCTATATACCTATTCTTTGATATTTCATTAATTAGTGCCGGAAATGAAGGACAAAGTTGCCCCGTTTTATCATTTAGTTTTCGTCTTTCCTCAGACAGAGCAGCACAGTCAAATAAGTAGTGCAACATCTCCGTTGTTATTCCTGATCCACAGAAAGTGCATTTCAGAGATAAGTTCTTGTAAAAATTTACTCTGTTTATCATAGTTTTAATTGAAAAATTCTTCTATATTGTATATTTTCATTCTAAAATATTACATACAATTTTCTGCAATCTGTAAATTGTTTTCCTCGAATACACACAATACAATTTGATTTCATTTAACTATATTTGCATACCAACCTTTTGTACATATTTCAATTGTGTTGATATTTTTTTCATCTAACTTGCATACTAATTCTTGTACATATTTCAAATATCTTTTCTTTCTATGTTTAGTTTACCTTTAATGTGTAAGTGTTCCTAGGGGGACATAACGCTCTAAGTCTAAATAAAATAAATATAGGATTATGTGTAAATAAAGAAGGGACACATTGTCCTAACTACAATTTTCTTAGAAGCGTAATCCAGTTGACGTTTGGAAACTTTTGGAAAGAGAGCTTGAAGAGTCAATCAAATCAATTAGATGCTTGAATCATCTCCAGTGATCCTTTTTAGAGATACGCCGAACATATAATTGGCAAAACGCTTGTTCGGCGATACATATACTACAATAGGAACGATACAGATAAGATGAGAATGGCCCCTGTGATACCAGTTCGGTGGTACATATACTGAAATTGGAACGATACAGAGAAGATTAGCATGGTCCCTGTGATACCAGTTCAGCGGTACAACTACTAAAATTGGAATGATACAGAGAAGATTAGCATGGCCCCTGTGATACCAGTTCGGCAACACAACTACTAAAATTGGAACGATACAGAGAATATTAGCATGGCCCCTGTGATACCAGTTCGGCGGTACAACTACTAAAATTGGAAGGATACAGAGAAGATTAGCATGGCCCCTGTGATACCAATTCGGCGGTACAACTGCTTCAATAGGAAGGATACAGAGAAGATGAGAATGGCCCCTGTGATACCAGTTCGGCGGTACAACTACTAAAATTGGAAGGATACAGAGAAGATTAGCATGGCCCCTGTGATACCAGTTCGGCGGTACAACTACTACAATAGGAAGGATACAGAGAAGATGAGAATGGCCCCTGTGATACCAGTTCGGCGGTACAACTACTAAAATTGGAAGGATACAGAGAAGATTAGCATGGCCCCTGTGATACCAGTTTGGCGGTACAACTACTAAAATTGGAAGGATACAGAGAAGGTTAGCATGGCCCCTGTGATACCAGTTCGGCGGTACAACTACTAAAATTGGAAGGATACAGAGAAGGTTAGCATGGCCCCTGTGATACCAGTTCGGCGGTACAACTACTAAAATTGGAAGGATACAGAGAAGATTAGCATGGCCCCTGTGATACCAGTTCGGCGGTACAACTACTAAAATTGGAAGGATACAGAGAAGGTTAGCATGGCCCCTGTGATACCAGTTCGGCGGTACAACTACTAAAATTGGAAGGATACAGAGAAGGTTAGCATGGCCCCTGTGATACCAGTTCGGCGGTACAACTACTAAAATTGGAAGGATACAGAGAAGGTTAGCATGGCCCCTGTGATACCAGTTCGGCGGTACAACTACTAAAATTGGAAGGATACAGAGAAGATTAGCATGGTTCCTGCGTAAGGATGACACGCAAAATTTTGAAGCGTTCCATATAATTGGAAAAATGTGCTTCCGAACGTAATCGCACACATTTTGTAAAAGATTCAAGGTTCTAATCAAATGGCTTTATTAACAGGAATGCTTTATGTTTCTTTGTGGCTATATATGGACATAGAACATGGGATTCTATATCCCTGAGTGCCATAGTGTGTATAGTAAAGCGGCATGGGCGGCCGTAGCTCAAACCTCGCGCCACGCGGTCAATAGCGTCTCACGTGACGGGGCGTGGCGAGGTGCGCGCGCGCCTGCCGTCGCCTCACAGAGGAGTCGACTTTGCCGGCCGCCGCATGCAGGCCTGCCTCGACTTCCAGGGTCCGCCGTTCCGGCGCATGTCGCCCCACTCCGTCAAGGAGGAAGGACCGCCCCCTACCCCGGGGGCTGTGCCCCCACCTGACCCAGCCTGCGCGGGACCCCCTCCAGGCTTCTACGCCCCGCAGAACTGCTACCTGTCTCCCGGCAAGAAACCCCCGGACCCACTTCCGCGACTCGGCATGTATTCGGTAAGTCCAGTTAAGGGACACTTCTCTTTAGGCGCTGAGTTGACATTTTACATCAGAGATACAGCGAGGAAACTTAAGATAACACACCTAATACAGGTTTTTATTTCATTTTTGAGCGCTATTTGACAGTTTTTAGGGATGACAGCAAAGTTTACCGGTTATACATTCGCTAAAAACTTCTATAAGCCTCTCTTAAAGCATTTCTGATAAGTTACTTTTTGTTTCCTTTAAAAAAAAAATCGTATAATTATATATAAACATACAAAAAAGGGAAGAAAAAAAAGCCGCATATAAAAACAGCTTTTTGTTTTTATGTTTACTTCTTTTTCATATAAAAAGTGAAATACTTTTACAAAACAAACAATAATAATAACAATTTTTTAGCATACTAAAGTAATATTATGTTAGCTTTCAATTTTTTCAACTTGGAATTAAACCAAGATCAACACATGGGTAAATTACATACTTACACAAACAGACACTAATGCCTTAATATCTAACACAAAACATATACAAAGGTATACTATAATATGGCATAATACCAAAGATAACTCAATTATAGATATAAACAACATATAAATACGTGATACCATACAAAAACAACGAAGACAAACTTAAATAAACATTAAACATAAGTATAAATAAAGATATTTATAAAGAGAAATGCTTCCCTCAGCGAATATCCTTTATTTATAAGTTTACCGAAGGGAATATATTAATAACGAACATTAAACATAAGTATACTCAAACATAATATCATATTAAGACTCATTAACGAACATTAAAGACTTCATTAAACACATATAGTCACATCCAAAGCATATACAATCCTACACCAAACAGTACCATCCACCAAACAGACTCAGAAGGCAACACGGGACCAAAGTTCGTCAAACCGCCCCAACTTCTCTCCCATCAAAAGTAAACTTCAGGTCCTATCCCAGTCGTTCGTGGCTAAGTGCCAACACAAGGACTCTGTGAAAATTCTAGATGGCATAATCAATATGTGTTCCATCACAGTCCCCCAACGCTGCTGCCCTTCAAAAGAAGGGGAAAGGGGGTTTCGTATAAAAAAAAAGTCGCAGGGATGGGGGCTTGCCGTCATTCATCATTCCGATGCCAGTGCTAGAGATAGGGGGAGCAAGCAACCTCCAGTCCTAGCTTTAAATCTAATCCACAAAACCCTTCGCTCTCTCTTTCTTATTGATAGAATATCTTGTAGGAAATAGATTATACCAGCGACCGTATTTATTGATATGCATTATCAACACACGCCGCTTCTATTTTTCGAGAATCTTCAATCAACAACAATCAATCGTAGCGGATATATGCGTATGTTTTCGTTTCTATGTCTAGAGAAAGCTATCTACTATTGTAGCGGATATATGCGTATGCTTTCGTTTCTATGTTTAGAGAAAGCTATCTAATTGTAGCGGATATTTGCATATATTTTCGTTTCTATGTCTAGAGAAAGCTGTCTACAATTGTAGCGGATATATGCGTATGTTTTCGTTTCTATCTTTAGAGAAAGCTATCTAACAATTGTAGCGGATCTATGAATATGTTTTCGTTTCTATGTTTAGAGAAAGCTATATACAATTGTAGCGGATCTTTGCATATATTTTCGTTTCTATGTTTAGAGAAAGCTATCTACAATTGTAGCGGATATATGCATATGTTTTCGTTTCTATGTTTAGAGAAAGATATCTAATTGTAGCGGATCTATGAATATGTTTTCTTTACTATGTTTAGAGAAAGCTATCTTCAATGGTAGCGGCTCTATGCATATATTTTCGTTTCTATGTTTAGAGAAAGCTATCTACAATTGTAGCGGATATATGCATATATTTTCGTTTCTATGTTTAGAGAAAGCTATCTAATTGTAGCGGATATTTGCATATGTTTTAGTTTATATGTTTAGACAAAGCTATATAGAATTGTAGCGGATCTATGCATGTTTTCGTTTCTATGTTTAGAGAAAGCTATCTTCAATGGTAGCGGCTCTATGCATATATTTTCGTTTCTATGTTTAGAGAAAGCTATCTACAATTGTAGCGGATATATGCATATATTTTCGTTTCTATGTTTAGAGAAAGCTATCTACAAGTGTTGCGGGTCTATTGCATATGTTTTACCATTCGTGTGCGCTCATTAAAACAAGCTTAGAATATTACAACTGAAAGAGAATAAGTTTACAGAAGATAAATAATATATATTCTCTGATTCTGAATGGAAGTTAATTAAAGGCATAGGTTTAATTAAAGTAAAACCGAAATCTAAAACAACGAAGAAAGAGGGAAGAAGAGAGTTAATTCTCTTGCCGTTTAAGAATACTTTCACCAAATAAAAGGAGCCGTCCAAATTGGTTCATTTTAAAATCCTTTGGAAAATCTTCCTTTTGTCTATTTTTTTAGGCAATTAGAAAAGAATGCCAGCTATCCAAGCCACGGTTTTAGCGACAAGCGCTTGGGATTAGAGGCGCGTAAAAAAACATTTGTTCCTCGTTTCTTCTCCCCTTCGGCTCAAGATAAACGGTGGGACTTCTCCACTCCGTCTACTCTTAATTGGGGTCCTACCGGACTGGGATTCACTTTGGACCGCAGCTCGAAGAGGATAGAAATGGGTTTAGATAGAAAAGGTTTGGTTTACCTATAGCACTTTCATGGTTCCTATCTTTCTTGATAATGTAATATGATGTATAGACTTCAGGATGACTGAAACGATGCTATATTAGAGATAAACATACTTCAAATTAACCTTATCATACTTTAACTATGGAAAATTCCATATATGTGGAGATTCAAAGATTTAGATCATGATATTTATAGATTACTCAATAGTAAATATATCTAAAAATACGTATATATATACCGCATGTCATTGTTTAATTTGATAGTGAACATTACGATTGCTGTGATAGAGATGCATGGAGATATCTAAGACTCTTCATTGGACACAACAACAATGTTTAATATATAGTTTCAAATGAGATACTTAAGCCAGTAAATCTTTTTATTACCTCGACGTTTTGATGTAATAAAAAGATTTACTGGCCGAAAAGTATCTTTATTTTCAATAATATGAATGCTGGCCAGGCAGCCTCTATCTTCACGATATAGTTTCAAATTGAAAAAAAAACGGTATTGTTCGACATCTCAGCTTTAATCAGACAGTAGACTACAATTGAAGATAGATTTCTATATAAACATGAAAACGAAAACATATGCATATATCCACTACAATTGTAGATAGCCTTTCGAAACATAGAAACTAAACACATATGCATAGATCTGCTACAATTGTAGATAGCCTTTCGAAACATAGAAACTAAACACATATACATATATCCACTACAATTGTAGATAGCTTTCTCTAAACATAGAAGCGGCGTGTATTGAAAACACATATCAATAAATACTGGTATAATCTATTTCCAACAAGATATTGAGCTAAACTGAGTCCTAAGTTAAATTCAGTCTCATATCCACTAATGTGAACCGGTATTAAACACGGTAAACTAGAATGTAATCATGAGATCCCAATACATTATTCATATTGATGACGTGAAACTAAAATGCAAAGAGTTTCCTATTTCAAGAGGTATTTAGTTTAAAAAGAAGTAGAATTGAAGTTAGGAAAGCATTATAAACACACTTCATGCAAACATGCCTCAAGTTAGCCAGAATCACAGAGATGGCAGAATGAGTGAAATCGTTAATTCTCTAATCTATGACGACCCATATGCAATTGAGAGGCCGCGCTGTCATGTCGGGAGCTAATGTGGTGAATTGATGTGAGCTTGAATCAACATAATTTAGTATCAACGGGCGTTTAGTAAACCTTTCTTAGTATTTTTCTTTCGTAGTATGATATCCATCTTGGAACTACTACTACTTCTACTATGAATTTTTAGACATAGTACGCATTAGTGTACACATGTATATTCGCAATATCTAATGATTTAACATTTCTTACAACAACCTATAGGCATATTAGTATTACGCATCAATTGGATGTTAAATTCTAGCGTACACTCAATAGATATAGAATTATATAGTTTTTGTAAATATTTCTGGTGGGATAAAGTCGATATTTTATTAAGCCCGTTGAAGAGCGATTATCGCTTGAAAGCTAGCGTTTTTTAATAATAGGAAACTCATTGTAAGAAAATATTTGTAATTTTAAAACTTTTTCACAATTTTATTATGAATAGATATAGACTTGAGCAATAGTAAATTTATCTCTCATCGTATTATAGATAAATTTTGCAAACATCTACATGTTATATTAGATCAAGTTAATCTATCCTCAAATAACACTACAGTATCAATATATTTACATAATAAATATATTTACATATTACCTTTAATAAAGGTATTCTCACATAACTTCACATCATCACTATGTATGTCTTCACATCCGATAAATAGAAGATCTTACTAATTTCACGATAATGTGATTGCTTTCGCATATAACCTTTTAGTTATATATAAGTGTTTGAATAGAATATAGACTTGTGGGATTATAATCTGTGTAAGATAATATGTTTCCGTGAATGATTTTATAGTGTGTATTTGCATATAATACTTGTGAGATTTTATAGGTTGCACGATAATGTAAAGGTATCCGTACACACATAAATTTATAACTGCGTTCGTACATATAATACTTGGAGGATTTTAATCATTGTACGATAAGGTGAATATATCTGTGCACATAACTTTACATTATGTGTTCGCATACAATATTTGTAAGATTTTCTCATTGAACGATAAGGTGAATGTATCCGCACATAACTTTATAGCTGCGTTCGTACATAATATTTGTGAGATTTTCTCATTGCACGATAAGGTAAACGTATCCTCACATAACTTTATATTGTATATTTGCATATAATACTTGTGAGATATTACACCTTAAACGATAAGGTAAATGTATCCGCGCATAACTTTACATTATGTGTTCGTACATAGTACTTATGAGATTTTCTCATTGCACGATAAGGTAAACGTATCCTCACTTAACTTTATATTGTATATTTGCATATAATACTTGTGAGATATTACACCTTAAACGATAAGGTAAATGTATCCGCGCATAACTTTACATTATGTGTTCGTACATAGTACTTATGAGATTTTCTCATTGCACGATAAGGTAAACGTATCCTCACATAACTTTATATTGTATATTTGCATATAATACTTGTGAGATTTTACACGTTAAACGATAAGGTAAATGTATCCGCGCATAACTTTACATTATGTGTTCGTACATAGTACTTATGAGATTTTCTCATTGCACGATAAGGTAAACGTATTAGAACATAACTTTATAGCACGTGTTCGCATACAAAATTTGTGATATTTTCCACGTTGCACGATAATGTAATTGTACCCGCATATAACGTTGAAGCATTTTTTCAATCACAATATCAAACAAGTACATTAAATAATAAATGTAACCATATATAACATTATAGTATGTGTTCTCACATAATACACATATAATATTGTATTCATTGCACGATAAATTAAATATATCTGTAATAAACTATATGTATTCGCACATAATTACATATAAGCTTTGATTTATTACACGATATGCAAATTTCTTCTATAGTATGTTTTCTCGCACAATTCAGGTAATATTTAATACGTTATATAAAAGATACACGTATACTACGTAACAATATATAGGTGTATAAACATAGTATGATGTATTAAATACATAATATTTCTCATTTATTACTCAGTTATTACAATGGAGTTCTTTAAATCTATACAATGCAGCAAATGCTTAAGAAAATTTCTTTACCATAAATCTTTCCTTATTGATACAATATCGTTTAAAGCCGTCATTATATGCATATTTACAGACGTATGTAAATATGTAAGTACTTCACATTACGACTATGTAAGTATGTATTGCGTAGATGCAAATTTAAAGTAAAATTGCGCGTCCTTTTAACCTTCTTACCAACATGACATACATATAACGCTGTCAGCATTACATGAGAATTTATACTAAGTTATAACGCGGTAGTTAATTTATAGCCCACTCTGTATACCGAGTTAGAGGGAATGCTTACACTCAGTGAATGTATTCACGTTTATAACAATGGTATGAAACAATTTTACATTGTTTATCCATAAACGATTCAACATATATATTGACAATGCTTGAATATCCCTAATATTGAATACCATTTATAAAATTATACTCTTCAATGTAGCATATATAAGCAGAATCGACGAATAAATAAAACATTCGTGTTTTGATATGCTTTATATATAAGTTTATGAAAATAGAGCAATCCATAAATAAATCTTTAATTAAAAAGGTATATATTGGATTAAATTTATCATTTAATCACAAGATTATCATTTTTTTTACCAATATTTCAGTTGACTGAGCGCCAAGCTTTATAAAGGTATTATACCAGGTATTATAGGCATAAGGTATTATAAACAAACATTAATATGTTATAACACTTTGATAAAGGTTGGCGTTCAGCCAACTGAAATATTGGTAAAATAAATGATATTTTGATCCAATATATGCCTTTTTAATTAAATATAAGTTTATTTATTCACATTTCAATGTGAATTTGAACTTAAGCTATGACACGATAGATCTAATGTATTTCCGCAAATATAAAAATTGATCTATTGACATTTATGAACATAAATTTACACCTATGACAATATAGATAATGTGTTTCCGCACATATTGATGTATTTGCATTCCAAACGTTATATCGTAAGTTGGTACTTAACACATGACGATACCTAGAAAGAAATGTTTAAAAACATATGACTTCAAGTAAGATCACTATATATATATATATATATATATATATATATATATATATATATATATATATATATATATATCGATAACTTTATAAAAATATAATATTCAACAATTTATCTGTTAACAATAATAACAATATCGGTGTGAAATGGGTGTCTCACTATATTCCAGGTCAGATAACACTACAATAATAACAACATCGGTGTTAAATAGACGTCTAACTATATTCCAAGCCAAGCTAGGGTATAATAACATTACAATAATAACAATATCGGTGTTAAATAGACGTCTAACTATATTCCAGGTCAGATAACACTACAATAATAACAATATCGGTGTTAAATAGGTGTCTCACTATATTCCAGGTCAGATAACACTACAATAATAACAATATAGGTGTTAAATAGGTGTCTCAAGTATATTCCAGGCCAAGCCTGGGTATTACAGTAACTGTAGGCAGTAGAGGAATCCACCAGCAAAAGTCCCAGGTGGTAGGAGCTGTAAATAACAGATCGGCGCCAAGTAACTTAGCGACCCACCGACTAACGGTCCTCTAATCCTCAGTCCCAGCCATTTAAATTAAAAAGCTCCTCTGGCTGTAATGAACACATTGATCGGGATTTCCTAATTAATTTTCCTGTAAATGGTCCGGGAATTTTCCCATCCAAGCTTCTTGCTGAGGTTTTTCCTCATTTAGCACCTCCATGATTTTCTCCCAACTTGTGCAAATTAATTCTAGGAATGGATTAGGTGCATTTTGACAGATCTTAGGCGACCAACCAAAACGTCTCGCTTTTTTTATTCTTTTTCTGTTCCCCTCTTCTTCTCTTTTCTGTTCACCTTCATATCGAGATTAAACCATTCATATGTTCTTTCTTTCTAGTCAGGCCTCAAAATTCTGTTTTTAGAGGAAATTCTGAATTATGCTACGCTGTATATATTGTAATTCGAAATTCTTACGCTGTCTTCTATCATCAAAATCTTATTCATCATAATGAAGTTTTCAGGTCCTTACAGATACCATGAAGTAGTGACGCTGCAACCTTTTTTATTAAAGGAATTGCAGATGCTCTTTTTAAGGCATTCCCATCAGATCAAACTAGCATAAGCTTTATAAATGGAATTCGTTTTAATAAAAAAACATGGAAATGTTATCTAATCCTTTAGAAATCTCCATTTGTTGATGTTAACATGTTGAGAACGTATTTCTAGTTTAGTTCTGTGTTCAGCGTTAGTGTTGGAATTGATTAAATCTCTTTGGTGCATGAGTATGGATAATATTGCGGGTAGACATGCGTATCAAAATGAGAATTGTAGATTAAGCTGAATTTGTACGCCATCATTTGCCAAATTTTAGATATATTCAAAGAAAATTTATCACAGATATAAAGATAAATAAGTATTCTCTGAAACTACAACATATACAGCAGTTAATTTCAATGTCTATCAATATTTCGAACATATTGAATTGGTAATTAACATTTTTCTTCATTTGCGGTATAATTGTCAAACTTCCTTCTTTAATCATAAGTCGCATTATATTGTATTATAAATTACTTTATATAATATTTACAAACGGAAAAATATGTCCAGGGTAGCCTTAGTGGACATGGCATCTGCCCGGTAAGCGAAACACTGTGGGTTCCCAGCCCTGGACACTTTTATTTTTCCGGGTTATCATCACTCTTCACAATTGTTCACGCTTGTTCGGCGGTACATATACTAAAATTGGAACGATACAGAGAAGAATAGAATGGCCCCTGCGCAAGGATGACACGCAAAATCGTTAAGCGTTCCATACTCTTCACAATTCATTCTATCATACTTCATCCCTAAGGTTAGAAATAGTCGTTATTTCTCCTTAAAATAAATTTCGATTTTTCGTTCAAAAGAAACATTTGCGGTATAATTGTCAAACTACGTTCAACAATCATAAGCCGCATTATATTGTATTATAAATTAACATTTTACTAAAAGGTGTTTCAACGTGGCGTGTTCAAATTCCCGAGTATCCAAGAAGTGAGAAAGGTAGCTCAATGGAATCAACGCCCGAGATTAACTTTCAATTTGCCCAACTTCCCGATAACCGCGGTTCTATCTTGGGAAAACTTTTATCAAGTTTCTTTCCTCGGTGTTTTAAAGTCTCCCTTGTAGGGACTTAATCCTCCTGATCACCTCTGAATTAGACAGCTACGTCTATTTTGTTCTATACCTCGTTCCGTTGTCTGGAGTTACATCAATGCGTTACAAACTGCTATCTACCCACTGTTACATTTATTAGCTTTTTAATGTTATTAAATTACTTTTAAAATTCAATTTATATTACTTTTAGCTGAGATATGTTATTTTCTTTTATATAAAATTTAGGAATATAAATTTGCGAGGGATTTAAAACGATGTTGTTATTGTGTACAATGAAAAGTTCCAGATGTTTCCGTACATCTCTATCACTGTAGTCGCAATGTTATCTATCTTGGGTGTGTAAAGCTGCTGTTTTGGGTTTATGTCAATTTCTGTTGTTGTTGTCGTATCCAATAAAGAGCCTCAGATGTCTCTATACATCTATATCAATGCAGTCACAATGTCCTCTATCTTGGGTGTGTAAAGCTGCTGCTCTGGGTCCATGTCAATTTTCTGTTGTTTTCATGTCCAATGAAGAGCCTCAGATGTCTCCATACATCTATATCACTGCAGTCACAATGTCCTCTATCTTGGGTGTGTAAAGCTGCTGCTCTGGGTCCATGCCAATTTTCTGTTGTTTTTGTGTCCAATGAAGAGCCTCAGATGTCTCTTTGCATCTCTATCACAGTAGTCGCAATGTCCACTATCTTGGGTGTGTAAAGCTGTTGTTTTGAGTTCACTATCAATTTTCTGTAAAGTTGCGGCCATTGCTAAACATAAGAATATCTACGTATCGATGCATAGATACGCCTAATCGATATAAAGATAGTCAGCCTATTTCACAACACCAAATTCTATTCCTAAATTCATTAGAAACCAACCTACCATTCGAGCGTAATGGACAGACAAACAAACCTACTTTACTATTTATAATATATTAGCTCCTGTTCTATTGACGAATCATTATACCAGGTTTTCTCCTGTAGAAGGGCGTTCGTGCCTGAAAGCTAGAGAATAAAAAGGTTTTTGAAAATATACTTTTCCCTGGAGGTCTGATATTTTTACTCAATATAAGGGTATTCTAGTGGTTTATAATTTCCTCTTCATATCTAAAAAAACATTAGTAAAGAAAGAATACACACAATACTTTACAATTTGATTCCATTTAACTAAATTTACATACCAACCCTTTGTACATATATCAATTGTGTTGATATTTTTTCTCATCTAACTAACTTGCATACTAATTCTTGTACATATTTCAAATATCTTTCTTTTCTTTTATTTCAATGTTTAGTTTACCTTTTATGTGCAAGTGTCCCTAGAGAGACATCATAGCGCTCTAAGTCAAAATAAAAATAAGAATAATTGATATTAATTGAAAATTCCATAACGAAAAGTTTCCTCTTATGAATAATCATCTGAAAATCGACCAATAAAAATGACACATGGTTGAATGTCTGGCGGAATTATCCGTCAAGCACACCGATGGGTCAATGAAAAGTTGACACCCGACAATTTGGCCGATCCCCTGAGATACGGATTAATTCAGCGACGTCTTCCACTGGCGCAACCTAATCCTTTCCCCATCATTTCATCCTTGCGAAATCTCGCGAGTAATTTCTAAAATTGTCGAACCTGCTCCGCCTTATTCTGCCCCCATCAGATAGAATTTCTGGAAATCCTATTATATATCAGAAATTGAAGGTATCTGCTGTGTCAATAGCCAGATAGCTATCCTGGTGTCACAAAATGCTTGTTGGTCCCATACCAAATGTCTTCAAGGCCTACCGACCACCATTAGAATGCCGCTCCGGAAGCAAGGAAGCAGGGATCGGACTTGCCAATTTGGAAGCACGGTCCGCGTGACGTCACATATCTTTATTTACGTGGCGGCTAACCAAAATAGATGATTTTTGAGCCCCAATGGCCGCGTAAAGCGGAATATATAAAACCACTATGACCAGGCTGGGGAGGCTATGGACAGGGAACGATTATCACTACCCTGAAATACCGATTCTTCGTTAAAGTTATTCTAATTATTTCGATATTTAAGCACAAATATATTTGTTTGCGTCTTTAGAGAAACAATCCGTAGATACTGTATCAACAAGAGTTTCTGGAAGTGCTGAAGGCGTACAAATTGAATCGTAGGAAGAACTCACCGTGATAGAGACATAAATGCATGGTTACCCTGTCCTAGATGGCGATGATCTGGAGAGATATGCCAGGCTGAAGTCTACGTGCTTGCCCAGAAGAAGGCGAAAACTTCCTATTGACGCAAACAACTGTGATAATTTCGGAGGCGTACTCCTCATCCATAATTTAGCTCAATATGTTTATATGCTACCATATATTTATGACCAATATTGAGGCGTATTTTGATAATATTTTTTCGAGCATAAATGCAAGGTAGAAAGAAACAAACAAATAGAAATATAAGGAAGACAAGAAGGAAGAAAATATATAATAGATCACTATCCTGAAATGCCAAGTTTTTCGTTAAAGTTATCCTAATTATTTAGGTGTTTGAGCACAAAAATATTTTGTTTTTGGCTTCAGAGAAACAATCTGCAGATACTGTATTAAGAAAAGGTTCCGTAAATGCTCAAGACGTACAAGAAATATGTCGATAAATTGAATTGTAGAAAGAACGCGCCGTAGAGGCAAGGTCCAAGTCTTGTTAAAGTTATCCTAAATATTTCAATATTAGAGCACAAACATATTTTATTTATGGCCTTAAAGAAACAATCTGCAGATCCTGTATTAAGAAAGGTTTCCGTAAATGCTCAAGGTGTACAAGAAATATGTCGACAAATTGAATTGTAGGAAGAAGGCGCCGTAGAGACAAGATCCAAGTCTTGTTAAAGTTATCCTAATTAGTCTAATATTTAAGCACAAACATATTGAAAATCCTGTTGAAGGACTGAACAAGTCAGAAGCTTTAAAGTTTGCACGAGAAACTTAGCTCTGGAAGCTTTATTTTATAACAAACATATTTTGTTCACGGCCATAGAGGAATAACCCGTAGATTCTGTATTAACAAGATATTCTGGAAATGCTCAAGGCGTACAAGAAATATATCGACAAATTGAATGGTAGGAATAACTTCTTGCCGTGATAGAGACAAGGTAGAAAGAAACAAACAAAAGGTCATATAAGGAAGACAACAAGGAAGAAAAAAACCCCGGTGTCACAAAATGCTTGTTGGTCCCATACCAAATGTCTTCAAGGCCTACCGACCACCATTAGAATGCCGCTCCGGGAGCAAGGAAGCAGGGATCGGACTTGCCAATTTGGAAGCACGGTCCGCGTGGCGCCAAGTGAAGCTTGTCCTGGACAAAGAGGGACGATCATTACCTGGGCTGAATTGGGTGATGGACAAGTTGACCTTCACGCGACAAGCTTGCTCGTAAATCCTCGGGACACGGGACGAAATCCTCGGCGACATCGATTATCAATCATCTCTTTTGGACGATCGGCCTGTCTGGACGAACGGACTTTCCCAGGAACATTTGCTTCAGATGATATACAGTATACTTGTAACGTCTTAAATAGCTTAGCTTTATTTAAATGTCTTAGCTTGGATTTCATTATAGAAATCTATTGTGGTATAAGTTTTTTGATGTACAGTTAAACCTGTCTATAGCGCCCCCTTCTTGGGACTTACCAAAATAGGGTGCTATAGACAGGTCACTTTTAATGTAAATCGCATTGCACTACGTATTTAAAATCGGGCGCTATAGAGAGGGAGGCGATATTTAGAGAGGGCGTTATAGACAGGTTTAACTGTATATTGAAAGCGTTAATCAAGAATTTAGTTTGGACTGTGTGTGTTCACGTTCACGACACACTTTCACTTCAATAGTGGATAGCTAAACTTGACTGATGACATTTGATGGTAGACGCTTCTATCACCAATGTGATAAGCCATGAGAGAATTCAAATAATTATAACGACACTTAGTGGAAAATAACCTCGACATTTCATCATTGTTTCAATATACCAATGGAAGAATTCCAATAATCCATTGATAGTCTATCCGAATGGAAAAGAACTAGATGATTTCATCATTGTTACAATATATCAGCTGGAAAATAACTTAATCTTTTTTGTAATTCTTTTTATCTCTGAATATGAAGATTTAATAGATTTTAATCATATTGTTATCATGCTTCATCTCTATAGAAAGAGTAACACCTATATGTCTAACATCGAGAGCATATCCCAAACTATAATAAAATTAAAGAAACAAAATTATACAAATCTCTGATATTGGAAATTCTAAATAAGTTTATTCAAATTGAAATTCATTTCTATAAAATCACTATCAATAAAGTCTTTCACTGAAATATTCAATATTCGACCAAATTCTGGTTCGTTTCCAAGATGACTAACGTGGCAACGGCACCCATTTTCCAATGAAGAGTAAAGATAAAGGATATTGCGACTGCTATGATAGAGATGTATGGAGACATCTGAGGCTCTTCATTGGACACGATAACAACAACAGAAAATTGACATGGACCCAGAACAACAGCTTTACACACCCAAGATAGAGGACATTGCGACTGTTGTGATAGAGATGCATGGAGACATCTGAGGCTCTTCATTGGACACGACAACAACAGAAGATTGACATGGACCCAGAGCAACAGCTTTACACACCCAATATAGAGGACATTGTGACTGATGTGATAGAGATGCATGGAGATATCTGAGACTCTTCATTGGACATGACAACAATAACTGAACTATTCATATCTTTAAGACAACGATAATCTGCCTATTTGCTATAGGAGAAGGAACACGATTGTACAAGCTTTCGGGCAAGACGCCTCATCTACAAGTACAGAATGAAACAAGTAACAAGGGTTTATATCTACACCAGTGCCACTCTTGTAATTTCTACCCGTAAATGGGCGTCTTGCTTGTACCAAAGCTTCTACGATCGTCTACTTATAAGAGAATCTCTTTTCTCCAACTTGTGTTTCTTCTCCTAATCACAAGTTTCTTTGATGACATTGACAAAGACGATATCAGTCATTTTGATCCTTAAAACAACGTTAAGAACTTCCAATCGTCTAACTTATCGTCTACGTTCCTAACATCGAAGGTATACCTCAAAAGGAAAAAAAGATTCAATGAAGGCAAACACATTGCTATACTGTATAGTTAAACAAGGACTTAGTTTTGTATTTACCTAGTTAATTAACTATTACACATTAACACAAGGGCATTTCTAATTGGGTAATTGAGTGGGTTGCAATCAACTCATCAAAGGTAATTTGTCACCGTTTATGGTTTAATTTACAATGTAGCAATATATACTACGCTTTTTTTAATATTTATTTTGTTCATATACCTGGATACATAATTCAATTATATCGATTCTGTTAGAATTCAAGTCTATCAGAAACACCATATTATTCCTGCGGAGAAACTGAACAAACTGCTCTTCAACTTATCTATGACTGTCCGAACTTTACAGAAGTGAGACATCGATTGTTCCCTGATCTAAATGATTTAGCTCTCTTACATCAGCCACTTTGTCTATATACATTTTATGAAATCTGTCGATTAATATACATGTAGATTTGTAAATATTTAATTCTAAGTTCTAATTTATTTGTTGTTTTGTTTCCTCTGTAATATATAGGCGCAAATATTTTAATATCGCGTCTGGTTGATTAATATATATTTTTTTAAATCACAATATGACCATTCTCTATCTTAGATCTCTATCTAAGACTCGATCTTATGTACCGGAGTATACATATATAGAATGTGGTGAGAAAAACCTCTGTATTAAGAATGAGACAAAATAATAGCACATATTTGTTGTAGTTTAAATCCTTTAATGGTCTGTAAGGATCTTTACAAATCTTTAAAAATATCAAACATAATTAGATATTTTGTTAGTTAACACACCTCACACATTCACACACATTGAGCGTAACCTTTATATTAAACGAATTTGGATTCTTTATATGCGTTCATATATATTTTAAACAATCTATCTCTCTCTATCTGTAATTCTGATTGAAGAGCCAATATTATCAATGGCTATATAAATGTGAAATTGAAGAATCTTTGTACTGACGAAGAAATGTGACGGTTCAAGCTTTTAACAGGCATTCCTCGACTAATTGGCCATTAGAGAATGGTCTTCTAGACCTACTAAAAGGGAAAAGCTTCTGCAATGTGTAAGAGCATATATTCGGCAGTTCGAATTGATGTAGCCTGTACGGTGTGCGGCCATATAAGTAGTGCAGATCAAATTACAGAAAGTCTACGGTGTGCGGCCGTATAAGTAGTGCAGTTTAAATTACAGAAAGTCTACGGTGTGCGGCCGTATAAGTGGTTCAGTTTAAATTACAGAAAGTCTACGGTGTGCGGCCGTATAAGTAGTGCAGTTTAAATTACAGAAAGTCTACGGTGTGCGGCCGTATAAGTAGTACAGGTTAAATTACAGAAAGTCTACGGTGTGCGACCGTATAAGTGGTTCAGTTTAAATTACAGAAAGTCTACGGTGTGCGGCCGTATAAGTGGTGCAGTTTGAATTACAGAAAGTCTACGGTGTGCAGCCGTATAAGTAGTGCAGGTTAAATTACAGAAAGTCTACGGTGTGCGGCCGTATAAGTGGTGCAGTTTAAATTACAGAAGGTCTACGATGTGCGGCCGTATAAGTAGTGTAGTTTAAATTACAGAAAGTCTACGGTGTGCGGCCGTATAAGTAGTGAAGCTTAAATTACAGAGAGTCTACGGTGTGCGGCCGTATAAGTAATGCAGTTTAAATATAAAGGAATTCTACGATGTACAACCGCAGAAGTATGGTAGCTCGTTTTAAATAAATTCCCGTAGAATTTAAGTAGTTCGAAATCAGCATGCATTAACGGGTATGCGATCGCAGAGGTGCTGGCTTTCGATTTGAAAAAAATTATACTGCGTACGGCAGTAAAAGTTAGATAGTTTAGAAAAATAATTCTCTATGGTGTAGATCTGTGAAGCTACGGTAGTTCAAATTGAAGAAGCACATACGCTTCACCGTATTATAAGTGCCAAAGTTCGAATTGGAGAAACCTTTACTGTGTACAGCGCTATCGTTTATAAAACAATATTGCTGTTATGTTTGTAATCAATGGTTAGTTATAATTCCTGTCTACGTAGCGATTGGAAGACCTAGAAGACCATTTCTAATGGCCTATTAGTCTAAGAATGTCGAGTCGTAGCGATTAGAATCAATTGAATAAGGAAATCTATGAAACAAACCTGGAATGCTAATATACAGGAAATTTAGTAGAAATAGTCGAACTATAGCTTCCAGCCTGTACTTCTCTCCTCTCTTAGTATTGAATTGATCAGGTTTTATTGTATCAATGAAATGATTTATCATATATTCCCCAGAAGTATGCGACGCGACCGTCAAACTAATTAAACAACCCCTCCTTCTGTAAAATATCTGCCAAACTATACAATTTACATCCCTATCCTATTTTACATATCTCCATATCAACACATTGATGGTGGCGGTGTTTATATCCATGGTTAAACCAATTCCTGTAGTCCACTCCTCTCCAATTTTGCGATGGTAGTTATAGGCCAAATACATTGATTTTTGTCATCATATTTCTGAATTACACCATGAAGGAAGTTACCTATTAGCAATATTTTATGCGTAAAAAAATTTCCAAATACGATTATATAAGAAACATATCGTTCAAGATTTCGGGCAAAACGCCCATCTACGGGTACAGAATGATCTTGTAAAAGGCCATCTTGCCCGAAAGAAAGATTGTACGATCGTTTTCTTATGTATAAAGAATTTCTTCTTTCCGATCTGTGTTTCTACTTTAATAGCAAATAGGAAGATTATATTTGCAGGCAAAGTCAGACTTTCACCAAAGTGTGCCTAGATCATGGTGCCATGATCAACGAAAGCTGCACTCCTACACCCCATTCCATGAACTCATGGAATTCATGTAATCTTTACACAAGGGGATAAGAAACAACAACAAACAACAGATTATATTTGTCTTAATATTGAACAATTTGTAGCAAAGAATGCTCTGTCATGCGCAAAGGCAGTTAGAAACCATATGGCTAAAATTTGCAATACATTATTCGACTTAAAAAATCATTTTAGTCGTAGTATATTCAGATTTATACTTACTGTACACATTTTAGAAAAGCCTTAACGTCTCATTGTAGAATCTGTACAAAACGAACATCTTTTCAATTTCTAAGTATCTACTCCACTATAAATACTATTTGTAGATAATCTTCTTAGTAAAAATATGGTTTTTGATGTTGTAATAATATTCTAGAACGCGTTTTCAGCATTATTGTGAATCTGTTCCAATATAACCGATACTTAGACGCTTGATGTTTGAATTAGCATTACAATACGCTGAACAGTCTGTAGTAACGAAGGGCTGTGCCACACTTCACTCTGTTCTAATATTTGGGGGCCATTTTTTTAATGAGAGAACGCCTACAAAATACACCGTAGTTTTCATGCGTGATAATTGTATATAAAACTACATTTGAAAATTATCCCGCATGTGTTTCTTTTGAACGAAAAATCAAAACTTATTTTAAGGAGAAATAACGATGTTTTCTAACCTTAGGGATGAGGTATGAAAGAATGAATTGTGAAGAGAAATGATAAACTGAAAAATAAAAGTTCCACGGATGGGAATCGAACCCACAGTGTTCCGCTTACCGAGCATTTGCCATGTCCACTAGGCTACCCTGAACATTGTATATAGCTAAAATATTGAAGACGTAGGTAGTTTCCTATACGTTCAATATGGATTGAAAGAGGATTTAACAAACCTATTTCAAGTATAAATGGTCACAAAGAGTTTAGGCATATTGGGGTTAATATATTGTGGATAATGTGTATGAATTATGGAGCTTAATTTGCTAATAAACAGAATGCAAGTTAGTTTAACTTCGGAGTTTAGTCCCATGTCGGTTTCCCCAGCTATAACCTTGAGAAGGTCATAGGAAGTGTCGTTCTAGAGTTGTAATTGAGATAGTAAACTGTATATATGGCATAAATGATATCTATTCTAGTAGCATAGATCTTAATATTCATTCTAAGCATATGTACGGGATATTTAATTAGAGAGGAGCATCGATTGAGATGGGAAATGTGGTGAATGTGGTGGTGTATCGATCCATATACGGTCCCTTGTGGTGTGGTAGGACAGCGAGGTCGAACTTCTTCCAGTTTTAGGAAGTTGGAGCCTCGCGCGGATTGGTGGAAAAGTGAAGCTCCTGGACCAATCAAATAAAAACTTTTCCCCCCTTTCTATCGGCTGCCATATTTAAAATTGTATGCGCGCGCATCCGATCCAATTTGGGCGTCCAATCAGAAAGCAGACTGGATCCACGCCTCCGTAAAAACTGCCTGGGATGATAATAAAGAGGAGGGGATGAATTGGATGCACAGCGTATATTTTTAGTTATTAAATGTTTTGAAGGGGGTGCACCGGGGAAGATGAGAAAGATTTTCTTTTTGAAAAAAAGAAAGATATGCTGAATTGTAATTTTAAAGTGGGCTGTTTGGGGGATGATGAGGAAATGATAAAAAATAAAACTAAGAAGAAATAAAAATTGTCGCCTCTACCTAAAATATATTAACCCTATTTTCAATAATATATCTGAACGTATGTGATATATCTGAACGTATGTGATACGTATGCGTCCCTAAACTGATTCATAAAACCTCAAAACTAACCAACACCGATTTTTTTCTATATTCTTACATTAAAAAAAGAATAATTAGCTTAATTTTGTGGTTCACCTTTTTATGAGTTTTTTTTTTAACCTGTTGTGGATAATTACATTTGAATTTTTAATTCGTTTTTCTCAAATATCCGTAATTCTCTTTCTTTATCTCTCCTTCTTTCAAACTAATATAAGCAAATGTAATATGCATCATACACAATATAATATAGAATTATTATGGATATAAAATTATTCTGTTACTATAGATAATAACGCGCGTAAAATGTGTCTTATTTAAACTTGGAAAAACAAAATAAGATATAATCATAATATCAATGACCTCTAGATATCTTGAAGGTCATTACATTTAATGTCAAGACCATAAACCCTATCTATACCTGCTCAAAACATTGATTACCTTTAGAAATGTTGAATGTTATTGCGTTTTTAGTTAGGATAATCGATTCTTTCTAGTTGATTGATTTCTTTGAAACATTAAAAAACTTGAAGAACATGATGTTATAGTTCTTCAAATAAAAGATAGTCAGTAAATCTTTTTATTATCTCGACGTTTCAACAAAAATCTTTTGTCCTCGTCAGGAGCGAACAAAAATTAAAACATTTGGTAAAGCGTTAGAAATTATTCTAAGACTGCAAGGGCGTTCTCACGCGGTATTTCAAATTTTGTACATCAAATTATAATTATATAGATATACTTGTTATTTTATCAATTTATAGTTAAAATGGTAATAACTTTGACATTTTCGCTGTGGATTTTAAACTAGTGTCTTTCTAGAGTTGTAATTGATATAGTAAACTATCTATGTATATATGGCATGTATATAGCATATATGGCGTGTATATGGCATAAATGATATCTATTCTACTAGCATATTTACTTTTACAATAACCTTTACACTTTGGCTATGGATTTTTAACTAGATCATAGATTAAAATGTATTGTGATTGACACTTGTACAATGTATTTGTTTAACACAAAGATTTGATTTTCGTCTTTATTCCAATAGTTATTAATTCGTGGAAACAGATACCTAGTAGCATATATACTTTTAGAATAACTTTTACACTTTGGCTGTGGATTTTAAACTAGATCATTAATTGTAATGTGCTGTGATTAACTTGTACAATGTATATGTTTAAAACAACGATTTGATTTTCGTCTTTATTCGAATGATTAGTGATTAGTTCGGAATAACAGATACCTATTAAACTTGATGCTTTCCTTTACAGAATGCTTTCCTGCCAAACTTAATAGATATAATAAAATGCTAAATCCTGAACATTTTTTCTAATCAAAGAGATACGATAGACTATCATTGTCATTCCAATCCTCTATTTGACTTATCTCTAAGTACCAAAATAAGGATGCACCGTAAATTCAAAGATCTGTTTCAAAAAGCTGGACGCGCCGTTGTTCATCTGCAAATTCCCTAATGTCACTTCACTATCCATTCATACACTGCGTGACATTGAAAATGGAACACCAAGAAATAGTGGCCAGAAAGTGATGAAACTCGGCAGACAGAGAGAGACAGGGACGAACAATAAGTGATCTTTATTTCAAAATGATAGTCATAATACAAAGCGAGAACGGCGTCGGCTTAGTAGCAAGTAGGACCACCGCGGACGGCGATGCACGCAGCAACACGTCTAGGTAGAGAGTCAATCAGAGTACGGATGGCGTCCTGAGGGATGGCTCTCCATTCCCTCTCAACCATTTGCCACAGTTCGTCTTCTGAACGCGGGGGTGGCAAGGCATGCAAACGGCGTCCAATGATGTCCCAGACGTGCTCGATTGGTGAGAGATTAGGAGAGTACGGTGGCCAGGGAAGCATCTGTACATATTGCAGAGCTTGTTGGCTAATGCGAGCAGTGTGCGGTCGGGCGTTATCCTGCTGATAAAGGGCATTGGGTACCCCCTGAAGGTAGGGGAGTGTCACCGGTCGCAGCACATCATCAACGTATCGTTGGGCCGTCATAGTGCCCTGAATACGAAGTAAAGGTGACCTGGAATCATACGCGATTGCGCCCCAAACCATGATTCCACGTTGTCGCACGGTGGGGCGTTCCAAAATTGCTGCCGGATTGAACCTTTCTCCACGTCGACGCCACACGCGTACACGGCGACTATCACTGGACAAGCAGAAACGCGACTCATCTGAGAACGCGACCCTGTGCCATTCCGTCATCCACGTTGATCAAGCCCGGCACCATTCCAAACGTTTTCGTGGGGTCAATGGCAGTCTTCTTAGCGGACGGCATAAGTGCAAGCCATTAGCAACCAATCGACGGGAAATGGTTCTGGTCGAGATGGAATGATCTAGGGTGTCTTGTACATGTTGCAGGATGGCGGTACAAGTGGCTTGTGGGGCCGCCACTGCTTGTCGAGGATACGCCGATCCACACGTGCTGACGTCACTCTGGTTGCACCGACATTCCTATAAATTGCCACATTTCCTTGTTCCAACCATCTTCTCCACAGTCGGTGCACCGTGGACGCACCAAGGTGTGTATCAGCTGCGATTTGACGTATGGACCAACCTGCCCTTTTCAGTCCGATCACCATGCCCCTCGTAAAAGCGTCTGTCTGCTTGAACTGCCTCCGTTTACGATGACCTGGCATTCTCTGTTATTACACGTGTCTTTTGACACAAGAACAAAATTTCTACAATGATTTTCCTTGAAGAAATAAGGACACGAATACTGTCCTTTCTGCAAGTTCCTTCCCTTATATCTTACTCCATGTGCGCACGAGAGCTGCGCATTTCACATCATTTGCATAACTCGGTTAGGCGCGTCTACCCTGAAATTTGCATAATTTTCTGGCCACTATTTCTTGGTGTTCCATTTTCAATGTCACGCAGTGTATAAGCATTGGCTACTCTTGTTAAAAACGGCCTTTTCATTGTTTCAGATATTTTCTATCAGATATGTATTCCAATATAGCTTTATGAATAGTTCAAATTAATTTTGACATCTAATACTTATACACGCGTATTTTTTTCTTTTAATTGTTCTTTGATTGTGGCATATGGTTTATGTAAGTCTTCTATTTCTAGTAATAAATTTTCATCAAATATAGTAGTCGTGTCTTGTTGCTCCATGTAAAGGGGGGTGCCATTGCCCTTTTAATCAGCCAGATTTCAGAGTTCCCTGTTCACGGTTACCGTAGCGGCTCGGGGCTTACGACACCGTACTTCGCCCTACAGGGCAGTCCCTTACTTTTGCTGCTTTTCATCGAATATAATATATATATAATAGTTGGTTCGAACATGCTAAATACAATTCATATATCACACTACTATGATTATTGAAAACCTTTAAGGAAATGACATGTTGCTTGTATTGGCGTTCACTTGTTACCCAACATATAATTATTGTGGTGGTGTATTTTCCAATGATTTTGTTTCTCCATGGAAAGAGGGAGGTGCCATTGCCCCGTTAGTCAGCCACATTTCAGAGTTCCCTGTTCACGGTTACCGTAGAGGCTCGGGGCTCACGACACCGTACTACAGGACAGTCCCTTACTTGTGCTGCTTCTTCCGCCCACCACGTAGAGGAGGACTTCTGGGCATTGTAATTGGAAGAAATAGATTGCATCAATTGTCTTCTCACTTGCAGCTGACGAAGCTATGGCATTATTCAAGAACTAGATTGACTTGTGAAAATTTGTCTTATTTGTTTTTGTCTCTTTCTCTCTGGACTATCGCAAGCTCATTAGCATATTTCTCATTAGACTGTTCCTTCAAAGTAATTCAACTTCTTTAATAACATTGCGTCTTGTAATTCTTTAACTGCTGTTCTATATTATACCCATAAAATATTATTGGTAGGACTTTTTTTATAAATGAATACATATACACAAATGGACGTAGCAAATATTAACTTAAATTAGCCTATGTAGTCGCGGTTTTACTAGGGATAATTGCGTCGATTTACATTTTAAACAGAAGCAGTTATAAACATATTATACAAAAAAAATATTTAAAACCTGATCCTTACAGGTTAGAAATATAATCATAAATATATTTATAAAAATGGTTAAATCTTTGACAATTATCTCTAGTATTTACAAATTGATATAGATCTACAACATTATTTACTGTCTGTTGTCTAGTTCTAAAGAAGAGTAACATTCCAACAGCAGGTGTTTCGAGTCCTGGGTTTCCTTGCCACAATGACAGCTAGAGTCCTCAACCGCTCCAATTGTTTATAAAAATCTCTTTAAATTTACCGTGTTTCGCTGTAAACTGGGTATTATAAAAGTTATAACGGAAAAATGATGGAAACCCGTACGGGGAAAGGTTTTAGATATGAAGCTATGTTAATTGTCATTGTCTAGTCTATCTAGTGTAACCTGTCTCTCTCAACAAGCCAAGAAGACATCGCGGCGGGAAGTCCCCGAGCCGATAAAGAGTTGGATATGAAGGCTCGTTAATGGATCATTGTCACCGTGAGAAGACCGTAAATTTCAGCCTCGGCGCTAAAGTGATTTTATAGGGCCTCGAAGAATGTACTCGGGGGAGGGGTTTACAATGCTACAAGCCTTCCTTCCCAGCTATCCTGTCATAGAATGCCATAGGATCTTACAAATATAGTACATACTCTGCAATAAATTCGTACAATTAATGTAATGTGCATTTTGACATAACAATACTCATATCGCTAAGTAGATACATTTTGTAAATATTTGATAGAAATGTTTTACTTTATTTTCTCTATTCTTCCTTGATAATATCATATGACTATTCTCTGTTCAAATCAATAATTAGCTAAGGTTAGAGAATAATACATGTTCATCCCTGCCTTAGCAATTTCGTAAAATCAACAAGCAATACAGGGCCAGGACTCTTTTAATCTATCTTTGTTTATCTAACTTTCGGGCCAACATGTCCTTCAACAGAAGAACTAGAAAATGACTTCAGCTAACTATACACTATGTTAGCCCGAAACTAGAACATAACTGGACAGAATCTTTCTTTTTTATGCTAGAAAAACAGATATTCTCTGACCTTTTATTAAAATCATTAAGCATTACAGGGTCAGATTTCTTTAACTATTTTTTAAGAAACCTAACCTAGGATAACTAGAAGTATGACTTCCAGATAACTATACATGCCTCTGAGGGTATAGCGGCGTGTATAGTCAGCTGGAAGGCATACTTCTAGTTTTCCTGTTGAAGGGCATTTTGGCCCGAAATTAAAAAATAACTTAACTAGGCAGAATCTTTCTTTTTTTATGCTAGGAAAACAGATTCTCTGACTTTTTATTCAAATCATTAACGGAAATATCTTTATTTACGATGCTGCTAACCACAATGAATGATTTTTGAGCCCCGATGGACGCTTAAAATCATTAAGCATTACAAGGTTAGATTTCTTTAACTATGCCCTAACCTGGCCCTGAAACCTGCCTTAGAATGATTGTTGATTTTAATAAAAAGTTAGACAATTACCGTTTTCCTATCATAAGAATGAAAGATTCTGCCCAGTTGAGAAATCACTCCCTAATCAAAACTAACTCTATATATGGTCCACACGGTCTCAACTTCCACCATCCAATATTTGTCATCACCAAGGTCGGAAGAAAGCTATCGAACTGTTTTCAAATTATTTTTTTCAAATCATAGAAAGAAGGAAGATGTAATCTCTAGTCACAATTAGTAGACTTTTTCTAATTGGCTTCTAATTAACGGGAGAAATGTGGCTTAAAGGATGGTTGGTTTGTGAATAGGAAATTAAAATAATACATGGAGAATAATTACTTGGTATTTGACATAGATTCTACTCTGTACTAATTAGGACAGTCTCACTCCCTTTACCTTCTCCGTATTTCACATTGAGGTGAATTTAGTAAAGGAGAATTGTTGACTGCAAGTTTTTAAACGGAGCATACAAGTGTCTCCCACCTTTCTAAAATCAAATTTGAAATGATTTGAAAAATGTCTTCACTAAGGCTAAAGCTTTGGTAGTAAAACCTATCTCCCCACATTGCTGTTTGTTGGCAGTTTTACAATTCAATCCTTAGTTTTTGGGGGTTCAGTGGAAGGATGATCTGAACCGTTGGCTTACGACCGCTACGACCCGGGTTCGATTCCCGCATTGGGCACTTTTTTCTTTTCACTTTAACTTACCTTCTTCGTTGACGTTACAGTACATACCAATATCCTGTACCTATATCTAATGTGTTTAACATCGTAAAGATAGAGGCTGCCTGACCGTCATTCATAGTTCTTCAAATTAAAGATACTTCGGCCAGTAAATCTTTTTTTATTGTCTCTTTTTTATCCCATAAATTACTAGAATTTATATTTAGATATAATATGTTATCCATCTCATTTGATGATATGAGAAAAAAAGTTTATAATAATATCATATCTATTGGTGTTAATGTTTCATCAGTGCTTGCTCATCTTAAAAACGGAAGGTTTTACTAGCTTGGTTAGGTTGAGATATTACATCCACCTTTGAAATACAAACTTGAATGTTTGATACCAAACAAATATCTAATAAAAAATATTTACTGGCCGAATTATCTTCAATTTAAAGAAGGCTAAAGAGGTAAAGCAAGTTGTTCCAATGGTACTAACAGGTATATGATGGGAGAAAGATTATACATTATAAAAAGATTTTTGTCAAAACGACCATATGAAACGACGAAACGACAATAGAAAGAAAACGAACAAGACGAAAAGACAATAAAAAAATATTTATTTGCCGAAGAATCTTTAATTTGAATAAATTTTTAACATAATAAATAAAGAATCTAGTATTTGGTTTATTTTCTCATTGTGTGTTATAATTGGCTAAAGGTAGTACATCTGTATCTACGTGTTGAAAGGCATGTTAGCCCGAAAGAAGAGAAATAAAAGAAATGAGAAAAGAAACCAAACCTTTAATCCCTTATTGAATATTTCAAAATGTAAAAGCAGTAAAGAATTATTTTAATATATAATGTAAATAGAACGATATATACAGTTAAACCTGTCTATAGCGCTCCCTCTTGGGACTAACCAAAATAGGGTGCTAAAGAGAGGAGGTGCTATAGACAGATCACTTTTAATGTAAATCGCATCATACTACGTATTTAAAATCGGGCGCTATAGAGTGGAAGGCGCTATTTAAAGGGGGCGCTATAGACAGGTCACTTTTAATCTAAATCGCATCGTACTACGTATTTAAAATCGGGCGCTATAGAGAGGAAGGCGCTATTTAAAGGGGGCGCTATAGACAGGTCACTTTTAATGTAAATCGCATCGTACTACGTATTTAAAATGGGGTGCTATAGAGAGGAAGGCGCTATAGACAGGTTTAACTGTATATATATATATATTCCAATATAAGTTCTAAGATCTCTACATATAACAAACTTCAGTTATTATATCGTATTTACGATGTCTTACAAGAATTCTGGCCATTTCTAGGTTTTCTATTTGGTTAGATCGAAATCCCTCTTAGAGGAAAAATGTAAATCCATTTATTAGACTAGTTTTATAATGCTAGATATAATGTTTTGAAAATAAAAGACATTTCGGAAAGAAGAATATTAGAAAAAAATGAAATTCTGGCTGAAATTTCTGTTATTTAAAGAAATATGAATTCCGGCCAGCCAACCTCTATCTTCAATATGTTTTCTAATACATTGAAATCTAAAAATTGTCTAACTTATTACAAGAAGGGATGTATGTTGGAATTTGAAAGGTAATACTCTTTTTGAGATTGTTCGACGAGAAGTACAATCGTTTTTCTTCAATTTATCTATTTTTATTGTGATACACCGAATCATTATTATCATTTTCAATATATTTGAATTTGAACCATCTTAATAAAGCTTTTTGTTGTTGTATATACCGAAATACCTTTAAAGCCAATTTGTTTGTTATTTAAGCTGAATTGCACAATAAGCCAGGCTGACGAGGAACAAAAGCCCAAAATGCGTATATGGTTAGCCTTTCTTAGGTCTAAATACATATAGTTTTTAGAGGAAGAAGAATAAATTAATTTAGTAAAAGGAGGAATTTGAATAAGTAAAAATGTACAAGTTAACAGCCTCTGTATAAGCCATATGTACCAGATGAGGTAGCATCCAATCCATTATAATGTCTGGATATTGTTGCACCAGGTTGCGGTTTGGCAGACTCTTCAACCTTGATTCTCTCCTATGCCGGGTCATGTATCTTACCAGAGCGTGTTTCAACCATCCTACAAATTTATATAAGTGGAGATAACTCTACTTTAAGTAGCCTCCAGAATAATTTATTTATTTCTCACATCAAAGAGAGCAGTGAAGTCACACAGTGTACCGAAATACAAATGGCGATTCTATAATACATATATTCTGTTTATAATACATATATTCTGTTTAATAAAATAAATAAATAAATATAATATATAAATTTGAATATAAAATATATGAAAAATAATATTACAAATTAAAATAGGTTCATTAGCCATGATACAAAAAGGTAACGGAGCAGCGATAAATTGGCGAGGCAAAGACCTGCGGTCGTATAGTTAATGGATCCTTAATGAGGGTTCTCCCTAATTAATATTACGACATATCTTTCTGGTTCCGGGATGTACAGCGTGGACACTTTATACATATGTAATAGATGTCAATCTACTCTATAGGAATTGAATAAGGCAACAGGTTTCTGATGATGTGAGTTTTCTTTTCATTTTTATTGTAATCTTAAGATTTCGTGGAATATCGCCCTCCTACAGGAATAGAAAATGGACAAAAATGAAATGCCGTTTGATTCTAACTAAAATATTTTGTTAAGTATCTAAGGGCGTTTCATTATTTTCATTTTGATTGCAATCTCAAACTTTCATGTATTACCACCCTTCCACAGGAGTACAAAAAGGAGTACATCGCCTGGAGGAGAACACTCGCGCGCCGAGGATGCCTCCCCTCATCCTCTATTATATACCTTTTTGTACATATTTTAATTTTCCTATTTATTATTATATTATTTTACTATTATAACTCTCTTTGAGTGTAAATATTGACAAGATGTCAATAAAAGTTGTTTTAATTGTCTAAGGAGTACAAAAATGAACAATAATAAAACGCTGTTAGGTATTAACTGAAATTTTTGTTAAGTATCTAAGGGCGTTACATTATTGTCATTTTTATACTCCTGTAAAAAGGTGGTAAAGCCTGAAAGCTTGAGATTACAATCAAAATGAAAATAAAATCTCCAGAAACCTATTGTATTATTTAATTTGACTTTATACATATGGATAACGTCCTGAATTCTGGATTTTTTTTTGTTTGAACATTTTCGATCATAAACTTAGTATTATTAATTGATACCTCGTAATCTAATAAATTAAAGTCCAGAAAAGTTGCAACAAAATTTGATTCTCACAATAAGTATATTTTTTATTTAAAAAACGCTAGCTTTCAAGAGATAATCGCTCTTCAACAGGCTTACTATAATATCGACTTTATCCTACCAGAAATATTTACAAAAACAAACGCGCGCAGCGTGGATATTTATAACTGAAAATTTTTATAACTGAAATTATTCAGTTATAAATATCCACGCTGCGCGCATTTGTTTTTTGTAAATATTTCTGGTGGGATAAAGTCGATATTATAGTAAGCCCGTTGAAGAGTGATTAACGCTTGAAAGCTAGCGTTTTTTAAATAAAAAATATACTCATTATGAGAATATATTTGTAATTTTAATACTTTTTTTCACAATTTTATCGTGAATAAAAATTTGATCCGTTAATAAATACGATTTAAAAATTAATGATATAAGTATCTAAAGAGAGTATATTGCCCAAATCACCGTAGAAACCAAGAATCAAGAAGAAAAGAAAGAAAAAAAAAGAGCAAGCAGAAGAAAAGGAAAGCAAGAAAAGTGTGTGACGACCTTTGAACTTGCCGTGAAACAATGACTGAGATGACATTTCCATAAATTCCCCCTCTATCACCAGCAGATATAAATCCCCAGTAGGTAGGCAGCTTGTCCGTCTTTTACTTTTCTTTTTTAACCTCGCTCTCTCTCTTTCTACCTGTCGCAGTTTTTTAACGTCTTACTTCCTGTTCCGACAGCAGTCCCATAAAATATCGTCAAACAAATTGGCCATGTCCATCCGTATAATTCAGTAGTGGATACATCGTGGAAATTTGAGCGGTATGATTAGCACGAGCTGTTCTTTTATCCTTATGGTTGGGAGGTGCTGTATCCTTTAGTTAATTGAAGAGCTAGGTGTTTGAAGGCTTAACGTTTTATTCTCAAATAAGAGAAACTTCAGAGAATTTCTGAAAGGACCATTGGTGACAAGATGACTTCTTTTTAAACCTCTCTTTCTTTTTCTACCTGTCGCGGTTTTTTTTTTTTTAATTCCTGTTCCGACAGCAGTCTCATAAAATTTCGTCCAACAAATTGGCCATGTCCAACTGTATAATTCAGTATTGGATACATCGTGGAAATTTGAGCGGTATGGTTAGCATAAGCTGTTCTTTTATCCTTATGGTTGGGCGCTTTATCCTTTAGTTAATTGAAGAGATGAATGTTTGAAGTATCAGCGTTTTATTCTCAAATATAAGAAACATTTCTCCTCATATCTAAATACTTTATTGAAAAAGGGTCGGATACTTATTTCTGAAGGGACCATTGATAGCAAGGTGACTCTTCTTTTTTTAATCTCTCTCTCTCTCTCTTTTTCTACCTGTCGCGTTTTTTTTTTTTTTTTAATTCCTGTTCCGACAGCAGTATCATAAAATTTCGTCAAATTGGCCATATCCATCCGTATAATTCAGTATTGGATACATCGTGGAAACTTAAGCGGTAAGATTATTTGACAATTAAAACAAGTTTATTGACATCTAGTTAACAGCACAAGGAGAGTTTATAATTAGAATAAAAAATAAAGAGAAATATGTACACCAGTTGAAGCCTTCTCCGAAGGAACGTCTGGATCCTATCAGGAGCTACAAGCCTTCTTGAGTTCGGACAAGCCCTTGCCAAATACGGAGTTCTTGTTTTGAGCGCTATGATTAGCACGAGGTTTTCTTTTATCCTTATAGCTGAGGGGCGTTTTATCCTTTACCTAGTTGAAGAGATGAATGTTTGAAGGCTTAGCGTTTCATTCTCAAATAAGAGAAACATTTCACATCAAGATTCAAACACCTTATTAAAGAAAGGTGACATACTCATTTCTGAAGGGACCATTTGTAACAAAGTACTGCCGAGTATAACAATACGCTAGGTTAGATCAGGTTAGGTTAAGTTTTGATACTTGAATTCATTATATAGATTTGTTAAAGTTATTAAAAAATATTTTTGTTTGTATATCTCTACTTCACATTGTTAAGCCAGTAGAAGAGCTTCGTTGCTCGAATGATCGTTTTTCCAATAAATAAATAAATAAACAGGTGTTGTTAAAAATTTAAATTAATTTGTAAATAAGTTCTGATACATTAAATTAGGTTAGGTTTGGCTAGTTTGCAAGGTAATTTTAGGTTATCTTAGGTTGATTTTGATATGGAACAATCTGTCCAAGTAACACGGCCCCTGTACGCCGGTCGCTACACAAGGCCAGCCAACTGACCACCCAATCTGTCCAAGAACACGGCCCCTGTACGCCGGTCGCTACACAAGGCCGGCCAACTGACCACCCAATCTGTCCAAGTAACACGGCCCCTGTACACCGGTCGCTACACAAGGCCGGCCAACTGACCACCCAATCTGTCCAAGTAACACGGCCCCTGTACGTCGGTCGCTACACAAGGACAGCTAATTGACCACCCAATCTGTCCAAGTAACACGGCCCCTGTACGCCGGTCGCTACACTAGGCCGGCCAACTGACCACCCAATATGTCCAAGTAACACGGCCCCTGTACTCCGGTCGTTACACTAGGCCGGCCAACTGACCACCCAATATGTCCAAGTAACACGGCCCCTGTACGCCGGTCGTTACACTAGGCCGGCCTACTGACCACCCAATATGTCCAAGTAACACGGCCCCTGTACGCCGGTCGTTACACTAGGCCGGCCAACTGACCACCCAATATGTCCAAGTAACACGGCCCCTGTACGCCGGCCGCTACACTAGGCCGGCCAACTGACCACCCAATATGTCCAAGTAACACGGCCCCTGTACGCCGGTCGCTACACTAAGCCGGCCAACTGACCACCCAATCTATCCAAGTAACACGGCCCCTGTACGCCGGTCGCTACACTAGGCCGGCCAACTGACCACCCAATCTATCCAAGTAACACGGCCCCTATACGCCGGTCGCTACACAAGGCCGGCCAACTGACCACCCAATCTGTCCAAGTAACACGGCCCCTGTACACCGGTCGCTACACAAGGACAGCCAACTGACCACCCAATCTGTCCAAGTAACACGGCCCCTGTACACCGGTCGCTACACAAGGACAGCTAACTGACCACCCAATCTGTCCAAGTAATACGGCCGCTGTATGCCGGTCGCTACACAAGGACAGCCAACTGACCACCCAATCTGTCCAAGTAACACGGCCCCTGTACGCCGGTCGCTACACAAGGACAGCTAACTGACCACCCAATCTGCTCCTGTACATTGACTGACCGGCAATAACGGCCACAAGGCCAGCCAGCTACCCACCCAATCAAGGAAACATTGCCTATCCCACGGATGGCCTTTTAAATCTGGTTTGACTTGGCCTGGAGGACATTCGCAGCCTGCTATGCCTCGTCTACGTCTCAGAATCCATCAAACCATCAAGATCAATTGGACTACAACCATTTAATATAACAAATTCACATTCAAATACCTTTACAACCTCTTTAAACACGTCATGTAAAAAAAAATCTGAAGGACACACTACACACAGAAGTTTGGTCACGTTCCAAATAGATACGACCATTCTCACTAATTTATTCAAATTTCTTGATGAGATATGCAAATTTAATTTTGTTCATAAAAATTACTCTCCAGGATTAAAGTAAAGAGTGTAAACTCTAAAAAAAAACCTGAAAAGTTTACCAAATTACATCAGAAGCCAGGTAAACAATCCATGTTGATCCTGACAAAAACATATTCATGGCCAACACAGAAAAAAGTAGAATTCAGGGATTATCCCAAAAGCCTATAAAAAGCAGAAGCTTTTAAGTCTTCAAGTCAACGTTTACAGAAATTCCACGTATATATATATATAAAAAACGTAAATACAAAAAAAAAGGTTTGTCATCGCCAAGCAACCTCAACTCGGCCATGTTTAATTCAAGAGTAAACGACCCCCACAAAAAATCCAATAATTACACGACAGAAAAAAATGACAGAAGATCGTGGGAGACAATGACGTTCCAGGAGAGAGAGATAAAAACCGCCAAACGATACTATAAGATTTATTTTAAAATTTGACTCGGTGTGCCAGGATATTTTGGAACGTTTATTTTAGGCTTAGACTCCATTTAGAGCTCAATTGATGTTCTCCGCCTATATGCATCGTCTGCTTATTGACAAATTGTTGCACCTGTCATTGGCTACTTGGCCTCTAAACACTTAACACTCTATGATTGAAATACTCTGTTTATTTTAACGTTACATTCAACACTACTGTTCTCCGTACTTTTTCACGATGTTACTGTTATTACATCTCTATCTTCTTTATTCATCTACCTCACGATAGAGTTATTTATTTATTTATTTCAATTTAAAGCGCTATGTCCCTCTAGGGGCACTTACACTGTCATACATATATGTCTCTACATTTGTCTATACATATTTACAAATTTAAGGCCGTAAATAATAGTCATATAATATTGTTAAAAGGTATTTATTAATTTTATTAACAGAGTGGTCATTTTTATGTTCATATTTTTTTATTCTGTAAATTTCCCTCGTGGCTTATATTTTGTTTACCATTCATAGTTTGTTCTTGCCTGAAATAAATTGTTATCTCATCCCGAAGTTGGTTTTCACTAATTTTTCCACGTGGAAATATTAACAAGGAGAAAGAGACAAAATAAATATAAGAAAGTATATAATTATTAATATATTTCAAATATATATTCGCCAAAGAGTCAAAGTGTTTGGGACTTAATATATAACATCATTATTAACAACAAGAATAAGATGTAGAATGTAAACAACGTGGTGATGTAAAAAGATCAGTATAAAGTTTAATAAACAATTTATACAAACCCCATTCTTAATTATCAAAATATAAACACCAAACACAAAGGATATATATTTCTATTTGTTTTAGCTGAACTGTTCCAAAAGAAGCAAATTTTATCATAAATGTATTAGTTATTTTGTGCCGAATATCGCTACACACATGTTTTTACGCTCAATATCAAATTAGTTAACTATTGATTTGTTTTCATAGAGTAATTTACTTATACTGAGTATATGCTTTTCGGTATACGTTTTGAACAAAGGTCAATTTGGAATGTCAAAGAAAAGAATCAATTCGTTCATTTTCCAATAGCTTCAGATGACAATTTTGCTGTAATCCAAAATGGACCTATCTAAATAACGTTCTTCAAATTAAAAGACACTTCGATCAGAAAATTGCTTTTATATTGTAATAAAATAATAAATACTTTGTTACATAAACAAAGTATTTATTATTTTATTAGCAGAGTATTATTTTTATGTTTATATTTTTCTATACTCTGTACACTTCCCTTTTTGCTTATCTTTTGTTTATCACTCATAGTTTGTTCTTGCCTGAAATAAATTGTTGTCTCATCCCGAAGTTGTTCTTCCCTAATATTCCACGTAGCAATATTCTTAATGTCTCGACAAAAATATGTTGTCCTTGTCAGTATGAATAGAAATGGAAGCATTTGGCAAAGCGTTAAAATGCTTTAATTTTTACTTTTTCTGACGAGGACAAGAGATTTTTGTCAAAACGTTAAGTTCTGATCGAAATGTATTTTATTTAAAGAACTGTGAATGTCTCAACCAGGAAACCTCTATCTTTTATAGATGCACACTAATACGACAGTACTGTTGTTGCTTATTCCTCAAGACGTTTAAACGATCTCCATTAGGTTCCATTGCCTTAGCTTATCTATTATAGTCCTGAGGTTTTCCCAGAGGTCTTTTTTGGAGGATTTGATACAATTCAATAGATGTTCAGGACTGGCAGGCTGGGAATCGCATTTGAAGCATTTTGGGAATGTTTTGATACTAATAAAGTAAAATATGTTTGCATATCTGTCATATCTATATGAAATTTAATAATTATATGATATAGCATCATATATTTTTTTACTTATAGAACAATTCTAGCATGAATTTTGCATTTCTTTCATATATTTTGGTACCATTATATATTGGACACTTTTCTTATTGAAAAGACTTTATATAAAAAAATGCAGTTATCAATGTTTGCAATCACCATTTTCTCCTTTAAAAGAAGCATAAAAGAAACATAAAAAGTTTCAAGGTTGAATACATTATCGCTTCTTGGCCTTTTGGCTAAGGTTAATAGAAGAAATATTACTGATTGAATATACAATACTTTCTTAAAATGCCAATAATATTTGCAAATATCTTTTAAAATGTTGTTAATAGAAGGGCCATAAAAATAATCTGCATAATTATATATATAGGAGGTTTAAAATCGCCATAGAATACCGAAATCGTTTAAGAAACAAAAATATCAAAATCCTTTTGTTTATAATAATCTCATTTATTTCTAATCACTGCACATTGCTAAAAAAGGGCAGTTTAGAATAGTACGATATATTCAGAATATATGGGGAATATATCCTTCAATTCCCTCAGGATTCTCAGGATGAGAGTAAAAATCTTTCATTAGCGTTAGGAAGCAGTCTAATTATTTTAAAATGGTTCTTGCAATACTGACTCCATGCTAATTGTTATAAATCTGCTAAGTGAAATTGATGACACTTTTTTTTTATTGTCACTAATGTTCGCCGGCTGTAATTAGGCAAGTATCCCCCCCAGTACAGAAAGAATAATGTTCTGGCTGCTTTTTTTTTTTTACTATCCCCCTGCCAGGACTTCTTCTGATGCTGATATATTTACTATCTTAATTTATTTAGCCATTTAAGCTTGTGTTTTTGAATCTTTAGTACCTTGCTCTTTTTTTTTTCCTTTTTCGTGTGTGTATTTTCTTTTTGTTGCTGGCGCACACTTGGAAAGAGAATGTTTTCAGGTGTCTTTTGATTTTGTTGCTTGGTGTCCAGAGGGAACACGATTTGTTTGAAAACAAGGTAAATTTATTGCCTAACATCATTGTTTTCTACTTCTGTTACAGTTTTTTTTTTTTGTTGGAATTAGATTAATCTATTTTGGTTATCCTTTTAAGTGGCAATACGTTTTTTTCTTGAAGATTGTTTCGTTTATACATATATATTTATATTTAATATAAATTAATAGAACATATTTATAATGAATATGATATTTATATATAGAAAATTAGGAAAGGCAAAACTTTCAGGATGACACAGCAATTTGTTTAAGGCACAAACTAAAATTTATAAAATACCAAAAGTAATAAAGGGTGTTAAGGTTCCTTTGTCCTTAACGAATAAGAACCCGTATGTGTGGCGTTATGACTCAACTAAAGAAAGATAAAGCAATACTAATTTCAACTCGCACACTTTATTAAAGAGAAAATATCTTTATTTTACCGGGATACTAACCAAAATGAATGATTTTTGAGCCCCGATGGACG
The DNA here is from genome assembly GCA_030710605.1 of Cordylochernes scorpioides. Lineage (NCBI taxonomy): Eukaryota > Metazoa > Arthropoda > Arachnida > Pseudoscorpiones > Chernetidae > Cordylochernes > Cordylochernes scorpioides. The sequence continues at coordinate 112,479,634 of CP092865.1, forward strand.
TATAAAGCGGAATATATAAAAAGCACAGTTGGAGAGGCCTGGGGATGGGTGGCCAGGGGATCATCGCCAGGTAAGGCCAGGAGAGCCAGTTTGTAGAGGAGGATCGGGGGGGGGCAGGGTGGTGATCCGCGGAGTTCAGGGAATGGCAGAGACGGGTCCAATAGTGTTGAGCCCAGGGGTGACCGTGGAGAGCAGAGATACCGCAATGATTAAAGTGTATGATTTTTAAGCCAAAAATAATGTAGCAAGCAGACAAGCCGCAATGCACTATATCAAAGTACCAAGGTGCTGCACGCAACCAAGGCTGTTCAATTCTTTATTTAAAAAAAAAAACTCAATAATATACAAAGATAGTCAGCATTCAATATATATACATAACCACAGAACAATTAAATATTAATAAACCAAATAATATATCTCAGAAAACTCAACAGGGGGAGTATACAGAGTAGCAAAATATAAATATTAAAAAATTAATTATAATTTATTCATAGAATATAAATATTTCGATATATATTTTTGAGATGTAATAAAAACGATGTTTTAAATGTTTAGAAATCAAATTGTTTCCATATTTAAAAAAATTTATGCATAGAGGATTGAAAATAGCAATGATAAGTTGTTATGACGAATTTGATAGAAATATATATTAAATATATCAAGGGTTATGCGTAGTGATTCTAGCTAAATTGTTTCTAGTGAATGGTAACTACTATGTTAGCCTTTGTAAACATTCCTAATTCCAAACTAGAAAGTAAAAAAATCCAAAATTCGAATATTGGATAATGTATCGAAATGATGGTTTCTTTTTTTATTATAAAATGCAAGTTTTCAAACGATAATCGCTAATCAACGGGCTTAATTAAAGCATCGACTATATACTACAAGAAAAATTTACAAATATACGTTCACAAAGTGGATATTTAAAGCTGTAATTTCAAAATGAAAATTCTTTGGATTAAAGTAACAGTTCAAACAAGTAATTAAAGCCCGTCTTGTTTGTTACATATTGGAAATATAGATCAGTACAGTTTAGAGAATGTTAAAAAATGATTCACTAAACAATCTCTGTTATTCCATTTCTGGTAACTCGGTGTGTACGGCTTCAGTTTAAAAAAGTTAAGCCTAATTTCCATTATTTATCTCTAATAATTGGAGCCATTGGCGCTGCTATGGCATTGTCCATGTGATTTAACAATTGTGTCCGCACACAATGGTGACAAAAAGAACGTTATATCCCATTAGAGAGGGTACCAAAGGGTTTGCTAAAAAAGAACTCCAAGTACCGCTATAACTCAGGCGGCTCAGCGGGTGCCAACAGCCGCCAATTCTTTTCAGAGCAGCCGAACACTTTTTTCTAGCCACACGATTTGTGTTACTTCCATATAGATATGTAAAATGGGCCGCCCATTTGTGACTTCTAGCTTGTAACACAAGGATCACAAAATGAAATCCAACCATATACTTTTTTTATGAAGAATAAAATATTTATTTAGATGTTATATATTGTAAAATCAATTATAATATAATAATATGTTTATGAAATATATATTTGTGTTTTAAAAATTATATTGAATTTGTTTTCGATATTATACTAATTAATAAAATCTACATTTTAACAGAAATTGTATATGATATATTTATAGTACCTCACCCTTATTTCGAAAATTTATATTTAATATAGCATAATCTTTATATTTACACTAAAATAAAATTTTTATGTGGAAATAAACCTTTTGTATATGCATCTCATTACATAGAATGTATTGATCTTTCAATATTTTATTATAATTTTAAAGTATACTTATATATTTATATTTATAAAGGTGTTTATAAAATACGTTTAATTTTTAAACCGAGAAACATTTATCATATATATAAATTATTACGTTATGTAGAAATTTGAATACAAATATAATACAGAAAATTGTTTTAATATTTGTGAAAAATCACAAGTGTTTGTTCTTAACATTTACTTGAATGTATTTATTCAAATCAAAACAAAAACACACCAAGAAATTACAATTAGTGATATCTATATATAATAGTTTATTAAATAAGTCTCTAAATTAAATATCAAACGATAAAATATATTCATCCTTAATTAAAAAGGCATATATTGGATCAAAAAATCATTTATTTATCCTAAATATAAATTTATAAATGTGATAAAAAATCTTCTACAATAAAATTAAACAAATGTATTCTATCAAATCAAAAAGGAAAAATCTAATTTTTACTTTTAACTACAAAAGTTTGTTTAAATCCATTTTCAATGACGGAAATAATAGTTGTTGAGGGGTTAATCAATTCAATGCCAGCAGATTTCCCAGCTCAAATGAAACAAAAGAATAAAATGTCTGAATGGGGAAGCGAAAGGCAATGAATGAAACGACCATACTCGACAAAAAAAGGGTAAAAAAAGGTTAAAACCCAATTAAAAACAAGGGCCTATTTTAGAAGCGACTTTTTTTTTATTATTGTTACTTATTAAAAGTGCAAGAATTAATTTTTTCCTTTATTTAAAAAAAAAAAAAACTTTAACGTAATCGCTTTTTTCACATTACGCTTTTTTTTTGTGTTAATTTTTGATAATATTTACATAAAATGATCAGTGATATTTTATATTTCTACTTAATATTTAATAATTAAAAAGTAATTAGTTTATAATCTATAATCTCTTTTGTGTGTCTACACATATAATTTGTGTTAATTATTGTCAAAAATATACTAATTTGAAATGGTCATTTGTTCAACTTCAGTACTATAATTATGTAGATATTTATAGTGGGATGTTTGGATATTAATCACTATATCTATTTATAAATCAAATAGCACGAACTTATAAATTAATTTAAATTAAATATATGGAAAATTTCGTTTTTTGAATTATAACTTAGAATCTTTTTGTAACGTTTCCTATTTAGAAATAAAGGATAGTCACAATAATTTGTGTTTTAATATTTAATTAAATTACAACAAGGTTAACCATAATATATAATCAAAAAAATATCTTATGCAAAATTAGAGAAAGAAAAAATATACAGTGTTGCCGACTCCCTAACTATGAAGAAAAATCAAAATAAAATTAAAAATTTTATATAAATAAATACAAAGCATGTTACACATTTTATATATAAAGTTTAATTTTTAAATGTGAACTAAAAGTTGAAATGTATAATTACGACATTTTCTATTAAAATTATTGATAACTTCAAGCCTAACTAATGTCTATTTAGTATGGAAATTATCAAATTTAGTTCGAAATAATAATTTAAAGGTTATATATATATATGTGTTATTAAAAGATGTTGCATTTATATACAACAACAAACAATAAAAAGCCTTTATTAAGGATACTCGTCCCATACAGGTATACGTCCCAGATACAGAAGTAAACATAGCAGTTATCTACAGAAAGTGGAGATTAACATCGACCTTTCTTCAAGTTGGATCCATCTTCTGTGTTGAGCCTATTGTCTGTGCTGTTTTCCAGAATTTGTGAAAAGATAATACGTTAGGTTTGCTTTTCACTACTTTTGCAATCAGAATATATGAAGAATTTTTAAAATAGAGCAATCCATAAATAGATCTTTAATTAAAAAAGCATATATTGTATCAAATATAATTTATTTTACCAATATTTCAGTTAAATGAACGCCAACCTTTTTCAAGGTAATATAACATATTAATGTATGTGTGTGTGTAAACAATGTGTGGTACCGAGTTTGTTGTTGACACACATTAATATGTTATAATACCTTGAAAAAGTTTGGCATTCAGCCAGCTTAAATATTTATGAAATAAGTTATATTTTGTTCCAATATATGCCTTTTTTTTATTAATACGAAGAATTGTTTTAAAAATCAAACATTTGAACGAAAATTTCTCTCTCTTCCTCCAGTACCGATCGATAAAAGAATTTATATAAACATACCCTAAAAATAACACAAATTATATAATTACATAAATGGGCGGTCTGATATCGTAGACAAATTCTTTAGAATAAATTTTGTATTTGTGTAAAAGTAATGACAATATATTTAATTGAAATAGCTTCATTTGTGACATAAAATGTCCTAAATATCTTTATGACCTTTCTTATCTCTATCTTAATTAGTGTCTAAAGACTAACAGAATAAACATAGAATCTTTTCTATGGTAGCAAATGACAAATTTATCTTCAGAAAAATTATCTGTATTATAAACAAATTTTCAGTAGAAGGCAAAGAATCAATTTATATAATTCCATTATGGTATTCGTCCACTCCAGATTCTCTACTAATGGCTCAATAAAAAAGACAGGTTTATAGAAGGCTATTAAATTAATGGATACTATTTCAATGTTATCAGAACCTTTTCGTATCAGGGTTACCTATATTTTTTAAGGAACTTGGAGAGAGATATTTGTCTTTCAGTCTGACATAGCATTGAAGAGAGGTTCAAATAATTATTCAATATATACAAGTTTTAGTATAAAATAAAACCAGAGTTAATTTATAATTGAGGTGAATTTGAAGTTAATTTGTTTCTTCGTCTTTTTTTTTTTTGTATCGACAATTAGGTATTAGACCTGGTTTTAGTACTTTCACCAATTCTCTGACTGTATGTTTATTGTTCCAAGGCTTACATGTTTGCTGTGAGATGTGGGTTTTATTGCTGCTTCTGATTTTGTTACTAAATTTCATGGCAGAAAGTTATTTTTAGACCTAGTTTCAGTACTTTCACCAATTCTCTGACTGTGGTTAACAATTACGTACTATAAATGGTTACAGTACTTTCACCAATTCTCTGACTGTGGTTAACAATTACGTACTAGAAATGGTTATAGTACTTTCACCAATTCTCTGACTGTGGTTAACAATTACGTACTATAAATGGTTACAGTACTTTCACCAATTCTCTGACTGTGGTTAACAATTACGTACTAGAAATGGTTATAGTACTTTCACCAATTCTCTGACTGTGGTTAACAATTACGTACTATAAATGGTTACAGTACTTTCACCAATTCTCTGACTGTGGTTAACAATTACGTACTATAAATGGTTACAGTACTTTCACCAATTCTCTGACTGTGGTTAACAATTACGTACTAGAAATGGTTATAGTACTTTCACCAATTCTCTGACTGTGGTTAACAATTACGTACTATAAATGGTTACAGTACTTTCACCAATTCTCTGACTGTGGTTAACAATTACGTACTATAAATGGTTACAGTACTTTCACCAATTCTCTGACTGTGGTTAACAATTAAGACAATTCTCTGGCTGTAGTTAACAATTACGTACTAGAAATGGTTACAGTACTCCCACCAATTCTCTGACTGTAGGGTAGAGGCCCCGAGCTAAATACTGACTCCCCCAGCAGCTGACGTAAGGTGGCGGTGGGTAGTTGCTCTTTTACACGGCGCGACGTCCCGTCAAAGGCGTTGAGGGAGAAATCCCTCCTGGCTTAACTATATTCTCACGCAAATCTCCTTTTCACAAGAGTGTGGGTTAACCAGCTCCTCTTTCAAAAGAGTACATACACCCTCCGTCGGCTAGATTAAGGCAATTCTAACAGACAAAAATATGTAGAATATACCTATATATGTACACACAAAGATTTATTAAGACCATCGGTCTTATACAGATTCACCACAGGAAGAAAGGAAGCATAGATGGAGCTCTCCTATACTCCAGGCAGAGCAGCACCCAACAACAGCCTCCAGGTCCGACGCATGTCCCATGGCCACACGTTCCTTCGTGCATAATGTACTTATATATACGTTCTGCGTTAGGAAATTCAAACTACGACTACACACTTATTAATATCACAGAGTTTGATGAACCTGTAATTTATTCTATTACAAAATCAGAATTTGAAATATCTATTTCCAAATATAATTAAGCAATTTTGAAATTTCTTTTGATTCTATTTTTCATCATTTTCCTATATCTCTTAGCACACATATCATACAATACATTTTTCTTCTCAATCTTACAATTAAAGATTGTTTAAAAACAATAAATTATTAACTTTTTCAATGTCTATATAAATGTATTGTTATATAAATAAATCAATATTTAAAAATAATTTCATTATTATTTACATGTGTGAATGAAATGAATGAAAACGAAAGGTGGGATCTTGTCCATTTGAATAAACTTCTAGACAGGATGAAAACGAGTTAATAAATATATTAGAGACTTTTTCACATACTTTTATCATCGTAAAGATAGAGGCTGCCTGGCCGGCATTCATAGTTCTTCAAATAAAAGATACTTCGGCCAGTAAATCTTTTTATTGTCTCGACGTTTCTACAAAAATCTTTTGTCCTCGTCAGGAGCGAACAAAAATTTCTTGAAATAATTTCTAACGCTTTGCCAAATGTTTTAATTTTTATTAGCTCCTGACGAGGACAAAAGATTTTTGTCGAAACGTCGAGACAATAAAAAGATTTACTGGTCGAAGTGTCTTTTATTTGAAGAAATACTTTTATTAGTCAAAAATCTATAAATAATAATATTTTAGTTTTTAATTCTTAAAATAAAAGTTAAAGACAATCATCTATATATATTTTGTATAATATCTATTTGTATACATTCAAACTTATATCAAAAGAAATTGTATTTAATTATTTACTTTTTAAAATAAAATCAATATAAAATGTTCGTTATGAGAGCATTAAAATTATCGACCAAAAATTTAGGATATTCATTAAAATCTCCTAATTAAAACAAGGGCTAAATATTTTTTGCTGCCTCTAATGTCCCCCCCTCTCTCCCCATCCATGGAAAAATGATTGATGAATATCTCCAAGGGAGGAGGAAGCTCAGAAAAAAGGAGTTGTACCATTCTTCGGGGAAGAAAGAACTTTAAAAAATGTGTTTATTAACCATGGCTTTGATAACTGCCAACGATTTTCGATTCATCATTTTGAGAGGCTTGATTGGAAAATTTACCGTACAACCACATGGGTTCATAGAATGTTGATTTAATTAATTGTTAAGTCTGAAATGTATGATTATTTTAGAGGTGGTGAACAGTGTTGGAAGCTATGAAGAGTTGTTGCACTCTTATTTGAAGAATCGATGCACTATTCTTTGTTAAATTTACTGTTCAACCACATGGATTCACTGAATGTTGATTTAATTAATTGTTAAGTCTGAAATGGATGCTTATTTTAAAGGTAGTAGACAGTGTTGGAAGCTATGAAGAATCGATGTAATCTCCATTGAAGAATCGATGCACTATTCTTTGGAAAATTTAATGTTCAACCACATGGGTTTATAGAATTTTGTTGTAATTAATTGTTAAATCTGAAATGTATGATTATTTTAAAGGTAGTGGACAGTGTTGGAAGCTATGAAGAATCGTTGCATTCTTCATTCAAGAATCGATGCAATATTTTTTGTTAAATTCTCCGTTCAACCACATGGGTTCACTGAATGTCGATTTAATTAATTGTTAAGTCTGAAATGGATGCTTATTTTAAAGGTAGTAGACAGTGTTGGAAGCTATGAAGAATCGTTGCATTCTTCATTCAAGAATCTATGCAATATTCTTTGTTAAATTTACCGTACAACCACATGGGTTCACTAAATGTCGATTTAATTAAATGTTAAATCTGAAATGGATGCGTATTTTAGAGGTGGTGGACATTGTTGAAAGCCATGAAGAGTCGATGTACATGGGTTCACTGAATGTTGATTTAAATAAATGTAAAGTGTCCAAAATTGATGCTTTTTTTAGAAAAGGTGGTGGACAGTGTTGAAAGCTCTGAAAAATCTATGCATTCTTCTTTGAAGAATCGATGCACTATTATTTGAGAAATTTACCTTTCAACTACATGGTTTCACAGCATGTTGATTTTAATCAATTGTAAAGTCTGAAATGGATGCTTATTTTAGAAAAAGTGGTAGACAAGTGTTGGGAAGTTCTGTAGAATCGATGCAATTTTCTTTGGAAATATTTACTAAATCTTCTTGTTACTCCCAGAACAATAGAATTATACTCTGACTACATACATCTAAATTTATAATATGTATTCAATTAAGATTTCTATAAATGCGCAACAACCACAAAGTAATATTGAAATGTAAAATGTGAATTTACATTTGAAATAGAAAAAAAAAAACATCGTTTTCGGGATAATAGCTAACATTTTGGTCTTCTACTTAATTTTGACCGTCAAATAGGCAGCCTACAATAAACGGTAGAAAATTTTCGTTTAGTAAATCTCAATCTTAAATAGTATCTTATTATATTTCAACTCGTTTTCTATTGATGAATCATTAGAAAGTCGAAATTGGATAATTTGAAGCCCAAGAGACAAAAATAAATCGAATTAAAAATGGAAATTCTATTCATAAGAAATTCTAGGGAACAAGATAACTATTTGAATTGAATACGTTTTCGAATTGAATACGTTCCACGTTCTACTATATCATGCTTTCTCCTGAACGAAAGCTATAGATTAAGAAGGTTTTGAAGTGATGGTTTTTATTGAAGGCCTTATATTTCTACTTAAAATCTACTCAAAATCTCGATATGTATTTCTGCAATGTACAATCAACCAGTTAGAGGTAGGTACCGCGTGGAGAGCCGCAACACCAACGGCAGATACCCCCCTGGTAAGTTAGCGTGACCACTCAACGCACGCAAATACGGAGAAGACCACGAAAAATAAATTATTATTAATGCGAATTTTAGCAATCCGACACCCAGTTGTATTTTTTACTTATCCAACGCCGAGCTAACTAGGTGGCCACAGAAGTAAAAAGTGGGTTCCTAATTGTTTCCGATCTGGAATGGACTCACATAGGTCGATATATACTTTCAGGTTGGGGATGTACCAACTTATGGTGTTGATTTCTTCATGTAGATCTTCTATAGTGATACTACAATATATATATATATATATATATATATATATATATATATATATTTGATTGGTGATGATATTTATAGCATCATTGAATCCATACATCGACTTATGTGTACGTGTATTAGCGGATAAACTAATTGGAATACCTAAAATATTGCCACGTGGAAAATTAGGGAAGACAAACTTCAGGGATGACACAGCAATTTATTTTAAACAAGAACAAACTATGAATGGTAAACAAAAGATAAGAAATGTGGGAAGATTACAGAATAGCAAAATATAAACATAATACTCTGTTAATAAAATAAAATAAAAATACTTCGCTACAATATTAAATAAGACATCAGATATCTCTTGCGTACCCCTGAGGAAGGGCAATAATGACTGAAAGCTTGAGATTACAATAAAAATGAAAAGACCTCATCTCTCCAGTAACCTGATGCATTAATTAATTCATATACAGGAGATCGCATCTATTGCATTGCTACCTAAACTATGTCAAAACGTTCAGGAGCTGGTATATTGTAGACCGTTTCGATGATATATTTCAACTTCTGATTTTCTTGGATTATTAAAGGTTGGAGTAATACCTTTTTCTCTTTTAAATCGTGAAGGTTAAATACAAGCCCGTGATCGTAACTGGATATCTCTTTTTCTTAAAAAAAAATTGATACTTTATCTGTTTGCATCCTTTTTCTTTAACGTTGATCTTTCTCTCTAGGTCATTATGTCATCAAGTGGCGATTTTGTCAACACTTAATAACCAAAATAATTAAGGTAAATTTTCCAATTAGCACTGTATGGTATGAATTATAAGCTATTATTGAGATAGTATATGCTCAGAAAACCATCGTATCTTAGAGTTTAGAGTTATTCTTCTTCAAAAATTCCTATCACACAGCGTCTATGTGCGATGTTACCCAAGTCATCGCATGTGTTTGCTAAAGGAAAGTCATACTTCAGCAATACCTGATAAAATACTGCGATAATGTGTAAATTATATATAGTTACCTATATCCAAATTATAAAGTTGAGAAATGCTTCTCAACGACTTATGTAATGTACTATCATCGATACTGGAGATAGCGAGAATGTGACCATAATAACGATTTTTCGAATGTTGTGATTGAATGTTCTTGACATCCTATGCCAAATGGGAGTGTATAGTGCGGGAAGGTATTTCTAGATATAGAGCCTTTATATCTCACAAATTACAGTACATATTTAACCATTAGTTATAGAAATAGATTCTTTGGTAGCTATCAAATTGGTTCATTATACATTTTCTTTCAAAAAAAAAGTGCGTGGCAATGGCATAGAAATTTATTTAATGGCGTATGACAACTTTTTCTATCGTTACGTTTAATCAATTAACCTTGGCATTCAAACCAGCATATCACTTGATTGGAATGATTGTACTTTGTGGTTAGCATTTACATTTGACGTTTAGAATTTACCTACTACTTTACAAAGTTAAAATTCGATTTGCTTGTGAAAGTTAGCATTTAAAATAGTATTCTGTTTCCGATATTAATTCAGATATATTTGATAGATTTGATTTTTCGTTAGTGCTATGACTTTGTTGGGAAAACACCCACACACAGCTTTATTAAGACAACCGGTCTTATACAGATTCACCATAAGAAGGAAGCCTAGATAGAGCTCCTATTGTCGTGGAGATATACCCCGATAAGTCTACCACTGAGAAACTCTCCTTGTAATGCTTCAAGAAGCTGAAGACTCTAGAAATAAACCTAGACGAGCTTTAAAGGACTTACAAAAAAAGACATGTTTATTCTATCAGCAAGTAGCACGCTCTCCTTCAGCAACGAGTTACACTCTACTACCGGCACAGGTAGCATCCCCTTTTATAAAGGCAAAAATATAAAAACAAAATAAAAACTATTTACATGAAAGAGAAAATGCAAAGTATCTATTTACATAACCAACACTAACATACAACACCTATACTCAAGGCAACGCAGAACCCAACAGCCTCCAGGTCCGATGCATGTTTATTGGCCACAGCATGCATTATCAGCTCAGAATCCAATGAAAGACAAATATAGATGATATTGCTCAGTCTGAATCTATACCCATACGGTTTGAGATTAAAAAAAAAAGGAATTTTGGAGGTTAAACATTTCTATGAAATCACTTGTTCCCGTGCTTCTTTCAGTACTATTCACTTCACTGCACTCCAAATCATTATCTCCGATACCTCACTACTGTCCAGGTTGTGCAAATGACAGGACAGTATTGAGCAATATGCAAAAACAAAGGGGACCGTCTTCCTCCCCATCTAATCCAGTAATGAGGGGTTTTGTCCGCCCTCCGGATGAATATTTATGTCTTCTCTTGTCCCCGTATAATTAAATCTAGGGATGTTCTGAAGAATGGCGACACTCGGCTGGACGCTGCCATTGTGATCGTCATTCTTATTAATTGTAACCCTTTGTGACGAAGCCGTGTCGCGATGGTATCGCGCTATTATTTTCCATTTAGCCGGATGGATGTCTCTGTGACTGGCGACATTTCCGTGGTCACCTCAGGTGCCTATCTCGCCACATGGACAAACCCCTCCTCTGTAGTCCTATAGCATCTTACCAATCTTTCTGAAGACCTAATATTGAAACAACATTGCCTCATCTAGTGGAATGTACCATAAATTTCACTAATCAGATACATTCTTTCTTGTCTGAAGATATTCTAGCATGTTATCAATTTTCTTTTCGATACTGCGTACTAACCACTATCTGATAATATTCCTTATTGGCTATATTACATTCTTTTTTCCTTCGTAATTCATCTCTGAAATTTCTTCTTAAAGACCTCAGATGGCATGACCATAATGAACATATAAGAACGTTTGTTTTAATTTTACTCAAATCTCGTTAAACTATTGGAAATGATTTGTTATTTCATGACAGTTGTCATTAAGGACTTCAAATATTTAACAAAGATTTCTGAACCAAATGTCAGGATTCTTCAGCGAGCCCAGAACACATCACATCGGGCATTGCCGAACAGACATCTACACCGACCCAGCTGTGGTCATCGAGGTGATAAAGAGGCCTTCAGGATCTGGTCTAGACTTGAAGTCCAGACCTGGGACAAGAAAAAAAAAAAACTTTATATATTTTGTCCAGACTTCATCTATACGAACCTTTTTTTTTAAAGTCTCCACGCGTTATAAGTGGAGAATAAAAGATTTGCATGTAACCAGAGTAGATCAATTACTCACACATGATTTCTTCAGGCTACCGTTTGTTTGCATCTTTATGGAAGTATTTGTTATCTCAAATGTCATTTAACAAAAGTACGATAATCCATAACACATGCGCTAAAATGTATCCATAGATATTGAAGACACATGATATAACCAAGTATGAACAAAATTGACTCCGTCTTCTTTGAAAAAAAAACAGCCGACCATCGACAACAAATACTTTCCACTTTCTTAAGTTTTCACCATCAGTTGTCTTTTTTAAAATATAAATTCATAAAGCCAATGCAAACTATTATAATTTTTTCGAAAAAAAAAGTATTTTTTTAAATACATTAAAAATAATTTTGTGTTAATTCATATTTGCATATATTTCAATATTCACAGTACAGATCATTGCTTTTTTCTATCGTAAGTTTTATTAATTTTAAGTAAAATCACAGATAGAAATTTATCTGTGGCATTAGAGCTCTTTAAAATAGCAATATGAGATATCCTTAGAAAAATCCAATCACCACTCTGTACAGATTAAGAGATTTCGGATTTCAAAATTGTTTGATTTCTGAGTTTTATTATTATTAATGAAGGTTTTGTGTGGATTTTTTCGTGCGGATAGGCTAAAGGAATTTGCGATTGGCCATTTAAAAATAAATGGAAACTCGTTTCTCTTGTGATACTCATTGAAAACCTTTTTTTCAGTGTAGCTTGAGTGTTTTTCTTGTTGTGATACGCATTGAAAACCTTTTTTCAGTGTAGCTTGAGTGTTTCTCTTGTTGTGATACGCATTGAAAACCTTTTTTCAGTGTAGCTTGAGTGTTTCTCTTGTTGTGATACGCATTGAAAACCTTTCTTCAGTGTAGCTTGAGCGTTTCTCTTGTTGTGATACGCATTGAAAACCTTTTTTCAGTGTAGCTTGAGTGTTTTTCTTGTTGTGATACGCATTGAAAACCTTTTTTCAGTGTAGCTTGAGTGTTTTTCTTGTTGTGATACGCATTGAAAACCTTTCTTCAGTGTAGCTTGAGTGTTTCTCTTGTTGTGATACGCATTGAAAACCTTTCTTCAGTGTAGCTTGAGTGTTTCTCTTGTTGTGATACGCATTGAAAACCTTTCTTCAGTGTAGCTTGAGTGTTTCTCTTGTTGTGATACGCATTGAAAACCTTTCTTCAGTGTAGCTTGAGTGTTTCTCTTTCCGATACGCATTGAAAACCTTTCTTTAGTGTAGCTTGAGTGTTTCTCTTGTTGTGATACGAATTGAAAACCTTTCTTCAGTAAATGTGGGAGAATTAGGTTGTATCATGTCGTTTATGTAGATTAGCAGCTATTTTGCCGAACTTGAGCCAAACTGATCATTTCCGGGATACTATTGTGCCACCTGCCCTCCTCCCACATGGACGGCCAGTCTAGCCGTCCCCTTTGTATCGTCTGACTCCTTTCGTCTGCACCCCCACCTCCCCTGAAGGTCCCCCTTTTGAGACAAGCCCCGTCTGGACGCCAATGACCCACATTCCACACCTGTCTGTCTGTCTGCAGTGGGGACAGTGTGATGTTCCGACTCCTTCCACGCAATCAACACTCTGTACAGATTTATAGATTCCAGATTTAAAATTTGTTTGATTTCTGAGTTTATTATTATTATTAATGATGATTTTGTGGATTTTTTTCGTGCGGATAGGCTAAAGAAATTTGCGATTGGCCGTTTAAAAATGGATGGAAACTCGTTTCTCTGTTGTGATACGCATTGAAAACCTTTCTTCAGTTTATATTCAGTATTTCTCTTGTTGCGATACGCATTGTACTTATTTATTCAGTGTAGATTCAGTTTTTCTCTTGTCTTAATACGCATTGCATTCTTTTCTTCAGTGTAGCTTCAGAGTTTCTCTTGTTGTAATACGTTTTGCACTCCTTTCATCAGTGAAGCTTCGTTTATCTTGTGATATACGCATTGCAGTCCTTTCTTAGGTGTAACTTGAGTGTTTCTTTTGTTGTGATAGACATTGCACTTTTTCTTCACTGTAACTTCAGTGTTTCCCTTGTGATACGCATTGTAGTTCTTTCTTCGGTGTAGCTTCAGCATGCCATTTGTTGGGAAAACATTGCACTCGTTTCTTGTGAACTTTTCGTGTACGATATTCTAGGATCGAAGAAAGTTTTGTTTACAAACACACACAAATAAAGTTTCATAAACACTATCAAAACATGATCTATTTAAAACAAAGATGTATCGATGCATAAACGAAATTAGATTTTGTGAGATACGTTCAGAAATCTACATAATGCGTAATTTGAAGTTTGTCCTTATAGGATATCTAAACTCGAAGTAGATACACCTAGCGGGTTTCCATGAACAGAATGTATCTATGGACTTAGCGAGATTTATCACTCATCTCGGCACTCCAGGTCTATTCCTTTCTCTCTTCCGCTCCACTTTTGATCATCGACTTGGACATTTCAAACGCTAGAATCCGACAAATATTTGACAATCTTTTTTTTTTTTATGCCTGTATATACACAGAAAGTATTTAAGCTAGAGTAAAAAGTAACTTAAAACACCGAAAAGTGTACACTTAAAAGGTACAGAAATAAGAAAAAGAGAGGACATAAAGAAAAACACGATAAGTTATAACAAAGCCTGGATGTGGTAGAGTCTCCCTTCCTGAGAGAACAGCTATAGATTTTTTTATCATCAAATTGTAAATAATATCATTTATCTTTATTCAATTTATCATTAATTTTTGTAACAATTCACTGTTTATAAAATATTTTGGATTGTTATTGTCTAGTTGTACAAATGAAGTAAACGAAATCACTTCTTGTGTAGATATGCGATGTTAGTTAATAGGTTGATTTTGAGTTCAATCAGAAACATCAAATTGTTTCTGCGGAGAAACTGAACAAACTGCTCTTCACCTTATCTATGACTGTCCGAACTTTACAGAAGTGAGACATCGATTGTTCCCTGAACTAAATGATTTAACTCTCTTACATCAGCCACTTTATCTATATAAATTTTATGAACTCTGTAGAATAATACATGTAAATTTGTAAATATTTAATTCTAAGTTCTAATTTGTTTGTTGTTTTGTTTCCTCTGTAATAGGCGCAAATCTATATTAATAAAATGGAAATTTCATAAGTGGACATCACTAAAAACTTTCGTTACAATGCATCAATTTCAACCAAATTTTCAACATTTATGTAAAACGAGATGGAGCAGGTTTTGCTTAACATCAAAATATATTTCCTAACATTAACATGCGTAACTTCGCTGTTATCGATTAAATACAAAAAAATCAACAGAGTTAATTTTATTTATATATAAATACAAAATTAAATTTCAACAGAGTTAATTTTTTTACATACTAGCTAATAATCTCAATCTAAAAAATATTCAATACAAGCAATTTTAAGATAACATCATATGCAAAACAGTCGGCCAAGAAAACAACAACGATATTACATCTTTCTCACATATTCACACACAATCTTAATTAATAATTAACTAATCTTTAACATTGTTTATTATATTTCAACTTTTATTTCTACATTTGTTTTTAAATACCCAATTGTTTTATCATGTTTCTAATTTCGCCTAACAAATATACAAATTTATAGTGACCAACATATGCAAATTTTACCTTCGTTTTTATTTAACTTGATATCGTAAACATATACATCCATTGTAAGCATTTTTCTGTTCACCTTCCGTGGTTTCTCTTTTCTCTGATAGTGTTTAGGTGTAGTATATTTTCTTATTACTAGACTACAAACATTCCCTCGAGTAAAACCTGGGCGAAGCCGGGTACATCCGCTAGTATTTCAATATCGCGCCTGATTAATAAATTAAATAAAAAAAAAAAAATAGGTTGATTTTGCAAGTATCACCGAATCGTTAATAATATCATCTTTGTTTAATTTCTTCTTAATTTTTGCAACAATTAACTATGTGTCGATAAAATTGTCATTGGCTAGCTGCACAAATAGAGTAAACAAAATTACTTCTTTTTATAGGTTTATAGGTTATAGTTTATAGGTTGGTTTTGTGAGTATGATCAAAATAATATCATTTTATGTTTAACTACTCTTTAATTTTTGTAACAATTGACTTAGTTGGGGAAAAGAAAAAAAAAAACATCTCCTTATCGGGCAACTGAAAGTTGCTGGTGGTTTGAGCAATCTATCAAATATTCGTTGATTTTTAATTATTCCAGAATTGGCCAAATACTCATTCTTGATTAATCAAGAAAAGCTATTTACTAAGTGTCGATAAAATTGTTATTGTCTTGCTGCACAAATAGAGTAAATGAAATCACTTCTTGTGTAGATATGCGATGGTAGGTACATAAGTTGATTTCCTGAGGATGTGATGAATCTTGTGATCACTTGGAGGTGTAACGGCAGAGATGTAGGTTAGAATCCTGTTGTGAGATAGATAGATTGGTAGGTGGTGTAGCAGGACATTGTGTCTGCCAGCCGTGGGAATGCTCAGTACAGGTGCCTCCCTCCCTCCGTGTCTCCCTCCACCTGCGAGATTTGTCGTTAGGTCTTTCACCCCACTGCTACTGCTCTTTGTTGGTCTCACGTAACCCCGCAGGAAGGATTGCAAGATATCCTATATATTTTATTAATACACCAGGCACGATATTGAAATATTTGCACCTATTACAAAACAAACAAAACAACAAACCAATTTTTATTAATAAAACAGGCGCGATATTGAAATATCTGCGTCTATTACAAAGGAAACAAACAAAACAACAAACAAATTAGAACTAATTATTAACAAATTTACATGTATTAATCGACAGAGTTCATAAAATGTATATAGACAACGTAGCTGATGTAAGAGAGTTAAATCATTTAGATCAGGGAACAATCGATGTCTCACTTCTGTAAAGTTCGGACAGTTATAGATAAGGTGAAGAGCAGTTTGTTCAGTTTCTCCGCTGGAACAATTTGGTGTTTCTGATAGACCTCTTTTATGTAAGTATTTCTGGCCGTGTGATGTGACAAATTGAGTGACTATAAAATTTGGATGGAACTGTGTAGGAATTCTGTTTGAAAAAATAGTTCGAATTGTATAGTTACAAGATATCCTATAACATACTGTTTAAATACCCGACATGTACTTACAATAGAAACTATCTTCAACCCACTATGATTATCATACTCTTTACGATATGTACTTAGGATAATAATAAGAGAATACTATTGGTTGTGTTCTTAGTTTAAACAGCAAAGCGTGACTTTTTTTTCGATCCGCGAACCTCTGAGTTTGGCCCAGGTTGTCCCAAAAATTCGTAAACACTTGTAAAAAAAAAAAAAAAAATACCAATATTATTTGCCGTTATGTATAATGTCTTTGTATTATGTATGAGTAATTGTATTATTATGTATTCGCCGTAATAACATTTTTCGCCAATAAGAAAAACAACGTTTTAAGAAAAACACGAACTTTTGAGACGACCTTATAATAATGCTGTATGTTCTTAAAATAAAAGGTACTTCGACCAGTAAATCTTTTTATTATCTCGACATTTCAACAAAAATATTTTGTATTCGTCAGGAGCGAACAAAAATGAAAACATTTGGTAAAGCTTTAAAAATTATTCGGTATATGTAAAGCTGTAGAAAAGCTGAGATAATGGAAACTAATGGAGATCGTTTAAACGACTTGAGGAATAATCAACAACAACAACAAAGATGTATGTATGTGTGGCTATGTGTACTTGGGCTAATAACACCCAACATTCGTTACTAACCATGGAAACTTCGGAGATTTTCTGTTTCGAATAGGAGCTATAGACGATCCAGGGTGTGGAGAGAGAAGGCAGGGTCACCTGCTTATTGAATGTCTTCCAGAACTACAGAAAGCGGAAAAACATTGAATACAGGGATCTATTTATGTTTATAAACAGTAAGGACTCATATTCAAAATTAGGAAATTTTGTAAAAATATCTATGATTTTCTCTCGTGGTTAAAAAAAAAAAAACCTGAATTGCTATGTAAATATTTGTATTTGTTTCATTGTTTTTTTTTTTTTTTGGTTTCAATTGTTTCTGTGAAATAGTTCTATGATTTTGGTGTTGTTGCTTGATACAAGCATCCTTTGTGGGGATATCGCGTCTGATTTGATAATAAATTTTAAAAAGAGGATTTTTTTTTGAGTGGCTGATAGAATCTGACAGCTAAGAGTCGTCAAGAGAAGTGGGAAGGAGGAAGCAGAAGAGACCGGTAGCCAAGAGAGAGAGAGACAAAGCCCAACAAATTAAATAGGCGCTGTATATTAGAATACTAATGGGCGAAGAGCCGGGAGGAGAAGAAGAAGTGATGGATGGACAATCGTGACTGCGGTGATGGATCCCGTCCCCACAGGAAGGGCCAAGCTGCCCGCCGCCGCCGCTTGCCCGGTCGCTCCATATTAATGAAGATCATCTGGCAGATCGCCTCAGCCGATAAGTGATTTTTCAGACTTTCCGTTGGCGAGGGTTTAGAACCGGACAGTCCAGCTTGGATTTACGCCTTCACATATCTCCTGATTGCGTATCAACTGCAGAGATCTACGAAAATGCACATAGGTGGCTAATTTTCTGACTTTTGATAATTATTCTGGAATGAGGATATTATTGTGGTTTCACACCTGTATTTACGCCTTTACATCTTGCCTGATTGCGTATCAACTGCAGAGATATGCACATATGCCTATAGGTGGCTAATTTCCTTATCTTTTGATAATTATTCTGGAATCGAGATATTATTGTGGTTTCACACCTGTATTTACGCCTTTACATCTTGTCTGATTGCGTATTAACTGCAGAGATATGCACATATGCCTATAGGTGGCTAATTTCCTTATCTTTTGATAATTATTCTGGAATGGGGATATTATTGTGGTTTCACACCTGTATTTACGCCTTTACATCTTGTCTGATTGCGTATTAACTGCAGAGATATGCACATATGCCTATAGGTGGCTAATTTCCTTATCTTTTGATAATTATTCTGGAATGGGGATATTATTGTGGTTTCACACCTGTATTTACGCCTTTACACCTTGTCTGATTGCGCATTAACTGCAGAGATCTACGAAAATGCACATAGGTGGCTTATTTTCTTATCTTTTGCTAATTATTCTGGAATGGGGATATTATTGTGGTTTCACACCTGTATTTACGCCTTTACATCTTGTCTGATTGCGTATTAACTGCAGAGATATGCACATATGCCTATAGGTGGCTAATTTCCTTATCTTTTGATAATTATTCTGGAATGGGGATATTATTGTGGTTTCACACCTGTATTTACGCCTTTACATCTTGTCTGATTGTGTATTAACTGCAGAGATATGCACATATGCCTATAGGTGGCTAATTTCCTTATCTTTTGATAATTATTCTGGAATGGGGATATTATTGTGGTTTCACACCTGTATTTACGCCTTTACATCTTGTCTGATTGCGTATTAACTGCAGAGATATGCACATATGCCTATAGGTGGCTAATTTCCTTATCTTTTGATAATTATTCTGGAATGGGGATATTATTGTGGTTTCACACCTGTATTTACGCCTTTACATCTTGTCTGATTGCGTATTAACTGCAGATATATGCACATAGGCCTATAGGTGGCTAATTTCCTTATCTTTTCATAATTATTCTGGAATCGAGATATTATTGTGGTTTCACACCTGTATTTACGCCTTTACATCTTGTCTGATTGCGTATTAACTGCAGAGATATGCACATATGCCTATAGGTGGCTAATTTCCTTATCTTTTGATAATTATTCTGGAATGGGGATATTATTGTGGTTTCACACACCTGTATTTACGCCTTTACATCTTGTCTGATTGTGTATTAACTGCAGAGATATGCACATATGCCTATAGGTGGCTAATTTCCTTATCTTTTGATAATTATTCTGGAATGGGGATATTATTGTGGTTTCACACCTGCATTTACGCCTTTACATCTTGCCTGATTGCGTATTAACTGCAGAGATATGCACATAGGCCTATAGGTGGCGAATTTCCTTATCTTTTGCTAATTATTCTGGAATCGAGATATTATTGTGGTTTCACACCTGTATTTACGCCTTTACATCTTGTCTGATTGTGTATTAACTGCAGAGATATGAACATATGCCTATACGTGGCTAATTTTCTTATCTTTTGATAATTATTCTGGAATGGGGATATTATTGTGGTTTCACACCTGTATTTGCGCCTTTACATCTTGTCTGATTGTGTATTAACTGCAGAGATATGCACATATGCCTATAGGTGGTTAATTTTCTTATCTTTTGATAATTATTCTGGAATGGGGATATTATTGTGGTTTCACACCTGTATTTACGCCTTTACATCTTGCCTGATTGCGTATTAACTGCAGAGATATGCACATAGGCCTATAGGTGGCTAATTTCCTTATCTTTTGATAATTATTCTGGAATCGGGATATTATTGTGGTTTCACACCTGGATTTAATCATTCACATCTCTTCTGATGTGCGTATTAACTGAAGAGATCTGCACATATGCACATAGGTGACTAATTTTCTTATCTTTTGATAATTATTCTGGAATCGGGATATTATTGTGGTTTAACACCTGGATTTACGCCTTCACATTTCGTTTGATTGCGTATCAACTGCAGATATCTGCACATATGCACATAGGTGGCTAATTTTCTTATCTCTTTCTAATCATCCTAGAATGGAAATTTTAATGTGGTTTCACTTTTTTAAAGATATACAGTAGAACCTTCCTGTAAAGGACACCTAATTGCAGAGCCAAAGTGTCCTTTAGGGAGAGGTGTCCTCTTACCGGAGAGTTGTTAAATAGTTAAGAATATAATTTTTCAAATAAAAACTGTCCTTTGTAGAGAAGTATCCTCTAGCGTGAGTGTCCTCTCATGGAATTTCTACATTATTTAATAAAATCAATAAGTAATCCAGGGTTAAGTTCTTTTACTATTTTTATTTCTCTAGATTTCAAGTCAACATGCCCATCAACAGTAAAACTAGAAGTATGACTTCCAGGTGTAGAGTTAGCTGAAGTTACACTTCTAGTGCTCCTGTTGAAGGACATGTTGACCCGAAATAAAAAGTGTAGAGTTAGCTGGAAGTTACACTTCTAGTGCTCCTGTTGAAGGACATGTTGACCCGAAATAAAAATTGTATAGTTAGCTGGAAGTTACACTTCTAGTGTTCCTGTTGAAGGGCATGTTGGCCCGAAGGATATAGTAAAGAAACTTGGTTCTGGATTACCCGTGGATTGTATTATTTTTGCATTATATATTGTATATTGTATTATAAATTAAGTGGTATATAAAAGTTTCTCTTTATCTCTATATATTGCTACAGAGAACTCTTATTGGCTCTTTATATATAGCGAGGGTTAGGATATCGTTATACCTTGAAAAGACTTTCAGAATTCACAATTCCAAAGACGGGTAGTATTGGTAACAACATGACTTGATATTTTAAACAAAATTTTTCACCTTCGTATAATTATACTAAAAATGATAAACATAACCATTTACCAGATGTTTCTAAAATTACAAAAATGAAATCAATGAAACTGTACACACAGAGAGAGGGGTATCTATAATTCAACATTGTCCACAGGAATCCACCGTCACATTGCAATAAACACGTCGGACCATGTACTTGAAGTTAAGAGATCCCACTTGGCCGCTTTGTCTGTATTGACGGTGAATACCACGACAAACCAACTAAAGCAGGAAAGCTATTCTAAATCAGGACACGTAATGACATTGTCACACTTGATGCCAACGAGCAGGAAGAAACAAACGTCTTGTGAAATAAGAGAAGTCCACTTTGTATCAAGGATGGATGATTTGGATTGGAGATCTATTTGGCTAAGCCATTAGTATAAACTGACCTTGTCTTCTCGATCCCTAATAAACCCTAATCAATTTCTACATCCTTCTTAAATTTACATTGTTCAACTGAGCGCAGTGAATCAACAATAACTTACACATCAACTAACTCTATTCATGATAAAATTGTGAAAAACGTTTTAAAGCATTTTCTCACAATATGTTTCTTTTTGATGAGGCACAATTTGGATTATAGATTATAAACACAAGGTAATAAGACCAAATCCAAATAAATAAATAGTGTGTGACGTTTCGGTAACAGCGTTGTTACCATCTTCAGACAAAAGTACTGAATGAGAAATTTTACCACAGCATGTTTTTAAATAGTTCCTGTTATCAAGTGTCTAAAAGTGTCTAAATAAGAAGATAAATATCTTCTTCTTATCTGTTATCTTGTTTAGAAACTTGATAACAGTAACTATTTAAAAACATGCTGTGGTAAAATTTCTCATTCAGTACTTTTGTCTGAAGATGGTAACAACGCTGTTACCGAAACGTCACACACTATTTATTTATTTGGATTTGGTCTTATTACCTTGTGTTTATGTTTTTTTTTTTATTTCAAAACGCTAGCTCTCAAGCGATAATCGCTCTTCAACGGGCTTAATAAAACATCGACTATATCTTACAAGAAATATTTCCAATGAATATAACAGCATAAACAGGAAGATACCATCACAATACCTTAGATATCTCAGAAGAAATCAATAGATCAATTTTATAGGTTCTGGTTGTCCTAAAAATGTAAATAGACATATTCCATAACATTGTTAAATTACAAACCAATTTAAAAATTTCAGTTGTAAATATCCACAATGCGCGCGTATGTTTTTGTAAATATTTATTGTAAGACATAGTCGATGTTTTATTAAGTCCGTTGAAGAGCGATTATCACTTGAAAGCTAGCGTTTTGTAATAAAAAGAAACTCATTGTGAGAAAATATTTTGTAATTTTAAAACATCAACTACAGTAGACTCTCCTATAACGCGAGTTTTTACAACGCGATAAAAAAAATTGCGACAAATTTATTTATACGACGCGAATTTTCGTATAACGCGTTATAAAATAAAACAATTTACCTTAACAACATTCGCGTTATACAAGTTTTATTTCGTACAACGCGAATTCCTATAACGCGATTTCATACAACACGGAACACATTAATCGCGTTATAGGAGAGTTTACTGTATCTATATATATACCATTTATAAAGTGTAGAAACTATAATATATAATATAAAGTTGTGGGAGGAGGATATTGATGTACCAAAAGAGAAACCTCTTCCTTTAATTATGGATCAGAACGAAGCATTATGTATCACCCTAGTGAAAATATCCATCACCATACAACAAAACTAAGTCGGTGGACGAGTGGGTAAAACTGTCGATTCCCGACAGTCATGAACCGGGATTGAATCCTGCGTTTAAATTTTGTTTAATATGTGAATAACCTTCACATATTATTCACTGTTTCAATTATCATGAACTAGGTTGCTCTTGTTGAGCGGTACCTAATAAAGTGATTTTGAACCGATACATCACCTCGGATTCCATTTCACTAGAACAGATTCTTGAAAGTAAATTACCATCTGCTGATATAATAAGAAAGATGTCAAAATGGGCCAGCTGAGCATTGGTGTTCGTGTTGACTCAGTTTGAGATAGGATCGTGGGTGAAGGGAAGTTACCCTTAACCCTTCCACTACTTCTTTAAATAAACCCTGGGAGAGGCTGTACGGAGTAACCCAACCCTGAAAGGAAATTAGTTTCTACTTTTATTTTGACCCAGATTTCTGAGCGTTTTTCAGTACGATGCTGTTAGCAAGCGGCTCTGTCCTGGAGGCCGCACATGTGCTCGCGGCATCCTTGATTTCTTCTTTTTACTGGATTTCAGTTTTTGTCTTTCCGGAGACCTGATACTCATCACCCATATTTATATGGGAAAGTCGGTTAAGTTTGTAATGGCCTACTTTTTTACATCACTTGCAAAAACGGTTAAAAGTCTCCCAGAGTATCCTTCGGCATCTTTGTTAGCCCTACTTTACCTTCCTGAAGAGCTGAAGATTTATTTAGATCAAATTTTGTGTTCCAAACTTATCCATGAAACAACCAAGACACGAAAGAGTTTTTCAATCCCAATCTTCTCTTAGAAACATAGCACTAGATAATTATTTTCAATTAGAGAGAGAGAGACACATACAGCTTTGTTAACACTATCGATCTTATACAGATTCACCACAGGAAGAAAGTATAGATGGAGCTCCTATACTCCAGTTCACATAGCCACACATACACTTACATACAGCTTTATTAAGACCACCGGTCTTATACAGATTCACCACAGGACGAAAGTATAGATGGAGCTCCTATACTCCAGTTCACATAGCCACACATACACTTACATACAGCTTTATTAAGACGACCGATTTTATACAGTTTCACTACAGGAAGGAAGCATAGATGGAGCTCCTATACTCCAGTACACATAGCCACACATACATTTACATACAGCTTTATTAAGACCACCGGTCTTATACAGATTCACCACAGGAAGGAAGCATAGATGGAACTTCTATACTCCAGGTAGCACAGCCTCCAAGTCTGACGCATGTCCAGTGGCCACACCGTGTATAGGTTAGCGTATCACTGAAAAGACGAGTGTGGAATTATTTTCAATTATTTATAATTTTATTCTCTCAAGGCGATCTCTAATGTTTTCGACTAAATTAAACTCCTCGAATAAATATACCAAAATATAACGACGATTGGAGTGTCTTATAAGAACTTTATTCACAAGTTTTCAGACGTCCTTCTACAGGCTTTACTATGACAAAAAGAAGGAAATATGATATGAGTATTAATAGAACAAGATATCTTTGTATATGAGAAAAATATAGTAAATATAAATGAAAGTGAAAACTTTTTTTTTTTTTTGCTTATCCCTAGTACACGTAGTACAGGTCATGATAATCATGGTGGGTAGAAGTTGGCGACTGCTTTTACTGTAAGTGCACCACATGTCTACACATGTGAAAAGCAGTTCGACTTTGCACTTACAAATGTGCCAGAGCCCCCTTTAGGTTACTTGCACTCACTGGTGGGGTTGGACTTTTACAAGAATAAGGGGCCATTGGAGCATTTTTTTAATCATAAAAAAGTGCCCAATACGGGAATCGAACCCGGGTCGTAGCGGTCCAAAACCAACGGTTTAGACCATCCTTCCACCAACCCCCAGTGAAAACGTAAATTTCGTATATACAGAATGTTTTCGCAACGAGGCGTATTGAAATTTAAGAAATTATATGAAAATAAGAGAGATAATAGAGTTTTCACATTTATATTATTATCCTTATTGGCTAAAGTCCAAGTTAAAACTTCAATCTGATGAAACATTGGCGAAATCTAGCATGGAGTCAACCATACAGATAACGTTTACTTTGGACATACATTTAATATTTGACATATAAGACGTGATATCCCAACTTGGAATACTTGCCCCTAAATACATTCTAGAAGCTTATATACAATTCAATAAAGAATATTAAAAGACTTAGTGTCAAAACGGTTTAATGGATTTACTTTTATTAATTGTAGCTCTTTCTAGTTCCGTTTCTGATACATGGTACAATTTAGAGAAAGAACTATTGCATTTACAATCATTTCATAAACTAATAAATATATAGTTTTGTGTGTGTGTGTAAAATTAATAACAAATATTTCCAAATAAATATAAGTATTAGATTTTGTTCAAATAAAAGACACTTCGACCAGTAAATCTTTTTTATTGTCTCGACGTTTCGACAAAAATCTTTTGTCCTCGTCTGGAGCGAACAAAAATTAAAACATTCTCAGAGAATAATTTCTAACGCTTTGCCAAATGTTTTAATTTTTGTTCGCTCCTGACGAGGACAAAATATTTTTGTCAAAACGTCGAGACAAATAAAAGATTTACTGGTCGAAGTGTCTTTTATTTGAAGAACTATGAATGCCGGCCAGGCAGCCTCTATCTTTATGATATTAGGTTTTGATTATATGGCCTTCGAACTCTTTTGATTTTTAGGGCTATAATTATTTTGTATCTGTTTACTCATATTCGATAATAGGTTTCTAAACTCGGCCTGAGCCAGACAGACAGACAGAAGGACATTCACACTTTCTGGGTGATCTTTATAAAACCTCATCGAACTGGTTTTTGCCGCTATCAGAATTTGGGACTTTCCCCCTTATACTTCACGTGTACACATACCGCGAGGAGGAAAATCTCGAGAGATGCTCACGAAGAATCAATTTGGACGATGCACAATGAAACTACACGAACTGATACCTTCTGCAAAAACTTCAATCCGACGGTTTGTAATGCCGTCAGCCAGATACCACGATAGGTCTAGTTGACTTAGTTTTACCTCATTGGCCGTTCGTTGATCGAATCACTGAGGAAATTAGAAGACATCGAAGACTTAATAAAAGATTAAGAAAATATGTAAAAATGGACGTAACAAATCTAAAATCTTTTTTGATTGTGAATATCTTTAAATATATAAAACAGCAAACATTTGTTGAAAGCTATGATAGAATTATCGTATTTTTGAATACTTGGTGAATAGTAGAAGCAACTTTTTGAGATAATTTTAATGAATATTTTGCGAATCTGAAGTTAACATCTTTCGCACATTTTACACACATTTGTCTGTGAATATCTTTGAATGTGTAAAATGGCAAACTTTTGTTGGATGTTGTGATAGAATTATCGTATTTTTGAACACTTGGTGAAGAGTAGAAGCAACTTTTGAGACAATTTAAAGAAAATTTTGAGAATTTAAGGTGTTAATTCCTGTGAATATCTTTAAATTAGTAAAATAGCAAACATTTGTTGGATGCTGTGATACAATTGTTTTTCATGGGAATACTTGGTGAATAGTATAAGCAATTTTTAAGCAATTCTAAAGAATATTTTTGCGAATTTAAGGTGTTAATTCCTGTATATATCTTTATATATGTAAAATGTGTGGCAAACTTTTGTTGGATGCTGTGATAGAATTATCATATTTTTGAACACTTGGTGAAGAGTAGAAGCAACTTTTGAGACAATTTAAAGAAAATTTTGAGAATTTAAGGTGTTAATTCCTGTGAATATCTTTAAATTAGTAAAATAGCAAACATTTGTTGGATGCTGTGATACAATTGTTTTTCATGAGAATACTTGGTGAATAGTATAAGCAATTTTTAAGCAATTCTAAAGAATATTTTTGCGAATTTAAGGTGTTAATTCCTGTATATATCTTTATATATGTAAAATGTGTGGCAAACTTTTGTTGGATGCTGTGATAGAATTATCATATTTTTGACTACATGGTGAATAGTATAAGCAATTTTTTAGACAATTCTAAAGAATATTTTGAGAATTTAAGGTGTTAATTCCATACATTTCATACACATTTGTCTGTGAATATCTTTATATATGTAAAACTTGAATACTTGGCGAATATTAGAAGCAAATTTTGAGACAATTCAAAGAATATTTAGCGAATTTAAGGTGCAAATTCCGTACATTTCATAATTTGGCCGCTCCTGGCTCTGGTCCCCAGCGGCTGTAGAGAACTCAGCCACTCTCCCCTTTGGCGCCACTCAGTTTTTTACCGCCGTGCAGTTGCAGATCAAGAGCGTCAGACACTGGCCGATTGTATCGCTGGCAGCTGAAGGATCAGCCGAAATTCCTCACCGGACCCAATCTTGATGTGTCACCAAACCGCTGCCATTTGGGAATGCCTTGAATTCAGCTCGATTACGGACAATTCTGCCGTTTCCTCTTATCGGTATTAAATAATTATAGGAAATAATAATTCCACGTGGAAAATTAGTAAAGACAAACTTCAGGATGGCATTCTTTCTCTCTTGAGGTAACTCGGATTCCTGGAGCGTAAGGATGACACAGCAATTTATTTAAGGCAAGAACAAACTATGGATGATAAATAAAAAGATAAGCAATGAGGGAAGTTTACAGAGTAGTAAAATATAAACATCAAAATATAATACTCTGTTAATAAAATAATAAATACTTTGTTACATAGCTTCTTTCCTATGGGAGCTGTGACCCACAGCTTGCAATTGTGGTAGTTACTGACATGGATCTGACGTGCTTCTGCCAATGATTCCTTCAAACATCAAAAATGATACTCTGTTAATAAAATAATAAATACTTTGCTACAATATTTATTATAGAATTTGAAGATGATTTGTTGTTGAAAGTTGATTTGGAAAAATATAGCTATATGAATCTATAATTTATTTAATACTTGACGTTTCAGTGGCTTGCCCGTTTCAGTCACCCGTTAAGAATTAAGTAATTTATTGATTGATATAGCTATATAATGGAAGTACAGATTTGTTTTTTTTTCCAATCATACATCCCACCAGACTTTTCTCAAATTGTTCGAATATAGTTTTCTTGTTAGATTCCGACACAAATATAGGTAGAACGTTAAACTATATCTGGATCTAAAATTTAAGTTTTATCTTTCTCAATCTAATGAACTGTTCAAGAAATTCTTTCCAATTGCTGTCCCAAATTTCATTTCTTCTGATAAATTCACTACTTTATTCTTAACAGGCAAAGGACCCTTCTTAAATTTCCTATTCAAACTGAATGCTATCAATGATCCAACATGTAAATGCCGCTTAGATGTTGAATCATAGGTAGAACGTGATGACTTTTTAGTTGTTTTTTAAACACCGTATATAGACGTGATAACACATATATAGGTTATATGGTTGGCTTATTATACACCAATAGATATGATATTATTATAAACTTTTTTCTTTATATCATCAAATGATATGGATAACATATTATATCTAAATATAAAATTCTAGTGATACCAAAAAAAAAAAAAAACAAATTTCTACTGAAACTCGAGTCATCGTTGAAAAACATTTTCCTCGGATTAATTGCTCATACACAAAAAAAAATGTAATGGGCAAAACATGCTGATATTCAAAGAAAGTCTTTGAACACATTAAACTATTTATTTACCTAGAAATAATTAAAATTTTCCAATATACCCCTTTCACATAAAAAGATTGAAAATTAAAACTTTAATAGATATATCATGTATAAAAAGAGTTTTAAGATTATAAGCAATATACAATTTCGTATAAAAAAAAACAGCGATCGTGTTTGAAAAGCACAGCTCCTCCTATCATTGGCTGGCGAAAAAAAAAAGGAAAGATGGCATTCAATTTGGTAGCTAGCTGGTTGTCCATTGTTTGCCATCAGTAAATACTTGCTGTATTCAGGCGACAAGCTTCTTTTTAAATGTTGCCATTTTTTTTACTTCTAATTAGTAGAAAACTGAAGTTTGAAGGGGATGAAAGGATCCTTTGGCGGCGTCTGCTTCTTAATTTAAAGCAAACAAACCTCTCTTCTAATGCCCTCGTTAATAATTCTGAACGAATTAATGTTTCATCAGTGCTTGCTCATCTTGTGAACGGAAGGTTTTACTAGCTTACTTAGGTTGAGATATTGCTCATCTTGTGAACGGAAGGTTTTACTAGCTTGCTTAGGTTAGGTAAGGTTGAGATATTGCTCATCTTGTGAACGGAAGGTTTTACTAGCTTGGTTAGGTTAGGTTAGGTTGAGATATTTCTCATCTTGTGAACGGAAGGTTTTACTAGCTTGGTTAGGTTAGGTTAGGTTGAGATATTTCTCATCTTGTGAACGGAAGGTTTTAATAGCTTTGTTAGGTTGAGATATTGCTCATCTTGTGAATGGAAGGTTTTAATAGCTTGGTTAGGTTGAGATATTGCTCATCTTGTCAACGGAAGGTTTCACTATCTTGGTTAGGTTGAGATATTATATCCGATTTTGAAATACATGACTTGAATGTTTGATACCAAACGAATATCCAATCCTATTCTATAAATGCCCATGAATTTCAAATTCTATATTAACAAATACTTCTTTTTAAACACTATTACACGATTACCTAATTACAATAAAAGGAATTGAAAGATATGAGCCAATGTCGAACTACCTAAAATGTAAATTAGCCGAAAAATCGCAACATTTTCGCAAGTTTTTATCGATTTTTAATTTCAATAGAATCCCGTAGGTGTATACCATACAGCGAAGAAATTCACGAGAAGAATCATGATAAATTCCTGCAATATGATTAACTGTTGATAAAACCCTTCTGCGCTTTCCCAAAAAGACTAAGGATATGCATTTATTTATAGCATCATAGTTTGCCTAAATATAATAAATATTTAAATATTTATAATACGATATAGAACGATGTTTGACCATTATACCACAAATGTTTCTTTTAAACGAAAAATCGAAATTTATTTTAAGGAGAAATAACGATTATTTCTAACCTAAGGGATGAAGTATGATAGAATGAATTATGAAGAGTAATGATAAATTTCAATCCCTTGATACTCTATTTTTCCGTTTATCATTACTCTTCACAATTCATCCTATCATACTTTATCCCTAAAGTTAGAAATAATCGTTATTTCTCCTTAAAATAAATTTCGATTTTTCGTTTAAAAGAAACATTTGCGGTAGAATTGTCAAACATATTTTACAATTTAAATATTTGTTGATATGAAAGTTTTGGTTATTAATCTTTTCGTAATGGATACTGTAGAGTTGATAAGTTAGAGATATTATCCCGTGTTGAAGAGAGGTCTTTGGGACAGGTGGTCTCTTCACGGTGAATTTTCCTGGACAGGAAACTGTCTGAATAAGGGGGAGAACGTATAATACCAAGTCCAGACAGCTCTTCCCTAGCAAAGCCGTTTGTTTCTAATCCCATCGTGAAGAAACAGCTTCCTCCACGTCAAAACATAACTTTAATTCATGATATCTTAGTTAATCCTTAAAATTCTTGCTGTTGAAAAATATAGACAATTTTGACAATTAAAATAATTTATTGACATCTTGTCAATACATGCAAAATGCACAGTCTTCACTATTTTAAAAAGATAATATGGATTATATACACTATGTACAATGAATATGGCGTTTCTGCCACACTCCATAGTTTGGTGGAGGATCGCCAGTGGGTTATAGAGCGCAATCAATTAAAATTTGACTCTCTTTTACACATTTTTCTAGAAAAATATTATTAGAAACAGATGAACTTTTTTTTTTCAATTTTAATTGAAGATTTATTTATAGATTGCTCTATTTTTTAAAACTATAATCCTATATGAGCATTTTGTGTTTAACAAAATAGTTTCAATCTCTTTATTGTATAATAAATCATTTTATATAATATTTACGAACGGAAAAATATGTCCAGGGTAGCCTAGTGGACATGGCATCTGCCCGGTAAGCGGAACATTGTGGGTTCGATTCCCACTTGAACACTTTTATTTTTACGTTTATTATTACTCCTCACAATTCATCCTTTCATAATTCATCCCTATGATTAGAAATAATCGTTATTTCTCCTTAAAATAAATTTATATTTTTCGTTCAAAAGAAACACATGCGGGATATTTTCAAATGTCATTTTACAATCATAGGCCGCATTATAAGGTATAAAAATTCAATCTCTCTTCCTAACAAGTAAGGTAATCAAGGGAGATTCACACTGACATAGAATTATCCTATTGAAAGCTTGAAGGATGGCTGTTCTATATACCACAAATAGATAGATAGATCTATAAAGCAGAGAACGTAGTAATCGCCAGCGTAAACAGCGGCGAGTTGTCAAAAACTCCGTCAAATTAGCTGTCATTAAGCCAACCCGGGCTGAGGTAACAATAGGTTTGGAGAATCTATTAGGCTGTGATGTTCTTCGAATCTCTGATTCACTCGCCGACTTGTCTTTAATTAACTCTGCAGGATCCCGTCCTGTTAGTACCATTGGAACAACTTGCTTTACCTCTTTAGTCTTGTTGTAGACATTTAAATACGTTTATTGACTTCTTGTCAATTATGCATTTAAAATAATGAAAAAATAATGAGAATATTTACAATGATTTATGAGTGAGGAAGGCTTCACCATCTTGATAGGGTCTTCCTCCAGACCAAGAAAGGGTCTTAAGCTTGTGGAATTTACTGAATTCTTCAACAGTTTTTCTTTTCAACAACAACACAGCTTTATTAAGACCATCGGTTTTATTCACAGTACTTCTATTCTATAAATTTCATTTATAAATTTAATTGACATCTATCGATATAATTTGTGACAAATTTGGGTAATGTGTCTCTTTTTTATCTTTATTATTATTATTTATTGATCAATCGGAGAAAGAGATTTGAGATTGAAACATCGTTATTACATTGTTCATATAAGATTATATATGATACTAAATCGAATAAATATGAATAAATAAGATTATATAATGGTAAATATATGAATAAATATATGTAAATATACTTACTGTGTATAAAATAATTGATAAATATACACAATGTCGTCATTGGTGGTATCCACCGCGGGAAAGACTCCGCCACCGATGGACTGCGAGAGTTCTTAGAGAGAAAGTAAGGTGCGATATTGAAATATTTGCGCATATTACAGAGGAAAAACAAACATAACAAACAAATTAGAACTTAGAATTAAATATTCACAAATTGACATGCTTTTTTTTTGCTTATCCCTAGTACACGTAGTACAGGCCATGATAATCATGGTAGGTAGAAGTAGGCGACTGCTTTTACTGTAAGTGTACCACATGTCTACATATGTGAAAAGCAGTTCGACTTTGCACTTGAAAATGTGCCAGAGTGAGTCCCATATTTACATGTATTAATCGACCTAGTTCATAAAATATACAACTGTCTTAAATTTTGTCTATACGTGTATATATTGCATTTTTAAAATTGTTTCCAAAGGTGGAATATTTTTTGGAATATAGTTCAATATTATATATCGAGAGAAAATCAAGGGACAGAGTGAAGAAGTAATCCATGAGATGTATTTCGAAATGTTGATGTCGGCAAAGATTCGAAGTGAATGATTGAGGCAAGGGACAAAGTGGATTCATGAGATGTAGTTCGAGATGTAATATCGGCAAAGACTTTAAGTAAAGGATTGAGAAAAGGGACAGAATGAATCCATAAGATGTAGTTCGAGGTGTGATACCGGCAAAGACACACGATCTAATGCTCGAAGTGAAGAATAGAATCAAGGAACAAAGTAGAGTAATTCCATGAGATGTAGTTTGAGATATGATGTCAGTAAAGACACATGATCTAATGCTTGAAGGATGGAGACAAGGGACAAAGTGAATCCATGAAATGTAGCTCGACATGTGATTCCGGCAAAGACAAGCACTCGAAGTGAAGGATGAAATCAAAGGACAGGGTTAAGAAGTAATCCATGAGATGTAGTTAGAAATGAAAAAAAAAACGATAGAAAAAAAATAATAATAAAGTAGTTCGAAATGTGATGTCGGCAAAGACTTGAAGTGAAGAATGAAGACAAGGAACAGAGTGAATCTCTGAGATGTAGTTCGAAATGTGATGCCGGCAAAGACTTGATATGAAGGATGGAATCAAGAGACAAAGTGGATCCATGAAATTTAGTTCGAGATGTGATGTAGGCAAAGACTTGAAGTAAAGAATAAAGACAAGGGACAAAGTAGATCCATGAAATGTAGTTCGAAATGTGATATCGGCAAAGACTTGAAGTGAAGAATGAAGACAAGAGGCAAAATGGATCCATGAGATGTAGTTCGAAATGTGATATCTGCAAAGACTTGAAGTGAATGATTGTTACAAGGTATAGAATGAATCCCTGAAATCTACAGTTCAAGATATACTAAGATGGCGTCCACAGTACAGCTGTAGGGAATATTGGAGAGTTAGGCGATACTTATGTAAGGTTTTAATTGTAGCGTCGTATGTAATCAACGGCAATTACGGAGGGGCGACGTTACGGAGACGTCCGTTATCTCCCCTCCCCTCCCAGGGAAAGTATTCGATCCCCCTGGGGCCAGGAATTCTGGGGAAGGAAGGGTTGGCCCGACTCCTCCATCTCTTCACTTTCTTTCATAGCGACTTGTTCCCTCTCAGCCACTCGTCTGATAATGGTGAACACTTTTGCAAATTCGCCCAATGTTAAAGACGGGTATGCAAATTCGGCAACGGCTGCTATCCACTACGGCTTCCAGCCTTAATGACGGTCGAGTTTTGAACTAGGCTGAGGCCATGGAGCGCCATTCGTCTGTTATCACTCGTCTGATAATGGCGAAAACTTTTGCAAATTCGCCCAATGTTAAAGTCGGGTATGCAAATTCGGCAGCGGCTGCTAGCCACTGCCTTCCAACTACGACTTCCAGCCTTAATGGCGGTCGGGTTTTGAACTAGGCTGAGGCCCCATAGAGCGCCACTCGTCTGATTTCAGCCAAAATTTTACACAGACTAATCTGTTGTTGTTGCTTATTCCTCAAGTCGTTTATACGATCTCCATTAGATCCCATTGTCTCAGATTTTCTATTATAGTCCTGGGGTTTTCCCAGAGGTCCTTTTTGGAGGATTTGATACAATTCAATAAATGGTCAGGATGTCTCTCTCTGAGGGCGTATGTTGTGTTGGTGTTGCTTATTCCTCAAGTTGTTTAAACGATCTCCATTAGATCCCATTGTCTCAACTTTTCTATTATAGTCCTGAGGTTTTCCCAAAAAGGTATTTTTTAAATAATATTTTAAAATAATTCCTTGTATCAATATTAAGTAAAATATACCAGACCTCCAGGGAAGAGTGTCTTTTCAAAACATTTTTATTCTCTAGCTTTCGGGCATGGACGCCCTTCTTTGATCAAGAGTCACAAGCTGTCCTGAGTCCGGATAGGCCCTTGGACATAACGGAGTTTTTGTCCCCAACATGTTAAATTGCCATGTCTAGGAATTCGCACAGAATGGTTTTATTTTCTGGCGAGAGCTGCCTGAAGAGTTGCTCCCTCTCAGAAAGATATAGGATCGCCCCCAGTACTTTATCCTCAGTATGGTGAGAGGTAGTAACAAAGCTACATATAGAAATGGAAGAGACATTAAGCAAATCGTATTTGAAATTTGACCTGATGTGCAGAAAAAAAAACGTAAAATTTTCGGAAATTCATGGATATTTGAAGTCTTAAAAGATACATAAAATTGTAAGAATATTTTTAGGTGATCATTAATGGTTGGAATTCTTAAAATTATCAAATAATGATTAGTTTTGAATGATAATTAGGAGTTTGATATCTAAAAGGGTTTAATGGTTTTATATAATTGGTACATAGAAAATTGAAAGATTTTATATTCTTAAGATGATTTTTACAAAGCTAGTGTCCACATATTGTCTCGCTCATTTAACCACAATTTTCTTTAAAAAAAAAAGTTCATTATCCATATGGCATATGTTCTAACAATAAGTTTGCAGAAAATTAAGCCACTCAAAACTCTAGTTGAACTTTATTACAACTTTATGTAATGAAAAAATACATTGAATAATAATAGTATCTCTATTTTGGATCTGTAGTATTTATTATTTAAAATAAACACAAGGTAATAAGACCAAATTCAAATAAATAAATAGTGAGTGACGTTTCGGTAACAGCGTTGTTACCCTTTTCAGACAAAAGTACTGAATCAGAATCTGAAGATGGTAACAACCCTGTTACCGAAACGTCATGCACTATTTATTTATTTAGATTTGGTCTTATTACCTTGTGTTTATAATCTATAATCCAAAT
This sequence comes from Cordylochernes scorpioides, assembly GCA_030710605.1. Classification (NCBI taxonomy): domain Eukaryota; kingdom Metazoa; phylum Arthropoda; class Arachnida; order Pseudoscorpiones; family Chernetidae; genus Cordylochernes; species Cordylochernes scorpioides. Next base: position 112,515,325 of record CP092865.1, read on the forward strand.
TGTGCCTTATCATTATTATTTAACATAATTAATTAAACACATAGAGGTTGAAACGGGAATTATATAGTAATGCAATGTGGTTTGTTAATGGTTCTAAAGGCTTACAATGAGACGGCAACATTTTTGAATGAAGTTTGTCTGAAAGCCATTTAAAAAGTAGCAATTTTCTCAGAAGTAAATTTCAATATATAGTTAAACCTGTCTATAGCGCCACCTCTAAATAACGCCTCCCTCTCTATAGCGCCCGATTTTAAATACATAGTACGATGCGATTTACATTAAAAGTGACCTGTCTTTAGTACCCCTTCTCTATAGCACCCTATTTTGGTGAGTCCCAAGAGGGGGCGCTATAGACAGGTTTAACTGTATTGCTATCTTTCTATTTTTTAATGTTAAATATTTATATATATAAATAAAGATGGTGCATACAATTCTGCACAAGGTAATAAACATAATTCTTTGTTAAAATGAAGATTACAAGATCTTCAAGCCGTGGGCAGTATTTGGTGTACAAGTAGACATCTTTCAGACAATACAGAACCCAGAATCCGTTAAAAACAAGTAAAAAAAGTCTTCAATAAAATCCCCATATAAATATATTACTCGCCGTTTAGCTAAAACAGAGTATGTAATCTCCATCACACTGGATAATTGGATGGTATCTCTGAGCATTTTGTTAATTAACAATAATTAAATGTTAATGAAGATTATGTGGAATCTAGCCTAATGAAATAAAGTTGGTTTCAATCGTGGGACTTTTAATGCAATTTACTGTTTTGCAGTTTCAGACTGGTAATCAAATCCTGAGGTAGTTTTTGTAACTGGGAATGGATGAAGCCTGGCAATGGACAAAATTATGACGTTGTAGAGTTTATATACCACATCTATATATATATATATATATATATATATATATAATGTATCCGTTTTGATTCGAGATACTCTTTTTTTCTTTTTTGCGTATTCCTAGTACACGTGGTACAGGCCATTATAATCATAGAACCAAAAGAACTCCATGTTTCACTGTGGCAGGTCCATAAGGAAAGACAAAGAAGTTGCCCAAGATAATAGCGACGGAAACCTTGACTCTCCTATCAACGCTAAACTGAGAGATTTTCTAAATCGGCGCCGGTTCTGAACAGTTGAGCGAGAAAATAACTTACATAAACTTTTACGTCATTCCTGACGATGGAGCTAAGTTATTGATTCCTTGTTTCACGGCAGTGAAAACATCTCTTTTCGAATTACTTTGTCTTTAAAATCAAAATTATAACATTATAACTTAATTTCTATTTGCAAAATTCGATCATATTTTCTATGTATGTCTTATCCATTGTTGACTATATTTGGATATTGCAACGAACACGCAATCTTTGATATGGTGGAAGTCCATATGCATCGAAGAATTACAAAGAACAATTCTTCCATATATATTCTATATGATTATCTGTTGTATATGCGACAAATTAAGAGTAAATCGCAATGTAATAGCGGTTAGTTGAGATAAAACCAAGAGATCACTTTCAGAAAATCAAATCTCTGCAAAGGTCAAGGTTCAAGCTCATGCCCTCTTCTCATCCCATTAGCGCCCTGAGAAAAAAAAGGGTTAATCAACGGGCAATTTCTTCTGGAGTTTTTCTATGGCTACCATCACTCTATTGGCTACCGGCGGTTTATTGATACGTAGGCTCTGATTGATGGAGTCATAGAATGTCTGCGGAAGGATTGACCGATGGTAACTCTTGGACGATAGCAAGCTGTGAATGGGTTGCGGTGGAGGAATAAGAGTATTTTTTTAAAGTGAAATTGGAGGAAGATTGCGCGCGTCAGTTACCGATTAAAAACTGTACGTGTTTTACTTTAAATAATGCAGCAGGTTTCTAAAGATGGGTTTTATTTTCATTTTATTAACGTATCCTCTAGCTTTCGGGTATTTATGACCTTCTACATAAGTACATAGAAACGATGGTGACTCTTGGACACTAACAAGCTGTGAATTGGCCAGCTATTATTTCATTATTGTAATGCTTCTGTGGAAGATAAGAGTATTTTTTAGCCAAAGTAAAGGAAGATTGCACGCGCTAGTTACCGATTTTAAAAATTGCACATATTTTACTTTAAATAATGCAACAGGTATCTGAAGATAATTTTGTTTTTATTTTATTAATGCACTCTCGAGCTTTAGGGAATTTCTGACCTTCTACCGGAGTACATAGAAACGATGGTGACTCTTGTACGCTAAGCAAGCTGTGAATTGGTTAACTATTATTTCATTATTGTATTGGTTGTTTGGAGGAATAAGAGTATTTTTAGTGAAGTGAAGGAAGATTGTGCGCACATTTATTTTATTTATTATCATTTACAAAGCACGCGATATCCGTCTTGGATATTTGCATGCATACACAAGTTTGGGAGCTTATTTACAGTAATTATTAATATGATTTTAGTTATTATATAATAGAAAGTATTAACATATTTGTCAGTTAGTTAACGATTTAATTACCCTATAATGAATATTAATGAACATCACAGATAAGAACAGAAATTTAGAGCTATTTACAGCATATAACTATATATCAGTTATTACAGCCCAGGCTATCTATTACTAAAAAACATTCTACAAAATCTATTAAAATTTATATACATATATCTATTATTAACTATTTGATTTAGACAATTTATATTTATTTGATTTTTGACTCTCAAGTCCTCTACAAGTCGACAGTCCGTTAGAATATGTACAGGATTTTCTTCTTCTGCACCACATGAGCATTTAGGCGAATCCGTCTTTCTGACTTTGTACAAATATGATCTAAAGTTACCGTGTCCAGTAAAAAATTGGACACTGTAAAAATTTGGCTTGACATATTTGGGTATTTGGGAGTCAGTGAAGAAGGACTTGAAAATGGTATTAGTCTTCTCATTGTATTTCTGCATTTTTTCCCTTATATAATTAGAAATTATATTCCTACTTGAAGAGTCAAATCGGTTGTAATTTATTTCGGTTTTCAACATGTTAGATTCAATATAATCAGTAAGTTTGGGGACTTGTGCAAGTATGTGTGTACAGTCCGATGATGTTGTACTGTAGGCCTGTATACAATGTTTTAATATTTTATATTGAAGAGAATTTAGTTTGTCCTTAGACTTTTTGTTTATGAATGGATACCATACTGAATAACCATAAGTAATTGTACTTCGATATAATGTCTTATACAATATCAGTCTTCGTCTAAAGTCTAGACCCCATGCTTTCTTTGTCAGGCCAAATAGGTATCCACTAGCTCTAGTTACTTTTATGATCATTTCATTAACGTGAGGCGTAAAGTCCAGTTTGCTTCTGACTCGGTGATTTTTAATAGTCACTCCTAGGATCTTAAGTTCTTCAACCGGTTTAATTAACTTGCTACCTGAGACTATTATATCGCTATTGCATTTATATAAATATAATATTTTTGTTTTTTCATCTGACAATTTTAATTTACGACTTTCACACCACTTATTGATTTTTCTTAATACATTATCTATTGTCTTTCTTAGTTGTTCAGGAGTTTTATTCCAACATATTAACGTAATATCATCTGCATATCCTATTGTTTCACAATTATCATCCAGACTATTATTCAGTATCTCATTAATAAGAATATTCCATAATGTGGGAGACAGTGGTCCTCCCTGTGGACATCCTTTACTTAGTTTCTTATTAATTTCAGTTGAGGAAAATCTAAATCTTATTCTTCTATTATCAAAGTATGATTGTAGAAGTTTTATCATTGAAGCCTGCACACCATCCTCATCAAGTCTTTTCATCAAGGCCGGCCACCATGCATTATCAAACGCTGCACTAATATCCACTGCAATTATTGCTGCATATTCTCTTGTTTTATGTTCTAACGCAATTTTTATTATTTCAGTTAGTGCAGTAATAGTAGATTTCGATCTTCTAAAGCCATGTTGTCGATCACTTAGTAAATTAAAATTTTCATAATATTTTATTATTCTATTATTAATTATTTTTTCAAATATTTTAGAAATGTTGGAATTAAGACATAAAGGTCTATAATTTTTATAGTTATTAAAATCTGTTTTTCCAGGTTTCGGAATAATTATTGCCTCTGCTCTTTTCCATTCAGCAGGATAGTATTGTAGGTCCAAACATTTTTGAAATAGTTTCACCAATATAGGAGCTATAAATTGTTTAGTGTGCCTTATCATGTTGTTAGAGATGTTGTCTATTCCGGGAGATTTCTTTGGATTTAATTTGTCAATTAAGTCGTTAACTTCAGTAATCATAACCATCGGTTTTTCTTTATTGAGTAGTTTTAAATTATAATTTCTTATACTTTTATGGATGTTTGTATCTTCTTCACATTTATCATCTGGAAATAAGTTATTCAATAATTCCTCACCCTTCTGCAAACATTCCATATCAGTATTACCCTCCAAAATTTGCATATTTCTCTTCCGATTAGATCCACTTTTGATGTTTTTATACACCTTATATAAGTTTCCATAAGGGTTGTTCGATTTGTTTTCCTCCAGAAAAATTCTCCAGGATGCTTTCCTAGCTTTTTTTATTTCCCGTAAATATTTATTTCGTATGCTTTTATAGTATTGTTTAATATGATTAGGGCAATTTTTGTTTCTATAGTAACAGTTCCTAAGATAATGACAGTGATCCTTTAAAAGCTGTAAATTCGTATTCCACCACTTATTACTAATATTATTTTTTGTTGTCATATTATTATTTACTTTGAGTGAATTATGTGCTGCCTCAATCAGTATGTTCGTAAGTTCTTTTACCGTTTGATCAATCATTTCTGGTGTATCCACTATGTCTAGTAAGTTTTCAATTTTTTCTCGTTCAGTACTGTTAATTCTCTGACTAAAACTTAACCAGTTCGCATTTTTCTCATTAAATTTCCAAGTGGAATAATATTTTTCTGAACTAAATTGTTCGTTTGTATATATTTCAAAAGATATAGCTACATGATCTGAAATTTGCGATATTTGCTGCGTCTTCCAATTTCTGATCGCCGCAATTGCCTGTTTATTTGTTAGTGTGAGATCAATCACACTTGCATCACGACACGTGAAAGTTTTATTATTATGGATAATTAAGTTTATTTCATCTATGATAGGGATCAGTCTATGTCCATTATAATTTTTCCTGATATCATACCATAACGGAGCTCTGGCATTGAAATCGCCGCAAATTATCACCGGTATATGTAAATTTGTATTAATTAACTTCTTCATAAATTCCTCGTGCTCACTTTTCATTGAATTCGGATGTATATAAATGTTGGAAAGATATATTTTCTTACTTTTTGTTTGTATGGTTATAGTTGTAGCGAATGAGTTAGTGAATTCTGTACTTAATTGAATTTTTAAGGTGCTATTTCTTACAATTATTGCCGTATTTATATTGGGACTGTTCATCAATTGATATTTTGTACAAGGTCCTGGAAATATTACCTCCTCTTTGATTATATAAGGTTCTTGTATCATTACTATATCTGCATTTCTAATTTCATCAGATGCACAAAGCTCATTTATGCAATTTTTGCTTTTTCTAGTATTTTGTTGAATAATTTTGATTTTGTCAATATATAGTTTTCGGCCCATCATTCTGGAATTTTATTATTGGCCCGCATCTTCTATATGTGTAGAATAGTCTGTTCTTTGTATTATAATTTGCATCTCTTTTTTTATAGATTGGGCAGTCTTGACTATTCGGTTTATGCTCCAAATCTCTATTTCTAAAATGTGGATGTTTGACGCAGTTGCAGCATTTAATTGTAGTCGAGCATTCGTGTTCTCCCTCTTTTTCACATTTAATACATTTTTTGGGATTGGGACAGTTATTCCTCTTATGATTAGGATTAAATAGAAAACAGTTCTGACATTGATTCACTAATATTTTATCTTTAATATCGCATCGTTGAATATCCGTGTAAATTTTCCCATTTCTCTTCATAATTTGGTAGACTCTAGGTGAAACCCTCAGTACTGCATCTTGCTCTGCTCTGTTGGTTTTCATTGGAAATAGCACTTTGATCTCTTCACTGAGTTGAGAAAGTTCAGGGTTCATCTCACATAACGTTGTCGATAAATTAGCCAAGTTGGTCATCTTATTGACTGATTTTATGATTATGTTTGGATCTCTTAGTTTTGGCTTGTATATTTTACTGCATTGGTTTAGATCATCTTGCTTAGTAAAACTTTCTATCATTCGATCTATATCTTGATCTTTAGGCAATTTTATTACTGTACCTTTCCTAGTATTAAATACCTTGTTAAATCTGATTTTATTTCCCTCCTGTCGTAAAACTTTTATACTATCATTCACCTTTTGTTGTACCTGTGAGATGTTTTGACCTTCATTGGCAGTTATTATGATAGTTTGTTCCTCAGTAATTTGCTTATCTTTTTGAATAAATTTATCTTCCCCATATTTTAACACCTCTGCATACGAGTCCTTGTTTCTGTTTTGTTTTACTATTTGGGATAAATCGTTTCTAATGTCGGTATAATTTTTCTGCATACATTCCCCAATTCCATTTAAACTCTGTTCTAGTTTCACTAATTCTAATACACTATCCTTTAGCTGTTTTGTTGTACTTTTTACATATCCAATATCTTGTTTGTTCAACGTTTTTTGATTGTTATCGAATTTGTCTACAAAATATTTACATAATTCATCCAACCTGTCTAATATTAACGCATTCATTGTTTTGCATATCTATTGACATGCGCACATAAGTTACCGATTTAAAAAAATGTACATATTTTACTTTAAATAATGCAAAACTTTTCTGGACAACAGCCTCTAGGTCCGACGCATGTCCAGTGGTATATATATATTTTTTTATATAAAATATGTGAAAAAGACAATAGAAAATATAAAGTAGGTCTGGTTTTGATATTAAAAAAAAAAAATTGACATATCCTGACCAGACTCACATGAGATTTTCTAGATGGTAGAGCGCTGACATTCCATCTAGAAAAGCTCATGTGAGTCTTGTCAGGATATGCCTCTTTTGTTTTTAATATAAAATATCTAATAAACATATCTATAGTTTTGTATAATCAAAGAAATTTTGTATAGTGGCCAACTTTCCGAAACCTGCTCGTGACACGCTTTTGAAAATTTCGAATCTTGGCCTCGTATGAGTAACAAGGTCGTTCAAAAAATAACTTCAGTTTCCTGCTGAGGCGGGTTTGGCACGAGACAATGGACAGAGAAAAACTAATTCTTTAGAATGGTGGTCAGAGCGATCCTTATCGATGGCCAATCCTCGACAATCATCCATTGGCGAAAGGCACTAAGTTCATCTAGGTAAAATATATATCATCTCAATCAATTTGTTTGACATTCCATATGGCTAGCTTTCTTGGTTGATGCTAAAGACGCTAAGTTCAACTGTGCAAAATATTGCTTGAAAATGAAGATACTTCGGCCAGTAAATATTGTGCAAAATATGGATTATCTCAATCAATTTCTTAGACATTCTATATGGCCAGTTTTCTTTGTCGATGTTGAAGACGCTAAGTTCAACTAGAGAGGCGAAATATGAATCATCTCAATCAATTTGATAGACGTTCCATATGGCTAGCTTTCTTGGTCGATGCTAAAGGACGTTAAGTTCAGCTATAGAGGCGAAATATGGTAATCTCAATCAAATTGTTAGACATTCCATATGACGAATGAAGACATTAAGACGCGAATGTTTCTTTTCACAAATAAATCAAACTTCTACTGTCCCTTCTGCAGTCAGGTAGATTAAATTGGCGGAACCGCTGGGAGGTTTCACCACTGATAAGCCAAGCCCTTCCAATATACTTTTTCATCGCAGTAGTGACAGTAGAGATTTGACTTATTTGTGAAAAGTAAGATTTGTGTCTTATGGTCTTCATTCGTTATATATAGATGGCGTGTTATTGCTTTGTATTAACATTCCTTATGGCTAGTTTTCTTAGTTGATACTAAAGACGCTAAGTTCAACTAGACGAAATATGGATCATCTCAATCAATTTCTTAGACATTCCATATGGATGGCTTTCTTGGTCGATGGTTCATTCTTCCCACTTTCCACATTGGATTTCTGAAATCCTTATCTGTGAAGTTTTGATCGACCATATGTAATCTCAACGGGAGCCATAATGATCGCTCCAAATGTAGAAATATATTCTTGATCCTAGTGTGTCGGTCGTATGGAGGACAAAAAGAAGAAGGAGACGGTCACACACCGCTGGGAACCATATAAAAAACTCCGCATTTAAAATTATCCCTTCACGACCTGACCATTTAGAGAGATCCAACGTCGTTAGGTGGCTCCGCCAGGGATGACAATTAGCGACACATGGCCCGTCCTTCTCAGCTGGGACAGTCCTCTGATGACATTAGGAGATATTCCTTAACTAATGGACCACATGAGCATTCAACTGGCTGGCTTCATGAGCCTACAGTCCTCTACGGACTAGCTGCATAAGCCTACAGTCCTGTACGGATTGGCAGCATTGAGGAGATATTCCTTATCTAATGTATCACATGAGCATCCAGCTGAGACCTCATGAGCATTGTCCTCTACGGACTAGCAGTATGAAGAGATATTCCTTAACTAATGGACCACATGAGCATCCAGCTGTCTGACTTCATGAGCATGGTTCGGGTATGTTTTTGGACAGCTGAACGAATAATTTTTAAGGAGTTTACAATTCATCAAAACGTCTTCTTGTATTTATAAAAACATATTGGGTGGTAGCATGTATACGTAAACGTACAATAATAAGGTGATGTATCCATCAGTACGGTATGGAAATTTTGTAAATTCTTTATTTGTGTTGCTTATATAGAAATAAGTGAAGTGATAGACATCTATTCCACGACCACTTGACCATGCCTGCCACGCGACCAAAGACAATGGAAGGGAGGATATTATATAAGTAGGGTGGGCGAGAAAGTACCGGATCTGGAGTGAGAGGAAATGACAAATCATTAACTCTTTGAATTACCTTTGCCCGACACAATGTCACCAGAATATGTGCACTTGACGCATCATTGCAAATTTAGAGATATCATTCCCAAACATGATGTTATTGATTCATCTTTTGACATTTCTGCTTTCCACTTGATAAGGTGTGAAATTGAGTTGGCTGTTGTCTGCCTAACTAAGAGGGATATCAAAAATAAAAATGGCATATCCTGACCAGGAGCACATATGCTTTACAGAAGGCAGAGCGCCATCTGGTGGAACAGAAATCAACTAAACATTGATTCAGCCTGTTCCCTGATATTTGGCCAACCCAATTTCATGATAAATCAAGAAAAGCCATCAACGAACGCGTTTCGCGGTTTTTGGCGCTCGTCAGCGTGGAGTAGGATGTACCACTGCGGCCAAAAAGAATTTTAGTCCCAGAGACTTCTTGAAAAACCAATAAATGAGTATTAAGCCCAAATTTACGTAAATACGCTTAACACATGTTATATGTAGATCATTGTATCATATGTCTTGTATTCTAACTTGCCATTCCCAATTGTGTGTTTTCACCTTTCTCGTTGGTATTTAGGTCAAGAACTTAATCTGTAACGCTACTTGCAACAGAATATCCTTCAAATGATATCACACACAGTTATTGAGGAAGATGTGACGTGTTCTAATGCCCCGAACTTACAATCTAGTTAGTCCAGTACTGTTTAACTATCTCTTACCACATGACGGGCATGAATTTTTGGTCCCAGAGGCTTCTTGAAAAACCAAGAAATGGGTATTTAAGGCCAAACTTAATATATGAATAACAATATATCAATACACATATAACAAAAGAGTAAATATTAAGATAGAAAGAGGACATATTGCGATGGTAACTGCATACCTTTGTTGATTGTATTTGGATTATTGATGCTTTCTATTGCTTCAAGTGACAAAAAGTTATTTTGTACGGGTTAACACAAAATACAATAAACTAGGGTCTAAAGTAATAGTAACTAAACACTCAAAAAGCGTACACTCAAGAGTGCAACAACAACAAAAAAAAAAGAGGTAAATAAACTTACACAAAATGAAAGGATTTAAAACCACGAATGTTTCTTTCATACACAATACAAACTTCTACTGTCCTTACTGCGATGAAAATATATATTGGGAGGGCTTGGCTCACCAGTGGTGAACCCTTTCAGCGGTTTCGCCAATTTAATCTACCAGACCGCTTCTCAGAGCTCTAATACTGTATTGGACTGTATTAGAAGTTTGTATTGTGTATAAAAGAAACATTCGTGCTTTTAAATCCTTTCATTTTATGTATATAGATGGCGCTCTATTGCTTTGTGTTAAATAAACTTACAATTGGTTAAATAAAATAAAAAACACACACACATATTGTTGCTTTGGTAGGGATCGGACCGGGGTTACACAGGGCATGCTAAGAGATCACCAGACACGGATAAAATACGCAGAGAACACTATAAGCGTCTCTACACAAATCTTTTACCACACTGGCCTCTCTCACAATACCATAGCCCCCTTATATATATGCAAACATGACCACATTCGTCCAATGAGAAGGCGTGAGAGATTGGTTCACTATCAAACGAAAACAAAATCCTTCCTACTAAAACCTGAGATAAGATTAAATAAAATGCAAATATTTGTCAATATAATTTGACACAAGGATTAGTCTTTGGATTTTAGTTCGCTAAAGTTAGAAATGGACAGCGCGTAGGACGATTGCATCGATAATATCACAACCATCTATTTCGGAAGATAACCGACTTCTGTACAACGGATTTGTTTGAGATTCTTTGGTCACATCGCGCGATTCAGAAGGATAGAGTACATCATAATGATCGGAAAGACATCTGGGTGACGCATACCTGGAATCCCGCTGACACGCTTCGTGGAATTAAAGGAACTTACTGGCTTAACGGTCGCCGATATGGTACAACGAACTTAAGACAGATATGACTGGTGTTGTGTTTGGGATGTAATACAGTGTGCTACAACGTTCGTTCGCGAATATGATGATATTACAAAGGTAGATAATGTAATATGGATGTATCAGAAGTTCGGGCAAATTTGTGATAGATGCTATTGAAGAAAGTGTTGAAGCTCCTGCAGACGACGGTCCCACTCCATTAACGTCCCCATTAGGAACTATCGGCCTCACCATCGCAGCCGATGGATAATGGATACGCTGTCAGACGACGCTAAAAATATCCAGCGCCGCAAGGTTGCTCCAAACGTCTGCCCGCGACATCGTTGTGGCGAGTTGTCCCCATCAATGTCGCGTATAGTTGACAATGTCTCTATGACAATTTTCTAATCAATTTTTGTGAGGGAGAGTTATAGATATTTTAGTCAAAAACAACAAAAAAGCTTTATTAAGACCTTTTAGTCCTATATAACGAATGAATACATTAAGACACGAATGTTTCTTTATACAAATAAATCAAACTTCTACTGTCCTTACTGCAATGGAAAAATATTGAGAGGGCTTAGTTCATCAGTGGTGAACCCTCCCAGCGGTTTCACCAATTTAATCTCCCAGACCGCTTCTTTAGAGCTCTAACTCTGTATTGGATCATTCTGCTTTTATATGCTACACTGATGGGTAGAATCTTAGAAATTGTATTCAAGCAAACTATAGACAAAAGCATTTAGGACAGTAGAATTACATTTAAATACTTGCATCGAGCAACGCTTTTCAGCAAACTTCATGCAGAAATGTAGGATACATGCAGGAAAAACAGTAATAGTACTTTAATAATAATATGAAATTTATATACAAGAAAAATTAATTAAGATAATCAAGCTAATAAATAGAATAGTCTGGGTAAATTGGAGGATAAGAAATTTATTATACATGGATTTACCACGGATTCTCTGCAAATGAAGATAAAAAAGAAAAGCTAATTACAATCAATATTGATAGTGAAATTTATACACAAGAAAACCTAATTAAGACAATTGAGCTCATAAACAGATTTATATACAGAAATACAGAAAATTATAACAGAAATAGTGACAGATCCAATTATTTTTATTTCCAGTAAAGAAATGTTTATTAAATTCAATACCTTTTGTAGATATATTTTAAATTATATAGCAACAAATATCTTTTAAGAAACTGATAATTTATATTATGTTGATTGTACATATTGCAAGACACTTCTTTCTTTTGTACACAGTTCTTTTTCTGTTTTTTTTTCTTTCTCATTGTTAATATCATATGACTATTCTATTCACGGCCTAAAATTATTGTATAAATATGTATAGACAAATGTAAAGGCATACATGTATGACAGTGCAAGTGTCCCTAGGGGGACATAGCGCTTTAAATTGTAATAAGAAAAATGAATAAACATATTTGAGAGGGTAAATCTGAGGAAAATAAAATAAACAAAATAAATAAAAGAATGAAACAAACTGGAATTTACATATGATACATGCGATATTTTAGTCAAATTGAGACCCGGCTTGGTCCAGGTGACACATTTCAGTCATATTTTATTAGGACGCCTCTACTTAGGTAAATCATTTTTGCTTAAAAAATTATCTGCAAAAAATAAAATAGCGACCAATCAAATTAATTTATTAGCCTTGTCAGTGCTGCTCCTAATGATAAAAAAAAAACAATAATAGAAAATTGGTTTTTGCATCATTAAAATTAGTACATGATTTTTTTTTTTCAATTTTTAAATAGTTTATATGTTAAACTCTGATTTCAGCTACCTTTTTATCCTTTATTTGTTCTCTTGCTTTAATGCTTCCAATTTTATATATAGATGGTAGGTTATCGACTTAAAAACTACGTATCAAATCTCTTTTGGTCAAATTGACTCCATTCTGTAAGTTCTTCAATCTCCCAATAGATTAAAGTAAAGATAGAGGCTGCCCCACCAGCATTCATGGCTCTTAAAATTAAAGACACTTCAGCCAGTAAATCTTTTTATTATTTCGACGTTTCGACAAAAATCTTTTGTCCTCGTCAGTAGCGACCAAAAATTAAAACATTTAGCAAAGCGTTCAAAATATCTGAAGATTAATTTTTAACACTTTGCAAAATGAAAAAATAGTACAAATGTGATATTGTACTGGGATAAAGTGCATAAATTATGAAAAAGGCATCTCCTTATCGTGAAACTGAGTGTTGCTGATGGCTTGCGCCATCTATCGGAATAAATGGTCCGTGGTTAGCTTTTCTTGATTAATCAAGAATGGGTATTTGGCCAATTCTGGAATAATTAAAAATCAACGAGAATAGTTGATATTTATTCCGATAGATGGCGCAAGTCATCAGCAATTTTCAGTTGCACGATATGGAGATGCCTTTTTCTAAACTTTGCAAAATGTTTTAATTTTTGTTCGCTTCTGACGAGAACAAAAGATTTTTGTCTAAACGTCGAGATAATAAAAAGATGTACTGGCCAAAGTATCTTTAATTTTAAGAGTTCTCAATAAAGGTATGTAAATGATTGGCCAATATTTTGTGATGCAAATGTAGCCGTTGTGTGGACCTTGGAGGAAGTTCGCCAAAGATCCTGATGGATTTAATGAATCCGTCTTGCGAAGGTCGTCTCAAAAAAGTAATAGAGCCGGCTGGAAATGTGCCCGCTCTTAAATTTAAAATAAAACAAAAAAAAAGAACACTGCCAACGGCATCTTATTTTGCATTTTATCTCCACGCACGGCCTTGTACGCCGTTGATTCTGTGAAACCAGCATCATGGCTTGGAATCAAATTTCTCACTTGACCATTTTCAGCCTTCCACGACACTCTCAATCCTCTTTATTAACAACAGTAAGCTTCATTAAGACCTTGTAGTATTATACAGATTCACCAAGCAGAAATGTAGGGTACATGAAGGAATAACAGTAATAGTACCTGTAATCAGCAATGTACAACAACAACAGTAGATTTACACACCCAAGATAGAGGATATTGCGACTGCTGTAATTGAAATGTATGGGGATATCTGAGGCTCTTCATTGGACACGATAACAACAGAAAGCTCCATTAAGACCTTGTAGTATTATACAGATTCACCAAGCAGAAATGTAGGGTACATGAAGGAATAACAGTAATAGTACCTGTAATCAGCAATGTACAACAAAAACAAACAACAACAGCAGATTTACACACCCAAGATAGTGAACATTGCGACTGCTGTGATAGAGATGAACGGGAATATCTGAGGCTCTTCATTGGACACGACAACAACAGAAAATTGACATGGACCCAGAAAAGCACACCCAAGATAGTGGATATTGCGACTGCTGTGATTGAGATTATGGGGATATCTGAGGCTCTTCATTGGACACAACAACAACAACAGAAAATTGACATGGACCTAGAACCGCAGATTTACACACCCAAGATAGAGGATATTTTTCTTATACAGATTCTCCAAGCAGAAATATAGGGTACATACAGGAATAACAGTAATAGTACCAGTAATCAGCAATATACAACAACAAAAAGCTTTACTATGACATTTCAGTATTATACAGATTCTCCAAGCAGAAATGTAGTGTACATACAGGAATAACAGTAATAGTACCAGTAATCAGCAATATACAACAACAAAAACTTTTTTAAGACCTTTTAGTCTTATACAGATTCTCCGAGCAGAAATGTAGGATACATGCAGGAATAACAGTAATAGCACCAGTAATCAGCAATGTACGACAACAAAAACCCAAAGCTTTTTAAAGGCGTTTTAGTATTTTACAGATTCCCCAAGCACAGAAATGTAGGGTACATACAGGAATAACAGTAATAGTACCAGTAATAAGCAATATAGAACAACAACAAACTTTATTAAGACCTTTTAGTATTTTACTAATTCTCCAAGCAGAAATGTAGGGCACATACAGGAATAACAGTAATAGTACCAGTAATCAGCAATGAACAACAACAACAACATAAAGCTTTACTAAGACATTTTAGTATTTTACTAATTCTCCGAGTTGAAATTTAGGGTACATACAGGAATAACAGTAATAATACCAGTAATAAGCATTGTTATTATTATAATTTTTAAAGATAATCACATTTAATGATAATATGGAATTTATATACAGGAAAATTCGATAAAGACAATCAAGCTCATAAATAGATTAGTTTGGGTATATTAGAGAGGAATAGAAATTTATTATACATGGATTTACCAAGGATTCTCTGCAAAAAAATAATCTTTATCAATTAACTAAAATGAATTTGATTTATATCTTTAAATATATTTATAAAGTTTGTAAAGTGATTTCGTGTACATTCCAATTCTAAATTTCACCCATACCATTAGGTATCTACATACAATTAAGTTAGATTCAAAACCTATACGGAAATTCATATAAAAACAAAAATAGGCATATCCCGACCAATCATATGGGAATTTTAGATGACAGAGCGCCATCTAGTAGAACAAAAATCAACTAAACGTTGATATAACTTGTTTCGTGATATTTGGCCAACCCATTTTCTTGAAAAATCAATAAAAGCCACATGTGTAGATATGTAGGTGTACTTATAATAAAAGCAATCGGCAATTTCTACCCAACCATGATTATCATGGCCTGTATCATGTGCATTAGGGATAATAAAAGAAGGGGTTGTCTATTGATTGTTAGTTTGAAGTGAGACGAGGTCGCGATGTAGGATTCCAGCGTGGGCGTGGAAGTCAGGAGAGACGGCTATTCCCCTTAGTGGAGCCCCTCGCCATCCATCCTCGGGTGGTTCAAGGCTGCCTGCCCCTAGGGCACCCCCGGCTTAACCCCTTCCCCAGCTCTATCCTCGCCAAGGTTATATACCTCACCGACACAATCCTTAGGAATTCCCTATAGATACCCGTCGCACCTTAATCTATTTGATGATAGGAGAGTCTTACTATGTAAGTCTCCTCTCTCTATATATAAATGGTTAGTACAGATACTTCCTGATGCTAGAGCTGGGGCCAGGAATCTATCCCGAGCCGATGGTACTACGGAGGAGGAGGACGACGCTACCAATCTCTACCGAATGTAAATAATACTTTTTTTATACTATTTTTATCTCTTGTAATACTATCCTGGTGTGGAACTAACACCTACCCACATATTCTCATGCCCAGCAATAGCCGCAGCCTTGCAGAATTTGATATGGACCCAGAATAGCAGATTTATATACTTAAGATAGTGGACATTGCGAGTGCTGTGATAGAAATGTAAGGGGATATCTGAGGCTCATCAATTTGAGTTGTTATACGTCTAATTACGACACAACAAAAATAGCGACGAGGATGGGATGACAACACTTTAATAATAAATATAATACAATCAGTACATCATAACGTAATTTATATATCTGTATCACTATTTAAGAAAGGCTTTCAGTCAAGAGAAGTTGCCATTGCTAAACAAATGAATATATGCATATAAAATGAAAGAATTTAAAAGCACCAATGTGTTTCTTTTATACATAATGCAAACTTCTACTGCCCTTACTGCGATGAAAAAATATGTATTGGGAGGGCTTGGCTCATCAGTGGTGAACCCTCCCAGCGGTTTCGCCAATTTAATCCACCAGACGGTTCTCAGAGCTCTAATACTGTATTGGACGATTCTGCTTATATACGCAGCACTGAAGGATGGAATCTCAGAAATAGTTTTCAAGAAAACTATGGACATAAGCTTATAGGACAGTAGAATTACATTCAAATATTTGCATCGAACAATGCTCTTCCGCAAACAATAAAGACAAGGTCAGTTAGGCATAAATTAACACAAAGCAATAACGCGCCATCTATGCATATAAAATAAAAAAATGATTCTGAAATGAAATGAAATCTATGTTAGAAGAATCAATTAAGATAATATGAGGTGGTACCAATCCATAGTAAAATTAGCTGTCATTGTGTGCGCTTTATTAATTAAATAATTTGGTGGAGATTTAATAGCCCGAGACCTCCCATAAAACATGGTTTTCAAATTAACCTTTATACATTGAAGACGCTATTACCGAGGTAAAAATGATGGCAGGAAAACGAGGTTCTTTACCTTTTCCTTTAACAATTTTATTATCCACTTTTATAGAAGGGAGTCTTCTAATTTCGTATTTACTAATATTTTAATAATGACAAATTCCTTTGGTAAAAATGCTTAGAGGTAATTTTTGATACAAACGAACGTTTGTTTTAATTTGTGTTCTTAAATTATTATCCATAATTGAACATACATGGTTATCTACCTAACTACTAAGGAATTTAGAATAGATTTTCTTGATAAATTATTTTTATATAATCTTTACAAAATATTTTATGAAAATTATTATCTATTTTAACATTAGAAATTTTGATAAATGCACAATTCTTTAATGTAAATAATATTTTAACACAAGAACACACACATAAACACATAACGCAAGACGTTTCTTTGAATATCTATATTTAAAGAAAATATATTGTTAATTATAAAATGAAAGGATTTAAAAGCACGAATGTTTCTTTTATACATAATACAAACTTCTACTGTTCTTACTGCGATGAAAAAAATATATTGGGAGGGCTTGGTTCATCTGTGTTGAAGCCTCCTAGCGGTTTCGCCAATTTAATCCACCAGACCGATTCTCAGAGCTCTAATACTGTATTGGACGATTCTGCTTATATACGCAGCACTGAAGGATGGAATCTCAGAAATGGGTTTCAAGAAAACTATGGACATAAGCTTATACATTCAAATGTTGTTAATTCCCAAAAATATATCTTCATAATAAATATTTCACAAATTATACCAAAAATATACGTTTTTCTATTTTTTATCTAAAATTTTGAATTAACAAACACATATATTTATAATCCCGATTTTAAAATTGACACCTAATTGTTAAATGCGAACATAACCTGTTATTTTAGAACGACATTTCTTTCCGATAGAAAGAGATTTCGAACTTTTTATTTTTTGATTACAATTACAATTATTTTATTTCCAAAGCGCTATATCCCGCAAGGGATACGTACTTGCGCCAAACAAGGAGAAAAGTTTATTTACATAAGTTATTTACATTATTCAACGCATGAAAACATTAGAGATCCAGATTTTGTAGAAAGTTTAGAATGTATTTACAAAGTGAATTGAACTTTAAATATGATTTTTTTTATCGGAAATCAAATCGTTAAGTTCACAAACAACTAGTTCATTCTTAATTCTATAATCTTGAAATGCTGTGCATTCGATCAATTTTTGATGCTTCAATAATAATTTATAGGTAGAACAGGGTTTGAATCAACAGTACTATTTAGGGATTCTTGTAGGCTTTTGGTATGCATCAGTAAATCGGAGCGATATAGTTTGCCAGCTATTGCTATAACAAAATCGCATTGGGACTTTTTTTTTTTTCATTTTAACATATGTTCTGTAATTATTTCAATTTATTAGTTTGTTAATGGCCGGGAGTAGTATAATATCAAAAGTACAAAATCGTGAATTAAATAGTTTTTTTGTAATTCTTTTGTACTTTTGATAATTTCTATTTATGATAAACACACACCGCATAATATCATTGATAGTATTCTTCGTTAAAACACATTCATTAAAACATTACCATTTCTTACAAGAAATTATAAGATGCTGTAACTCTTTTTTATGTATATTAATTAAAGTAAGATTTTCTCTTTATTGGAAAATTATTTACACACCCAAGATAGAGGACATTTTGACTGCTGTGATAAAGATGCATTGAGACATCTGAAGCTCTTCATTGGACACAACAACAGAAATACATTAAATACATTGCGACTGCTGTGATAGAGATGCATGAAGAGATCTGAGGCTCTTCATCGGAAAATACTTTACATACCCAAGATAGAGGATATTGTGACTGCCGTGAGAGATGCATGGAGATATCTGAGGCTCTTCATTGGACACGACAACAACAACAGAAATTGACATGGACCCAGAACAGCAGCTTTACACACCCAAGATAGAGAACATTTTGAATGCTGTGATAGAGATGTATGGAGACATCTGAGGCTCTTCATTGGACACGATAACAACAAATAGAGCTTTTGGTCAAATCCTTCTTTAGCTAACAAAAACTTCTACGTAGCTAAAGAAAGGCATCTCCACAAGCTTCCTTTAATAAAATATATGAAAAAGAGTTGCAGCGTTTATAATCTTTTCGTAATTTGTCGAAATAAGCAATTCTCTAACAATGAATTACCACTTATTACTTTAAATAGAACGAATTTCTTCAAAGAAAACACCATGGGAACCATGTTAACTAAATTATTAATGAATTTACCAACAACAAATTGGTTGCAATTTTTGTTTCTAATTTGTTAAATTGCTAATTACTAGGTGAGACTGCTAAGTGGTTGATGATAATGTTTTTATAGCTCTGACCTACTTGGAGAAAACAAGCCCTTGAAGGCATGGATACATCAAGATTTCATCTGACATATCATTTGATCATCACAAACTCTTTTTTACTCTCTCTCAAGACGTTACCATCTAATTGAAATGTTAGATCATCAAATGGTCTATTAAAGGATCCTTTGATCTTCCTAAACCACTAATAACTAGCATAGACAAATGGTGATAAATCAAATGACACGGAAAAAACAAACGGAAACTAACGGATGTTTTATTAATTACGACGTGCCAGTTTTTTAGGAAAGACAACCTTCAATGTTAGCTTCTGTTTTTTTCTGATAGTCTCCTCTCTCTCTGCTGCTTTTTTTATTGGCTTTTTCTCCCTACGCGAGCGGCTATTTAAGGTGAAGGTAGTAGCATCATCGGGCGATGACCTAGTTTTTAAGCTTTTTTTTTTCTTTACCTCCCCTTTCGCTCTCTTTCTCGTTTTTTTTTTTTTCAGGAAGAAAGGAAGGGCAATATCTACCGTCGCCATGTTGTAGGTCAAATCTTCTGTCTTAGTTCTTGTCCATCGTCAATCGTCATTTTTCTAAAATTCTTCTTAAGCCTTTTGTAAACAGACGATTTTCTCCAAATCTTTAAGCTGATTTTGGATTAAAAACAAACTTACGCTATTTTTAGATTTGGATTTATTTTACACAATACATACACGTATAAATCTATAAATATATATCTACAGTATCTTTGATAAGTTTTCTGATAAAATTTTACTTTATGAAGACGCTATTAAAAATAAAATTTAAACAAGAAGAATTATTATATATAGTTTGCTTATAAGACTAATTTTCAATTGTGTATGGTGGCATTTTCATGGGTGTGGTATTATCTATTTATTATACTCACAATAAATGAATATTACTATTAATGGTAACAATTTCGAATACTTACGCACACAATGTAACAAAGAATTAATACATGGGTAGTGAAATTCAGGAATAGATAACACAATCTGTTCAACAATTCATTCTACAATGATTAAAATCTTTTAAACTGTGTACCTTTTCTGATAGAATGGTCATTAGAAACTGAAGCAAAGAAATCTACGTATGATTTTAGATATATTGTAAAGATAAAGGCTGTCTTGCCAGAATTCATATTTCTTGAAAATAAAGATACTTCGGCCAGTAAATATTTTTATTACCTCGACGTTTCAACAAAATTTTTAACGCCTTGCCAAATGTTTTAATTTTTGTTTGCTCCTGACGAGGACAAACGATTTTTGTCGAAACCTCGAGATAATGAAAATATATAATGGCGAAGTATCTTTATTTTCAAGAGATTACAATTACAATTATTTTATTTCCAAAGCGCTATATCACGCAAGGGATACTTGCGCCAAACAAAGAGAAAAGTTTATTTACATAAGTTATTTACATTATTCAACGCATGAAAACATTAGAGATCCAGATTTTGTAGAAAGTTTAGAATGTATTTACAAAATGAATTGAACTTTAAATATTATTTTTTTATCGGAAATCAAATCGTTAAGTTCACAAACAACTAGTTCATTCTTCATTCTATAATCTTGAAATGCTAGGCAATCGATTAGTAGATTGTAGATATGTAGCAAATATATAGAATTAGTGTACTTATCTGATAGATTGACAAACATAAAACGTGTATGTATACTAATCTACTGATAGGTTGTTGAAAACAACTTTTTGATTACCATTATTATATTTTGATAATATAAAAAAAAGGAGCTTTCTGTGTAGAATACGTTTATTCCACTAGCTTTCGAAATACATCGTTCCTCAACGGGCGTGAAGATAAAGCATAATTATTAATAAAGACAATTCGCTGAGGGAAAAGTTTCCTTTATGTATATCGGCAATACAAATTTCCAGGCTCAACAGCCCTTTGACAGGTATAACTATGTTACTGAGCGTAGTAGCTATAGCTACAGTAGCGTAGTTATACCTGTCATAGAGCTGTTGAGCCCGAAAACTTGTATTACCGTTATATATAAAAGAAACTTTTCCCTCAGCGAGAGAATTGTCTTTTATTAATAATTATACCGAAGGAATTATATTAACAATAAATAAAGCATAATGTATAACAATATGTTGAAGTACAATGAGAGATAAGTGATATGCAAATCTGTAACTAATATGTTGGCAGATAGAATTGAAGAACGTTGAAGATCGATGTCGAAAGCTAGCGGAATAAACATGTTCTACACAAGCATCTCCTTTTTGTTTTTATATATTATCGCAATATAAACTACTGATAAGTTCTGAAATTTTATTAATTTATTTATTTATTGTTACAAAAAGCACGAAGTCCAAAGGACTATTGTACTGTGCTAGTATTATTTACATATATATGATTAATTATTTACACGATGGATTAGTAGTGTTTTGTAAATTATTGTGCAAATAGTTCTAAACTTAACAAAGTTCTCATGAGATTGAGTATATACACTAAGACAATTAGGTAATGTTTCAAAGTATTTGCATACAATTTGATTAGTCAGAGGGCAAGTTAAAAGAAAATGCTCTGGTGATTCAACATCTAAGCGGCATTCACATGTTGGATAATGGTTTACATAATGGTAATCAATCATCCATATATGTATGTATTTAACTCAACTACCAAAATAAATTAGTCTTTCAGGCATCCTAAAAAATCATGAAAGGGGTATTTAAGACCGTAATTATATAAATGATTTAAACATTTTTAAAATGCCCAACACACATAGAATTTTCAACTTGTTTTTCATACTTATATAGTATAATCAAAAAAGGCATATCCTAACTACGAGCACATGTGCTTTTTAGATTCTTATATATGTTTAGGCTATGAAAAAATGTCTAAAAGTAATTAGTATACTCTGATCTATGTACATCAATTTTACGTGTTTAAATCTTGTTTAGGTAATTCTTAGTCATTTCTTGGATGTCTTTAGGTCTTTCAAATGCATCTAAAGGCGTATTATAGAATATTAAGAATATGCATGTATGTACTACACAGAAAGACTTACATTGTGAGATAAAAGATGTACAGATCTTAGTTGTTTCAATCCGGGATGGTAGTTTCAAGGGCGTCTGCTACTAGTGACCTAGTTGTGATGGGGACGCGGAAGCGAGAGTTAATCAGTGGGGGCAGGCGCGGTAAGGGGCCACTGTGGGGTACACAGCCCGTGGGGTGGGGCAGAAAGGGTGGAGGAGGGAATGGAGGAAGATGTGGGTAGATGCTGCCGTCGCGGCTCGGCCTGACCCCCTATGTGCGGCAGAAGGCGGCCATCGTGTGGCCCCCGGAGCATCCCAAGCCAACACCAAGTCCCTCTCCTGGGGCCCGTGCTGTCTCCCCATCCTCAGGACTGGTCCACTGGATGTCAATGATGTCCGACCCGGCTGATATCCACTACATGTGGAACGGCGTTGAGGTAAGTTTCTTTTGCTTTGTCTTCACCGTACATTAGCCAGAAACTCTGCCAATTAAGGTCTCTCTTTTCTACAGCGCGATGGCCTTGGTATCCGTTTCAGAATTACTCACTCTTCGTCACCCCCCATCTTTTTGTCTGTCTCCACGCCACGCCGCCTTCGGAGAACACAATTACTGGGAAGTTCGAGTTGTTTTTATTTTTTTCGAGAAGGCGTTTCCTCTCCTGGTAATCATCCAGGAATAAGACTTACTCTAAATACATAGCTATACACAGCTTGCACCACGCTGATGAGGGCCAACAGCCCGAAACGCGTCTGTGGTTAGCTTTTCTTGCTTAATCAAGAATGGTTATTAGGCCAATTCTGGAATAATTAAAAGTCAACGAGAATAGTTTATATTTATTCCGATAGATGGCTCAAGCTATCAGCAACTTTCAGTTGCACGATAAGGAGATGCCTTTTTCCTAATTTACTCTAAATAGTTAAGCTCTCTCAAATCGTTACCAATATTTTACTTCAAAGGAATTTGGTATATTCCAAATGTGTATATTCCTTTGTGTTAATATTCCAAATGAATGCTGCAATTTCTTCTTTCTTATCTCTATTCAATCATATTAGGATATCAAGCCTGTAGAGCTTGAGATGGTGTCTGCTGGGGATGAGTAAAACTCATCAATAGATGAGCCAATACAGTCAATTATGTGCTTTGGAATGCTCATGGACCCCTTCTTTCTTATCTCCACTCAATCACATTAAGGTATCAAGCCTGTAAAGCTTGTTGATGGTGTCTGCTAAGGATGAGTAGAGCTCATAAATGGATGATCCAATACAGTCAATAATGTAGTTTGGGGTTGCAGGTTAAGAATTGCAGTTAATACATAGTGGGAAAACCTTGCAACCATTCTGTAAAGTTATTGTCCGTAGATGACCAGACTTAAGTCTGGGAATCAAAGACTGTTGTACTCTTGGGAGGACAGAACCGGTGCTTGTCACCTCCTGCTCTATACCAGTCATGTGCAGCGTTAGATTTCTATTCTTCGTGCTAATGTTTAATATATTTAATGTTAAATAGATTATATTAATAGAAATATATATTCAGTACAACAATACACAATCAACCAATCACATCCCAACACGGTATATATAGTTTAAATTACCTCTTACCCAAAATACCCTTACATTAGGGTATACACGTATCCAATCATTGGTTAGCATTAAACACGGTTCACGAGATCCAATGAAATAACATTGTAACTCCGAGTCAAATATTAATAAATACATTTCATAGAAAGGATTTTACATTGATGACTTACGTCATTTGTCGGTATTAATATCAACTATTCTTTGATTTTTTAAAATTATTCCTGAATTTGCGCGCGCCAAATACCCTTTATTGATCAATCAAGAAAAACTAACCACGTAGACGTTTCGGGCAGTTGTCCCTTGTCAAGTTGGTACAAACTGTATCTCAACTACCAAAAAACTAATCTTTGAGGCATCCTGAAAAATCATGAAAGGGGTATTTAAGACCGTAATTATATATATGATTCAAACATTTTTAAAATGCCCAACACCCATAGAATTTTCACCTTGTTTTTCACACTTGTATATTGATATCATGATTGATTTTAATGGTTTAATCAATGGTTGCAAGGTTTTCCCACTATGTAATAAGTGCAATTCTCAACCTGCAACCCCAAAACACATTTTTGACTGTATTGACTCATCCATTGTTAAGCTCTACTCTTTCCCGGCAGACACCATCAACAAGCTTTACAAGCTTGATACCTTAATATGATTGAGTGGAGTTAAAAAAGAAGAAGGAAGATATATTAAAATCAAAAGAGGTCTATCCTGACCACGAGTACATGAGTTTTTTTAGATTCTTATATATGTTTAGGTTATGAAAAAAATTCTAAAAGTAATTAGCATACCCTGCTCTATGTACATCAATTTTACATGTTTAAATCTTGGTTAGGTAATCCTTAGCCAACTCTTGGACGTCTTCAGATCTTTCAAATGCATTCTCAAGGATCATTGTAGAATATCTTAGTTTGGAGATACCTATACAGTTGCGTATTAGGGATGAATTTTCTTGGAAGATTTTGGATATAGTCTGGTTACCAGCTTGAACAAACTGAGATATTCTTATCTTAATCACAAAAGCATCGTTCTGCTAAGGTCCAAATCCATTATTTCTGTACCAGTCCTGAACTTCTTTCATTCTGCATTATTGGGTTTTCCTCTTATTTTGGTTACGTAATCTCTTTCTTATTTGAAAGAACGGATTCTTTTTCACTTTCTGTATATATGTATAGTAGATAAAAAGTTTTTGAAAGAATCTTTATGATCCTTACTGTAATTTTAATCTCTCAATAGAAAATAAAGATTCTGTTTGTAATGTATTTAACCTAAAAACAACCTTTTACGTTTGGTGTAATACATTTAGTGTCTGTCAGTATAAAAAAGGAATGTTGGAAGCGTCTTAAATAACTGTTTTGAAAATATAATGAAACAAATTACAATAAATAACCGCTGAAAGAGTTCACCACTGATGAACCAAGCTCTCCCAATAATATTTCATCGCAGTAAGGACAGTGAAAGTTTGGTTTATTTGTGAAAAGAAACATTCGCGTCTTAATGTCTTCATTCATAATAAATGTTGTGTTAAAACGTAAGACAGACGTTAGACATTTTAAGGCTTCAAACACGTATCTATCGCTTTCTGAATATTAACTGATGATAAATTTAAACATAAAAATTGCTAAGATGATCGTTGTTTGAAAATAAAGTATTTGGTTATCACAGTTATTTTAGGAAAAAATAGTACAAATGTGATATTGTACTGGGATAAGGTGCATAAATTAAGAAAAAGGCATCTCTTTATATAGAATGAACAGTTTTTTTGGTCGTTGAGGTACAGCTTGCACCACGCTGATGAGGGCCAACAGCCTGAAACGCGTCCGTAGTTAGCTTTTCTTGTTTAATCAAGAATGGGTATTTGGCCAATTCTATAATAATTAAAAAACAACGAGAATAGTTGATATTTATTTCGATAGATGGCACAAGACATCAGAAATTTTCAGTTGCACGATAAGGAGATGCCTTTTTCTTAAGTTATTTTAGGGTTAAGTTCAATTCTGCAAGAATTTGAAGTCGCTAAGTGAAGTTATGGACAATCGTTTGGCAGACTAGCAGTCAGAAGTCAAACATGCGTGCGAACAGCGCCACCTGGTGAACGGGCGAGAACATCGCATGAATCACACACCATCCTTCAAACAACGATTTTTTTTCATTTGTTATCTGAACCGCTCTCTTTGAGGCCACTGCTTCTCCTGTAACACTTATAGCAAGCGAGTAGCTCAACCTGGGATCACACCATATGTCCAACATGTACCAAAAAAATTGAAATTTTATGATCTAAACAAGCAAAAATCTCTGTTTAGCTAATTCCTCCTTTTTGGTAGAGTTTTAATGCTACGGATAGTAAAAAGAAAATGTTTATATTATTAGTACAAAGGTTATTCCAAAAGTTTGTGCAATCAATATTAAATAATTAAAATAATAAAAATAAATTATGCCATTAAAATCTACATGCATTTATAACCTAACATAAACATTTTTATACAATAGTATTAACAATGATTCATAGAAGGCGCAGCTTTGTTTACAGCGGCAGCAGTAATTTCTGAACATTGCAACATACACAATGGAGTTGATTAGAGAAAGTTTACGCGCCTTGATATTTTATGTTTATAAAAGTAATTTAAATTCTAAAGAATCTTATGAAAGATTGACGAATGCTTTAGGAGATAAAGTTATTTCTATTAGAACTTGTATAAATCATTGTTACTACCTAAGAATCTGGGACTTCACTCTGTCAAGCAAATCATCAATGCTTGTACCCATTAGACTGAATCATTATTTGGGTCGGTGGAAGGATGGTCTAAACCGTTGGATTATGACCGCTACGACCCGGGTTCGATTCTCGCATTGGACACTTTTTTATTTAAAAAAAAAATGCTCCAATGGCCCCCGATTCTTGCAAAAGTCTAACCCCACCAGCGAGTGCAAGTAATCAAACGGGGCTCTGACACATTTGTAAGTGCAAAGTCGAACTGCTTTTCACATGTGTAGACTTGTGGTGCACTTACAGTAAAAGCAGTTGCCTTCTACCCACCATGAATATCATGGCCTGTACCACGTGTACTAGGGATAAGCAAAAAAATATATATATATATTCCTCAATGGTGTTATAAAAGTGCAGCCGTTTGAACAGCTCAAATATCGTACGACTGATCAAAAAGGAGTTTATAAATATACTAATTGCTAGCTTGTTATCATTGAAGAACCTTGGAACAATAACACCAAGGTGAAATGACTGTTTGAATTGTCTCTATTTGACTTCGTTTCAAATCTTGCTTTATAGAATATAATGGAAAGGGATTTGATAGAAAATAATGACTCTGAAGACTCTTTTTGTTAATATAATCCCTTCGGTATAATTATTAATCTCTATTCATGATAAAATTGTGAAAAAAAATATTAAAATTACAAATATATTCTCACAATGAGTATCTTTTTTATTAAAAAAACGCTAGCTTTCAAGCGTTAATCGCTCTTCAACGGGCTTACTATAATATCGACTTGATCCCACCAGAAATATTTACAAAAACAAACGAGCGCATCGTCGATATTTATAACTGAAAATTATAGTAAGCCCGTTGAAGAGCAATTAACGCTTGGAAGCTAGCGTTTTTTAAATAAAAAAGATACTCATTGTGAGAATATATTTGTAATTTTAATAATTATTATTAATAAAAGACAATTCGCTGAGGGAAAGTTTCTTTTAAATATATCGGCAATACAAGTTTTCAGGATCAACAGACCTTCGACAGGTATAACTACGCTACTGAAGTTTTTCGAATCTAATCCATATATATATATGTTATGAATATTTTGTTTGTTGTTAGATAAAGGGTTGATAAGACAAAGGATCGATAAGATAAAGGGTTGAGGTGCAGTCGTGATAAGAAAAAGATAATTATTTACCGTCAAGTAGCTTTTATTTTCAATTACTTGAGGAAAGATTACACATTAGTTATTTTCACATTATATAGAATTTATAAATTTAATCCTATATTAGTGATTTAAAAGGATAGATATGTTAACTACACATATTTACAACAAAACTGAAAGTCTTTCTAAAACGATGATAACAAAATTAAAATTATCAATGAATAAAAATAATATATATTTTTTTTTAAATATAGAAATATTTGAATTTTTAGATTATATAATATATACATACAATGAAGACTCTTTATAGGTAAAATGGCGAATTCTAGACTAGATGAAATATTGTCTATTCTGGGCGTAGGTCTTTTTATCTATAGAATTTTGGCGTCGCATTTGTTACAAATAGGAATTTGGTAAGCTATTCCTTTTGGGCGTCTTGATTTTGAATGGTTTCTTAATAGATTTTGCGACATTTTTGAATAAAACAAATCTATATTTGTGGTATTTAGAATTTGAAAATTTAGTTATAGTTATAAGAAATAGCTTGTGTGCAGAATACATTGTCTTTATTTATTTATTTGGCATATCGGACGTGATATCCCAGCTTGGGATATTTGCATCTAAATACATCTTAACAGCTTATATACAATTCAATAAACAAGATTAAAAATAAAATTAAAACTGAAAGGTTGGTTTTATCAAACAGAAAATCTAAAATGAATGAATACATTATCATTGATTCATTGTGTTTTTTAGAAGGGAGATTAAAGGAATGTGTAAAGAGAGGAATGTCAAATACGAGATGAAGAACGTCTGAAATTCGCAGGTTTAACCATTAAAACAATGGAAAATGGGAAAACCTTGCCAATGAAGAAGATCTTCAGCCTTTGATTATATCCGTTAAAACTTGTATGAAAGATGCAGCTAGGGAAAGACTTGAGAAATCTTGTCGTTCTGAGAAATTCAATTTAGAAAACTCTTTCTAAATTTTAGACAGTAAAGGTATTTTAGAGGAAATTTTGATATCTCAACTCTGTTAGTATAACTAGAAAATTTACCGTCAAAATTCTACGTAAATAATCGAATTAACTCTAGAATTTCAACAGATAGTTTCACATGGTCAATCACCGAATGGAGCATCTTTATCTTCAATATTAATTTTATAATTTCAAGTAAATTACTCCTTTTTTATATATTGGATTCTAAAATTATAAAATAAAAGTTATTATTGTTATCTCTCTTCTCTCAAAATTATGATAAGAGTCTCTCAATATCTATTATGAGGTAATTAAATCTTTTCTATTATAATTCTTATGAATAATGTACAATTTTCCTTTCAAGGTGATCGACTGTAATGACTCATCATATTGCAATATGTATGGCGGTTATTATATCTTGAACTATAGCGTAAACAGATCTTAAAGAAATGGAGTTATCATCCATTCTGGAATTCCATCGCTGTGTTACCTCATCCCCGTCGGCCAGACATGAGGGGGGTACGAAGGGGTTTCGACAGGGCCGCTGGTCCCTTATTCAGGCCCCTATCCCAACCCTACAGTCTGGCCTAGCTATTTGAATATGATCTTGCGCAAGAGTTTGAGGACATGCTATTGCGACAGTTAAGGCTAGTTCGTATGATGTCAACTAAGTTTGAGGGCGTGACGTTTGGAAATTTGCTCAACGCCATGTTTACATTCACCCCTTATTCCCCCTCGTCTCGCCAATCATGTCCAGATTCCCGCCAACTTGGTTTTCAAGGTTAGCTGGTTCGACGCGTCCTGGACTCTCGCCAACTTGAATTCCGTTGCAAATTTTCGATTGCATTGGAATTCTGCAGTTACGCCTACCGACTCGAATATCTTAGGCGATTGTTCGAATATTGCAGAAGATTAGTTTGATTCTCATTTGACTGCTTAATACAACCGAACTTTTCAGCCACTTAACTTATCGAGAGAAGAATTTGACAAATAACTTTATCTTCGCTTTCTTTCATATTTCATCAGGAATTTCTATCGAATTATATCAAAATTATATAAATACAGTAGATAGGGATAGTTAGTAAACGACATGGATATGTTGTCGTGTCCAATGAAGAGCCTCAGATGTCTCCATACATCTCTATCACAACAGTCGCAATGTTCTCTATCTTGGGTGTGTAAAGCTGCTGTTCTGGGTCCATGTCAATTTTCTGTTGTTGTTGTCGTGTCCAATGAAGAGCCTCAGATGTCTCCATACATCTCTATCACAACAGTCGCAATGTTCTCTATCTTGGGTGTGTAAAGCTGCTGTTCTGGGTCCATGTCAATTTTCTGTTGTTGTTGTCGTGTCCAATGAAGAGCCTCAGATGTCTCCATACATCTCTATCACCGAAGTCGCAATGTCCTCTATCTTTGGTGTGTAAAGCTACTGCTCTGGGTCCATGTCAATTTTCTGGTATTGTGGTTGTCGTGTCCAATGAAGAGCCTCAGATGTCTCCATACATCTCTATCACAGAAGTCGCAATGTCCTCTATCTTTGGTGTGTAAAGCTACTGCTCTGGGTCCATGTCAATTTTCTGTTGTTGTTGTCGTGTCCAATGAAGAGCCTCAGATGTCTCCATACATCTCTATCACAGCAGTCGCAATGTTCTCTATCTTGGGTGTGTAAAGCTGCTGTTCTGGGTCCATGTCGATTTTCTGTTGTTGTTGTCGTGTCCAATGAAGATCCTCAGATGTCTCCATACATCTCTATCACAGAAGTCGCAATGTCCTCTATCTTGGGTGTGTAAAGCTGCTGTTCTGGGTCCATGTCAATTTTCTGTTGTTGTTGTCGTGTCCAATGAAGAGCCTCAGATGTATCCATACATCTCTATCACAGCAGTATCAATGTCCTCTATCTTGGGTGTGTAAAGCTGCTGCTCTGGGTCCATGTCAAGACAAAGATATAAATGCTAGAAAAACTAAGAACCAAATAAAAATAGTTTCAACATTATTAGATACCATATAGAAACGTAATACCAAGAAAATTGACACATTAAATACAATAAAGGGAAAAAAGTAAACTAAGCTATAAATTCAGCTTAACTTTCATCCTCAATTCTTAATTACATTTTTAATGAATCGCAACAATTGTTGTCAAAGAAAGTTACATGAGAAAACAAAAACATTTTATAAGCTATTTAAAAAATGGCTTCAAATTTTTTGTCACACATTTCTTGTCAAATGTCCTCTAGTGAAGATGGGGTTATAAGGGATTAAGGCGAATGGTAATTAAATTTATTTAATTTCAGGAAAATTCCCCTAAGTAAATTAAGCTAAGTCCCCTCCTCCCCTACTTATAGTACCTACCTACCTTCAAGGAGCCAAAATTAAATTAATATCACTGGTAAATTATAAGTGTACAGCCCTCGAGGGACCTGCGACACTTTTCTTTTTTGTCCGAGCGCTTTGAGCTTAAATTTCGTGCGTCGCTGACTGATTGTCGGCATGCGTATATGACAAAAACTTTCTTTTTCTGCAGCATTTATTTAATTGGTAAATTCCACGTGTTCTTCTTATTTTTGTGCCGCGTTTGATTTAATTTTAATTAACATTTGATTTTTTTTTTATATATCTAAATATTTGATGTCGAATTTGTAGTTTTTCTTAGGAATGAAAATGGTTATGTAATGAGAGGGTTAACATAGTTGCATATTGCGTGAGCAAGCTCTTTGTTCTTTGATTAAGATAATTATTGGATTGTATTAATCTGTTTAAAGGAATGGATAGCTTTTTTTAAAGATTAATATGTAAGGAAATACTTCCACTGTTGGAATTGTTGGTGTTTTGTGCCATTGAGATGGCTTCATTAATTCTTATTTTACCATGCCTTACATCATCTTCTTTAGGTGTTGTCTCGATTCTTGGTTGTCTTCTTGTTCGTCGATCTCACCTCGTCTCATTCAATCATTGTAGTGAATATCCTGATGTCCCTTTGACATGTTCAGTTCTTGGTGTTCTCTTCCTCACATTGTCTCCTTCAGACATCGGAGTGAAAATCCTGATGGCTCTTTGTCAATGCCAGTTATTGGTTGTCCTCTTGTTCGTCGATCTCACATTGTCTTCTTCAAGCATTGGAGTGAACATCCTTATGGATCTTTGACAATGTCCAGTTCTTGGTTGTCTCTCACTCATTACTTCTCGATTTCACACCATCTCTTTCAAGCATCGGAGTGAACATCCTCATGGCTCTTTGATCATGTCCAGTTCTTGATTGGCCTCTTCCTCTTCTTCCTTTATCTCACACTCCTTCAAGCATTGGAGTATAATTTTGATGTCCCTTTGACAATGTCCAGTTCTTGGTAGTCCTCTTCCTCATTATTTCTCGATCTCTTACCGTCTCCTTCAAGCATTGGATTGAAAGTCCTGGTGACTCTTCTGACAATGTCCAGTTCTTGGTTGTTCTCTTCTTTGTCGATCTCACACTGTCTTCTTCAAGCATTGGAGTGAACACCCTGATAGCTCTTTGATCATATTCAGTTCTTGGTTGTCTTCTTCCTCATTATTTCTCGATCTCCCACCGTCTCTTTCATGCATTGGAGTGAACATCCTTATGGCATTGACAATGTCTAGTTCTTGGTTGTACTATTCCTAATCGATTTCACACTGTCTATTTCAAGCATTGGAGTGAACATCCTGATGGCATTGACAATGTCCAGTTCTTGGTTGTACTATTCCTAATAGATTTCACACTGTCTATTTCAAGCATTGGAGTGAACATCCTTATGGCATTAACAATGTCCAGTTCTTGGTTGTACTATTCCTCATTGATTTCACACTGTCTCCTTCAAGCATTAGAGTGAACATCCTGATGTCCCTTTAACAATGTTCAGTTTTTAGTTGTCCTTTTCCTCGTTACTTCTCGATTTCACACTGTCTCTTTCAAACATTGGAGTGAACATCCTGATGTATCCTTGATCATATACAGTTCTTGATTGTCCCCTTCTCGATAATCTTTTTAGGAATTGCAGTGAGCATTCTGATATCTCCTTGATTGTGTCCAGCAGTGTAGTACATGATCATCTTCGAATGCATTAAATATGCATTCGAATGCATTAATTTATAGTAAAATGATCTTTACCAGAAAAACGTCTACTTTCACGAGGTGTCCAAAAGAAATTCGTCTTATTTTGAAAATAATCTATGGAATATTGCAGTGGAATCTTCAGGGGGACATTTCATTCGTCTGTCAGCTCCTTGACCGAATCTTTGCAACCCTACTAGAGATAATTTGTAACGTTGTGGTAATTCTTAGCATTTTCCAATGCGGCAAAATCGCATCAAATTATATTAAGATGTTCTTTTTCGTTACTGTTCTTAAAAATCATTTACAGTTTCAAACGATCTTCAAACTAACACGATATATCCGGAATAATACCTTTTTGGTAGATTTGATTCTAAAATGTCTTTGTTTTTAAAGACTCTCTTCAATTGCTTTCTACATATGGAAATAAATAGTTGAATTTCAGGTGTATTCAAAAATTTAGAATGAGAATATAAATGCAAAATGGGTAAACTTCTTGTAATATATAATGTGTTTATATGGTTTTGACCAAGGACTTGGTTGTTGTTGTATGATGTAATCATTATATAGCGTGAGATATTTATGTTTTTAGTTCTTATGATAATTCTGTAATAGTAAAATATTATTCAAATATATAACTTTTCAGTAGCATACAATATCTTTTAATAGAAACTACACTACCTAAGATTATTGAATATTAGGTAGAAGAGTAAATAACACTATGCCCCTTGTATATTCTGTGTGGGCAGAATGTTCTAGTGGGCACCTGCATCGCTAGGTCCAGGGTAGGCAGGGGCTGAGGTTGGGGGATAATTGGTGTTCCGGCGAGTTGATGATCCATCTAGAAGTTGAACAGGTGTCTCGGTGCAGCCATCCGTGACTTGACTGCTCTGAAATCCTACGTAGAAATCCATTGGGATTAAAGAAAAATGTACTTACCCCTCGTTAATCTAGGTATTTGGAAGTGCATGCCGTTTGGAATCGATATTTCGTCATACGAAACGAATCTTCGCAACGATTGGAGTGGAATTGGTATTGTAGCTACACATTGCCTTTGAAGATAAGTTCCTCTCTCGCTTTATTTGAACCATCTCTCAAGTTTTCAGGTATCGCAAACCCTTTACAGGAGTATACAACGATTTTGCAAATTGGAAAGGTAGAATCCTCTGAAATATAAATTGTAACAATACACTTCCTCGTTGTATACTCCTGTAGCAGGATTTGGGATACCTGAAAAGTTGAGAGATCGTTTAAAAAAACAAGAAACTTATCCACGGAATCAGTGTGTTGTTACAATTTATATTTCAGAGGATTCTATCTTTCGATTTGGCATTGGTATGTCTACTCATTTATCAAAGCTTCATCTACTCATAAAATAAATCTACATTCAAAATATAAAGTCAAGAATTGAACATGTTTATCTAAAAGATTTTCCAGTATTCTTTTGAATCCTTTATGGGAATATAATCGCTAACATTTTCAGCATCAAAGTTAAATTTGAAGTCTGATTTTGTTGGAATATTCGTCTATTTTAATCTATTCCTATATTACTCTGCATTTTAATAATTTCTTCAGCACATAGTTATGACATGTCGCATTCATTCTGACATTTTCAATTTTGATTTCAATTAAGACCATTTATTTCATTCAATTCAATATGTAAAAACTTCTTGAAATTTTCTGTGTATCATTCACATTTAAATTCAATTCTTTTCTTGTTTCGACCTTTTTATTTTCAATAGGAGCATATTAATCTTCAATGCGTGACACAAATACATTCTCAAAATTGTCTCAAAGGTTATATAAAAGGAGAATTTACAATGATATGAGGTATGAGGTGTTTAACAAATAGTTTATGGATAAATGTCAAAAGTGAAAAGTGAGAGGACTCATTCAATCTATAATTAAATGGAACAAATCTATCTCCTTGAATTAATCTTCAATACGCATTCTCAAAATTGTCTCAAAGATTATAGAAAGAGAATTTTACAATGATATAAACTGCTTAACTGCTTAAGTTTATGGATAAATGTCGAAAGAGAAGAGAGAGAGGACTCCTTCACTCTATAATTAAATGGAACATATCTATCTCCTTGAAGGATTTAAAAAAAAGACATTTCATTTCAGCAGCTGCAAGAACTCTCTCCAATATGGCGAACAGAAGACATCCGTTCTCTTTTATTAAAAGGGATAGAACACACTGGTTATACATCCATCATACCTTCACAAAAATATTTGTGGCCAATATATCCATTTTAAATTTCGCTAACTTTTTCTCTCTATCCACAATTACAACGTTTTATTCAGGGTATAAAGGAATTGAACGATAAATCTTTCTACATTCCATATTTTATTGAAGATGTCATCCCGTAGATACTCTTCAGGAGACATATCATTGATAAATATTCGGATTTAATCATATTTGACCAATATAAGTACAAATTCATTTTATATAGTACTGAGTAATAAAAATATTTACCTATTTTTATAGAATGAACCTATATAGGTATTATTTGTTTGTTATAGGTGTATTTTCTTCAAGAAAAATTCAATGATTTTTATAGAAATGGAATTAGATTATATAATAACGGTTATAAAAATGAAGTGTTTTATTAGTAGAGTGAAATTTGTCCAAAAAGAAAACGTCTTTATTTGAATTAATCAATAATAAAGATAGAGGCTGCCTGGCCGACATTCATAGTTCTTCAAATTAAAGATATTTCAGTCAGTAAATATTTTTTATTGTCTTGACTTTTCGACAAGAATCTCGAAAAAAAAAAACGTTTTTGCCAAATGTTTTAATTTTTGTTCACTCTTGACGAGAACAAAAGATTTTTGTCGAAACGTCGAGACAATAAAAAAAATTTACTGACCGAAGTGTCTTTTATTTGAAGAACTATGAATTAAAAAAGTAGTTTATAGAATAAATTGTATCTTATTTTTATAATCCTTAAGTAGATATGTTGTATTTGTATCCTATAGGATTTATGGTCTATTATTTTCTAAGAAATATAATTATTTTTTAATATTCACATTTTTTACGCTCCAAAAATTGCCTATCTATACCTAAAAATCAACAATAAATAGTAAAATCTTCTATGAGAGACCCTATAGCCTTAAAAACATAGGTGTATAATCCTTCAGCCTCTCCTCGAAAAGGTTTCTCAATAGAGGAAAAACTCTATGTTAAATCAGTTTCAGCTTTACTATGGTGTGGTCGTTCAAGAGAGTTATGGTTGCCTATTCACCATGTTGGTTGCTCATGGAAAATTTGAGTATACGTTGAAAGAGTTGATCCATAAAGACATATCTTAGAGACATTCATTAGTAATTTCCCAATATCTATATTCAAGATAATACAAAAGGTTTCTGTAAGGGAACGTCCTCGAGTACCTGACGTCTGTGCAGAGGTCTGAAGCTATTCCTCGACATGGCAATAGTTGGGGAGATCTGTCCGACTTCAGGACCTGACAACATACCAGACGACCCTCAGTAGGATTCCTCTGATGAAAATAATATTTAATTTTACTTTTTTCTCTCCTATTAACCTTACATAATCTTATACGTACGATTGATAGAAGTATATTCAATCTCAATCTCTCAACATCTATAATATTATACGCTTTTTTTTTTAATCATTACAAAACCATATATATAATAGTTAAGTTAGAAAGTATATATTTTATATAAAAAAAATTAGATTTTCTGCTGTATTTTAGAATTAGATTGATAGAAGTATTAGCTGTTGCTTGATTTTGATACCCATGAGTATGTTACGATGTTGTTCTGCAGTCGTGACAATAATAATAATAGTCTTGATCAGAGATTGCTTTAATTGAGCTTAAGGAATATATATAAACATAATATGGTAAAAGTAATGCCTGGCTTAAGGCGTAAGAATAAAAAAAAATGAAAAGCTTATTTACATAATGTACAAAAGGTTTGAGCCGGCCATCGGGAAACAACAACAATGCGTTTTTATATGGGAAGCGTGACCTCTGGCGGTCGATTTAGCAGAGTATTTGAATCTATGATATATATTTTCAAATAAAATAATATTTTTATATAACATATGTATGACTAAGCATAAGTTAAAAACTGATGCACAAAGCGGCCTTTAAACACACAATAATATTGCAGTCAAACTTGCCGTAGAATTCTCTCCACAATGAAGCCATTTCTGATATAATAATCCGACAAGAAGAAGACACAAAAAGAATCACTTCCGTAATTTATCATTTAAAATAACAGCCTTTCTCTTGGCATAATTAACCGATAGAGCTTCGTCAAAACTGAGGGGGCGCAAAAATTATTTTAATTTCATTAAAAGTCTCTAACCGAGGAAAAGGGAAAGGGTTTGCATTTTTGAGTCCAAAGTAGGCAATTTGGCAAATTGCAATCTAGCTAATTAAAGAATCGAAGGCTGATAATAAATTGTTTTTTAAAACAAATCTCCCTAACGAACGCCTCATCCTTAAACAGGTAGTCTGTCTGAGTGGTAATTTGATTAATTGATACGCTACTTGAGTTGTTCTTTGGATGATAGATCATTGCTGGGTTATGTTCTTTTTTGCTGATATAGTTTCCTTAGATAGAGAATTCTTCATCTTTTCGATATGTTAATGGTTTTGTATTTATCCAAGATAAATATTAGTGCTGGTGAATGTTAAATGGACTTTCAAACTTGTTAAATTTCTTCTGAATTTGCTATTCTATTTATTTATTTGTGTTTGTGAGATTAATGATGGTTAATTGATGGATTTATTCAACCCGGAGTTTGATTTCTATAAATATTTGATTGTAAATCTTTAATTTTCTCTAAAAAGAGCTTGATTAGGCATTGCTTATATGCTTCTATATACTCCTGTAGAAGAACAGAGATGATTGAATTCTTGGAATCACGTTTAAAAAAGATAAATAAACTCATATCCAGAAATCTGTAGCGTTTGTTTAATTAATTATGTGTATTCTTTTTCTTTCTTATCTCCACTCAATCATATTAGGGTATCAAGCTTTTAAACCTTGAGACTTGGCTAGGTGAAGTAGAATGCGTCTGCCTTTGTCATTTAGACTGGGAGCACTACTCAGTGGCAGGCCGACTTAGCTCCAAAAGAAATGGCCGCCTCTGACATGAGGAACAGACGCCATGTACAGCCGCTCTTAACATGGAGTACAAACGCAGCTCATCCTGTATCCCTGGATTAGGAGCCCTTACAGGGTACTATCAGCCGGGCCAGCTGAGCCCAGGTGTATTCTTAATTTCACAAGCTATTTTTCGATTAGAAAAGTATTCAAAAAAGTTATCTCTTTGTTTATTTTGTAGAATAATCCTCTTTCCAACCTTTTTTCTATCTTGATTTAATGTTTATAAGATTTTTCATGTTTTTGGTCTTTTTCTATCGATACAGTATAGGCAACATTGACATCGTTGGTGATCTAGTAGAAGTCATTCAATCATTCACTTCTTTCCTTTTATAATTATAACAAAACACCAATTATCTTTTTGATACCCAGAATCTAATTTATTCATCAAAATTATATAGCAAAAAAAGATAAGATGTCGTAACTATTTTTATTTACATGGTTAAAGAAGCTTTCTGACAATTCTTTCTTTATATAACTAAAACGTTGTTACCTTCTATTTAAAGTTATCGAGTAGAAATTCTAAGACCTAGTCACACAGATCAAGTAGACTTGCGTGCCAACATGTGGTAGGGTGTTAATTGATCTTCAAATTGAAAGATTTCAATTAGATCTTCTCGATTTTCTATTCCAGGAATCAATAGCTTTCTTGATACATTCACTTCGGATATTTAAATCATTTTTCCTCTTTTTGAACCTCTAGAACCTCTTTGAGAAGAAATTTACAATTTTTTCTATTTCTCTACAAATTTATTGTTTGTGGGGAGTTTCTGGCAAAAGTAGATGTTAAGTAAATCAGGCTTCCAGAGAAAAATTTCTCTCTCTCTCTCTCTCTCTCTCTTTTAAAAATCTTTAATCTCTACCTTTAGGTCACGAACATCCTTCTACGGAACAAAACACGATGCAATAATTACAAATCTCTTTAGCTTTCGGGGATAGAAGCCCTTTTACAGGAGAAAAACGCGATACAGTATCCTTTTCTACAGAAGAAAAAACGCGATATTGTATCGTTTTTCTCCTGTTGAAGGATTGTTTCATGCCTGAAAACTAAAGAGATCTGTGAATAAAAAATGTTAAAAAGAAACCTATCTATGAGTTCTCTTGATAATTTCCAGCTTAATACTGATACCAAGAATTATCTTTCTTAAACTTAAAGATACTTCAGCCAGTAAATCTTTTTTATTACCTCAACGTTTCGACAAAAATCTTTTGTTCTCGTCAGTAAACACACATAAATTAAAACATTTGGGCAAAGCGTTAAAAATAATTCTTAATTTTTAACGTCTTGCCAAATGCTTTAATTTTTATTTGCTTCCGAACGAGGACAAAAGATTTTTGTCGAAACATCGAGGTAATAAAAAGATTTACTGGTTGAAGTATCTTCAATATCAAGAACTATGAATGCTAGCCAGGCAGCGTCTATCTTTACGATAAGGACTTATGTGTTGAAACAAGCCCCAATTGGATTCAACATGCGATCTTGTAAGCCTGTGGGACCACCGATGGTCATCTAGCGAGTGTCTGCGACCATCTCTTGCGCTGAGGAAAGGCGCGACTTGCCAACAACTCACAATTAACATAATAGCTGTAAAACCACCTCAGTCACTCCGCAATTACCCAAATGGCTCCCAATTACATAAGTCTGCTACCGCTGCTGACTGTTTTTTTTTATCTTTCCAAACACAGCAAAGGGAGTTGATTGTCACGCCCTCAATATATATACGACTTGATTTAACTGTTCTCCTTTCGTTATACGTATTTCATTATGACGAGGATGCTATACGTGTATAACCAGGTTTATATTGGCTGTGTAATTATCTCTGATGAGAATCAGTTCCTATAGATTTGACTGAATTGACGCAATTTCAATTCACTAGACAATTTCTTTTGAACAAATAAAGTATGATCTACCTTATAGAACACGATTTGAAATAATCAAATAAAATTTAATACTCGCAGATCATGACTATGAAAAGTATTTTTAATAGAATATCGCACTTTTTATTCATATGAATTCCAAATTCACCAGTCGAATTCTTTCTTTTGAACAAAGAAAGTATGATCTCTATCTTATAGAAAACGATTTGAAATAATCAAATAAAATTTAATGCTCGCAGATCATGACTATGAAAAGTATTTTTAATAGAATACCGCACTTTTTATTCATATGAATTCCAAATTCACCAGTCGAATTCTTTCTTTTGAACAAAGAAAGTATGATCTCTATCTTATAGAAAACGATTTGAAAAAATCAAATAAAATTTAATACTCGCAGAGCATGACTATGAAAAGGATTTTTAATAGAATATCGAACTTTTTATTCATTTAAATTCCAAATAGAAATATACCAGTCGAATTATTTCTTTTGAACAAACAAAGTATAATCTTCTACCTTATAGAGTACGATTTGAAATAAATAAACTTAATGCTCGCAGATCATTAGAATCTAATAAAAGGATTTTTAATAGAATATCGCACTTTTCATTCATATGAATTCCAAATGCACCAGTCGAATTCTTTCTTTAAACCAACAATTGGAAACAATCAAGTAAAATTTAATATACTCGCAGATTATGAGAATCTAAGAAAAGGATGACTGAAAATGATTTTTTAAACAGAATATGGCATTTTTTACTTATTTGAATTCCAAATAGTAATTTACCAGTCGACTAACATTGTGATAGTACCTGAGTAAAAGAATCGTCGAATTTTATATTCTCATAAAAATATCTTCAAAAGGTATGTTTTATTTGATTTTCTAAGTATTATATATCCTCATTGAGTAAAATTAATCAGGTCTCCATGGAAAAGTATCTTTTTGAAGCTTTTTTGTCCTCTAGTTGTCGGGCACGGAAGCCTTTCTACGGGAGACCAAGTTTTCTCATGTAGAAGGGCGTCCGTGCCCGAAAGCTAGAGAATAAAAATGTTTTGAAAAGACACTTTTCCCTGGAGGTCTGATTGATTTTTACTCAATATTGATACAAGGATTATTCTATTGAATATATCCTGATAATTTTATTCATATTTGACTGCGTGTGTCTTTGGAAAAAAGAGGCTTTTTCAGCTTTCAGCTTGACTAGGATGGTCGTAGTTCCCTAGTGAACCTCTGGTAATGGGACATAATTGAATGTGTGGTTGGATTATACGGCGCGAGCAATGATGACACATCATCAAAGGATGGACAGCAATGTTTGATTGATGCCCGTCTGCCAATCAAGTCATCAAGCAAGGCCCACCCAGACTTGATGTCCTCACGCCATGTCTTTCTTTCGTCCTCCGCCTTTACTTGCGTAGGCTAGCTAAATATGTCTTATTTTTATTTTTCCGTTTATCATTATTCTTCACAATTCAATCTTTCATACTTCATCCCTAAGTTTAAAAATAATCGTTATTTCTCCTTAAAATAAATTCCGAATTTTCGTTCAAAAGAAACACATGCGGGATAATTTTCAAATGTCGTTCTACAATCATAAGCCGCTTTATATTGTATTATAAATTACTTTTATTGTTGGCGGAGATTCTTACAATCTTTGAATAAACGGTAATCGTAAATATTTTAGTAATGTATTTATTATTTTTTCAATAGAGTATTAATTCTGATATTTATATTTTGCTATTCTGTAAACTTCTCTTATTGATTTTCTTGTATTTTTATCAAATATAGTTTGTTATTTACTTCAATAAATTGCTGTGTCATCTTTAAAGTTTGTCTTTTCAATTTTCCAAGTGGCATTTTGGTGGAGATACTGGGTAAATTAGGGAAGACAAACTAAAGATCGTTGAGAAGTCCTTGAGGCCATGAGTCCTATGATCTACATTTTTAGAGACTTACTCCAGGATTCCACCGCCGTGTTAAAGCCAAGAATTGCTCTCAAGATGACGATGTCCCTATAGACGATACGACGACAAAGCCGCTCTTCACGCCGCAAGAAAAATGATGCGAAGGTATTAGGGACAATGTTCCAAGACTTCGATAGAATCCTTGGCAGAAGCACGTCATGTGATTTCCTTCTCTTTCGTTATAAAATGGCGTATGTATAGTCTTCTTCTTTCTTATCTCCACTCAATCATAATAGAGTATCAAGTCTATAGAAATTGAGATTGTGTTTACTAGGAATGAGTAGAGTTCATCAAAGGAGACGTAATATAACTTTATTATTATTATTATTATCCCTAGTACACATGGTACAAGCCATGATAAAATTGGTGGATAGAAGTTGGTGACTGCTTTTACTGTAAGTGCACCACATATCTAAACATGTAAAAAGCAGTTCGACTTTGCATCTATAAATGTGTCCGTGCCTCGTTTAGTTACTTGCACTCGCTGATGGGATTGAACTTTTGCAAGAATCGGAAGCCATTGGAGCATTTTTTTAATTATAAAAAGATGCTCAAAATGCGATCCCGGGTCGTAGAAGTCGAAAAAGAACGGTTTAGACCACACTTCCACCGACTTTCTGTATGTATAGTGAATGTTTTAAAGTCTTGGCGATATTTTAAACTCAGCATCACTGCCAATCAACATGTTCAAACCCCTAGAACTCCAGAATGAGACCACACTAACTATCACAGGGTGGTCGCTAACCGTGGAGTTACCTCTATGGAGTTGTTCTCGGGTTTGTTGTTTCAGAAAAAAAAAGTCACGCCTGAATGAAGGCGGAAAAAGATAAAAACGTCTTACTTGTTATTTTTAGTGTCGCCAATATTTTACTATGTTTCTAGTAGTTTTTCTTGGTACGTATTATTTTTGTTGTTTGCGCCAGGACAACTTATGTTTTTCTCTAGTAGTTTTTATAGAGCTCCTAGTATTTACCCAAATAATATTTGTTTAGCCTAATTTTATTTCTAAGCTTTTTTTAAAGAATATATTAATATTTAAACTTAATGGCATTAATGATTTGAATACATCATAAATATATACAAATATTTGCCCATAATATAATCAGATACAATTCAAGTGCCTATATTTATACAAGAGTAGGTGATGATTAACATATGGTAATGCATTTTGTTATTTTTGTTTGCAACTTTATAGAGTAAATTTACACAATTATAGACATTGCTAAGATAGGAAATAGAACATCTCTGATTCAGAACTTAAGCATTAAGTTTCATGGGCCATTCTTATACAATTCAACTACAGGTCATTCTACAGAGCAACTTTTTGATTCAGATTGTAGGTCGTTTCTTTGCTAGAGGTGTTCCAAGGTGATTTCTTACACGATCCAACTTACAGAGAAAACGGACCACATGTGGTGATAACCTTCAAGAAATTGTGCGAAATGACCTTGGCGTCTCAGAGGTCGACAAGATTTTCTTGCCGGGAAGAAATTCCGTAGAAACGTGGTGAATCATCAATAGTACAAACGGCTTTTACACCGTCATAGGATTGTTGTGCTGGATGGCTCCTTCTTAAAATACTCCAATCCATACACAACAAGCTCTCATCTTAAAGAATACAATATACAATCATTTTATTCGCGATCGAACGTTGTGACCCACTGTATGTATTACATCCCAAACACGACGCCAGCCATCTCTGTCTTGAGCCGATGTACCATCTAGGCGACCGTCAAGCCAGTGCATACAATATTAGAATAAGATTCCCAACCATTGAAATACAAAATCATAGTTCTTAAAAAAGAGAGAGAATAAACATATAGAATATATTTAAGAAAATATCAGGCATTCATACCTTAATATAACAACAACAAAAGGCCTTATTTAGATCTTTTATCATTTATTATAGCTCACAAAATATTGTACTATGAAGCATTTATCAAATATTTTAAATAAAATTAAATAAATCATTATATTTCATTATTCATATAGAGCTCAAATATATATTATATTAAGCTTCAAAATCTATTCTTTGTTTATTATATTCAATTTTTATATTTATAATATTTAAAAATATATTTTAAAAATATCAAAAGACTAAAATTATTTAAAATCGATAAAATATTTTCATTATTCATATATAGAGCTCAAATATTTATCTTCAAAATATATTCTTTTGTTTATTATATTCATATTTTTATTTATAATATTTAAAAAATAGATATAAAAATATCAAAAGACTACAAATATTTTAAATCAATAAAAATACAAGAATAAATTTTCCTAGATAATTATTACCCTCTCAATATTACAAGCATTTAAAACTAATTTAACAAAACATATATATTACAACACTTAAGAGTTAAAAAACGATTTCCTCATTTTCAATTCTCAGAAATATTAATCAATGTGAAAAGAGATTTAATTTAAATTATTTAGCCCTTCTGTGAAAACTTCCATGAAAATGATATTAGTCTTAAATTTCTATTGAAACTAAATTATTAATCAATTTCTGAAGGAACTTCATTTCATTCAATGTTATCGTGAAAGAATTTAATTATTTATCTATTTTTCCCCTCTTTCTCTCTCTTTGCTAAGATAAATTTAAGTTTTTAAAAGCGTTTGTGAATTTTCCAAATGAGAAAGAGGGGGTGTATATCTCTAAACATGAGGGTTGCTTTTC
The DNA here is from genome assembly GCA_030710605.1 of Cordylochernes scorpioides. Taxonomy (NCBI): domain Eukaryota; kingdom Metazoa; phylum Arthropoda; class Arachnida; order Pseudoscorpiones; family Chernetidae; genus Cordylochernes; species Cordylochernes scorpioides. The sequence goes on from CP092865.1 coordinate 112,559,843, forward strand.
AACGCCAAAAAACTTATTAAAGTTTGGGCCCTCACCAATGTTTAATTAATTTTATTTATTAATCCAATTTACTGATTTATTTCACCGTTCCTCTGTGGAAAATCCTATTTTACATGTTGATTAATTAATTAGGCTAACAGCGGTCTTCTAGAATGTTCCTTGAAGTTTCTTTTAGGGAAAAAATCGACGATCTAATCCCTAGCCATTTAAATCTGGCTTTCTTTCCTTTACTTTTTTTTACATTTCAGTATTTTTTTAATTTTAGGAATCCTTCTCTTTTCTTCTCTCTCTTCTTCGTTTGCATTAATTATGGAATAAACAACTTGAGTTTTTTTGTTAGTCTAAAAAATTCCTAGATTCGTTTGGTGAATGTAAGAATGTGATAGATTTAGTTTGATCAAGATCCTGTAAAAATTTTGTTTTTAAAGCTGTATAATTTAAATTGCCAAGCGACTTTACAATTTCGGTACATATTAATTCATTTTCATCAGACCTTCGTAGATATATTTAAATATTGATCAGAAGAAAATAACTTTGTTTTATTTGTAAATATTAGCCAAGTGTACATTTTCGAAAATAATGAAATATCTGAATAAATTCTATAAATAATTTTGTTAAATGTTATTTTATTTTAAGCAAATTAGTTAATTAATAATTAATAAGTATATTATGCGTGACTGTTTTTCAATAAGTATAGCATAACAATAAAAATATTAGTAAAAAAATGCATGACATCGTTATTTACGTTCAAAATTAAGCAGATAGGCTTTCAATATTCGAATTTATAAATGTATATATTTAAAACATCTTAAATACCAAAATTGTTATGAGTAAATTTTTAAAATATGGAAATTTTGATATTTTATTGGAAAGTGAAAAGTTTCAAAAGATATTTATTGTGTAAGCATTGACAAAATATTCAAAACATATTTTCAAATCAGAATTTTTAACCTAATCGAAAAGATTTAGAAAAGTTCTATTGAAAATATAAAGAACTTTGAAAATATTTACAATATGTTGCTTTTTCTGTTGGTAAATCCATATTGATAATTCGGATCACGTTTTAAAAGCTGTTGCTTCACATTATGGGAAAATCTGCCAGAAAAAAAAGGCATGTTTTAGAACAGGTGTTGATTCTTCATAAATTAAACATGTCCGGTGGCTAGCTTATGTTAGTATATGTACAAACACCAAACTTCCTGAACCTCATTCTTTGCTTTTCACCAAAATCTAAAATATTTTAACTCATTATAATAATTAAGTAAAAAGAGAGAATAGGTTTTTAAATTATATATTTTACAAAAAAATATTTATCTCTTCATTTTATTCTCTACGAGTATAATTTTTCTGCTATTATTTTTATTCACAGTTATTTTAATATAGCGCTGCCTTTTTTCTTATATGCATACAGCGCCACATAACTGAGTTTGTTGTTGACACACATTAATGTGTTATAATACCTTGATAAAGGTTGGCGTTCAGAAAACTGAAATATTGGAAAAATAAATGATATTTTGATTCAATATATGCCTTTTTAATTGAATATATATATATATATATACATTTATATTATATAATAAAAAGGCATATATTGGATTTAATAAAAGATTTATTTTGTCAATATTTCGTCTGGCTGAATGCCAACCGTTATCGAGGCATTACATTTTTGTATGCACAAACTCAGAGCAGCATAGTGTTATAATATCACAGTTGAAATGATTTTAAATACAAAGTAGGTGGGGGAAATTTGTGCATGAAAAAAAAAATATTATAAAAATTACAATCAAAAATGTTAAATATCTTAAAATAGTAGAGGAAAAATAATGAGGTCTATCTTATATTTTAAAATATATAAGAGGTTATTTTTCTTAGTTGATCTTTTGAAGACAGGTAAATGGGATCGACTATGGCTGATACTATGTATGCTGTGGTGTGTGTCCACTGAGGGACTAGGGTGGACATAGCGTGGCCACTATGGGCGAGGCAGGCAGGCAGCGGACCAAATAGGGCCTATGGCATAACCATGGAAGGTCATCTGGTGCGGTGCTAAGGTAAACCGCTTGTCTGGTTATTAATAAACCGCGGTCCCTCCCATGTCTACAGTGCCGATCTGGCAACTTCGGCCCTTGGAACTATCAATATACATTTTCCATCAGCATTCCTGTCACCAGTTTATAGACCGAAAAGTCTGGGAGACCATTTTTGCTTCTTGGATATCACAGCATTCCTCTATCTTTCGAATGATTTCCTTAAACGATTTTTCCCCTTTGTGTATAATTATCGTATATGATAGTGGTATATAAAACTGTTGTAAACACTGCTGACAGTGTTGGAAGTAAAGCTTCAGTGAAAGAGATCGAGGGGAAGGAGACGACAGGGATACACAGACAATCTAAAACAATGGACTGGACGACACACCTACGAGGAGATGAAGAGGATAGCGGAGGAAGTATGGAGAGACCATGTGGCCCACCCTCAGTAGAGGAAGGCATTGAAGAAGGAGATATGGAGAGACCATGTGGCCCACCCTCAGTAGAGGAAGGCATTGAAGAAGGAGATATGGAGAGACCATGTGGCCCACCCTCAGTAGAGGAAGGCATTGAAGGAGGGAGATATGGAGAGACCATGTGGCCCACTCTCAGTAGAGGAAGGCATTGAAGAAGGAGATATGGAGAGACCATGTGGCCCACTCTCAGTAAAGGAAGGCATTGAAGAAGGAGATATGGAGAGACCATGTGGCCCACTCTCAGTAGAGGAAGGCATTGAAGAAGGAGATATAGAGAGACCATGTGGCCCACTCTCAGTAGAGGAAGGCATTGAAGAAGGAGATATAGAGAGACCATGTGGCCCACTCTCAGTAGAGGAAGGCATTGAAGAAGGAGATATAGAGAGACCATGTGGCCCACTCTCAGTAGAGGAAGGCATTGAAGAAGGAGATATAGAGAGACCATGTGGCCCACTCTCAGTAGAGGAAGGCATTGAAGAAGGAGATATAGAGAGACCATGTGGCCCACTCTCAGTAGAGGAAGGCATTGAAGAAGGAGATATGGAGAGACCATGTGGCCCACCCTCAGTAGAGGAAGGCATTGAAGGAAGAGGATATAATAGTGGAATATTTAATTAAATAATTAAGTGCCATTAATGTAAACACAACAACAATGTGAGAAACTCCACATATCTTCCTCCTCATTAAATCTAAGAGGCAAAGAGAGCTTCATCCCATTTGATCCCATTTCATTATTTGTTTTCCTCGTGAAAAAGAGAAAAGAAATATTTGTAACTGATATTTATATTTCTTTCACCCTAGCGCGTCTCTTCCAAATCTTTTTTGCTTTGCTTTTTTTTAAAGACAAAATGATCTTGGAAAGAGAATAAAAAAATCTGAACGTACGGATTCCCTAAAGGGAGAACATATATTAGAATGTCATTACGTCGTGCAGAAATTAAATGGATGTCGCGGTGACAAATTGAGAGAACGCTAATGTCACCAGGACTCTGTCCTACGGGGTCGTAACTCTTGCTGCTGTCGTGGATGTGCAAATCTTTCCTCGCTGCTGGGATTTCTAACGCACGCGATTAAGGCCCTTCTCCCTCGACGAAAGAAATTCTAGTCCTTTCCACAGAATAAATACAAAAAAATCTATCACTTTTTTCTATGTTTTACCCCCTTCCTCACAGAACCTTCTTGAATATTCCTTTGGTAACTAGTAAAAAGCAAATCCAGTGCTTCTCCACACTGGGGAAAAAACCTTTTTTTTTTTTTGGGATTCAACCTTTCTTAAAGTTAACCTGCAAAAAATATTTTTGTCGTTTTTTTCTCCCCTTTTTTGCTTGTGTTCTCACTTTTCATCTGCATATAGCTTGAAGGTATTTTTTAGCATTTAGTATATTTATAAATTCATATAGATTATTTATTCTTTTTTATTTATTTATTCCCACATCTCCCAGTGTGACTTTGGGGAGTTATTTTTTATCTCTCTTCTTTTTTATATGGCCATCTCTCTGATCTCAAAGTATTGTTAGAATAACCTTTTTAAAAATTCGTATCATTTTTTTAAAGAGATGTGTAAAGTTTTTGGAAAAGAGTTTTTGAAAGAAGTGGCTTTTAGTGGTTTTAAAGAGATTGCGTTGTGAAATATAAATAGTTAGGAAAAAAAAACGGAATTTTATTTTACAAGAAGACTTGATTTTTTAAAATTTTCCGGTTGTATATTTTTTTTCCTTGGGACTCTATTTTAATATTAAACAGTGTGAAATATTTTGAATTTTGATAGACTTCGAGATAATGTATTTTAAGTAATACAATAGTGAATACATCTTTCTAGTATTCTGTTAGCATCATGTCCATAAGTCTCCATGATGAAGAGCTGATGTCTTTGGTTGGGTATCCACCATATGACAGTCATACTTTGTCCCCCATTAGCATCATGAGGAAGGTCGTAAATGGAAAATTGAGATAGATATCTTGGATGGTCACATCACAGTATAAACCAACTTAAGATGGTCACAGAACCTCCCTTAAGAGACCACTTAACCGTAGACCATCCCTATGGTATTAATAACCTCATTAAATCAACTTCCATCATTGCTTAATATATTGTAAATAACTACCTTACGATTTCTTCTATCTGCTTATGTTGTTGCTTATTTGTTTAATGTATATACTTATTCAATGCTCTTTTTCTTAGTTGTTTATTTTCTTTTTGATAATTCTGTTACCTACTCTACTACAATATGAATTATTGTAAATAATTTCACGCGCAATTATCCAGATCGGATATAGCGTGTCTTATTTGCAACAGGTAAATAAAAAAATCCCTATGGTATAGTATTGGAAGTTGGTTGACTTTTATGAGTTCGAATCATTGTTGATTTTACAAAGGTAATCCCTAATCAAATGGACTATTCGTATAAGATTCCACGGTATTCGTTTAAAATATTCGTAGAGGCTTTTTTGTGTGTAATTGAATTTCTTTTATCACCTAATAGCTCATCTACATGTGTGATATGGCCGTGTATAGTAGCAATACGATGAACACTGCATTACTGGATAATGATAGTATGAGAACATCAGCAATTTTTCTCATCAAAGATATTCCTTTGGCGCACTTTTCCTGATGCCATCCTATCAAAATTTGTTAATAGTTGTATTTAACCATTATGCAATTTATACTAAACGACCCTCTATTTAGTGACTCATTCGACAATTAAAATAATTTTATTGACATATTGTCAATACATGCAAAGTGTATTTTTTTAAAAATCTCCTCAGCGACTCATTTGAAGAGCAACCATTTAGGAAATTTGAATTGAATGGAAAATTGAATTTTCTTGATATAGCTCAACATCAACTAATTGACTATCTCTAAGAGACACCGGGAGAAGCAATGCTTTTAAGCTCTGGTCTATTATATAATATGTGTTATACTGTATACTATATTTATTTTGATGTCCATAGACACGGATACTGAATGGAAGCACATAGGAATATTCTATACAGACGGAATAAGTCTCTCTCAGACCAATTCAACCCGAGGATGAGATGACCAAATCTGAGATTGTAGGCATTCAGAAAGAAGAAGAGGCAACAACGCCGGATCCTCCTAATAAATCCGTAGCAAGCCCATCCATCATTCCAAGACACAGATATCAAAGACAAGCCAAGTTTTCTATTTGGGGATCCTGCGTCGTCCAATGATTTAATTCCGTCGTCCGCGAGGTGTATTTAAGAGTCCGTGGTCCCGGGAGGATCGGCTGAGGTGACGGATGACGGCGCTGCCCACTGTGATGTATAACATGGACACTGCGACCATTTGTCACACGCTTCGACGACGACCACTTTTTCTGTCCGCCCTGCTACCTCTTAACCTTTCTTCTTCAACTCTTTTTCTCGTTCTCCCGTACGTTCTTCCCTTCTTTTTTTCTCCCCCCATTGTCGCTGTTGTCCTGTTCTGGGACCGACCATCGAATGCCGACGGAAATAATTGAGGGTACCACCGCGATCTTTACCTGGAAATCCAACCTCGCTGTTCTATGTAATCAAGGGATCATGGTTTTTTTCAACCCCTTCTTCTTCTCTTTCCAATAGTTTTTCTCGTTTGTTGTGTTTGATGCCCGAACTCTCGGATTGGTAAAAAAAGCAACGTATTTATATAATTCAAGGCCTTTGCTCAAAGGTCTGGCAATTGCGGTGGTTCAGTGGATGCAATTGACATTCACAAACGGTTAAAAACAAAAAAAATAATGAGATACCTATTTGTATAAACGGCTCCAGTTGACGTGAATATTTTGACTAGGAAATTATTTTAACCTCTCAGATAATTGACATTTTCTAATTCTCTTTCTCTCTTCAAAGGCAGAAGAATACACCAATACCTCGCTTTACGTCGTTTCGTTTTGCGTTTTTTTTCGAAGTTGCGTCGCTGCTTAATTTTTACTGATTTTCACTGTGCTTCGTTAGATTTTCGAAGTTGCGTTGTTTTGGATTCGAGTCTTTAATTTTTTTATTATTTTTTCCCCTAAAATATGGCAACACCTTTGTTTTTGATTGCGCTTTCATATATTTTCACTTTGCGTCGTTTCAATTTGCGTCGTGTTTTTTTTGGGTATGGGTGTATAGCTGAAGCAGGGTCATTAGTCCAGTTTAATTTTTGCACAGAGAATAAGCATTTAAATATATCAAACTGGATTAATGACCCAGCTTCAGCAATATTCTTCTGCCTGTAAAATATTTTTCCCAGCTTTTCTTTAAATTTTCTTTTTATTTGTTGAAAATTTAAAGCCCTCTCTTTCGAAAATTCAATATTGATTTTATTTAAAAGTTATTTAAAAATGCCTATTAGAATTTATCCAGATCTCACCGTACATCAATTCCATAAAAAGTTCCATACAATAACATAAAAGAGTCAGAATGGCGCATTTTTTTCGTTTTATGCCAGAATTGAGCGTGTAGTTATCAACCTAATTCACGAGGACATAACCTTTCCCAAATTTGCAGCTCCATTTATCAAGGGACATCACTTAACACATATACAATCCCACAAATTCAGGTTACAATAAATTATATTTACTAGAGGTTGAAACTCTCCATGACTAGATATTTAGCAGAAGTATAATTGTAAACCACCTCCTATTCACCTCTCTGCCCAATCTTCCAATACCAAAGATTCCTGACGGCCATCCTCCTAGGGATCACCAACCTAAGTACAGCATTCCTAGAAAATCTCCCAAGAGAGAAATCTGTCTGGCGCGACCTCAGTAATTGGACTTCCAATGACATTGTGAATAAAACCAAGAAGGCTTAGATGTCAGAAGGACATTCCTGGTAGTTGGCGACTTCTGTATGCTCCAGGAACGAGGGTTACTCAAATAAATAATAATATAATTGTAACATCAAGTCACCAAAAAGACCATGGGAAGGACTTGACCTGAAAAGACGGTCTTCACTTGTATACGACCTGAGAGCGGCATCCTTTGGCAAAGTCCTTTAGATGCTGACAAATAGGTAGCTTCTTTTGTTTGAGAAGGATACTTATTCTTTTTTCTTTCTCTCAGTGCATATCATGTCAGCGCTGGAACAATGTCTTCTTTATGGGCCGGTCTGAGCTCGGTCAATGCCGCCGTGGACTTCTCAGTTCTTCGCCCTCAGCTCTTGGAATGGTTTAATCTTTGCTTCATAGTTTCCTCATTACCATGGTGGAACTGTCGTTAGCGAATCTTGGTGCCTGGACATTAAAATTTTAATGATCTTAACTTTAATCTTTCTTTTTCATACATAAAAGTGATCATAATCATCTTGTTAAATATATTAATGAGACATTGTAACTTCTTCATTGAATAGTCTTCTTTTTTAGATGCACTCTTTTTCATTTTGACGTAATCTTTAGGTCCGTCTATCTTCAGAAAGATATTCTGTATATTTCTCTGGTGGGTTTATTCGCTGACTCAGATTATTTTGGTTGCTTATATTTTTAGAGTAAAAAATCATATTCGCGCTCTTCTATTAAGGCTACTACAAGTTTGCTCGACGGTGCATATACTAAAATTGGAACGATACAGTTAAGATTAGCATGGCTTCTGCGCAAGAATGACACGCAAAACATCGCACAGGTTTAACATCAGGATAGGACAGAGGTCAGATTTACACCATCAATAGATACGACCGGCCTCTCAAGTCACCAAGATTCTGCTCAATTTCCTTATTGAATGAACTTTCCAAAACAAACGCTGATTCTCTTTTAGAACAATCTCTTCAGATAAACATTTTCAACCATCATATGCACTCCAGGTAGGCCAAGACGCCCACAGTAGCAGGGCGGGGGTGGATAAACAACACCGCTACCAACTTTACATATTGCCCCACCCCCATCCCCTAATTACTTCTCTCCGTCTGCCGTCGACATGGTAGCAGCTTCCTTGCCTCTACATCTCTGTCTTCCTTTGGAATCTGAACGATTTTCTATTGGAAATGTATTGAAAGAAGATGGTGGTGGTGTCTTGCCCATCCATGAAAAAGGAGGGTGCCATTGCCCCGTTAGTCAGCCATATTTCAGAGTTCCCTGTTCACGGTTACCGTAGCGGCTCGGGGCTCAGGACACCGTACTTCGCCCTATAGGGCAGTCCCTTACTTTTGCTGCTTCTTCCACCCACCACGTAGAGGAGAGGTTGGACTTCTAGGCAGGATTGGAAGAAGGAATCAGTCAGTATAATGCATACTTTAGAAACAATTGCCCTACACTACTACGCTCTCACTCACACAATTCTATCCCTAATTTCGTACTAACCTCCAGTGTACATAGATACATAGTGTAGATACAGTACTGTATCTGTACTACAGTATACTGTAGATACAGTGTACATAGATAAAGCGGACGAGATTATTCCTAGAAAGTAGAAGACACATGTATACAGTAGCAATAGGACAGTTACTATGGCAGAAATGTATAAATCTACATCTTAATAGAATTGACATTGTCTGAGGTGTTGTTTTCTACACACAGCAGATTGAGAGGGGTGTAAAGCAGGCGGTCAAGTTTGCTGGCATTTCAATCAGAGGGCTAAGCAGCAGAAGAAATGGGGCGACAAAGAGATTTATTGTTGACTAAACAAGCTGGCAGCACTTCTCCCTTTCTTTTTTGTTCCTCCTCAGCTTTGTTCAATAAATAGACTGTTCTTGCCTCTGCCAAAGATTATCAAGTCTGCTGTTGACACGTAGTCTGATTGGTCGGATCTATTGTCTCATTAAGTGTCCGGATTTTCAGAGCTATGGCTGAATGAACGTCGGATGAATATCAATTCTAACGTATACCTTTAGGGTTAGGGAACGATCTTCACGCCGATGTATAATCCGGGAATTTATAGAAAATTGACATGGACCTAGAGTAGCAGCTTTACACATTCAAGATAGTGGACATTGCGACTGCTGTGATAAAGATGCATGAAGACATCTGAGCCTCTTCATTGGACACGACAACAACAGAAAATTGACATGGACACAAAACAGTAGCTTTCCACACTCAAGATAGAGAACATTGCGATTGCTGTGATAGATATGTATGGAGACATCTGAGGCTTTTCATTGGACACGACAACAACAACATTTGCCGAACTTCTAGAGCAATGGCTGAATGTATGTCGGATCAATATCAATTCTAACGTATACCTTTAGGGTTGGGGAATGATCCTACACGCCAATATGTAAACTCGGGAAGTGTTGCCTCCCAACCCGTACAGTACAAATTAGATTTGCATCAATCAATGGGTCAAGTTCAAGAGGCTATCGATGAGATACCCAGGAGACTCTTCCCTCGATCAATCACTCAATCAATTAAATTTTTTATCCCCCAATATTTAACGTAATTATAATTTGCATATAGATTTGAGGGGTGTCATCTGCAGCCCGTGACCGTCCATGGGAGGTCGATCTTTTCACAAGGCCTATCTTCCTTTTTCTTTAACAATCCCACTCTATACACTTTTATTTATTTATATTTTTATTTAAAATAACAAATAAACCTGAATCTCTCTTTATGATCTCTATTAAAGAGAGCTATATATGTTAGAATATTCATTTAAAAATAGGGTGAACACATTTGATGATTTGTAAAAATCTCCTAATCTTCAGACAAACACTCGATAATTGTTCTTAATTAGTTCAAAGAATCCCATATTATGAACGACGTCACGATATCTACCAGCTTAAACATCTATTTGGTAAATTTGATTGATTTTATACATCTTCTCGTAGGAAGTTATGAAATCCTAGTCGTCTCTGTACTGATTGAGGGCCAAAGCCCGAAACCATGGTATACTTGTTGGTTTTTATTTGAATTTGCCAAAATAAGGCATCGTTACTGTTACTTTGAATTGAGTGAATGTGTATATATGTGTATATATATATTTTTGTTTGTTTGTTCACTTCTTTATCTCTTTCTTACTTTGCTTCTTGGATCCTGCAGTCGAGTCTTTTGTAAGACTTTGGGTCTTAATGGGGGATTTTGTTGTTATGTTGTATATATGTATGTGTATGTATATATTATACTTACATAATCTTTCTTTTTCTTCTTCTGTATATTCCCCACTTTCACAGGCCTATCTCTCTTGTAATCTCGGGGAGAATCCTCTATAAGACCAGGGTGTCTTAATAAAGGCTTTTGTGTGTGTGTCAATTTGCCAAAACTGATGATGTGGCTTCTTCTTTATCACCACTTGTAACGTTTTTTCTAGGTTGATAAAACAATGCATTGTTCAAATATATAATTAAAGGGAAAGGTGCCACTTTATCTACACATATATATTAACATGAAAAAACAATAGAAAAAAATAAAAGATAGGTGGGTCAGGTGTTTATATTAAAAATAAAGAAGGCATCTCCTGACCACGAGCACATGTGCTTTTTATATATCACGGAGCAAGCTAAATAAACGTTTAGTTTATTTTTGCTTCACTAGATGGCGCTCTACCATCTTAAAAACACATGTGCTCGTGGTCAGGAGAGGCCTTCTTTATTTTTTAATATCAACATATATATGCATTAAAAACATAAAAATAAATATATTGAACGCTCACATGAGCATTTTTAGATGGTAGAGCGCCATCTAGTGGAACAAAAATAAACTAAATGTTTATCTAACTTGTTCCGTGATATTTCCTAAACCCAATTTCGAATAGTTTCGAATTTTGATAACAGATGGCGCGCTAGTGCATCATATTACAAATATGAATGTATAGGTAGATAGAGAGTTGAAGCAATAGTTTCCACGGAATCCCCCGAGGAGCTGTGACAACCAGAGAAAGGAAGGAAGGCCACTGCAGGTACCAAGAGCTAAAGATAATATCTGCTGGCAGGCTCCCAAATCAGGTCCATAAACAAGCTCCGCCACCATTACGTCTAACCTTGACACAAGACTGGTCATTGCCAGCACCATTGTCGAACTCTGGTAGCTCTTCGGCCAGAGATGGGAGGCATAGGTAGAGATTGGATAGGCTGGGACTTGACGTCAGTCTGAAATATCCACCTCTGTTTGCCTATATACAAGGAAGGTATTGTAGAAAGAATGATAACTTGCAAGGATCGCGTGTTATTCCCACATTAAAAGAAAGTATGAAAGTATTAATCAACCATATTCCATTATAATGAAAAACAGATATAAATCTGTGAAAAAAATTCTTCGGTGAATTCTCCAAGTATACAAATAATGCAGAAGATACTTTAAAAAATATAAATACTTCTGTATGATTTTATTAAACATTACATTTTATGTATACTATAATGGTATATGCCGATATGCAAATAACGAGGTAAATATATAAAAAATAGAGACTTCTGTATAATTTTATTAAACATTGCCTTTTATGTATACTATAATGGTATATACCGATATGTATTGCTTCCTATAAGTAAAAATCACATGCAGATTTATTAAGACTATCGGTTTGCAGATTCTCAGGAGGAAGTATGCATAGATGGAGTTCCTATAATACATTCAGCACAGAACCCAACAGCCTTTAGGTCTGATGCCTGTAACAATCACTTTGCAAAGTTTCCAACAAAGAGTATTATACTGGATATGAGAATTTGGGCAATATATATGCTCTGATGTTCAAATATTTGTGTAGCCAATCGCAATTTTATATCATACTATCTGTCTTCACTTCAAACTGACCATCAGAACATCACTGTGCAGTCTCTTTCTTGTTCAGATTGTGCTCGATGATCTCAATATAATTTCACAATATATTGAAATATATATTTTAATATGATTTCTCCTGATTTATAAAACTAGGAATGATATGCTGGATTATGATGATGATCTCTATATATTATCACAATATATTGTATTATCAAAATTCGAAATTATTTTAAAGGCGTGAGCTTCTTTTTGAAATTAAACAATTTCTACTGCCCTTACTACAATGGAAAAATTAATGGGAGGGCCTGGCTCATCAGTGTTCAACCCTCCCAGCGGTTTTGCCAGTTTATTTTGATATCATTTGATAACAGATGGCACACTAGTGCATCATATTGTAATATATATTTTAATATGATTTCTTCTGACTTTTATAACTAGGAATGGGATGATAAATTATGATGACACATTATGGCATGTTTCAAACAAATGCTCTGAATGATGTTCTGAAACAATTCAAGTAAGAACCTCAGGAAGTATGGCCAAGAGCAGTAAACCACCGCCACAAACAATTGAGTCGTTTCCCCTGCGGATCTAGCTCAAACACCGCGTCTTTTTCTTTTCTGGACGCTCCCCTTGCCCCTGGAAACAAAAAAGAAATAGATTAGCTTTGGCGGAGTGGGCACGAATCCCCGCGAGAACGGGATTTGGTAATTTATCCTGGAAGCTTTGACTAAACATGGTCGTCCCTGAGGGTTTAGGACCACTAGGTAATTGTAGCTTGCGCTCCATTTCTTACATCAGATTCTTCTTGACCAATTAAAACCTTCAATGGAATAATCATATCTGCATATTTGCGGCATATTTATTCGATAGAAATGATGATATTGTAGCTTCAATTGTACTTTCTTTCTAAGTATTGCTAATTGAAAAAGAAAATTTCACTCTTTTCAATCATTTTTATAACGAACCATTGAAATTTTAAGGGATTTTTATCAAAATTTGGCGCGATTGAAGACTCTAGCTGTCATTGTGGCAACGAATTCCAGAACTCGAGACACCTACTGCTAGAATGCCCACTCTTCTTCATCGCTAGACAACAGACAATAAATAATGTTGTATATCTATATCAATTTGTAAATAGCAGAGAGAATTATCATAGATTTAACTATTTTTGTAAATATATTTATGATTTTCTTTCAAACCTGAAAGGCTCAGGTTCCTAATATATATTATTGTTTCTCTTTTTTATTTTTGATTACTTTTTATTGTATAATATGTTTATAACTGTTTCTGTTTAAAAAAAAAATGTAAATCGATCCAATTATTCCTAGCCGGGATATCGCGTTTGGTGTGTTGAAATAGAACAATAAGAGTCGATGGACGAGTGGGTAACACCCTCGATTCCCGACAGTCATGAACCGGGATTGAATCCCGCATTAACATTTTGTGTTAATATGTGAATAACCTTAACATATTATTCATTGTTTCAATTATCAGAAACTAGGTTGCTCTTGTTGAGTGATACCTAATAAAGTGATTTTGTAACAATTATTTTCAATATATACTTTTTGAACTTTTATTCCATTAACATAGGCATTTATAGGAACAATTTTATTAAAAATAGTTCATCCTAGCAGACAGTCCTCTTGACAGAATAACTTAAATGAAAGTATTTAACTCATGGACAAAACTTAAAGAAGTTGTACCATTTAGCATGTATATCGGGATTCAAACAATAACTCTGAAAGATACACTCATAGACAAAACTTAAGGAAGTTGTACCTTTTAGCATGTATATCGGTATTCAGACAATAACTCTGACAGATATTTCAGTAACCTTTATTGATGACACACGAGATAGCCAAGTATCAACAAAATTTTACTACGCTAAATCAGGTCAAAATCCTGAAACGTGTACGTGGTTAGCTTTTTTTGATTAATAAAGAAATGATATTCGGCCAATTCTAGAATTAAATGTTCAAAAATCACCGATTAGATGATATTTATACTGACAGATGACGAAAGTCATCAGCAAATTTTAGTTTCATGATCAGAAGATGTCTTTTTTGTTTCTTAATTTGTTCATCTGATCCAAGTAAAATTTCACTTTTGTACTATTTTTCAAAATTTTCTCTGTCATCTTAAAAAAACGGTCAACCAACGACATCAAAATAAGTATATTTCTATGAGTGTATTTCCATTTAGGACTCTGTGTACCAGCTACATACTATCACCCACTTGTGTGTTTAAACCACACCAGACAAACAGACAACCAACGACATCAAAATGAATGTATTTCCATGAGTGTATTTCCATTTAGGACTCTGTACGACAGCTAAATACAGTAAATCTAGGATAATTCTAATGTCTTTAATTCGAATATTTATCTTGGTCCCTATAATTTCCTATAAATAGAATTTACGTTTCTAAATCCAATTTTTGGATAATTCAAAATAGTTTTGGTTCTTTGGGCTTTCAATTATCCAAGTTCGAATGTACCATCACCCACTTGTGTGTTTAAACATCATCAGACAAACAGACAACCATCGACCTCAAAATGAGTATATTTCCATTTAGGACTCTGTACGACAGCTAAATACAGTAAAACTTGGATAATTCGAGAACTTCTCTAATTCGAATATTTATCTTGATCCCTATAGACCTTCTTATAAATAGAATTTACCTTTTTAAATCGAATTTTTGGATAATTCGATTTTTTTTTTTTTTGGTCTTTTGGACTTCGAATTATCAAGTTCGAATGTACCACCCCCCACCTGTGTGTTTAAACACCACCATAAAGAAACAGACAACCGACGACATCAGAATGAGTGTATTTCCATTTAAGATTCTCTATGTACGCTAGCTACATACCACCCCCTACCTGTGTTCAAACACCACCTGAAAAAACAGACAACCGACGATATCAGAATGAGTGTATTTCCATTTAGGACTCTGTACGCCAGCAACATACAATCACCCACCTGTGTGTTTAAACACCACTAGAAGAAAAAAAAAAAACAGGCAACCAACGACCTTAGAAGAGAGTATACTTCCATTTAAGACTGTAAAAAAGCTAAATACCATAACCCACCTGTGTGTTTAAACACCACCAGAAAAAAAAAAAAAACAGACAACCAACCATATCAAAATGAGTATATTTCCATGAGTATATTTCCATTTAAAACTCTATGTACGACAGCTACATAGCATCACCCACCTGTATTTAAACACCATCAGAGGATGTTTTTCTCCCCCAGCACATGGCTGCTCCCCAGCAGGGATTAGGACGACAGATCGATAGCGCTGCAAATTAAAACGAAGTTAATGCATAAACTAATTAAGCCCCAGGCTGCACTCCCAAATGGACGGTGGAAAAACCTCCGTTCAGATCTACCTCTAATTGTTCTGTCATAGATATTACTCCGGGCGTCTGTCATGGGACTTTTCTTTCCTCACTTTTTTCCCATATGGTTTGACTTTCAGAAAATATCCATGCTTCAGCATGAGCAATATTTTCTTTCTTTAGACGTAATTTCCTTTCTCTTTTTTGTCATCGATAGATATTTTCTAGTTCTTCAAATTAAAGATACCTCGGCCCCAGTAAATCTTTTTTATTGTTTCATACACACACACCTCGGGATCAAATAAAAAAGACAATAATAAAAAATACTGGCCGAAGTATCTTTGATTTGAAGAACTATGAATTCTGGCCAGGCAACTCTATCTTTAAGATATTTTATAGTTATTTGCCTGCCCTCCCAATACATATATTTTTTCATCGCAGTAAGGACAGTAGAAGTTTGTATTATGTATAAAATAAACATTCGTGCTTTTAAATCCTTTCATTTTATATTGTCCTCTAAATATAAACGAATAGCTAAGAGCTTCAAGTGGGTGGGTTTCAAATCCTTTGAAATTAAAATGATAAGAGAAAAGATAGATTAACTCAGATGTAGACGTGAGGGCATTACAATGATGATAACAAGAGAAAAGGTAGATTTACCCAGATGTAGACGGGAGATTCACTACAATGATGATGGCAAGAGAAAAGTATATTTACCCAGATGTAAACGGGAGATTCACTACAATGATGATGCAAAGAGAAAAGTAGATTTACCCAGATGTAGACGAGAGATTCACTACAATGATAATGACGAGAAAGAAGTGGATCAGGTAATTTTACCTATAGATGTAGACAGGAGGTAAACTACAGATGACTTGTAGACATCAACATTACCATAACTATAAGATTATAAACTCAAAAGGAGCTTCTCTCTTCTATAGAACATGTTTATATAGAAGAAGTTTCTTTTGAGTTTATAATCTTAAAATAGATAAATGACTTCGAAATATTTTCATTGGCGTTTGCAGCTCCCAAATTGATCTTAATAAGAGATTGATATACGCAAATACAAAAGAAATTCCATCTAATGACTTAGAAGAAAATTATAGTATGATTGGATACGAAAGTGTTACGCGAAAACCAAATTGGTTCTATGCAAAAGGATAACCTGACTCTAGTCAAAATTCTATCTATACATGGGCGAGCTTGCCGTCAATTTGGCAGAGTGGAAGAGAAAGGGTGACATTGTTCAAATCTCAGAACAAGACAAAAAAACTGATTTATTTTAAATGCGGCAGCTATTAAAGAAATTGTTCGAGCTCTGGGTAACATCAATCATCCGGAAGTTATACTGATGTTACAGGCGGGAGGAGAGCAACGCTAATTTCTGATCTTTCCTTCTATTCCCTCACTCTTTTTGCTCGACTAATTGGCCATTATAGAATGGTCGTCTAGTCCTACCAACAGGCTGTACCAAGCAGAACGATCAAAATGCACTGTGGCAATGAACCAATAAAGCAGCAAGACAACAGAGCTGCAACACTCCTTCTATTCCCATAGTACCACACTCACATTTAACCCAGATAAATTACTTCTAACGATATACACTACCTGGCCAGAATTCATAGTTCTTCAAATTAAAGATATTTCAGCCAGTAAATCTTTTTATTACCTCAACGTTTCGACAAAAATCTTTTCTTTTCAAAAATCTTTCAGGAGCGAACAATAATTTAAAAAATTCGGCAAAACGTTAAAAAAATATTCTGAAGTTTTCTGAGCAAGGTCTACAGATTCAGGGAAAAGTCACAGTAAGTGAACACCTCCCGGAACAGAAGTCGAACAGCTATGGAACTCCAGTATCTGTTTGTCAGCGACCCATCGCTGGACCCACAGGCGGCACAGATGGTACGCCTCGAAGCAGGATGGTCAAATGAGGTAGAGACAATAACAATTAACATATTTTTATTGATATCTTGTCAATATAAGAAAGTGCACAGTCCGCACTAATTATGAAAAATTAACAATAATGAAGATGATGATAAAAACGAAAAATTGAAATAAAAAATATGCTATGTACAATGAAATTGTACATGCCGCCTTAGCCATCGCCGCAGAGCTTGGTGGAAGATCCTCAGCGGGTCTCCAGCGATACCACGTATTTCGCGATATACGAATCTACGGTAGAGAGAGAGATAGAGAACGCTTCACGATTTTGCGTGTCATCCTTGCGCAGGGGCGATGATAATCTTCTCTGTATCGTTCCAATTTTAGTAGTTGTACCGCCGAACAAGCGTGAGCAAGAGAGAGATAGGAAATACCCTGTCAATGGCAACAACAATTGTAGATGAATCAATCAAACAAAAAACAAGGATGGGGATAACATCAAGTAGGTGTCGATGGTCAAATCTTTCAATTAGTCACGAAGCTAGACAGACGTTGTCCGGTAATTTCAGTTTTTTACGAGGAGCGCGCGGGGGAGAATCAGCAGTGTCGGACGTGAGGTGCGAGCCAACGACGGGGCCCGAGGGGGGTGACGTAAGGGTCCGTTCAGGCTCTCAACCCGTCCGCTGATTAATGGGTAGGATCGATGCCTTCCTTCCTCCACTCTTGTCAACATCCCCGGTATTCTTACGTCTTCCACTCTCACATATGGAATGGATTCCTTTCTTAGTTCTTGTTCCTTGAATCCTAGATATCTGAACATTCAACAAGAAGCTTTTATTAAGGAAATTCGTCCCATACGGGATTCTCCCAGATAGGTAAACAGAAGTAAACATAGCAGTTATCTACAAAGACAATCTGCATCTACAGTAATCTGCATCTACAAGAAGCCTTTATTAAGGACACTCATCCTATTCAGGATTCTCCCAGATAGGTGAACAGAAGTAAACATAGCAGTTATCTACAGAAATAATCTACGAATTCGTTCTTCAACGGGCGTAAAGACAAGGTGAGATGTGAGATGGGTGCAATTATATAGACGTACATTGAGAGCCAAGATATATATACAAATTTGTAATTAAAACTGCTATCATATTTGTTACAAATTTGTACATATCTTGACTCTCAATGTACGTTTATATAATTGTACGCATCTCATATCACACCTTGTCTTTACGCCCGTTAAAGAACGAATTCGTTCGAAAACTAGCGAAATAAACATGTTCAATAGAAGAAGCTCCTTTTGAGTTTATAATCTTATAGTTATGGTAACCGAAATTTGATGTCTACATAATGTAAAGTTGTCTAATGTTGATATAGCTATACATTATTAGTTACATCTTATCCACACATAGTGAAAAAAGGAAGGAAAAAGTGGAAGCAAGCATGTTAAGGGGGTGTTCGCTACACCGTGGCGAAGGTGTGCAAGTTAACATGACCAGTGTGTGCATGTTTGCTGCCAACAAAGAACAAAGACCGTTTAAAAAGCAATCAGTAGAGATTCGAGGAAAAAAACTTCCTTATTTTCAATCGCCACGCCGGTCGACTGGTTATTTTTGAAATTCCAAACAATGGAGAAGTTTTTGAGAGCTATCAGCTAATGGGGATCCATAACTCTTTTCTAATTAAATGAACTGGACCTCCTACACCTGTTTCAAGTTCATAGGGATCTTCACAAACAGGATGGTCTCAACAAGTTCTTCATTTTCCTCAAAGGTTTCGTCATTCTCAATTTTGAGTTGGATGGTTGAATGTAAACGTAGACGCTAGCTGTTCTTCTCTTAACCTCAAATACAACCTGAAGGCTTTGCTTTTATATAAGGTTATCCTCAAAAGTTCTGGTTTTTCTTAAAACGTTTTCTTATTATTTGGCAAATAATATTATTACGGCGAATACATAATAATACAATTACTTTATACATAATACAAAGACATTGTACATAACGGCGAATAATATTAGTGTTTCAATTTTTTGTAAGTGTTTACGAACTTTTTTGGACAACCTTGTAAATATATTTTTACTATTTCGTATTTATTTTGTTGTTGTTTGTAATTATAAAATATTCTGTCATGGATTTCGATGTGTTTAACTTGTGGTATTTGATATTATCGGTTATAGCTCAAATGATATTTTATTATTATTATTTATTGTTTTATGTTCCCTTGCCTGGGGAATTTAACCTTTTTTGAACAACCTTGATGGCGTACAGCACCTTGGTACTTTGCTATAGTGTATTGCGGCTTGTCTGTTTGCTACATACATTTTTGGGCTCAAATATCATACATTTTGGTTAGTAGCCCGTAACACCATATTCTCACTCTCTCTTTTATTATTTTTCTATTAAACAAAGAATTTTTCGTGGTTTTTCCTTTCCTAAACCAAACCAATTATATAGTTCTCCCCGATTTTTACCGAACATCGTGCCACCAAGTTTTATGTTAAAGAATTACCTATCATTTACTCCGATATCTTCAAGCGGTGATAATAAGCAACCAAAATAATCATTGTGATAAATCCAGGCGGTACATGTTCTAAGAGAAGCACCAATATTGCGTAGCTTTCATGATTCTCACCAAATAGTTCTCCTTGGACCATCCCAAACATAGTGCCACCAAGTTTTATGTTAAAGAATTACCTATCATTTAATTCGATGTCTTCAGGCGATGAGGATAAACAACCAAAAGAATCAGTGTGATAAATTCAGGCGGTACATGTTCTAAGAAGCAACGATATTCCGTAGCTTTCATGATTCTCACCAAATAGTTCTCCATGGACCATCCCAAACATAGTGCTACCAAGTGTGATGTTAGAAATTACCTATCATTTACTTCAATGTCTTCAAGGCGGTGAGGCTAAACAGTCAAAAGAACCAGTGTAATGAATTCAGGCGGTACATGTTCTAAGAAGCACCAATATTCCGTAGTTTTCATGATTCTCACCAAATAGTTCTCCATGGACCATCCCAAACATAGTGCTACCAAGTGTGATGTTAGAAATTACCTATCATTTACTTCAGTATCATCAGGCGATGAGGCCGACAAGTCAAAAGAATCAGTGTGATAAATTCAGGCGGTACATGTTCTAAGAAATGCCGACATTCCATAGTTTACGTACTAAAGAAGATCCTTCACCTGAAGATGTTGATTCGGGAGGACGACGAGCGTCCTCGACCAAAAAAAAAAGGAAATTAATGATTAAGCATGGAGCCAGTTGTTCCCACACGTTATTAATGGGTTGGAATGGGCTAAATATAGGCGCCCAACGCGGGTGCGGTATTTATACCAGAGGCAGGCACCAGACAAGATGGATCGAACCGGCACGGACAGTAGTGGACTTCTGTGAACTTGCCTTGATGGCTTACGAACATAAGAACCTCTTATGTACGAGGTCACTATTTGCAACTCTTTACGGACATAGCGTCTCTTCCCCCTATTCCATTATCTTTGTTATTTCTAAACAATTTGCACTGCTTTTTTGCCTTTTTTATATTCATTTTGAATTATCACAGCTATATATTTGCCTTGTTGATCAATTTTTTGTCCGAATTGTAACTCTATCCCATATCTGGAAAGGCTTTTAGTCAGGTGTTTGAGAAAGCATTCTAAAAATACATTATATTTGTTCTCCTTAAACAGTTTGCACTGTTGTTTTGCCTTTTTTACATCCATTCTTAATTATCACAGCTATATACAGATATATTTGCCTTGTTGATTCAAATTTTTGTTCGATTGATATTTATTCCATTTCTGGAAGGGTTTTTAATCAGGTGTTTGAGAAAACATTTCTGAAAATACACTATCTTTGTTATTTCTAAACAATTTGCACTGCTTTTTGCCTTTTTTATATTCATTTTGAATTATCACAGCTATATATTTACCTTGTTGATCAAATTTTTGTCCGAATGGTAGTTTTATTCCATATCTGGAAAGGCTTTTAGTCAGGTGTTTGAGAAAGCATTTCTGAAATTACACTATCTTTGTTCTTCTTAAACAGTTTGCACTGTTGTTTTTTCTTTTTTATATTCACCTTGAATTATCACAGCTATATATATATGCACAAGAGTTATTTCGTATGTCTTCAATAAAGGTCACTGTGTATTGAATATACTTTCAGAGTTTTTGTCTGAATCTCGATATATATGTGGTAAAACGTACAACTTCCTTAAGTTTGTCTATGAGTGTATATTGGTTATCTCATTCTTTCAATAAAGATCACTGTAATATCTTTCAGAGTTATTGTATGAATCCTGATATATATACGGTAAAAGGACAAATTCCTTTAGTTTTGTCCATGAGTGCATATTGGTTATCTCGTTTTTCTTCAATAAAGGTCACTGTAATAATATCTTTCAGAATTATTGTCTCAATCCCGTTATACATCCTAAAAGGTGCAACTTCCTTAAGTTTTGTCTTCATGAATGTATATTAACTAATATAAGTTTAATGCAAGAAAATTATGAATTTATACCACAAACTACACAGTACAATCAAGAACTTGATAGTAATTTACTTCTGTATTTTCGAGAATCTATATTCCAGGATGTAAAAGATAAACGGCTTCAATTTTGATTCTATATTCCTCAACATTTTCGCTGAAATTCAGCAGATAATTACCAATAACCTTATTATTATTATTATTGAAAATTCGATGGCACACGTAAGATGACTTCTTGAAAGTAAACAAGCAGACATACCAATAAACATGTCAGTAGTTTCACCTATGGAATTCATGGTCTTACCTTACTTATTAATCCTTCAGTGTATTGTCCCAATCATCCTGTTTGTCCTATACCAGTGGTCGGAAAACTGCAGCTCACGAGTCACATGCGGCTTTTTGGCTGTGAAGCTGAGGCTCTTTATATACAGTTAAACCTGTCTCTTGGGACTCACCAAAATAGGGTGCTATATAGAGGGTGTGCTATAGACAGGTCACTTTTAATGTAAATCGCATCGTACTACGTACAGTTAAACCTGTCTATAGCGCCCCCTCTTGGGACTCACCAAAATAGGGTACTATAGAGAAGGGGTGCTATAGACAGGTCACTTTTAATGTAAATCGCATCGTACTACGTACAGTTAAACCTGTCTATAGCGCCCCCTCTTGGGACTCACCAAAATAGGGTACTATATAGAAGGGGTGCTATAGACAGGTCACTTTTAATGTAAATCGCATCGTACTACGTACAGTTAAACCTGTCTATAGCGCCCCCCTCTTGGGACTCACCAAAATAGGGTGCTATAGAGAGAGAGTGCTAAAGACAGGTCACTTTTAATGTAAATCGCATCGTACTACGTATTTAAAATTGGACGCTATAGAGAGGTTTAACTAAATATTGAAATTTACTTCTGAGAAAATTGCTACTTTCTAAGTAGCTTTCAGACAAACTTCATTCAAAAATGTTGCCATCTCATTGTAAGCCTTCAAACCCATTAATAAACCACATTATATTCCTATTTATGTGAGTACTATTTATTGTTGACAAGAAAAGTTTTGTGGCTCTTTAAAAACTTTGAAATTTTGTAAATTGTCATTTTTAGCTCTTCCGACTCAAAAATTTGCCGATCTCTGTCCTATAGCAGCTCTAAATAGCGCTGATAGGCACAGACTGCACTACACTTCCTTCTGTGGGGAGATTCGGTTGGAAGGCCAAACCATCAGCAGCCTAAATTAGTGGTTTAGAGGTAGAATTATAGCCGTGGTTGGGGATGGTTCGAAATTACTCATTTTACTTATAACTTTATTATATTTTTTTTTGTTTAACTTTCATAAAGCGTTAGAGAACAAGATATTCTTTAAGAGCTAAAATTAAAGAAAAATTTCCTTCCATAGTTAATTTGTATAGTTATGTTGAATACTTTGATTTCCTTTTCATTTTCCCTTTTCTACTTTGTTTATGTTTCTTTTGTTCTTTTTCTCCACGAAAAGGATGTATGGCGAGTCCTTACAGGATGGAAATGTCCTAATAAAGCTGTTGTTGTTGTTGTATATTCTTATTTTTATAAGAAATTACAACCATTTCTGACGCTATGTTCCTTTTTGGGAATAAAACAATGTTCTACAACCTTTATTGTAATTATAAAATTGCTTTTTCAACCGTTATATTTGAATTCTCTAATCGTCATTTCTTCTTCTTTTCTTATCCAGATTCTTTGTTTTTTTAAATTTTTAAAAAGGTGGTAGTAATTATTCTATAAATTTTCCAGAAGCAATGTTGTTCGTTTTAATCAAAAGAAATAAATAAGGATTTTTAGAGGTTTTATGCTTTGTGCTAAAACTACAAGGTTATCCCAAAAGTTCGTAAACACTTGCAAAAAAATTGAAATGCCAATATTATTCGCTGTTAGGTATAATGTATTTGTATTATGTATAAAGTAATTGTATTATGTATTCGCCGTAATAATATTGCCACGTGGAAAATTAGGGAAGACCAACTTCGAGATGAGACAACAATTTATTTCAGGCAAGAACAAACTATAAGTGATAAACAAAAGATAAGCAAAGAGGGAAGTGTACAGAATATAGCAAAATATAAAGATAAAAAATAATATTCTGCTAAAATAATAACAATATTATAACTATAAAAACAATATTATTCGTCAAGAAATAAGAAAAAACGCGTTTTAAGAAAAACACGAACTTTTGAGACAACTTTATATTTAAACAATTCTCTAAATTGATTTTTTTTAAATATCCACTATGTAAAAGTGATTAATGATGAATATCAACTTGTAAATGTGTAAATAAGTTCTTTACATCTAGTGTGTAAATTCGGAGAAAAATGAATTCCTAAGATATTTTGCAGTATACAGGGTCGTTTTATTACGCCTTGAAGATTGATCTTGAATAACCTGTTATACGGTATCTGCATTGCAATTGCAATGTTCAAGGTTCTTTCCTGTTGAGAAGTCACAAATTGCGTGCGCTGTTCAAACAACGATTATATTGAAAAGCTGAATTTTTCGATTAGATTTGATTCAGTTGCTGCATGCATAAGTTATGATGTGGTTGGTCATTAGCGTTTCAACTACAGAATTCTTCAGTGACTTGAGATAAATAGAATTTAAAAGTAAGATTTTTTCAGCGTTCTGCTCCCCCTTCTCCTAGACTTTGCTAACTATTATAATCCCAATACTTATAGTTAATTTAATCTCTCTCTTTTTCGCATACAAGAAAAACGACGATCTTTCTGATGCTCAATTTTGAAATTGTAGATTGCATTTGAACAAATATTTAGTTAACAGTTTGGGATTTGGTTGTACTATTGAATAGGTCATGTTATCCAGAAGTTCCAAGATGGATTTGTCCTAACAACTTAATTCTTCATATTCTATTCTTCATTTTTCCGCTCTGAATGGTATTTTATTGAATGCAATCTATATTTGGCATTCGTAACTTGTACTAAACGATGGATGATTGTTTTCGCTGATCTATTTTGATGAATTCTGTTATGTCCCTATATGAAGCTAAGTAGAAAGGATTTGTCTGTCGAAAATTCTCTCCTTTCTCTGGAAGTTATTGAATGTAAACTATATTCGGCATTCGTAACTTGTACTTAACAAAGGAGAATTGTTTTTGCTGAACTATTTTGAGAAATTCTGTTGTCTCTTTATGAAGCTAAGTAGAAAGGGATTCTGCTGTCGAAATTTCTTTCCTTTCTCTAGAAGTTATTGAATGTAAACTATATTCGGCATTCGTAACTTGTACTGTACGAAGGAGGATTGTTGTCGCTGGACTATTTTAGGGAATTATGTTATGTCCCTATATGAAGCTAAGTTGAGGAATCTGCTGTCTAAAATGCTCTTCTTTCTCTAGAAGTATTTTTTTGGACGGTGAGTGCCCCGGTCCCCTGAGGTGTGGGTGTCGATTGGTCGGTCAAAGCAACCCTTTCATTAGCCCAAGGTCGCAGTGACCGGAAACAGCCACCTGTGTGACTAAGTTTCTTCATCATTAACTCCCTCTCTCTCACGGGCTGCAGCGCCGGTCATTAGAGAGGATGGCGCCATCTTAATGACAGTCCTCCGCTGAAATTTCACCAGCGAGGGGGCGAAGAATGTGTCCCATAACACCCGCCGCCAATTGGGAGAGAGAGAGAGACCTGTGGTCTGTCTGTCTACCTCCCTTTAGATCCGTTCCCATATCACAGGACCAGACGTCTCACTTCAGCCGTTTCGACCTATGCTTTAGTCCGTACATGTCTACTCCATAGAGAGATTATTTCAAAGCCATGTATTTCTAAGTACACTCCCTAGAAGCGATACCATATCGCAGGTCTAGCCGTCCAACTTCAGCCGTTTCGACCTATGCTCTAGTCCGTACACGTTGGTCTTAGCCAAAAGGCCGAGAAACGATACGCGAGAATGCTCTACTCCATTGAGACAATATATCAAAGCCATGCATTTCTAAGAACACTCCCTAGAAGCAATACCATACTACAGGTCTAGCCGTCCTACTTCAGCCGTTTTGACCTATGCTCTAGACAGTACACTTGGATCTTAGCCAAAAGGCCGAGAAACGATACGCAAGAATGCTCTAACCCATAGAGGGATTATATCTAAACCATGTATTTCTAGAGCGATACCATACCGCAAATAGCTCAAATCATCTCTAATTCCTTAGATAGTACACATACATTTTGATTCCATCGTGTTTTAAATATACTTGAATAACTATGTTTTTTTATTATTCAGATATACTCGCCAATAAACAAGAGAAACATATTCATTCTAGGCAATCTTGATTAAAATAATTCAAACGAATTATAGAAAGTAGATTCAGAACAAATATAATATTGCCATATCATATTCAATGATAAAAGAACACATTAAATAAGAAATAATGAATTAGAATATATAGATATTTATATTATTATCTCATTAACCAATATTAGAAACATGTTTTATTACCTATAAATAGAAGCTAGAAATAGTAACAACCATCATTGAATTCAATTTCGAACATTTTTTATTGTTAATTTAATATATCGCTTGGTTGACAGGTTGTGCAATATCTATTCGGCTGTAAAGATATTCAGGATTCTTAGCAATCCACCAGATATTGCAGCAACTCTCAACTGATAACGAAGGTTTTAAATAAGCCTTCAAAGCTGCAATCATTTTTATGTCTGAAACATCTTTTCAATGACCATGGAAATCTTCTTAAAGAGATGAACTACGAGACATAAATCCTGAAATCCGAAGAGCTTTCACCATAATGGCAGTCATTCTTGGATGTAATCCTTCGTACTGAGGATAGATACATGCCCTGTAAAGATTCTCCAACATGAAAAAGTAAAATTAATATAAATTTAGACTTCCCAACTCAATATGTCAATATCCCTGACAATTATCTATAAATTAATATATATATCATCCCATTATAATATCTAATATTTTAGCTGTGGACATTCTGATGTATGCCTACGAGAACACATGCCAATAATTATTGCTATTTGAAAACTTTACCTAAAACTTCAATGAAATTATTCAAAAATGGGGGTTTATTTAGAGAATATAAAAAAAGTTTTAAATTTTTATTTTATAGCATGCCATTAATTATGACTTTCTTTGTTTTATCATTTTTGTCTCTTGTCGCTGGAAATGTTTATCTCTTCTATATAGTCGGGTACAGTATGTAAATGTCATCTTTTCGTATCAGAACATCCTAGAAGCAAATGGCCTCCCAAATCTTTCAGTTTATAAGCCGAACCATGACAGTAACTCTATAGGTAGCAAAAAAAATCATTTACTTTTTCAAAATTGGAATGTAAGAGTTCCCAGTTTGAAAGCGATGTTACAAGCTGTTTTCATTTTTCAAACAATTTTTTTTGTAGTTTTATTTTCAATACAAATTAAAATCAAATATAAAAAAATGCGATATACTTTTATAAAAATAAAAAAAAAAAAAAATTTAAATAGTTTTCGTAATAATAAAACTAATTGCGAAAAAAGTTAATAGATATTTAAATAAATTAAAATATTTGACCGCATTCTGATTCGTCAATATAAAATGGCAGCAGATTCTTCTGTTGCGTGATATAGAAAGATTTCATTGACATCATTGAATATATTATGTAGACACACACATAGTAATGTTCATAAAATATATTTATTAGCCTTATTTATTTTTAAAAGTAGTAATTAGCTATTCTCAGATTTGTTAAATAGTGTCATTTATTATTTTAATTATTTAGATAATGTATTAATTACTATCTCTGCTAATTGTCGTTTTTTATATATTAAAATATTTCAAACGATTTTTTCCTCCAACTCATTTTAATATCTAGCAAAGAAAAAAAAAACGTACACCATTTATATTTAGAAAATTATTTTCGAAAATATAAAACCTATAATATATAAAATAATATAATTCTAAAATTTTATATTTTTAATTCATAATTTTAAAATATTTGTTTGTTTTTTATTTTTTAAGGAGAAAAAAAAGGGCCAAGCGCATTTTAAAAAAAATTCTTAAAATAGTTACTCGAATCGCCTAGAGATGGCGGGGTAGGCTACGGGATGGCCAAACCTCTCGGAAAACGATAAGAATCTTTTGGTGTGTTATTATATGACATTTTTTATCTTCTGCCTTGTAAAAAATAATCTAGAATCGATTTTAGAGGGCTAAGAAAAAATTCTATACATCCTCTTACAATACCTCCCTATAATATGCTGTAAAAATTTATAAATATGAAAGGATAAAGCTAATTTAGCAGAAAAATACATATTTAACAATTAAATAAATTCTATATATATAATAAATATTATTAGTTTAATCATTCTTATTTATTTTATTCGTTATATTGAATATAGAAAATTAGGACAAACTTCAGGATGACATTGCAATTTATTTAAGGCTAAAAACAATATCAACATTTATAAAATACAAGATAAGCAATGAGGGAAATTTTTTGAGTAGCAAAATATAAATAATATAAATATAAAAATTAATAATCTGTATATATAATTAATAATCTGTATATATAATTAATACTTTTCTCAGTTGAGAAAAAGGACGTTTATATTCTTAATTTCATATTTACAATATATGAAATATGTTGAACAACCAACTTTAACTACGGATGGGCTAAATAAATCATACAATTCTACAAAAAGTTAAGTTGCTATGTGAAAGATAGTTTCATTTTGGTAGACCATATTCCTAAAGCATCAGCAGCGAAAGAGTATCTATTTAAGAAATTTGATATTGAACATTCTTAATGATTCAATTAAAGGGAAATAAAGTTTTGGGTAATGAATATATAGGTAACTTATCCAATTTTCACACACAATTTCCAGTGTTCGAAGTTATAGAGATTTTGGGGGACAAAGAAGAATTGCAAGTAAAATAAATAAAAATTGAAAGCTATGTTGTTGTCGTGTCCAATTAAGAGCCTCAGATGTCTCCATGCATCTCTATCACAGCAGTCGCAATGGTCACTATCTTGGGTGTGTAAAGCTTCTGTTCTGGGTCCATGTCAAATTTCTGCAAGGCTGCGGCCATTGCTGGGCATGAGAATATGTGTGTTGTGTGTAGGTGTTAGTTCCACACCAGGACAGTTGTTGCATGCTCTATAGGTTCTTGTGCCATCTGGATGTATTGTCATTCCTTTATAGTGCTTTGTTCTGAGTCTTGTTATTGTTATTTAAATCTATGTTTATATCATATGAGCATATTGATTTCAAGCCTTCTATGATTATTCCAGTTCATAAGTTTTTGACTATGTGTTATAACATCACGTACATTTTGATAAATTGGGAATACATTTGAGGATAATTTTGTGTTACACGCGTAAACTGTAATGCTACCTTTCCACTAGAATTACCACAAAAAATTACCACTAAGTAACGCAGGTAGCATCTTTTTTTTTACGAATTCGTAGAGTTATTTAGAAAGAATATTCCAGATGTTGTACTGAAGATTTACATACATTTGAAGATCATGTTGTGTTACATGCAGCAACAGTAATTCTACCTTTACGCTAGAATTACCACAAAGACTTCAAATCAAAGCAATGCAGGTAGCATTTTATACGAATTCGTAGAGATATTTAGAAAGAATATTTCAGATACTGTACGATGAACATGTTGCTTCCTTACACTGACGATATGGTCCAGTAGTCCAAAGAATAAGACCGATTGATATCCTGATCGCCTCATTTTTGGAAGAGCAAGCTACCAGAACAGAAGATTTCCATTCCAAACATCAATGAAGGATCCAGACTGGATGGTCATCGGCACATTTGTTCTATCGAGACCTTGCAGGGATGGATGACACGGTCAACCGAGCCGCTCCATTACCCTCTCTAATAAGTCTACCAGACTTGTGTACCAGCCGACCTAACAATCCTTTATTTAATTGGGTAAATGTATAATGAGTGACATCAATGCTTAAATTTGACATTTATCTATCTATCTTTTCCGAGAAAATCATATTTAAAGTTCAATTCATTTTGTAAATACATTCTAAACTTTCTACAAAATCTGGATCTCTAATGTTTTCATGCGTTGAATAATGTAAATAACTTATGTAAATAAACTTTTCTCCTTGTTTGGCGCAGGTATCCCTTGCGAGATATAGCGCTTTGGAAATAAAATAATTGTAATTGTAATCTTTATCTCGATTTTATTTATATAACTTCAGTCAATACAGGTTAAAGTTATCTAGTGACAGAGGTGGCAATATACCAAGAGAAGATTCTGAAAGGTTTCAACCTTTGAACAATTATTTTATTGACACTCTCTATTTGTCCATATAATCACCAACTCGAACTCGATTTGATTTTATAAAAAACTACTAAATTCTATTGGAACGCTTTTATTTAGAAATTAATTCTTTTTAGTATTGTTTTAATTGAATAATTCTCTAATATCTAACATATTTTCATTCAAAAATATTCCTTAAAACCCTTTTTTTTTAAATCTGTAAATTGCTTTTCTCGAAAATACACACAATACTTTACAATTTGATTTCATTTAACTAAATTTGCATACCAACCCTTTGTACATATATCAATTGTGTTGATATATATATATATTTTTATCTTCTCATCTAACTAACTTGCATACTAATTCTGTACATATTTAAATATCTTTCTTTCTTTTCTTTCAAATTTTTGTTTATGTTTAAAGTGCAAGTGTCCCTAGGGAGGCATAGCGCTCTAAGTCGAAATAAAGAAACTCGATTTGATGGTCATTAATAACAACAAAAAATTTGCACTTTTCGCAAATGTACAAAATTATATTAAGAATCTTATTATTGACACTATTTTTATTCAATAGGGAATCTTTATTACTATGATATTTTTGTAAATTGTGAATTTGCGAAAAATGCAAATTTGTTTGTTGTTAATATCCATCAAATTGAGTTTGACTTTTAGTGACTAGAAAAATATTCTCCAATTTGATCTGTTAGGGACCATCAATCGCAGCTCATCTAGTGACCTTCTGGTAGCTTTCTTGACCCCTTCTAGCCAGCTTATTGCAGGTCTTCATCTCTTTTTTCTTCTTCTTCAATTTTTCTTAACATCAACATCTTTTATAAACCATTTGCTCTCATCATGTATCGGAAATAGATCAGTCTTTGTTAGCACATTTGGGATTAATAGGGATTTTACAGGATTGATTTCATTTAAGATTGGAATATTTGTTCTTTTATCTATTCATGGCATTCTGAGTAGCTTTCTCTATGTTCACATAGCTTTCAGAAGCTTCAATTCTTTTACTTTCTTCTTTTCTTAGAGTCCAACTCTCACATTCATAAGTGACCACTGGGAATACCAATGCCGATTTAGAACTTCCTCCAATATTCTGTATTTATGTTCCAATCAATCACTAGCGATATGCTCTTGTTTGGTGATAATTCAAGAGTTGGGCTTTTCTTTTAGGTATGTGGGTAGTACATGAAAATCTTATGGAATGCATAATACTCCCAACTAAACACACATATTTAAATTTTGATGTTAATTTTCCAAATCACTAACTTTGTCTAATTTACCTTTTTCTTTCTATCATGATTAAAGCATATAAGTTGCAAAATGAAGTGAATTATTCCTAAATTTATTATCTAACCGCCGCTGTTTCCTCTATAAACTCCTAATTCCAATATAAACACAATAATACACTGACATTGATTCATTATACTGCGATCTATGCACGACAAATTGTGAAAGCCGTTTTCTAAATTAGTATTTGAAACAACAAAAAAGAGACCGTTTTTTTCAAAGGAGGAAAAATACAAATTCACCTAGGTATAATTATGTCATTAACAAATCAACGTAGTGAATAATTTAAGGAAATATCTGTGACAAAAGGAGGTACCCTGTGTATGACAAAGATTTGAAGGATATTTAGGGACAGCTCGGATCTGTGACAACGGGAGTCCTGGCGTCCTTGAGGTCTTCGTGACAGTTCCAGGGTTCTGGGAAGTTAAGGAAACCGGTTCCCCGGCAGATGGCGGGGATGTGGAGTCTTAATGCCAGACCAATTGTCCTCCTACTTTTTACCAACGTTCTGACTTACTCCACTTATTGGGGCAGCTTTCTAATGAGTAGTATTCCTTCGGTGCACATTCCTCTGTGTTTTTTTTATCAACTCAAAGATGATAAAAGTGCGGTAGAGTATGACATCCCTGTGCACAAAAATACATCTCTATCTCTCTCTCCCTTGTTTGGCGGTATATATACTAAAATTGGAATGATACAGAGAAGATTAGCATGGCCCCCTGTGCAAGGATGATACGCAAAATCGTGACGCGTTCATTCACTCTCTCTCTCTATAGAAGGTTGTCCCAAAAGTTTGTGTTTTTCTTATTAATTGGCGAATAATATTATTACAGTGGATATGATAATACATAATACAATTACTTTATACATAATACAAATACATTATACCTAACGTCGAATAATATTGGTATTTCAATATTCTGCAATATTTACGAACCTTGTATATATTTATCTATAATTAGTCTTATTTATTCATATTTATTCAAAATTTTGTTTTTATAACCAAATATAATCTTATATGAACGATACAATTAAGTAATTTCAATCTCAATCTCTCTCTCTGTTATAAGATCCAGTAAAACGATGCATTCAATAAATGTTCAACGCACATTTTTGTTTTTCAACTCTGAACTAAATTCTAAGATTCAAATGAAAAGAATAAGACACAACACCTACATGGGTAACAAAACCCAACCTGTATAACATGGTTTAGAGATAAAAACCTTATCAATATAAAAGGGACGGCTTAGATTTTAGAAAAATTATGAAATCGGTCGAATTTATTAAAAAGGTAATTCAGATGATTATTCTCATCAGTGTTTTATTTTTTTACTTCATCATTCTAAATATAAATAATAAATCGTATAAAATGTAAATATTTATCTATAATATATCAAACACATATATCTAACATTTTATAATCTAGAAATGATATTTGACCACACACACAGATACAAAAAGAACTTCAACATGTAGTATACAACAATTTAACCTCTTCTGATAATTAGTATTAAATAAATGTAATTAAAAGTTGATTTTTGGGAGCCACTACAATCATTTTATTAGTCTAGATTAGACAAGATCTCTTGAAGGTCGTGCTCATAAAGAAGTTCAAGAACTCTTCTTGATTCTCTGTACAGGGATTCTTTGTCCTTTCCAATACAATCCAGTATATGTTGGGGAGTGGCCTCTTCGGTTTTGCACCAGGGAACTATCAGTGGTGAAGCTTACCAGCTCATTTTGCAATCCAATCCAAAAGATAGTTAAAACTATTGTATTGTATATTCTGCTTATATATATATTGAAAACAAAAAAGGCATATCCTGTTGTTGTTGTTGTTTCTTATCCCCTTGTGTAAAGATTACACGAATTCCATGAGTTCATGCTCCTCGAGCAAATCCAAGGCATATCCTGAGCAAACTCCCATAAGCATTTCTAGATGGCAGAGCGCCATCTAGTGCAACAAAAATAAACTAAACGTTTATTTAACTTGTTCGATGATATTTGGTCAACCCAAATTCTTGATAAATCAAGAAAAGTCAACCACGGTCGCGTTAAGGTCTGTTGGCTCTCGTCAGCGTATTTTTAATATCAACACCTGACCTTTTATATATTTTTAATTGTTTTTTCACAAACATAGATATGTCCTTTTAAGTTCCGTTTTGACCAGGGTCCCAACCAACCTTGATCATGATGCTCCAATTACAAGCCGACAACGTGACCTTATCATCGTAGGAAGCCCCACTTACAGACCAATTTGCATATTATTACTCGGAAATATTCAATTTCCGGTGTCCAGTAATGAATACCTCCGTGTCAACTTGACTGCTATTTGTTTATCGTACCTTTTTGCTGATTTCCTCGGCCATAACTTCTTCGACATTGAAAACTCACGTTATTCTATACGTTCTAATTTGGTTTAGAAATTTTTCTAGCGGTTTAGATGATGAATTCTTCTATATGTAATTCTAAGAATATATCGTAAAGATAGAGGCTGCCTGGCCGGCATTCATAGTTCTTCAAATTAAATATACTTCGGCCAGTAAATCTTTTTATTATCTCAACGTTTCGACAAAAATCTTTTGTCCTCGTCAGGAGCGAACAAAAATTAAAACATTTGGTAAAGCGTTGAAAATTATTTAATTTTTGTTCGCTCCTGACGAGGACAAAAGATTTTTGTGAAATGTTGAGACAATAAAAAAGATTTACTGGCCTAAGTGTCTTTAATTTGAAGAATCTAAGAATATAATTCCAAGATACACTCTGGTCATAAAAAGGGATTGATACCTGTTTCTATTATACCTCTTACTTTCAAGCATTTTGGAATCGTTCCTTTTTGTTTCAATGAGCATTTTGATTTCGTTTTGGGAAGTCTTCATACCTATTGAATGACAACGTAAACGATAACACGATGAAAGCATTGTTTTATATTAAGACAACAATAATCTCCATTATCGCTAGAGAAGACCAAACACAAGTCAGGAAGAAGAGATTCTTTTATATTAGAAGACTATTGTACAAGCTTTCTGGCAAGACGTCCTTCTACGGGTACAAATGCTGTACTCGTAAAAGGGCGTCTTGCTTGAAAGCTTGTACAATGACTGTCTTGTATAAATAATCTCTTCACCCTGACTTGTGTTTTTTCTTCTATTGTTTTATAAATATAATCAGAATCTATACTTCAGTGTATGTGTAACGACAGTCGGTCTTTGCGGACTACACTTTATCCAAGGTAACTCGATCAGAGGAAGCGCCGCAAAAAGGAAAATATTTGAGTTTAATAAAAGATAGATTTATATAATAATATTTATAGAATGAATTATTTTTGATTAAAAAAACTAATAATAACTGTGTTATTAATACAAAGCAATAAAACGCCATCTATATATAACAAATGAAGATATTAAGATGCGAATGTTTTTTTTCACAAATTCATCAAACTTCTACTGTCCTCACAATATTTTTTCATCACAGTAAGGACAGTAGAAGTTTGATTTATTTGTGAAAATAAACATTCGCGTCTTAATGTTTTCATTTGTTAATAACTGTAATAATTGCTAAATGCACCCTCTACCAATCCTATATAATTATATCAAAATAATTTTTTATTAAGATTTTATTTTTATTAGTTTCAATGATGATTCGATAATTTTTGAAAATTGTTGCTAGGTGTTTTTGAGAGAAAAGGGTTGAATAGAGGTGAGATTGGGTGCTACAAGTAATATCTACCCGTGTAACTCTTTTTACTGTACTCACATGTCGAATCTTATAGAGTTCACTCGTAGATCTGTTCTGTAGACGCCAAGTTTTCTCCGCAGACCTACCTCTGTACGTATGTTGAAGCTAGTAACTACATGTAAGAATCTAATTTTCTACCTTTCTCACTGCAAAAGCCATTTGTGGATCATCATATACATAAAAATGAGAATTTTCAGCACGATTATTATTTATTTCTAAAAATAAGACGCTTTCTATCGTCCTTACTTCATATGATCATACTTCATCCTTAAGGATAGAAATAATCGTTATTTCTCCTTAAAATAAATTACGATTTTTCGTTTAAAAGAAACATTTGTGGTAAAACTTGTCAAACGTCGTTTTACAATTATAAGCCGCATTATATTGTATTACAATAATCTATATTAAATAAAATAATCCTTTGTGTATCAATATTAAGTCAAATATATCAGGCCTCCAGGGAAAAGTATCTTATGGAAGGCCTGCTATGTTTTATTCAATATTATTTATTATAAAAATAAGAAATAAAGTGAAAATGGTATATAACTATATCCTATACTTTGTATAGGATTGTTTATTCAAGTCATTTCCTTCTTAAATCGGTTATCAAAAGAAAATTCGTTTGATGTTTTTTAAATGATAAAAATATAATAATTAAAATTATTTTATTAAAATTTTAGAATTCTAATAATATATCTCATATATCCTTAGGAAATTATTGGGAGTTGAGAGTATATTTGGTGAGAAACAGCGATTGGAGTGTGTTGTGATATAGCTTTAATACAGGTAAACATCACAATGTCGCCATCTATGGACAACTTTTAGAACTATTTAGTCAAAGTCGTCTGCAATTAAAAAAAAAAAGTTAAATATAACCACGAATCATAAGCATTTTTATTTAAAATTTATTTCTAAAATTGTATTTTATTAGGTTGATTATGAATCTTTTGTTTTATTGAATAAATGGGAATTATTTTCATTCTAATTACAATTTATTATATCTTTATTATTACTATTTTGTATTTTATTAATTTTATTTTACAAATATATAAATAACGAAAGATAATTTTAATTATTATATAAGTAGTAAATATTATTTATATCACATTAAATCACCTAAATAAGTGATTTGACACTTGCGCATTTCAATGGTTCCTTTATATTAAGACAACCATCTCTCTCCATAATAAATCATAAAAAAAAATAGTTTTTGAAAGGCTTTGATTAAAGAATGCATTAAAGAGAAGAAAAAATGTTTCAGCTTATGCTATTGAACAATGATTTATATGAGTGAAAGTGGCAGGGGACAATCATGAATTTCGAACATAATATGATTTAATAAGAAAGTAAATGATTATCATGTTTTTTTTATGCGTTATTAACAATTTTACCTTTTCACTCAATAAAATAATATATATGATGACTGCATACTACCTCTTTTATTTTATCTAATAAAAATCTGAAAATGTAAAATAAAATATATTTTTTTAAAAGGTCTTGGCCATTTCATAAGGTATTGTAAATGATATTTACCTAATATTGCGTTAACATGTTTTTGTGACTTTACATACATTTTGAATTTTTTTATTTAAAAAATGGTTTATTTTAAATAAACAGTTTTAAATAAATGTAGAATGACAATAATGCATAATTTTACGCGATTGCATATTTTTATATGATTATATACATTGATATACAATCTGTTTAAAATATCTTTTATATGCAATCACGCTATACCTATTTAATGAACAAATAAATGTTTCTAGAACGGCATTTTAAATTTATCCCGCATGTGTTTCTTTTGAACGAAAAATCGAAATTTATTTTACGGAGAAATAACGATTATTTCTAACCTTAGGGATGAGGTATGAAAAGATGAATTGTGAAGAGTAATGATAAATGGAAAAATAAAGTGTCCAGGGATAGGATTTCTCCTTAAAATAAATTTCGATTTTTTCGTTCAAAAGAAACACATGCGGGATAATTTTAAATGTCGTTCTACAATCATAAGTCGCATTATATTATATTATGAATGTTTCTGTTCATAAAGATTTAGAATAAAGAATACAGAAAGAGTTTAAATTTGATAATATCAAGAAATTTGATATTTCCAAAGGATTCCTTCAAAATGTATTGTTATCTTGCACTATCGTCATTATTTGACAATTCGGCAAATCTCAGCTAGAAGATAATGTCACTTATTCAGTAAATTATTTTAAAAAGACGTGTTTTAATAGCTTACATATTGATTTTATCGTTAACAATTCTAACTACACCTAAATATAACTCGGATTACTTTATCTTCAAGTCCTTCAGATAGTTCCATTGTTAAACAGAAGGCTACATTGTAAACAATGATTCACGCTTCCTTTTTATATTTGATTATTCTTTTTCAAGACATGATTAAGATTTTATTCAAAAGGTTCTTGAGATAAGCAAATTTTAAGGTGATAAGATATTATCGTATCCGAGAGAAAGATATTTTCATTGTTCTTGAAAGGAATTGCATTTGCACTTGCAATTGACACAACGTCTGCCTTGGAAAAGAATCTCACTTTCGTCTGCCTTGGAAAGGAATCGCAATTTCGTCTGCCTTGGAAATGAATCACACTTTCGTCTGCTTTGGAAAGGAATCATATTTTCGTCTGCCTTGGAAATGAATATCACTTTCGCCTGCCTTATAAAAGAATCGCATTTTCGTCTGCCTTGAAAATGAATCACACTTTCGTCTGCCTTGGAAAAGAATCGCACTTTCGTCTGCCTTGGAAATGAATCACACTTTCGTCTGCTTTGGAAAGGAATCATATTTTCGTCTGCCTTGGAAATGAATATCACTTTCGCCTGCCTTATAAAAGAATCGCATTTTCGTCTGCCTTGAAAATGAATCACACTTTCGTCTGCCTTGTAAATGAATCACACTTTCGTCTGCCTTGGAAATGAATCGCACTTTCGTCTGCCTTGGAAATGAATCGCACTTCCGTCTGATTGAAAAATAATCGAATTTTCGTCTGCTTTGTAAATGAATCGCATTTTCGTCTGCCTTGTAAAAGATTCTCACTTTCGTCTGCCTTGTAAATGAATCGCACTTTCGTCTTCCCTGTAAAAGAATTTCACTTTCGTCTGCCTTGTAAATGAATCGCATTTTCGTCTGCCTTGGAAAGGAATAGCACTCACGTCTTTGGAAATAATAATTAAACAAGTGTTTATCTTCCATATTCATCACTTTAAAAGAATGAATCATAGATTAAGGCAGTATTTAGTATATTGTATCCTATTTACGAACCAACCATCTTTACCTTCCCTTTACCCCAGAATTCTCTATTAATTTGCTAAAGATTCCTCCCAAACTTCTGGCGGCGGAAAGAAAAAAATATGGAGCACCAATTACTCGGCGTATGCTAATATATTTATTAACATATAAATTAGATTACTTTGACGAAAATTTAATATTTAAGCTGTTTTTTTGTATAATCCAATCTCCCCTCTTTTACCCTTCTGCTTCCACTTCTTCCTCAAGTTGCTGAGTTCTTCTAACATTTTCTGCCATCACGCTATGCCTTTGTTTAATATTGTTCATCATTAGTACTGAGATTGGTGCCCATTTTATCCTCATATCACTAGTCAATAATAGATTCTTTTGAACGATAGTTGAATTTGTAAATGAATATCTCCGCAAATAGAATAACCTTTGTATTGGCAATGTGGTATTTTTCGTAATTATTGATGATTTCCGAGATCCCTTATTCATTATGGTATGTTTGTTTGTTCCTAAATAGAAAGTGGCTTGTGTACATATGGCGTAGTTCTCATTGATGGGGTGCATCAACGTAGCTGATTTGGTGCGCTGATGTGGATTATGATGCATTGATATATTTGCTGTAATAGACAGATCTATAGCGCTGATGTGGTTACTATGGTAGACAGATGTGGTGAACTGATGTAGTTGCTGTAATAGATAGATTTGGTGAACTGGGGTAGTTGACAGATGTGAACTAGTGTGATTGCTGTGGTAGATGGATGTAGTTACTATGATAGACAGATGTGGTTACTATGGTAGATAGATGTGGTTACTATAGTAGACAGATGTGGATCCCAGATGTAGTTGCTGTGGTAGAAAGATGTGATGCATTGATGTAGTTGCTGTAATAGATTGATGCAATGCGCTGATGTAGTGCTGTGGTACACTGATGTAGTTGCTGTGTTACACAGATGTAGTGCTGTGGTACACAGATGTAGTTTTTGTAATAGACTGAGGTGGTGAACTGAAGTAGTTGACAGATATGAACTAGTGTGATTGCTGTGGTAGACAGATGCGGTGCACCGATGTAGTTGCTGTAGTAGGCTGATATGGTAGACATGTGGTGAACTGATGTGATTACTGTGGTAGACAGATGTGGTGCAATAGTATGGTAGACATATGTTATACACAGAATTTTGGTTGCTGTTGTACCCAAATGTGGTAGATGATGTCGTTCACAGAGACGGCACCCAGAGTGGAACATCGCCGTCAAGAAGGGAGCGTGCGACCCGTCACGGTGCCGACACGCTTGTGTAAACGTTTGTTGAGCTCTCGGATCAATCGCTTCCGGAAGTACCACACCACGCCATTCAATTAAACCCATACCTTTCTGACGTCTTAAGATGCTGTTACTCTCATCGCGATGTTTCAATGCTTCTTTGTTTCATTATTCTTTGTTTCTATGTAGTTTATAGTGGTAGTTCGACCTGTAGGCGTCCTAGGAAGGCTTTACAACTCAGGGACCTCTATGGACACCTAATACACTTTTCTGACAGTACTAAGGCCAACAGACTTGCTCGGATTCCTACAAACTATCGACCGTAGACGATGGCTGAGGACATTAACGGCCGTTTACGGTGTTCTTAGCTCGGCCAGGGTCCCAATTTGTTTCTATGTATGTACCAAATACAATTATTCCCTAGGTTTCGAGAATTTTCTTCCACAATTACAATGCTATCAGCTATGTTGACAATGGTGACATTGGATTGTGTGGTGTGCGACAGAGTAAGATGAACAGTGGAGTCGAACATCACCCTGCTCATCTTCATCAGAAAGGTAAGTCGACGTGACACTGTCCTTATCATTCCATGGTCCTTTTCATCCCATGGTCCTTATCATCCCATAGTCCTTTTCATCCCATACAACACATTTCATTCACATTCGTACATCACACAAATAGAAGAACAAGAAATATATAACGATGTGTCTAAATCTGTTTCAATTGAGTACAAAGTGGACGTACACATTGCATACAGGTCTTCTCTTTTTCTCTAAAGTTTGTTCGTTCCACGAAATCGTAGTAGCGTGCATGTCAGGTGTCTTTCACCTGCTGGGGAAACAATGATGCGTTGTGAAGTCGCGAGTGATTAAGGTCTGCATCATGATTCATTGCATCTTGTAATCCCGGGCATATGGGTGAGCAGCCTACTGGACCGGCTCATGTGACTGAGAGTGGACATCTACTAGATGGTCAAATACTTGTATGGATGGTCTAGTCCAGAGTTCGGTAAATTGCGACTCGCGAGACACATGCAGCTCTTTGGATGTGAAGCTCTTCGGCTTTTTATATAGTTACATACGTAAATATTATTTATATTGTTTATAACACACAAAGAATGTAATATATATTTTTCTCTCCCTTTCAATATCATTAATATTTAAAATATGCAAATAATAATTTGTATATGAAAAATAGTATATATCATCAATTTGTTAAGGTGATAATCCTGTTGAAGGACTGACAAGTCCGAAATCTTGAAAATAAAAAAATTGAACAAGAAAAAAACATGTTATTTATGCGAGTACTATTTATTGTTGGCAAGAAAAATATTTGTGGCTCTTTAAAAACTATGAAATTTTGTAAATTGTAATTTTTGACTCTTCCGACTCAAAAGTTTGCTAAACCCTGATCTAGGCATTTTGATACCTTCCATCAAACTACAAAAATATCCTCTTTTACCTCCCATCTATTATCATTAGAGAAATATAAAAGTAATAGAAGTACTTGTAATAAAGAATAAAATTTTAATAATTTTTAACACCTTGCCAAATTTGTAGTTTTTGTTCGCTTTCACGAGGACAAAAGATTTTTGTCAAAACGACGAGTTAATAAAAAGATGTACTGGCCGAAGTATCTTTAATTTTAAGAACTATGAATTCCAGTCAGGCAGCTTCTATCTTTACGAAAATAAATGACGTTTAAATTGAACTCTACAAGCTTATCATACCTTGTTCTATGTGATGGTTAGACAAATATATTGTCTCTAATACGGTCTATCATGAGAGTTTTTAATTTAAAATGATTAGAGAAATCGTATTGTTACATATTTATTCAACAAGGCCGCAGTCACCGTTCGGAGGAGATTAATAGAATCGCCGAATGCCGAGGTCCATTTGGACGAAGAAAGCGAAGACTAGAAAACGGCTGATTCCACACTAGCCTGTTCAGTGATTCGCTAACCATAACGTATGCACGAAGAAACGTGTGGCCATTGGACATGCGTCGGATCTGAACGCTGTTGGGTGCTGCGCTGCCTGGAGTATAGGAGCTCTATCTATTATTTCTTCCTGTGGTGAATCTGTATAAGACCGCTGGTCTTAATAAAGCTTTTTGTGTGTGTATTGTTAACATATTCTTGTTTTTTAAAACGCTTTGTTAAATTTGGCAATAAATTTCAAAGTATGCAAATTGTAGCTCTTGTAGAAGTAGTAAACGAATTGAATAGGATTACTGAATTTGATATTGCACTGAAATGATAAGTATCTATTTAATGGTTTGAATACACGTGTCATTTATAAACCAAACCACTATTG
Source organism: Cordylochernes scorpioides (assembly GCA_030710605.1). Taxonomy (NCBI): domain Eukaryota; kingdom Metazoa; phylum Arthropoda; class Arachnida; order Pseudoscorpiones; family Chernetidae; genus Cordylochernes; species Cordylochernes scorpioides. The sequence goes on from CP092865.1 coordinate 112,601,828, forward strand.
GGTGAAACATTCCATACGTATGATGGGAACGATGGATCGACGCTAATGGTTGGTACGGAGGATCAATTCCCATCCTTGTCTCTCTCTCTCTATCAATGGTCATGATCACACTTCATTGATTTATTGACATTGTCCTAATCTATCTTCGATGGACGCCAAGAAAAATGGTATTTTAAGTGGCTCATTGGTCGGTCAGCCACTTGCTGACATCGCTTTCTGGATATCCAATGCATTTTTTAAATGACAATTTCTGAGGCTCTCGATTTAGCGTCTTGAGAAACTTTTAGATAGCAGAGTTTCGACAATTTTCCTGTCTACCGAGGTATAACCGTCTTTTCAGTTATATGTATCCTCTTCTGATGACATATAAAGTGTCTCCTCTCTTATAGAACTTCATATATTAAATATATACCAATGATAACAGGATATGAGAATAATATAAGCGAGGCAATAAACAATTGAATATATTTTATTGACATACATTGTCAATGGTAAAACAAACAAACAAAAAATATAAATTTTATGGAGATAGTTCCCAACACCGAAGAGTTTTCTTCCACACAAAGAAAGGATCTTCTATGATTCAGTGATAACAGAATATGAGACTAATATAAACGACATAATTGACAATTGAATCAATTTTAATGACTTACGTAGTAAATGGCAAAACAAACAAAAATATATATAAATTTTATGGAGATAGTTCCCAACATCGAAGAATTCTCCTCCATACAATGAGAATATCTTCTATGATTCCGTGATAACAGGATATGAGATCAATATAAGCGACACAATTAACAATTGAATCAATTCAATTGACTTTTATTGTTAATGGTTAAACAAACAAAAGATGAATATATACATTTAAATAACAGTTACCTAGATATTATTTGAAAAGGAATAAACAATATTAAGGTAAAGGGTTTCTTTTAATTTTGATTTTTGTAAACTTTCGAGCAAATTTTCTGCTGTTCAACGGGCATATACTTCTATGTACAATATCAAGATGAACTTTGTACAGTAATAATTGTGTTATTGGAATGTGCTCTCGTGGTTGTCCATCAGAGTGTTTACAGATAAAATATTAGATATTATAATGGGATGTAATTTATATGGAGATACGCCCCCAACATCGAAAAATTCTCTGCCTTACAATGAAGAAATCTTTTGTGATTCCCTTCATCTTAATTGTGAGGATGAACCTGAATATTCGTTATTTGGCCGATGATGTGATGGTCAGAGCGTCCGGGCCATACCCGAAAATCCAGCTCTGTAAGACAAGTATCCGCTGGAGAATATTAAAGACTTCCACAATGACAGACCTGATCCGCCTACAGGACCAGTAGCAGTAGGCCAGTGACAGGTCTCCTGACCCAAAAGAGTTACAGGACAAAATATAAGCGCGAGATAATATGCAATTCAATATTAGTAAATCCCTATATAGAGTCGTTTTGTTACACCGCAAACGTACGAACACTTGTTAAGAAATTTCAACTATCAGATACCTATTTACATATAATTGCGACCAACGTGTGTCAAATTGACGTCTTCATTTGACTTTAGGAGATTACTTCGAGAGGAAACATCCAATGACTGCATGCATTAATAAAATCTAGGCTTTTGAGTTCGTTATTGTACCTATGCTAAAGACATTCATATATTCAATTATTTCAGCGGATAGTTGAGATATTTAGAGTTTGTAAGCATTGTGCATTTATAAGTATGCATAATTCTCTATTTGTGAGATCACAGCGTTACTACACTCATGGACAAAACTTGAGAATGTTTCATATTTTAATATCGCCGGCCATCTGTATTTTTAAATAAGATAGAGTCAATTTTGTTCACCTTTGGTTATCTCGTATGTTCAATAAAGGTCACTGTAATATCTTTCAGAGTTATTGTCTGAATCCCGATATACATGCTTAAAGGTTTGAACATCCATAAGTTTTGCCCATGAGTGTATACACAATTGGTTATCTCGTGTGTCTTCAATAAAGGTCAGTGTAATATCTTTCAGAGTTATTGTCTGTATCCCTATATACATGGTAAAATGTACAACTTGCTTAAGAGTTTGTCATCCATGAGTGTACATGAAGGAAGGTAAGGGAAGGAAGGGTAAGGGGCTTGTACCGGCCGACGGCGACCGCAGCGGCAGTTATCGAGTAGATAGCTCGGCCAGATAACGCCGCACCACCAACCCCTTATCATCCTCACAAATGAAAATTGCCAGCTTTCACCCGTTTCCATCGACCTCCAGTCAACATTCTCAGCCCGGCGGTGGATTTCCTGGGGAGTTACTTTCCCCCTTACCCCCCTCCCCCAGGTAGGTTTCTTCTTTAGCTTCTACACCATCCCATGATAACCATAAGGCAAAAAAGCCGGTACATACTAAAGCTGTGACACTTCGAACTCGTGCAAAAACTGATTGACTTGATGTTTACGGTAAAAGGATGACTTAGCGCTAACACAACCGTCCACATTCCAGTGACGTTCATGATAACGGTCAAATAGCTTTAAAATACGCTCCAAGTGGCAGGCACAACCTCCTGGTATCTGGTTAGACGCTTCTCAAGAATAAATGACATCCTAGAAGCAAATGCCCTCCCAGACCTTTCAGTCCATAAGCCGGGAGAATAAATGACGGCTAGAATTTCTTACATTTCAATCAGCATATTCGCTTCTGCAAATCACCCGAGGCATGCAGTCCAGAATCAGGTACAAAATGCTAGTCTACAGCACTTAACACACAAATAGAGCAATTTAGAATTTTCAAAAATTGATGTACCTTCAGAAAAACTTCCCATTTCATTATAAAAATTCAATTATTTCAAAAATGAATTTGTTATATTTGTGATTAATGATCTCAAACTTAGGCGTAACTTAACGCTGCAAAATGGCTATTGCCAAATACCGACACAGAACGTTGATTTTTTTTCTTGAATAAAATATATATTAGTAACCAAACATGTACAGATTGCATAAAGGCTGTGTACGTTAGAAATCTACCAAGGTGATTTTTGATTACTAAATGATAAGGTATGTTGGGTCAATGTTCATTTGTCTGAATAATGACATCATGCTTATCACTTCAACCTTTTTATTATTTATCTATTAATCAACAAAGTGGCCTTCCTTGCAGCCCTCTATATAGCAGGCATCAATCCAGAACAGGACATTTTGAAGGAATGAAGATATACCCAGACATGACTAGATCCTACAGGAACTGCAATAACTGTTACAACACCCAACTCACTCAGGATCATATATACCCGGCCATCCTTGCAGCCCTCTATATGGCAGACATCAATCCAGAAGAGGACATCCATACGAACAAGGCATCTCAGTTGGTCGGTATTGTGATCAGGATGCATGGACCGATCTGATCTGCTCCATGAACAAGACACCACAACAGTGAAAACACACAAAACAACAAATAAATTGAAACTTAGAATCAAAAATTTACAAATTTACGTGAATTAATCGACAGAGTTCATGAAATTTATGTGAAACAACGATACGTCGGTGGAAGGATGGTCTAAACCGTTGGTTTTCGACCGCTACGACCCGGGTTCGATTCCCGCATTGAGCACTTTTTTCTGATAAAAAAAAGCTCCAATGCGCCCTGATTCTTGCAAAGGTCCAACCCCACCAGCGAGTGTAAAGTAACCAAACGGGGTTTTGGCACATTTGTAAGTACAAAGTCGAAATGCTTTTCACATGTGAAGACATGTTGTGCACTTAGAGTAAAAGCAGTCGCCTTAATCTACCCACCATGGTTATTATCTGAATCCCGATATACATGCAAAAGGTATAAATTCCTTAAGTTTTATCCATGAGTGTATATTGGTTATCTCGTGTGTCGTCAATAAAGGTCACTTTAATATCTTTCGGAGTTATTATCTGAATACCGATATACATGCTAAAAGGTATAACTTCCTTAAATTTTGTTCATGAGTGTATACACACTTGGTTATCTCGTGTGTCTTTAATAAAGGTCACTTTAATATCTTTCAGAGTTATTATCTGAATCCCGATATACAAGCTAAAAGGTAAAACATGATTAGTATGGCCTGTACCACACGTACTAGGGATAAGCAAAAAAAAAAAAGTGAACAACAACAAAAGGGATTATAAAATTGATGTTTATGATGTTATCTCTATGAATGCGAAGCGTAGCTGCAGTGACTATGCGACAAGTAGGAACGATACAAGTTGTTAGCACATGGTGTGTAAGATAGGTGCCAGGATAAGATAGAAGGGAGGTGCAGACCCCCCGTGAACAGCTGGAGTGACAAGATAAATATAACTTTATATAGTCTAATTAGCGATTAGCAATCACTTTAAAAAAAATTAATCAGAAAGTTCTTGAGTGAAGAACAAAGTGATATGTACACTTATGGTCAAAACTTAAGGTGTTTTCATATTTTGATCGTCTGTTTTTCTTTTCTTTTTTTGAAGGAGACAGAGACAATTTTGTTCACAATTGGTTATCTCGTATTTTCAATATAGGTTAGTGTGTATCTAATATCTTTCAGAGTTATTGTCTGAATCCCGATATACATGCTAAAAGGTACAGTATTGTCCATGAGCTGGCATCTTAACTCGAGTTGATTTTCTTGTAGAAGAAAGAGAGAGAGATTGAAACTCATTTATTAATCGTTCATATAATATTATATAGTGCCAAATTTAAAGTTACAGAATATATATATATATATGTATATGTATATTTACATCAAACATGAGCCTTCTCTGAAAGGACGTCTGGACAATGTCAAATGTTCAAGGCCGCCCTGAGTTCGGAAAGGCCCATGCTTATAAAGAGGTTTTTGTCCCCAACGTGCTCAATTGCATCGCCGAGGAAATCGTACAGAATTTTTTTTTTGTTTCCATAGGAGTGCATCGGGGAGATATATATATATACATATATATTACGTTGAGAACAATACAAAACAAATAAACTTCAATCACAAAAAAGTTTTAAATATACTTTATCCTATTATGAGGTTTTTTTTATTGACTAAGATGGGAAATGCAAACAGGTCGCTATTATCTAAGATCTTTATCTTTCTGGAGTGTGTTTGATGAATATCAAAGGCTTTAGGAAAGAGCAAACACCCATTTCCTATCCCTAGGATGTTTTGGCGTTGCAGAACAACACAATGTTGGTCAACAATCTTTGTTGACGACGGCTAAATATAGATTTCCTACACGGCCTTGTTCGTCCCCTTCCTCAAGTCTTTCTGATAGCTTAACTCAGATTCTAGTTTGTTTGTTTGTTTTTTGCTTATCCCTAGTACACGTTGTACAGGCAAAGATAATAATGGTGGGTAGAAGTTGGCGACTGCTTTTACTATAAGTACACCACATGTGAAAATAAGTTCGACTTTGCACTTACAAATATGCCAGAGCCATGTTCGGTTGCTTGCACTCGCTGGTGGGATTGAACTTTTGCAAGAATCGGGGGCCATTGGAGCATTTTTTAATCGGAAAAAAGTGCCCATAACGGGAATCGAACCCGGGTTGTAGCGGTCGAAAACCAACGGTTTAGATTAACTTTCCACCAACCCCTCAGCTTCTAAGAAGATTGGTGTGTCACCAGACCACCAGACTTGCACGTATTGACAAGGAACGCGACAGCAAGCTACAGTAGTTTGATTTCCACTCGGTACAGTGACGCTATTGAATTGAAAGAGATTAGTTTTATTTGGGTTTATTGAATCTGGTGGCTTTAGGCGAAAACACAACTGTGTGAATTGTTATCGCCGTGTCCAATGAAGAGCCTCAGATGTTCCCATACATCTCTATCACAACAGTCGTAATGTTCTCTATCTTGGGTGTGTAAAGCTGCTGTTCTGGGTCCATGTTAAATTTCTGTTGTTGTCATGTCCAATGAAGAGCCTCAGATGTCCCCATACATCTCTATTACAACAGTCGTAATGTTCTCTATCTTGGGTGTGTGAAGCTGCTGCTCTAGGTCCATGTTAAATTTCTGTTGTTGTCATGTCCAATGAAGAGCTTCAGATGTCTCCATACATCTCTATCACAGCAGTCGCAATGTTCTCTATCTTGGGTGTGTAAAGCTGCTGTTCTGGGTCCATGTCAATTTTCTGCAAGGCTGCGGCCATTGCTGGACATGAGAATATGTTGGTAGGTGTTAGTTCCACACCAGGACAGTTTTGTTACGTATCCTATAGGTTCTTGTGACATCTGGATGTATTGTCATTCCTTTATAGTTATAGGCGTGAATGATTATTTCATACATGAAATAATATTTTAATATTCTTACTGCGATCAAAAAATATATTGGGAGGGCTTGGTTCCTCAGTGTTGAACTCTCCCAGCGGTTTCGTCAATTCAATCTACCAGACCGCTTCTTTAGAGCTCTAATACTATATTGGGTCATTCTGCTTTTATATGCTACACTAAAGGGTTGAATCTTAGAAATGATATTTAAGCAAACTAAAGACACATAAGCTTTATTAACTTTAGTGTGTTCTATTTTTAAAATAACGATTTTAGTGCTTCATTAAAAATAGTTCATTAATGTTTGTACATGTACAACTTATTGTTTTTCTATGTGTAAGTCTTGATGTTTAGTAAAAGCCCTGCATCGATGTGTCTGTAGTTGTTAACAGATTCCAACTTGTTTACCATTATGGATGTTAGTTGATTAACCACCAAATACTATGGGTGTAGTACGGACGACTACATAGCATAAATCTCGGCTAAAGACAAAAAAAAAAAAAAGTAGCTCGGCCGATCTAAGCCAATTAGGCTGCAGGGATTAGCGGCATTATGTCCCAAGTAGTATCATTCGTTCCATCATTCTCTCGTTTTTCCCCCATCGACCTCAAAATATTTCACTCTATCGCCTTTACATACAAGACCTTATTCTTTATTCCATATCATCGAAGTATTCTGGAGCATTGAATTCTAATATACATTGAGAGCTTGCAAGAAACGTTCTGGATCCCATCTCTTTTGATAACGTAATTGCAGAAAATGTATTAAGATGAAAATAGCAGGCTCCCAGTGATATATATATATATATATGTTATATTAATAAAAAAAATTCTGCTTGATTTTGGAATATTTTGAAATATACAGAATTATTAGCTGTTGCTTGATTTTGGTACTCATGAGTATTTTACGATATTGTTCTGCAGTCGTGGCAATAATAATAATAGTCTTGATCAAAGATTTCTTTAATTGAGCTTATGGAATATATAAAAAAATAATTTGATAAAAGTACTGCTTGGCTTAAGGCGAGTAGAACAAGGTAAACAAAATATTATTTATATGATGTACAAAAGTATGATCATACTTTCAAGATTTTCAACCACGACTGCATTACCATAGCATAATTCTCAAGATAATCAAAAATCAACAGAAATCTCTTCTTTATATATATACATATCGTTTCTTTATCCTATAGTTTCTGGTGGTGTCTTGTCCAATTTTGTTGCTCCATGGAAAGGGAAAATGCCATTGTCCCGTTAGTCAGCCACATTTCAGAGTTCCCTGCTCACGTTTACCGTAGCGGCTCGGGGCTCACGACACCGTACTTCAGGGCAGTACCTTTACTTGTGCAGCTTTTCCCGCCCACCACGTAGAGGAGGATTTCTGGGCAGGTCCTATAGTTTCTTATATTCGTATTACAGCCTGTTGAAGGACGTTTTTGTCCGTAAGCTAATAAATAAATTCGTCATTTTACCTTTGGTTTCTTTTTAGCAATGCTATATTACGATTCTTATAATTGTAATATCAATTTAATAACATTGGTTTATTTATTCTTGGAATTTTCCATCGCATGTGTTTACGCGACGGGTTAATGTTTTAGTTATTTAATAGTTAGTATAATCCCTTTAATTCAGCCGAACCCGCGTTAATAGTCAAAATATAGAAGGATGCAATGTTAGAATATCTTAGTCTTAAAGTAATACCATATATTAGACGGATGGACCTGTTTTTATTTGCTTAAACATACCATGATTATTTGTTGGTTTATCCTTTAAGCAGAAGAACTATTCTCGAAGCAAAATTATTTATGAAATTTCTACAATTGCAAGTTCTCTTTTTAGAAAAGAAAAAGCATCTACTGATCATTCAGCAAAAATTTGCTTGGCTTGCGCCATCTTTAGGAATAAATATCAAATAATCGTTGATTCAGAAATAATAAAAATCAAAGATTAGTCTTCTCTTCTTCTTCTTTCCTATCTCCACTCAATTATATCAGGGTATCAAGCAGCATAGTGGGGATATTTGACAACCATCATGATTGGGTGAAGTAAAATGCGTCTTTGCCTTTGTCATTAAGACTGGGAGCACTACTCAGTGATCAAAGAGTGGTTAATATTTATTCTGACATAAGTCATCAGCAAATTTTAATTATATGATGAGGAACTGCCTTTTTTTCTCTTTTTATAGTTTTGATGAATACCATTGCTAAGAATACACCTTACCGCATATATAAGCAAATTGAACAATACAATAGTTATAACCATCTGTTGAATTGGATTGCGAAATGCGCTGGAAAGTTTCACCATTGATAAGCGAATCTTTTTAATCTTCATTTCATTAATGGTAGAAATTGATCTTATGTGACAAAAAGAATGTCATCTTCAATACATATGTTTGTCATTCCACGGCTAGGTGAGATGCTGTCTATGCGATAAATTCAATACCAGCCATACACACAATGAAACGGTCAATATTAAGAAATTTCTACAAAGAATACTACAAATTCACTTCCAAAAATAAACCTTCAAATGCTGCCTATGTACAATACAATAGTTTTAACCATCTGTTGAATTGGATTGCGAAATGCGCTGGAAAGTTTCACCATTGATAAGCGAATCTTTTTAATCTTAATTTCATTAAAATGGTAAAATTGATCTTATGTGACAAAAAGAATGTCATCTTCAATACATTTGCTTGTCATACCACGGCTAGGTGAGATGCTGTCCATGTGATAAATTCAATACCAGCCATACACACCATGAAACGGTCGATATTAAGAAATTTCTACAAAGAATACTACAAATTTACTTCCAAGAATAAACCTTCAAATGCTGCCTATGTACAATACAATAGTTTTAACCATCTGTTGGATTGCGAAATCGTTTGGAAGTTTCACCATTGATAAGCGAATCTTTTTAATCTTAATTTCATTAATGGTAGAAATTGATCTTATGTGACAAAAATAATGTCATCTTCAATACATTTGCTTGTCATTCCACGGCTAGGTGAGATGCTGTCCATGTGATAAATTCAATACCAGCCATACACACCATGAAACGGTAGATATTAAGAAATTTCTACAAAGAATACTACAAACTCACTTCCAAGAATAAATCTTCAAATACTGCCTATGTACAACACAATAGTTTTAACCATATGTTTGAATTGGATTGCGAAATCGCTGGAAAGTTTTACCATTAATGTGCTAATCATTTCAAAATCTTTTAAATATCCAGTTAATTAATGGCAGAATTTGATCTTATGTGACTGTAATATACCTTATAATAATAATATTATAATGTACTCTTTTTAATTAATTCATTTTTGAATATTTGGATTTGGCAGCACTGTAAATTTTGTTGCTGTTATGAATTTATTCAAAAGTATATATATAACATTAGAAAGATATTTAATTAAAATTTGTTTCTTAATTTGGTAAAGCATATTTATATATTTAATCGAAGGAACATTACAGTGATAAAAAGAATGCCATCTTCAATACATATGTTTATCATTCCACAACAAAATGGGGCGTTGTCCATGCGATAAATTCAATACCAGACGAACATACCGTGACACGGTTGAGTGACTGTCAGCTCCCCATTGGCTATTCTCTCTGACCGACTTCTTTTGTATCTACCATTTGATGTCGTCGGCATCGAACCCTTGAAACAATGATGCTCTACCGCTAATAGGTCCACTGATAAATTTTAGGAGCGATTACTATTCAACCGTAACAACGGTTTGAGCTATTGTGGCCATCGTGACCTGAAGAAATAGAAAGTTATGGCTGTGTGCTCACTACATAGCGTGTCATTTTTCACTTAAAACACACGCACATGTACTAGATATCCTTTTTGTATAATAAAAACTTTGTCATATTTCTGGACTTCTCTGTTAGTACGATATAGTGCGTTGCGGTTCGTCTGATTCGTACATTGTTTTTGGGCTCAAAAATTATACATTTTGGTTGGTAGCTCGTAAAACCATATTGGCTCTGTCTATAGCGAATAGAAGTATTCTCCTTCATTCTTATCTCCACTCAATCATATTAAGGTATCAAGCTTGTAGAGCTTGTTGATGGTGTCTGCTGGGGATGAGTCTCTTCTTCTTTCTTATCTCCATTCAATCATATCAGGATATCAAGCTTGTAGAGCTTGTTGATGGTGTCTGCTGGGGATGTGTCTTCTTCTTCTTCTTTCTTTTCTCCACTCAATTATATCAGAATATCAAGCTTGTAGAGCTTGTTGATAGTTGTCCTGGGAATGAGTCTTCTTCTTCTTTCTTATCTCCACTCAATCATATCAGGGTATGAAGCTTGTAGAGCTTTAGATGGTGTCTCCTGGGAATGAGTCTTCTTCATATTTCTTATCTCCACTCAATCCTATTAAGGTATGAAGCTTGTAGAGCTTGTTGATGGTGTCTGCTGGGGATGAATAGAGCTCATTAATAGATGAGCTAGTCAATGATGTGGTTTGAGGTTGCAGGTTGAGAATTGCACCTAGTACAAAATTGTTATCTAAGAACAACTTTTAACACCTTGCCAAATACTTTATATTATTTCTTCTGACGAAGACAAAAGATATTTGTTGATACGTAGATAAAATAAAACTTTAACTGGCGCCGAAGTGTCTATTTTATAAAGAAATGTTCTAATTATATTAAAAAGAATAATAAACGCGTTATAAATAGGTTGAATTTACAATCCAGATAGTTTTCGTTGACGTTATAAAAGTGGGAAAATGGCCTTTATATACCTACCATATCATTGACAATTCTATAAATGGAGGGTTGACGTAAGTGAAGGATTTTTCCTCAACTTACAGAGAACGTCAGGGATTCTGACGATTCCAGATATATGTTTGGGATATTCAGAATATATTTTATTCTTATCACGCGAGACACTTTTCTTGATATTTTTTGGCCTGTGACAATTCCTTGAAGAAGAGAAGAAACACAGGTCTGGATCAAGCTTTTCTTTATATTGCCACGTTGAAAATTAAGAAAGACAAACTTCAGGATGACACAGCAATTTATTTAAGGGTATCAAGTCTGTAGAGCTTGTAGAGCTTGAGATGGTGTCTGCTGGGGATGAGTAGAGTTCATCAATAAATGAGTCAATATAGTCAATGATGTGGTTTGGAGTTTTTGCAGGTAGACACTTAGCACATAGTGAGAAACACTGTACCTGTTCTTCTTCTTCCTTCTTATCTCCACTCATTTATATCAAGGTATCAGGCTTGTAGTGCTTGTTGATGATGTCTTCTGGGGAGGAGTAGAGCTCATCAATGGATGAGACGGTCAATGATGTGGTTTGAGGTTGCAGGTTGACACATAGTGGGAAAACCTTGCAACCATTCTGGAAATTCATTGTCCGTAGATGACAAGACTTAAGTCTGGAAATCAAAGACTCACTGTTCTAATAATTCCTTATATCTACATCTAGCGCCTATACTTGCTTGTCTTTTGCCAATTTCTTATAATCTACGCTCTACGCTCGTATAGTATTTTGTACTGGAACACAAATAATTTTTGATTATATTGGTTTAAAATATATAACTATTAAAAACAAAATAGGCATATCTTGATTACTTTCATGAGCTTTTTAGATGCCAGAGCGCCAACATGAATATATAAATATATCCAAGTAAAAATATTGTTATACTCAAAAATAACTGGTGGAATATTATGAAACTTTGCATATACCTACTGAGTTTCCATATACCTACTGAGTTTACATAGACCTACTGAGTTTACATAGACCTACTGAGTTTACATATACCTACTGAGTTTACATAGACCTACTGAGTTTACATAGACCTACTGAGTTTACATAGACCTACTGAGTTTACATAGACCTAATGATAAATAAATAATTTAGATATAACAACCTTTAGATGTTTTGGATTCAAAATATAAACATTCATTATACACTATAAGAAGTGAATTTTGAGTCAAATTTAATTTTTCTTCAAAATCCTTCTGGCTGTAATACTTTCTATTCAAACGCTAGTGTAGAAGACACATTTTTGCAATTATCTAAAGCAATAAAAATACTTGGTCTATCAGTGATGAGCAGAGCCCTCTACCACTGATGAGCCAAGCTCTCCCAATATTCTTCATCCTCCGTTCAGTAATGGTGAAAAGTTGCTAGAGCACACGGCGCAAAAAAAAAAAAAAAAAAGAAGCATATTGATTAGATTGTCTCTTATTTAATTTATAGTGAGTGTAAGCTTAAGCTTAAAAATAGTTTCAAAGTTGGCCTTTTCCTTGTTACATGCTATTACAGCTGTGTAGAGTATGCCTATTTTCCCTTACAAATATATTGTTTGGCAGTCCTTTATTGGTCTATATTGGCCGAACATTTAATGGAAACAATACGCAACCCACCTCTTTGTTACATCCCATTGTTGAACGAGCAAATAAACAAAATACTTAAAGATGCATTCTCAAAGTCTTAAATTTCTATCTTTTTTTTTTTTTTTTAATAATGATCGAAGTGTAGATATGTCTACCAGTCATCCAATATAAATAGTGGACAGGTACTGTAGACAAGGCTTAACTAAATATAGAATCGTCCCACGCCACTACAAACCAGGGGTCGATAAGTTATGTCTGGTAGACACCCCCCCACCCCAGGTGAAGGTCCGACAATCACAATGTATCTACATATACCCCTGGGGTGTCCACTACAACAGGGGAAACCCGACGGAAGTGACGCGGTGTGCCGGAAGTTTACCGGCCTGCCAAATACTTTTATCGATAGCGAGGCGCAAGGTCGCCGTCTGGAACGTCACGTGACCCAATGTGGCTGGCGGAGACGGCGGCCATATTGGATGCCCCCGCCCAACCCTTTCGCTTCGGGTTGTTGTGGTGCGTTTTTTTTGGAGTATTGGACGTTTCCCTGTGTGACTATGCCATGGCTACGACCCCTGTCATCTCCCTACAGAAGCTTAAGAGTCTACTGCGTCCACAGAACGGTATGTCCCAACTACCGCCTTTTTTTTTTTACCAGCCTTGTGTGACAGCGCTCTTTTTTCTGCTTGCCGCCGTTGGCGGCGGACATTTTTTTTGGTAGCGATTTTTTTAGGCCTCGCTGGAGCATTTTTTTTTTTGGTATAGTTGGAGTTTGTACTCATAGGGTATCTTCCCGTTTTTCTAATTTTATAACATTTTTGGTTGTTTTTAATCTTGTGTTGTCTTTTACGTGGCTTTTAGTATTCTACGTCTTTGGTTGATGAAGTTTTTTTTTTTTGACAGCATTGTGTGTGTATCTCCTAGCCTACTTTCACTTTGACCTTTAAGGAAATTCATTATTCTTTCTGGTGTCATATCCTCCTGACCGTCTGGTGCATGTCTGGCTCGTTATCCCCACCGGTGGGGGAGATGGAACTTAATTACTGATGTAATCACGTGACTTAATCATTACCTGGTGACTTAGTTCTTGCTTGCTGTTGTTGTTGTTTATATTAAATACATTTAAAAAAAAAATTAATTGAAAAAAAAAATCTATAAAGAATTCTCTAATTGCTTTTTTTTTAAAAGAAGGCGTCATATACGCATCTACATTTTTATCGATTAGATGTTTTTTAAAAAATGAAATATTTTTTTAATATTAAAATTATTAATATTTTAAAATTTTTATTAATATTTAAAAAAATATATATTTATTTTTTATTTCAATTTTCTATAAATAGAGAAAGAGAATAATATATAAAATAATAATATTCATATTTATTATTAATTGTTTTTATATGAAAAAAAAATATTTTTATGGTTGAAGATTTTTATAATTTTATAATTTTATGAAGAATTTGATAATATATATAAACAGCTTATATAAAACATAAAAAAAATCAACATAATTATATATAATTTTTTTTTTCAATTATTCAAAAGTTTTATAGAATATAATCATTTTATTTATATATACAAATATATTTCTAATATTTATAAAAATAATTATTTACATTAATTAATACAAAATTTAATAATTATTTTTAAAAAGCATCACATTATTCAAAATATATATGAAATACACTAGGCATGTTGAAAAAAATATTCAAATAAATTTATAAATGCTGCTTTTGAAAAATAATATTTGACAAATGTATTGATTTTTTTTTTTTTTTACAATTCGAGTGATGTCGGCAAAATATTAAAATAATATATTTTTAAAAATTGCTTATACTTTTATAATAATTAAACACACAAAGAATAAATTTAGAAATAAGTTTAGAAAAATGGAACATTACTTCTGGGAAATATAAGATGAAATTTTTAAAATCAATATTTCTTTTTGATTAAAAAAGTATGAATATTTTTCAAAAATATAATATTTTAAAAAATGTTTCCTTTCTTTCTAAAAGATTTTTAAAATATCGATATTTTGATGAAAGATAAAAATTCCCTAAATTATATATCTTGGTATATATTTACATTCTTAATGTAAAATTAGACTTTACGCCTTAAGAAATCTTATACGTCTGTTTCGCATATTGAAATTCGAGATGTAATTTTTATAGCCATTTAAAGAGAAAAATCAGAGAAGAAACTGGGTTTCGATTTACTTGCCTTCTCAAACAGTTTCTTCTGATTTTTTTTTATCTTCTGTGATTTTGCGGTTAATTCTTCTTACATATGCTAGAAACAAAGACAAATTTTCACAACTTTATATTATTGGTCACAATCTAACATCAAGTTTAGATTTAAAATTAGTATTTCGTTCATGGTAATAGAGTACCATGTAACAATAATCTTGTTGGTTGAAAGAGTTGTGATAGCTTGTAAAATGTCCCACATTTTTATAGTGTAGTGGAAATTCAATTTTGTTCTTTCTGATTTACATTTGCAAATTTTGAATGGCTGAACTTGAGCAAGAATTTGACAGGTGTTTGGAGTGAAGTAATTCCTATTAAAAATGCCACCATATATATGTAGAACTTAAATGTTTGTAATTGGTAGAAGATAAATATTTGGAATAAAGAATTTGATGACAGAGATCTTGAGTTCTAATCTCGGATTATCCCAAAAGCATGTACTTGTAGAATACCTCTACTATATACTTGTAGAATACCTCTTTCTACCATTTAAGCTCACACACAAATCATACGTATTTTCAAATAATAATAATTCTGTGTTTATTTACTATTATATATAATTCTGTGCACATACAGTTTGAAACTCTTTATTCAGACATTAACTACATAGCATTATTTACATGGTAGTATTTACATAAGAAAATAACAATGGCTATATACACATAGTAAAGTCAGTTTTACATGAGTCAAAGTTTCAGTTCAGCAAGTAAAGATGAATATAGAGACATTGAGAGATTATATATTTACACCATTTTTATACATTAGACATGAACCTCTAAAAGTGAGTCAAACTCGGTTTCAATGTTATAGTCATAGTTAAAATTTATACTTATCCAGAATTTGTACATTACATATTTGGCAATGGTAAAAATGTACGTCTTATCCGTTGTTTCATGATCTAAAACGAAATTCTCTCGATCAAAAACAAAACCTGAATCAGTACTCTCACAGATATGTTTTAATTTTATGTTTTTTTCTGTGCACATATGTATGATCTAAATCTGGCTTTATATATGAAGCTTATATGACAAGTTCAATGCTACGACAACCAATTTTGGATCAAACTAGAATAAAAAAGAATATAAGATGGAGATTTTGTGATTTATTTTCACCAGGTTACTATAATATCTGGACAGCATAAGCAAAGATTCTCCATGGCGTAGGTATTCTTTTAAACATTAATTTTTATAATTGCCTTTATGTGCCAGAGAGAGATAGTTTATCCTCCCTTTTCCTATTAATAGATTTACTGTAAAAACATGAACAACAAATCTATAAAGAAAAACGTTTCTATCTAAGTACTGGCATGCATGCTTTTCTGCATCTTTAGGGATTTCATCTTCTTTTTGATCATAAACGAAAAACATACAATGTCTTCGTTTGCATTTTGTTCTTACTTCCAATTAAAAAGGAGGGATTTTTCTACCTTGTTTCAAGAGTTCATACAGAGAGTATGCTATCTAGATATTGAAGTTTCTATACTGGATAGTGTAAGTGTAGAGAAAAATCAATGTTGTTATAGAGTTTGTTATAGATAAATTTTGTTGCAATAGACAAAAGTCATAGACAAAACTTAAGGAAGTTGTACCTTTTAGCATGTATATCGGGATTTAGACAATAACTCTGAAAGATATTACAGTGACCTTTATTGATGACACGCGAGATAACCAAGCATGAAAAAAATTGCCTCTGTCTCCCCCAAAAAAAAAAAAGTTCAGACAGAGAGTATGCTACCTTGGCATTTAAGCTTCCATATTGGCAAAGAAGTGTAGAGAATAATCAACAGCTTGCAGATAAGAAATAGTCTCAAAGTAGATCAGATAGCGAAACCATTTATAACCATTGGGCTTACCGAAAACGAAACCAATTGAAGTAAGAAGCAGACGTCTATAAATTTGGCCTCGATCGAAATTTCAGTCAAATAGACGCTAATAGTGATTTCTCACACCTTAACTTGTATGTATAGATTAGAAGAAATATTTATAAATATTTGCATTGAGCAAAGACGTATTATATTTATCTTATAACTATCTTTAATTATTTTTATTTATTTATACTAGTGGGGGCCGGTGGAAGGATGGTCTAAACCATTGGGTTTCGACCGCTACGACCCGGGTTCGATTCCCGCATTGGGCACTTTATTTTGGTTAAAAAAAAAATGCTCAAATGGCCCCCGATTCTTTCAAAAGTTCAACCCAACCAACGAGTGCAAGTAAACAAATGGGGCTCTGGCATATTTATAAGTGCAAAGTCGAACTGCTTTTCACATGTGTAGACATGTGGTGTACTTATAGTAAAAGCAGCCGCTTACTTATACCCATCATTTATTATCATGGACTGTACCACGTGTACTAGGGATAAGCAAAAAAAAAAAAAAAACTGTAGTGATAGTAATAATAATTCGTTCTTTATATACACCTCCTAACACAATCACATAGAAGTTGAATAGCTATAGACATCTCTTTCTGAAAAATTTGGAATCTTCAGTGATCAGAAAAAAACGTTTTTGACTTTGTAAGAACCTCAGCAGATTGAAAGATAGAATAACAGTATCTGTTCACTAGGACAGCAATGGACATCAGTAGTCTGACGCGAAGAAGCTTGTTGACGTCCCCAGTCAGGCTAACGTCCTGATTCAAGGTTGCCTTGATTAGAACGATACCGCCGTTCAATGAGTTTTTTTTATAAATCTGTGACCATTGACCGCTGCTTGAGGTGATATGATCTTCAAATAATAGGATCTTATAGCAATATAAATAATTTATTATTTTTACTTTCTATGATAGAATTAATCTATTTAGTTAAAAAGTATCTAAATCATACAATATTATATACGTTGGCGAATGTAAATAACATATATGATATGTAAATAAGCTTATAGTTTCTTAAGATAGCTTTGCATAGATCTTAAATAATCTATTACAAACCAAAAGAGCCTTTTATTAAGACTTTTCGTCTACATCGATTCTTCCCGAAGTCTAAGAATGAAAAAGCAAACAATGATAAAAGGATTTATATGTAGATAGGTGATCAGCTATATACAGTCTTGGTGATGAGACATAGCAACCACTAAATGTCGTCTAGTTGTTGTTGTCGTGTCCAATGAAGAGCCTCAGATGTCTTCAAGCACCTCTATTACAGCCATCGAAATGTTCTCTATCTTGGATGTGTAAAGCTGCTGTTCTGGGTCCATGTCAATTTTTTGTTGTTGTCGTGTCCAATGAAGATCCTTAGATGCCTTCATACATCTCTATCACAGCAGTCGCAATGTTCTCTATATTGGGTGTGTAAAGTTGCTGTTCTGGGTCCATGTCAATTTTCTGTTGTTGTTGTGTCCAATGAAGAGCCTCCGATGTCTCCATACATCTCTATCACAGCAATGTTCTCTATCTTGGGTGTGTAAAGCTGCTGCTCTGGGTCCATGCTTGTTGGAAATATGTTCAGCCTCTAAGGATTCTATGGATGCCCATCTTTCCAAAATCTGCCTTGTTGAACATACGATTAGCTTGTAAAAAGAATTATAAATGTCCTGAGTCCCCCCAGTATTTATTTCATTTAGAATTACTTTAGAGGAACATTTAACATATAAAATGGGTATTAATTCTTTTTGATAAATCAATATACTTTTTTTTTATCGATACGAGGCAATAACGCACCATCTATATATAACAAATTAAAACATTAAGACGCGAATGTTTCTTCTTCACAAATAAATCAAACTTCTACTGTCCTTACTACGATGAAAAATATTGGGAGGGCTTGGCTCTTTTATATTTCTTACATCTCTGTGAACTACTGCTACTACTCAAGGTAAAGAATCCTATATTCCCTATTTCTCTTATATCTTTATGAAGCAACTTAGGATGTTTTTCCAATAACAAGGATGTCAATGGGTCACTGAAACATTGGATATATAAATAAAATAAAAGTTTGAAGTGACTATTTAATCTCATCTATAAATCCAAACTGCCATAATAGTTTTCTGCAATATATTTTTGTTTATTTTGTCTTCCAGATCTTTGTCTATTGATCTTTATCAAGTAAGAAGTCAAAAGTAAGAAGGTCTGTTTGGACTGATCCACCTCAATCCTAGAATTATGGACAGCCTTCCAGACTCAACATCAGCATGAAAATTTCTGGTCAACTGGTTCAACTCAGCAATCAAAACAGGACGCGAGTAAAAGCGCTCAACACTAGTCCATACTAGTGAGTTGGACTCCCCGGGTAGTTGGCGTTCTGCGCTCTCTGGGTTATGAATATCTCTCTCTCAAAAGAAGCCAGACTAGCTGTGTGAGGATCATGAAACCTGATAAGGATGTTCGATCAAGTGGAAGTCTAAAGAAAGAAGTTGAATATGATGGCGAGATGAAAGCTAGGGTTGGAATGAGTCGAGAAAAAGCAGTCTAAGACATCCTCTGAAATGGAAATACAGATTCTGATTAAGGGAAAAGACATTTCCTGATCGTGAAACTAAAAGTTGCTGATGGCTTGAGTCATCTGTCGTAATAAATATAAACCAATCGTCTATTTCTTAATTATTCCAGAATTGGCCAAATAGCCTTTCTTGATTAATCAAGAAAATCTAAGCATGTACGTTTTTCAAGCTGTTGGCCCTCATCAGATTTTGGTTAGCCATTTAAAAAAGATAATTATTTTTTATAAAGGATAGTTCTGGATATATTACTGTTTTTAATATTTCAGAATAAATAGATAAATATTGATTTTAGGAATTGGGAGGTGCATTCAGCTCTTTTAGCTAAATACGTGTCTCAACTTCAGTATAAGGACTGGCATAAACTTTGGCGCTGTAACCTGAGGTAGGTTAATTCGACACTGTGACATGTGACAACTAGCTTGCCACCAGAATGTGCTGGTTGTAGTCCAGCCATTGAAACGGATTGAAAATAGTCATTTATTGAACCACATTGTTTCCCTATGCATAATACATTCATGGACAAAGCTTAGGTACATCTTTATTCTTCCATAGACAAAACTTAAGGAAGTTGTAACTTTTAGCATGTATATCGGGATTGAGACAATAACTCTGTAAGATATTACAATGACTTCTATTGAAGACATACGAGATAACCAAGTGTGTATACATTCATGGCCAAAACTTAAGGAAGTTGTAACTTTTAGGATGTATATCGGGATTGAGACAATAACTCTGTAAGATATTACAGTGATATTTATTGAAGACACACGAGATAACCAAGTGTGTATACGCTCATGGACAAAACTAAAGGAAGTTGTACCTTTTAGCATGTATATCGGGATTGAGACAATAACTCTGTAAGATATTTGATACACAATGACCTGTATTGAAGACACACCATCCACTAGATAGCGCTCTGTCATCTAAAAAATTCATGTGAAAGTGGTCAGGATATTCCTTTTTTGATTTTAATAAAAAACACCCGACTTTTTTTATTATTTTCATTATTTTATTATTTTTTCACCTATATCTTTGTCATTATAATTGTATTATTTTTAGTTTTTTTTTAGAATTTTATTTTTATAATAAATCTTTTTCATGTTTGGTGAATAAAATTTGAGTAGACGTTTTGATTGTGTGAATGCTAGTGCATATCGTGCATGTGTAGACACATACCATTTATATACCTCGTTTGTAACAGAACATGCGGTAAACTAGGCATGAAATAGATAGGATTCAAAAAGGGAAAAAGAAGGCTGAAAGGAAAGCCATGCAGCAGAAAGTTGCCAGATGGCTCAATGGCACCTGGGATCTGCACATTCAAACACAGACGGTTGGCGATTATCCGGAAATTTTTAGCAGACGAGCCACTTTGTATCCTGATAGAACATAGAAAGAACAATCTTCTAATTTCCTTATCCTTTAGCATTAGGATTGTCCAATAAATATCTGGCCTCCTGACCATTAAATAATTAATAGTTTTACACCCACAATTACTTAAATATCATTTATAGTAACAAGAAGACCCAGTTTGTTCTTCGAACAAAATGATACAAAAAAACGATATACTCGAACATTTTAGATTTAAAATATTATGTAAAAGTGATAGCAACGTTTCATAAAAGCATTCCATTCACAAAAGCAAACGATGACAGAATTGATGACTCTGATACTTGTATATAGGATACTTTTGATCCTAATCATAAAAAGAATAAACATACCTTAAGTATCTAATCTACATTGTTGTACCAAAAGTTCGTAAACACCTTGAAAAAATATTGAAATACCAATATTATTCGTCGTTTTGTATCTACAGACCTTATTACCTTATAGTATAGTATTAAAAAGGCAAAATTGGATCAAAATATAATTTATTTTACCAATATTTCAGTTGGCTGAATGCCAACCTTTATCAAGGTATTATAACATATTAATGTATGTCAATAACAAACTCAGCGCCACATAACGTCAATAGAATTAAGTTTTAAAAATAATATTGCTTATATTCAATGGGGAGAAAAATAAAATTGATATATACATTTATATTATGGACAAAATGGACATTAATATGTTATAATACCTTGATAAAGGTTGGCGTTCAGCCAACTGAAATATTGGAAAAATAAATGATATTTTGATCCAATATATGTCTTTTTAATTAGAGATTAATATATGGAGAGCTCTACTTTCAAAAATCATATGTATAATTATCTTTTTGGAATAGTGAAGACTGTGCACTTTTGCATGTATTGACAAGATGTCAATAAAATTATTTAAATTGTCAATTGTCTACAGAACTTACTAAATATACTAAGGTCTTTAGAGATCAAAAGAAACACATTGCTAAAAAATTAATTGTTGCAGATTATCAATTTTTTACCATGTCTATGTATTGTAAAACGACATTTGAAAATGATCCCGCATGTGTTTCTTTTAAAAGAAAAATTGAAATTTATTTTTAAGGAGAAATAACGATTATTTCTAACCTTAAGGATGAAGTATGAAAGGATGAATTGTGAAAAGTAATGATAAACGGAAAAATAAAAGTGTCCAGGGATGGGACACGAACCTACATTGTCCGCTTACCGGGCAGATGTCATGTCCACTAGGTTAAAAAATGTCTAGTATATTTGTTGTTTTCTTGACCAGTTTTTAGGCTCTAGCAGTAGTTCGAGAGAACTTCTCGTGGTTGTGAGACGTTAAAAAGACGCAACGAAGGAAGCTAGGAGAGCATTTTAGAGAAAAAAAAAGTCAAAATTGTAAACCAAGACGCTGCGACGAAAAGCAGCCTACCATTAGACCGATATTAAATAACTGCAACATTTTGGCAATTTGAGCTCTGAAGGAATTGGAAAGTTTAGGTGAGGGGGAAATGCTGAAATAAAAAAAACGACATTAATAAAAATAGCCTGCGGAAAACTTTCGGATTGAAGGGATTTTTAATTTAAGTAAAGAAAGAGAGAAAAAGACGGGAGGGAATATTTCTTTCATCATCCGGTCAGATTACACCATGACAGGTCGATATTTTGGCTGATTTCTTATTGCTCCCTTTCTTCAATGTCTTTACTTACAGAAATTCCTTGATTCCAATCAACACATGAATGCTGTATATCAGAGTGTTAATACTTACCTAAGTTTACACACAATCATTCACAGTATTAAAAATAAAGAAGAATCCTGAACAGGATCACATGTGCTTTTAGGATGGCAGAGCGCT
Source organism: Cordylochernes scorpioides (assembly GCA_030710605.1). NCBI lineage: Eukaryota > Metazoa > Arthropoda > Arachnida > Pseudoscorpiones > Chernetidae > Cordylochernes > Cordylochernes scorpioides. The sequence goes on from CP092865.1 coordinate 112,624,323, forward strand.
ATCTAGTGGAACAGAAATCAACTAAACATTGATTTAACCTGTTCCCTGATATTTGGCCAACCTATTTTCTTGATAAAAAAAAAAGCCATCCACGAACGCTTTTCGCGCTTTTGGCGCTCGGCAGCGTGGAGCAGGCTGTACCACTGCGACCAGAGGCTGCTTGAGAAACCAAGAAATGTGTATTTAAGGCCAAATTTGTGTAAATACGTATTTGGGATGAATCGGAGTTTGCGACAAGTGGTGTTAGCTCGACTTGGGAGGTCAACAAACTGATTCGTCTCAGATGACTGATGTCCATTGCTGTCCTAGTGAACGTAATACTGTTATTATGGTCTTTACATCTTCTGAGGTGATTCCGAAGTCAAAGAACATTTTCTAGATCACTGAAGCCCCCAATTTTATCTCAGCGAGAAGGATAGCTATTTAAATTATATGTGATTATGCTGTGTCAGAATGTTGATACTTATCCAAGTATTCACACAATAAGTTATGGTATTTGGGGTGAATCGAAGTTTGCGACAAGTGATGTTAGCTCGACTGGGGAGGACAACAAGCTGATTCATCTCAGATGACTGATGGGCCTTCCATTACTGTCCTAGTGAACGTAATAGTTATTCTGGTCTTTACATCTTCTGAGGTGCTGCCGAAGTCAAAAACGTTTTTTTTCATATCACTATAATTCATCAAACAATTCCACAAGTTTCTGGAGATGAGTTTCTTTTATTAAACCTGTTTTATTAATATCCAAGAGATTTAAATCAATTGAGATCACTATTATTTATTTTCCCTAGTACAACACGTGGTACAGGCCATGATAATCATGGTGGGTAAAAGTTGGATTTTACTGTAAGTGCACCACATGTCTACACATATGAAAAGCAGTTCGACTTTTGCACACATAAATGTGCCAGAGCCCCTTTTCGTTATTTATACTAGCTGGTGGGATTGGAATTTTATAAGAATCAGGGGCCATTGGGGCATTTTTTTTAATTCAGAGAAAAAAAGTGCCCAATGCGGGATTCGATCTAGGCTCGTAGCGGTAGAAAACCAACTGTTTAGACCATCCTTCCATCTATCCCACATTCAGATCCTTAAAGCTCACAACTATCTCAGAGAGAAGGCTATAGCTATTTGAATTCTATGTGATTTTGCCATGTAAGAGTGTTGATATTTACCTAATTCTACCCACTATAGGCCATAGTATTTGGAGTGAATCGGAGTTTGTGACAAATGACGTTAGCCCGACTGGGGACCTTAGTAAACTGCTTCGTCTCAGACGATTGATGGAACTCCCAATACTGTTATTCTGGTCTTTCAATCTTCTGAGGTGCTTCCGAAGTCAAAAACGTTTTTTTTTTAGATTACTCAAGCTTCCAACTATCTTAGAGAGAAGGCTATGGCTATTTAAATTCTATTTGATTATGTCAGAGTGTTGATACTTACCCAAGTTTACATAGTATAGACCATAGTATTTGGGGTGAATCGAAGTTTGCGACAAGTGATGTTAGCCCGACTGGGGACCTCAATAAACTGCTTCATCTCGGACAAATGAAGGGCCTTCCATTGCTGTTCTAGTGAACGTAATGCTGTTATTCTGGTCTTTACATCTTCTGAGGTGATTCCGAAGTCAAAGAACCTTTTTTTATATCACTGAAGCCCCCAATTATATCAGAGAGAATGATAGCTATTTGAATTCTATGTGATTTTGCCATGTCAGAGTGTTGCTATTTACCTAATTCTACACACTATAGACCATAGTATTCAAGGTGAATCAGAATTTATGGCATGTGATGGTTCGTCTTCGCACTTACTATTATTTTGATGACATTATTTTTGTTATTATCTATTCTCATATCCTCAGCAACAATCTGGAATTAGATTTTACTCGAAGCCACAATGTGTGCAGCTAACCTCTTACATAAGATGCCTGTTAACTAGGACGCATTCTGTGGAAATACTTCCTTTAAAACCACGTACATCGGTTTATTTGGTATGCTTGTCGCTACCTGGAGGGATTACGTTAGTGATAAGCCTACGTCTGGGTGAAACCATAGGTTCTACCATATATATATGTAGTAATATAGTATTGTTGCTATACTGTTGGATATATGTAATGTGGTATGTTTGATGTCACCACAGAGATGGCGAGAGAGTAAGTGAAGCCGACACCGGTCAGGGGCAGATCTGTCTAGAGGGGTCTGTCAATTCTCGTGTCTCAAAGCGGACTAATCTGTTTGAGCAAAGAGGGGGCACACCTGGGAACTCGACATGTTTTTCGGACCTTTTTCCTCTACTAGCGCAGACTGTCACTGACTCGAAATTTTATTTCTGTCACTTTGGCAATTATATTATAACTATACAATACTTGGGGACATAGATATATTGGAATATATTACAACATATATATATATATATATGTGTGGTAACAAAAGGTGGGTAGGGAAATAAGCACATCACAAGTTGGAAGAGGAACCCAGGCAGCCAGACGGAGACGGGACTGTCTCCTGTGTCGAATCTAATTCCTAACTTTCTTAAAATTCCCGAGATGTTAACAAACGTGTGGTTGCTCCTTCAAATGTCGCTGGTATCTCAAGCGGCCGGACTTTACCTTCCATCTGGGTTGTCTGTAGGTTGGCTTTATTGGTAAAATACAATTTACATATGTGAAAGGGGAGGTTTTTATACTACATATATATTTAATAGATGCGCAATAAAAAGTACGATCATTTTCTTGTAGGAAGGAATATCTCACAGTGTTATCTTCACTAATACCATTAGAAGATACTGATAATCGAAATTCAGACAATAACTCTGAGAGATTATTGAAGACACACGGGATAACCAAGTGTGAACAAGATTGCCTCTCTCTACGAACAGCGACAAAGATTTTCCACTTCATCAAGTTTTGTCTATGAATGTATATCAACCAGCGCAATTTAAAAGATTCTAGTTAAGTTTCATTTGCCGATGTTGATAACTGGAAAAGGTTAACTACCTTACAGGGATTGATATCCACGTCATGTAATTGAGGTGGGATAAGTTAACTTCTTTCGTATCCAGAGAGAATTCACATTGGGAAAACTTTCATAAGTCTTGACTAAATATTTTTCTTACAAGACGCCCTTGCAATGGTAGAGATGCAATGGAGACATCTGAGACTCTTCATTGAACACAACAACAACAACAACAGAAAATTGACATGGACCCAGAGCAGAAGCTTTACACACCCAAGATAGTGAACATTGCTACCTCTGTGATAGAGATGCATGGAAACATCTGAGACTCTTCAATGATAACGACAACAACAACAAGACGCCATTTTTAGTGTTAGTTCTCATTGATTTGGAGTGAAATCTTTCACATTTTGCACTCGTACATTCTTTTTATATACACGTACACATTGGTAGTTCTGGAATAAAATTTCTGGAAACACCATCAAGTTAAAGAAAATAAATTTCGATACTAAGATCATCTTCCTAAAAAGATCCAAATATTGAGATTTCTTTAGTTATACACAAAAGAGCTTTTTTGGATGACAAAATCTGAGACCAAATCATCGACTTAAAATGCCCGTTTTTCTGCACACGTAATTAAAGAGTGTTGCACTCCGTGAAGTGATTTGGGTCAATTGTATTGTAAAGGGAGTCCTAGATGGATCACTGGCTCATATCTTGAGATCAGCGGTGGATATATTGGGATCACCAGCGGTGGTGGTGTCTTGTCCTACTCCATGGAAAGGGGGAGTGCCATTGCTCAGTTAGTCAGCCACATTTCAGAGTTCCCTGTAGGCCTTTTCGGTTACCGTAGGGGCTCGGGGCTCACGACACCATACTTCACCCTACAGGGCAGTCCCTTACTCGTGCTGCTTCTCCCGCCCGCTACGTAGAGGAGGATTTCTAGGCAGGATCACCAGCGGTATCAGAATGTTTATAATCCATCCTGCTGAGTCAGTTGGCGCCGCTGGCCTTCTCATTAACCCACGTACTGGCTTTTCCTTAATGAACACCCATCCATTTTGCATGAAGAAACAAGTTGTCCTCGCTACACGACACAAATTATGTACCCTTAAGGATACAAAGTTTCGAGTGAACATACACTGCTCTGTCTCTTACATGAAGAAAGACAAAGAGATGTGTTTAATGGCACAGATTGGGTTAACGAACTAGTTAAGCTATGTTTCATCTCTCTATTCTACAAAAAAAGTTCAATATTTCTACAAAGAGTTTGTTCCAAGTCGAGACCTCGATGGATCACTCACGCATATCTTGGGATCACCTGTGACTGTTTCTTAATGAACACCCATCCATTTTGCATGAAGAGACAAGTTGTCTTCGCTACACGACACACATGATGTTCTTCTAAGGATACAAAGTTTCTCTTACGCGAAGAAAGACAAAGAGATGTGTTTAATGGCACAAATTGGGTTAACGAACTAGTTAAGCCATGTTTCATCTCTCTATTCTACAAAAAAGTTCAATATTTCTACAAAGAGTTTGTTCTAAGTCGATATCTCTAAAAATATCTTTGAAGCACCTTTTGTGTTCATCTAACCGTCTGCTGAGACCATCTGCCAACTTTCTGCCCAGCGAGAGGCTTCTGTTCGTCCCATTCAGAACGAGAATATTTCCAACGATATCTTTAGTTGAATTGTGAAAGTAATTCAGGGTTAAGCTTCTTTTACTTTTTTAACACATATGATCTAGAAATAGGAGATCATATATCGCCGCAACTCTTTTTATTAACGCGATTAAAGGAAGCTTTCGGGCAAGCCCTTCTTCGGCTAACTATAGTGTACCTATGGTACACTAACATAGTCTAACTATGGTACACTATAGTTAGCTGGAAAAGGGCTTGCCCTAAAGCTTCCTTTAATCGCGTTAATAAAAAGAGTTGCGGCGATATATGATCTCCCCTTTCTAGGTTGTCGAAATCCGCAATCCGTTTACCATGAAGGTATGATCCTTAAGTTCCCGGACTGTTAGTATAACTTTATTCTACCAGGTAATATTACAAATAGTTGTTGTTGTGGTGTCCAATGAAGAGCCTCAGATGTCTCCATACATCTCTATCACAGAAGTCGTAATGTCCTCTATCTTGGATGTGTAAAGTTGTTGTTCTGGGTCCATATCAATGTTCTGTTGTTGTCGTGTCCAATGAAGAGCCTCAGATGTCTCCATACATCTCTATCACAGCAGTCGTAATGTCCACTATCTTGGGTGTGTAATGCTGCTGCTCTGGGTCCAAAATATTTGCTAATAATTTCAAAATATGATCCTCCTGCATCAATGAATCGTCTCCATATTTCTTCTAACTAGTAAAACATGCTGCAAAATCGTCCTGCAAAAGTCGAAGAGTTAAGATGTTGAGGTAAATGCTGGTAGTTAGACCTCCCAGGCACCCGCTAGCTAGAGGTGATATAAGATAATCTTTAAATCCCAATGTGAGATAATTATGGTTGTTGTTCCATACGCACTTTTTAGTGTAGTACGATTGAAGGGAAGTCGAAGAGTTCAGATGTTGAGGTAAATGCTGGTATTCTCTCAGATCTCCCAGTAACCTACAACCAGAAGTGCTAGCTAGATGTGGTATAAGAAAATCTTTAAATTCTAATGTGAGACGATTATGGTTGTTGTTCCATACGCACTTCTTTTCAGTGTAGTACGATTGAAGGGAAGTCGCTGAATTAGGATGTTGAGGTAAATGCTGGTATTCAGACCTCCCAGGAACATGCTAGCTAGAGGTGAAGTACTGCAGGGCATGGTAACCACCTGACGTAGCTTGCCGTCGGATAAGACCCGTACACGGATTGTGATAACAGAGTTCGACGTACGACCATCACGGTCAAGGTTACGTCCGTCGTAGGTTGGCCTGGATTCCGTCCACTCGGTCCTCTTGTATGTGGAGCAGCTTCAAGGGATCGTAAACAATCGCCCATTACAGCGCTCCCTAATACACCAAATATTACAAGCATACTCCTACATTTCACAATAGCTTCTCTTACATTTACGACGGACTCAATTTTTTTTACACACCCAAAATAGAGAACATTGCGACTGCTGTGATAGAGATGTATGAGGACATATGAGGCTCTTTATTGGAAACAACAACAACAGAAAATTGACATGGATCCTGAACAACAGCTTTACACACACAAAATAGAGGACATTGCGACTGCTGTGATAGAGATGTATGGAGACATCTGAGGCTCTTCATTGGACACCACAACAACAACAACGGACTCAATTAACACTCTAAAACTATATAGTTTTAAATGAACATTCTTATTCCACAGAATAATTGTTAAAAATTGAGAAAACCATTTGAAATAGATTAAATAAATACATATAAATCCCTGCCTATACATCGTATGTTGGCCTGGATTCCGTCTATTCGGTCCTCTTGTAGGTGGATCAGCTTCAAGGGATCGTAAACAATCGCTCACCACAGCGCTCCCTAATATACCAAATATCACAGGCATACTGCTGCACTTCACAATAGCTTAGCTAGCATTAACGACGAACTAAACACTCTAAAAACTTTAAATAAAAAGGCATATATTGGATCAAAATATCATTTATTTTACCAATATTTCAGTTGGGTGAACGCCAACCTTTATCAAGGTGTTAAAACATTTAAAAGTGTATCAACAGCAAACTCAACGCCACATAACATCAATAGAATTATGTGTCGCTGAGTTTGTTGTTGACACACTTTAAAATGTTATAATACCTTGATAAAGGTTGGCATTCAGCCAACTGAAATAATGGTAAAATAAATGATATTTTGAACCAATATATGCTTTTTTATTTAAAGATTTATTTATGAATTGCTCTATTTTCAAAATTCTAAAAACTATATAGTTTTAAATAAACAATTATCTTATTCCACAGAATAATTGTCGAAAATTGAGAAATCCATTTGAAATAGATTAAATTAAATAGATATTCAACCCTGCCTTTACAATTTAAAAAAATCAATAAGCAATACAGGGCCACGTCTCTTTCAACCAATCTTTTTCTATCAAGAATATGGGTCAATATGCCCTTCTAGGTCTCCTGAATATTGGCTTGAAAGCTAGAGAAATAAAGAATGGTTAAAAAAGACTTAACCATAAATTACTTATTGATTTTGTTAAATGGTTTTAAATGTCTATTTTGAATCAAACGTACTTATTCAAAATATTTAATATTTCAACGAGTCTGTTCACCTATCTTAGATTTAAATTTCTTGTAAGCTTATCAATTCGTGATGCATGATAAGTATTGTTTAATACAACTTCATCAAATGGATGATAAACCTACAAGGAATTTGAATCCTTGAAGAAGATAAGCGAATAGCCTAATCTCGAAATATAGATTATTTCACATAAATACATCTATCCCCCGATTTACACGGTAGATACGTTCCTGAGAAAAACGTGTAAATCGAGGGATAGGTGTATATTAAACTGTCAAATCTGAATAGGTGTTCGCCCCCTCATGAATCAGAGCCTCCCAATATTCTTTTCAACCTAGGTAGTATAGAGTAGAATATCGCATTTTAGTATAGTGCGATAAAAAAAAACTCATTTGGAAAACCGTATAAAAGCGAAAACGTGTAAAACAAGTACCGTGTAAATCGGGGGATAGGTGTACGTTTAATTCAAGATAGGTATAATTTAAGAGTATATATGTTTATACTAAAATTTGAACATCTATTAAATTGTATCAAATCCTCCAAAAAAATACCTCTGGGAAACACCAGGTCTATAATAGAAAAGCTGAGACAATGGAACCTAATGGAGATTGTTTAAGCGACTTGAGAAATAAGCAACAACAACCAAAGTTACTACAACAACTTATAATGTCAATATGGTATCTACAGTAGGTATTCTGTTATGTTCTCTTAACGTCTTTTGTTTTTATCCTGTAGACATGCATAGATCGAACTGCCATTCCTCGTCTGCTCTAAATATCAATTTTGTTCCTTCATATCCTATGTCTTTTTGAAATCCTAGCAATCTGTACAGTCGTAGTGTAACATGCTTAGTATTTATTTATGTAAAATATTTGATTAATCTATGATTTTTCTTCATAGTTTAGGCAATCGGCAACACTGTACTTTATTTCTCTAATTTTGTATAAGCTATTTTTGTTTACACCAATACCTCGCTTTGCGTCGTTTCGTTTTGCGTTTTTTTCGAAATTGCGTCGCTGCTTAATTTTTACTGATTTTCACTGTGCGTCGTTAGATTTTCGAAGTTGCGTTTTTTTGGATTCGAGTCTTTATTTTTTTTCCCCTAAAATATGGCAACACCTTTGTTTTTGATTGCGCCTCCACATATTTTCACTTTGCGTCGTTTCAATTTGCGTCGTGTTTTTTTTGGAACGTAACCCCGACGTAAAGCGAGGTATGGGTGTATATATTATGGTTAATCTTGTTGTAATTAAATATTAAAACACAAATATTGTGACTATCCTTTATTTCTAAATAGTAAACGTTACATGTAGATTTGTAAGAAGTGCCGTGTTAATAATATGCATTCTACTTTATAAATTGTGATATGTTGCTTGTCTAATGGTCAAAATGAAATGCCTTTTTTTGCTTTAGTATTATGATAACTGCATGGGAATCCTTTTCTCAACTATCAGAAGTAGAACTTTGCTAATGTACGCTTTTTGTAATAATTATCAGTAGTAAGAATCTAAAATAATACTACGTTACTTCTATGAAAGTATATACACTATATACATATAGCTTAATTTTAAAACTTAAATGTTAGATAATTATAAAATGAAAGTAATTCATACCAACAAATTGAAACTGAATGTAACTACAACGTTTTGTAACTTCCTCTTGATATGGAATGTCTTTAATCTTTAAGCCTTTAATTCTGAACTACATTCATGGACAAAACTTAAGAAAGTTGTACCTTTTAGTATGTATATCGGGATTCAGAGAATAACTCTGAAAGATAAACTCATGGACAAAAATTAAGGAAGTTTGTACCCTTCAGCATGTATATCGGGATTCAAACAACTCTGAAAGATCACTCATGGACAAAACTTAAGGAATTTGTACCTTTCAGAATGTATTTCAGGATTCAGACAATAACTCTGAAAGATATTTGATACACAGTGATCATTATTGAAGACATACGAGATAACTAAGTATGAACAAAATTGCCTCAGTCTCCTTTAAAAAATAGATGACCGGCGAGATATAAATATGAACCTTTCTTTTGTCCATGAGTGTATTTACCGAAACGTTTGCGATTCTTCGGCTCAGCATTTGACCGTTGACGCGGGGGGTTTCCTGCTATATGACCTTACCACCTATAAGAACCTCTAAAGAATTATACTCAATTATATAGAGAAATGAAGATAAAATCTCTTGAAATAAATCTTTGAAGACTTGGACTTATGTTAACCATTCCTTAATTCGCTAGGTGAAGCTCGATGTATGGTCTATTGCTATAGAAGTCAGCCAAGTTCTCCCATTGGAATCCAAAGAGCAGTTTGATCCATTCACAATCCTCTCAGAATCCTTACATACGGCGGCCGTGTTGGCTGCCAAGCCCTCCAGCCGCTATCTCTGCAGCGGCTTATCGCACCGCCCGGTTGCTGCTTGCTATTTGTAGCCGGGTGGTGGCTGGGGTTTCCCAACCCTTTCTCTGATATGATATGCTCCGTCCTTGTTGGTAGACAGCTGGTATATGCCTTCTGATCTCGTCTTCTCACCCTTGATACATGTTGGTGGATTGCTGGAGATTTGTACCTTCTGGGGTCTTCTTTCTACCTTTGATACATGTTGGCAGACACCTGGTATATGCCTATTGATCTCGTCTTTCTACCCTTGATACATCTTGGTGAATTGCTGGAGATTTATGCCTTCTGGGGTCTTCTTTCTACCTTTGACATATGTTCGTGGATGGCTGGAGATGTGTGCCTTATGGTTTTTTCTTCCTACCTTTAACATATGTTGGTGGATTGAATATTAAAATAAATAAACATATTAATAACCTTATTTCATTCATTATAAACTATTTTGTATTATTGTTTCTAAGGATACGTTTCTCATCACAGACTATTATACTTCTTTTTGTCTGTTTGCCACATAACTATGTTTATTTTTTTCCAACTTCCTCTCATCAAATTGACACATTCGAATGTCTTACTTTCCATGTCCTTCAACTAGGCGATCCTTTCCTACTTTCTTTATCCTTTATAAAGAACATTTGTTCTCATGTTGTCTTCATCTATAATAGTTCTTCAATCCTTCACCTCAAGCATTGACGTGATACCAAGATGTATGAATCTGTACCTCCAACATTCGCCCCTCGAGCTATCAGGATGGGGAATCGCTATTCCGCTGTTTATAAGGAAGAGGTTTATTTTAATACCTCTCTTTAATTACCCAGCATTAAATGTTTTTCCTCATATTTACATAAATCTTTTACCATAAGAAAAATTTCTGTAATGAACATGACCCTGAATAGATATTTGAAGATCAAATTCCCTTCTTCAAATAGTTCAATTACTCTCAGAGTGTTCTTTGGATTACTAAGCAATGTTGTTAGAAGACCGGTCTAATCTCGAAAATTCCCTTAACTTATTGTGTATTTCTGTAATGAACATGACCCTGATAGAAATTTGAAGATCAAATTCCCTACTTCAAATAGTTCAATTACTCTCAGAGTGTTCTTTGGATTACTAAGCAATGTTGTTAGAAGACCGGTCTAATCTCGAAAAATCCTTTAACTTATTGTGTATTTCTGTAATGAACATGACCCTGAATAGAAATTTGAAGATCAAATTCCCTTCTTCAAATAGTTCAATTACTCTCAGAGTGTTCTTTGGATTACTAAGCCATGTTGTTAGAAGACCGGTCTAATCTCGAAAAATCCTTTAACTTATTGTGTATTTCTGTAATGAACCTGACCCTGAATAGAAATTTGAAGATCAAATCAAATTCCCTTCTTAAAATAGTTTAATTACTCTCAGAGTGTTCTCTGACTTACTAAGCCATGTTGTTAGAAGACCAGTCTAATCTCGGAAAATCCTTTAACCTACTCTGTATTATGTTTGGCAGTGTCTATAGTTTTTCAAAGTTTTGGCTTTACGCATACCTATCTTATTTTGTCTTCTTTTGGGATATTCAATAGAAAGGTAGAATAAAATCAATCAGATATTACTATATATCTGATCTGGACTGAAGAAGGCCATTAGCCTGAAACCATGGTCTCTAGGTGGATGCTTCTCAGTTTGCCAAAGCTGATGTATTGGCTTTGTCACCGACTCGAGGTCGCTAGTCTGCGGCGATTGTCAATAGATGGCGTCTAGTTTTGACGTTTATTTTGACATTAGAGGCTATATATAGGGATATATATACGATATTTTTTATTGGAATCCCAATTTGTGTTTCCGTTTTTGTAGGTTTGTCTGCGAGCGATATGTGGTATTGTCTAGAATCTCTTGTGAGATGGTTGCGTGTGTGTTGGTGTGGCTTTTGGAAAGGCAAAGTGTGGTCGCCACACTCTATTACCATCTGAACAACAGGTGAAGAACTTGTACATTACTTCAAGAAATTCCACAATTTTGTCTTCTCTACCGAGGATTTCTGTTAACTCCGTCTCATTAGCTGCTTTCGATAGAATCCAAATTGTACAATAGATAACAGAGGCTCGAATGATTGTAATTTGGCGATATTCCTATATTTAGACTCTACACTCATGGACAAAACTTAAAGGAGTTTCATATTTTTCATGTCACGGTCTTCTTCTTCTTATTTTATAAGAAAACAGAGGCATGGACATACCAATGTTATTCTTACAATTAGACTCTATGCTCATGTTGACGGTCTTTTTTTTTTAAGAATACAGAGGCATATTTGTTAACACTTGGTTATCTTGTGTCATCAATAAAGGTCATTGTGTATCAAAAATCTTTCAGATTTATTGTATGTATCCCGATATACATGCTAAAAGGTACAACTTTCTTATGTTTTGTTGTTGTTGTTGTCGTGTCCAATAAAGAGCCTTAGATGTCTCCATACATCTCTATCACAGCAACAGCAATGTTCTCTATCTTGGGTGTATAAAGCTGCTATTCTGGGTCCATGTCAATTTTCTGTTGTTGTTATCGTGTCCAATGAAGAACTTCAGATGTCTCCGTATATCTCTATCACAGCAGCAGCAATGTTCTCTATCTTGGGTGTGTAAAGCTGCTACTCTGGGTCTATGTCAATTTTCTGCAAGGCTGCGGCCATTGCTTAAGTTTTGTTCATGAGTGTATATGCTTCAAGAACTTACACGATCAAAATCGTTAATCACATTTTGCAGTGGCTAATGTTTTTAGATCACCAGTTTTCTATTATATTTTTTGATAGAATACACGTGGCCTGAGTACATTTGTACTCCAGACCTGTGTATAACTATGCAAAAACATCTTTAAAATAGAGGTTGTCTGGCCGGCATTCATATTTCTTTACAAAAATTATTCTTACAATCTAAGAACAATTTTTAACGCCTTGCCAAATACTTTATTTTTATTTATATTGACGAAGACAAAATATTTTTGTTGAAATGTTGAGGAAATAAACTTTAACTGACCGAAATGTCTTTTTTTAAAGAGAAATATGCAAAAACAGTTATTCTTTGTACTTATGAGAGGTGCCTAGAGCATCGCATTCCTTCTGGAGCATGGACAGGACGTGCGTGTGATCTCCTTGGAGCATTGGGAGGTCTCTATGTCCAACGAGAGGGACTAGAGCTCCGCTGTTGTCCGAGTGAAGCCTTTAGGGCGGGTGACCCGGGCACATTGAAAAAAAAAAAAACTTACAAGAGGACAGGGATGTTTTATAGCATTTTCATTCTCTAATGGTATAGTGTTTCGGGATTCTAAATTTGATATACTTCCAGATATACTAAGAGGGTAATGTATTGCAGCTTTTCTCGGTATTTCAAATGCCAGGATTCAAGTGCTTAAGTTGAGCTGCAGCGATGTTCGAGGAACTACTTCGGGATAATTAATTATTTCATCATTAGTTAGAATTTTCCTTAATTTGGTTTAGTAGGTTTAGCCACGTGGCATACAATACCTCGCTTTGCGTCGTTTCGTTTTGCGTTTTTTTTCTAAGTTGCGTCGCTGCTTAATTTTTACTGATTTTCACTGTGCGTCGTTATATTTTCGAAGTTGCATTGTTTTGGATTCGAGTCTTTTATTTATTTTTTTCCCCTAAAATATGGCAACACCTTTGTTTTTGATTGCGCCTTCACATATTTTCACTTTGCATCGTTTCAATGTGCGTCGTGTTTTTTTTTGGAACGTAACCCAGACGCAAAGCGAGGTATGGGTGTATGTACTTCTGTAGAAGGACAGAGATGCCTGAAATCTCGAGATCTGGTTAAAATAAAGATAAAGAAAATCCATCTCCAGAAACCTTTAGCATTTGTTTGATTAAAATCCAAGAGATTTAAATCCATTTATAAAGATGACTTTAATAAAGATTTAACATCAAGGAAATCAATTGGCTCACTAAATGAAGTAGATTCCAGTAATTGGATTGAATCACCAATATCGGTGAAGATTCTCTGCCATGAAGTGACATATAGGTTTCAGAGAGGACATCACCCTCCCAAAATCCTATCCTACAGCCTCAAAGTGGCGGGAGGATGTAAACAGGTAGTACAGGACGTCGCGAGTTTAACTCCTGGTAGGGCCACCCTGTACCCAGCTAATGTTTCAATAGCGAATTCATAAGCGAAAGGGGACGCAAGAGCAGCTACGCCTATATCGTCCCTGGCTCAGTCTTTGAGCTAAATATCTTTGCTGTTCTCCATAGGCGGGCGCGAGGGGCCAATCAATGGCCGCTCGGTGCATGGAGAATGCATCATTCCCTTTCTGGCTGTGTGATCGACAGGGGACGCAAGGGCTGTTACGCCTATATCGTCCCTGGCTCAGTCTTTGATTGAGCTAAATTTCTTTTCTGTTCTCCATAGGAGTTGCTATCCATGGGTATACTATCGCATGCCGGTTTATGGACCGAAAGGTCTGGGTGGCCACTGCTCCAAGGATGTTCTCCATAGGAGCGGCTCCATGTCAGGAGACCAAAAGAAATAAAGTCACAATGAGTGGTACTTCCAGGTCTTCAGACCAACAGCACCCATCTTTCCTTCTCTATGATGTCTACATCTGTCTCATATTGAAGTGAATTTAGTAATAGAGAATTGTTGAATGCAAGTTTTTAAATAGAGCATACAAGTGTCTCCCACCTTTCTAAAATCAAATTTGAAATGATTTGAAAATGTTTTCACTAAGGCTAAAGCTTTGATGGTAAAACCTATCTCCCTACGTTGCTGATTGTTGGCAGTTGTACAATTTAATCCTTAGATTTGCTTTATTGCTTAGTTAATTTAGGTTAGCACAACCTAATGAAGCCATCACTGCAAACATTCAAATTGAACTTAAAAAAAGAGTAGAAACCAACTTAGTTTTGCTCACTTAACACTGAAGTGGATACTAAGCATCAACCAGTAGGTTCTTCTGTAGAAATTTTGGTGTAAACATTTGATGAAATTTTCATACATCCGTCGCGCTCAGAGACGACATGACTACAGTAACACGTTTTTGTGCAAACTGAGACTCATCATTCGGGAATATCACTCTGAGACGACACGTCACCCAAGTGAGGAATTGACGCAAGCGACATTTCTTTAAGGAAAAGTGTCCATTGTATTGCCTCGCTGAGTTGCCTTATAGAAAAATGCCCTAAAAATAACCATCTAGACGGATTGCAACTTTCATTAATAAGGTTTATAGAAAATCTTCTTTCTCTAATGAAACATTTTCTCCACGATTTTCCACCAAACTCTGCAGCTATAGCAGAGGCGTCATATTCATTATACATAGTGTTATGTATAAATATATATATGTCATAATTTGCCTAATGCCCAATAGATATAATTTATTTTCGCCATAATTAGTATGTTAAAATGTAAATACAAATTCATCCATCTATAAATCCGTACAAAATAAACGTGGGAGCCAGCACGCGTGGGTAAATGCTTTAAATAGTACAGACTGTGCACTTTTGCATATATTGACAAGATTTCAATAAAATTATTTCAATTGTCATTGTCTAATGAAACATTCTTCAACTATAAAGTAGAATCGTAACAAGGTGTGTTAACGGCAAGCCATGAAAATAGCTCGAAAAAAATTAAGAACCGCCTAACTCTGAATTTAAGTTTGAGTATTGCCGTGATTGTATATGTTCTTTAGAGTTTTAGTTAATCATTTAAAAATTAATATATCTTACTATAAAGACCCTTTGCATTCGCTTTTTATAAATACTGGAAATTAGCTCAATCAAAATATTTAGCACAGATTCTGGATCCAACTCGATAATTGGTCGAGGTCAATACCCAATATTTGTATATAACTTTGATGCTAATTTGTTATTTGTTTATTTTGTCCTACCGGGAGAATCCTGTATAGCACGTGTGTCCAATAAAGGCTATTGTTGTTGTTGTTGATATCTTACTTTAAACGATAAAATAACTATAAAAGAAATCACAAAATTCACAAATGTCGAGTAATACATATTTAGCCTTTTGAAAATAGAGCAATTCATAAAAAAAATCTTTAATAAAAAGACATATATTGGATCAAAATATCATTTATTTTACCAACATTTCAGTTGGCTGAACGCCAATCTTTATCAAGGTATAACATAGACACACATTAAAATGTTATAATACCTTGATAAAGGTTGGCGTTCAGCCAATTGAAATGTTGTTAAAATAAATGATATTTTGATCCAATATATGCTTTTTATTATGATACATTTGCGCGCCATCTGTTATCATAATTCAAAACTATTATAGACAGGTATGTTTCTTTTTAAAAGAAAAAAGTAGAAATTGTTTATTTACAAAAAGAATCATACGCGTCTATAATAGTTTTGAATTTTAATATGATTTTTAATTAAATGCCTTATACAGTTTGGTGCTTACAAATTGCTAGATTCCGTTTTGTTCTGTTGTTCTCTTTGGTAATATTAGGTCTAGGTAGAAGCATCAGCGGAATGTAAAGGATTTTCGTGATTTTTTTTTAGAAAATCAAAATTTTACTATCACTGGCATTTGACCCTGGTATTTATTCTACTGGATACTCCTTTGCAAAATGTGATAGTTTTAGATAGAATTATAAAAATGCAGCTATCTCTAAACCTTACGGCAAGAGGAATGTTTAGAAATACAAATCTTGAAAGAACAAAGTAAAATATCTTTCTTTATATTTTATTCTTCTTTTTAGAGACCTCTTCAACAAGAAATAATTAAATTTGTAAAATATAATTTTTTTTTTTTTACTCTAGGGAAATTTTTCTACGCGCGCTATATTTTAAATACCCTTTTCCAATTACTAGAGAAAATCCGTTTGTGAATATTCTATGTCGCGCACTAAAACAAATATACTCTAAATTAAAATGGAATATAAAAACTTGCTTCTACTGACTAATCCGAAGAAAACATTGGTATTAGATTCGGACTTGTTTTGGAAAAAGAGTAAAGAAAAAAAAGACGAAAATTCTTTCGAATTTCGCCTACCATTTTGAATTGAGCAAATGAGATTGCTTCAGGCAGTAGCTAGCGGCAGGTTTGGGTGGATTGGCGGGCCACCAAGTTATGAGCTCCCTTTGGCAGCCTTCCCAGCACAATCTTGAGTAGGACTTCAGGACTTATTTCTTGATTTACAAAGAACTCTCTTTGCATGTAACAAGCTATATATACTGTTGTAATATATTCCAATATATATCTATATCCCCATGTGTTGTATAGTTTTAGTGTTATTGCCAAGTTGGCAGAAATAAAATTTCGAGTGAGTGACAATCGGCGCCTGTAGAGGAAAAAGGTCCGAAAAACAAGTCGGGTTCCCAGATGTGTCCCTTTCTTACTCAAACAGATTAGTCCGCTTGGAGACATGAGGATTGACAGACCCCTCTAGACAGATCTCCCCTGACCGGTGTCGGCTTCACTTACTCTCTCGCCATCTCCGTGGTGACATCTAACATGTCTCGTTCTTTGGTGCAATACATTCACGCCTGAACCCACTCTAACATTGAGGCCACCACGACTGCATTTAACCAACAACACTACAGCCATCCTACAGGATCGACTACCTTACCACATATATATATATACCCTCAATTCATCTTTAAAAAATAGAAACTTCGATACGCGGTACAAATACCAAAAAAATGCCATCAAATTTCTACAAGGATGCAAATATCCTTCAATAATATTTCTGTAATTAAAGAAAAAAATCGTCATTTTATTGTTTTCTCTTCAATTTTTGCTCACCGCAAGGCACTAAGACCAAGAAAATGTCATCGAATTCCTTCAAGGATGCAAATATCCTTCAATAATATTTATGTAATTAAAGAAAAAAATCGTCATTTTATTGTTTGCTCTTCAATTTTTTTCTCACCGCAAGGTACTAAGACTAAGAAAATGCCATCGAATTCATACACGCAGGTTATTTGTCTCCCAAGTTGACTTCAATATGGCTACTGAATGGTCCAGGAACAGTAATTAAATCATTTACCTAACTAAATGACGGAGGTTTAACCCAGGGGTCGGCAAAGTGCGGCTCGCGAGCCACATGCGGTTCTTTGGAAGTGAAGATCTTTATATAGTTCCATACGTAAATATTATTTATGCGAGTACTGTTTATTGTTGGCAAGAAAAAATGTGGCTCTTTTAAAACTTTGAAATTTTGTTATTTGTAATTTTTGAATCTTCCGACTCAAAAGTTTGACGAACCCTGGTCTAACAAGATAATTCTGGGTATAGGTAAGTAGCGGGTAGTTTAAAACAAGTTTTAATCATATTTTAACAAAGTATTTATTGTTTTTATTAACAGAGTGGTCATTTTTATGTTTATATTTTGCTACTCTGTAAATTTCCCTCGTGGCTTATCTTTTGTTTACCACTCATAGTTTGTTCTTGCCTGAAATAAATTGCTGTCTTATCCTGAAGTTTGTCTTTTCTAATTTTCCACGTGGTAATATTGTGGGTTTCTTGAACATAGAGGTTGCCAGTACGGCATTTCATATTTCTTTATAAAATAGATACTTCGGCCAGTTAAAGTTTCTCAACGTTTCAACAAAAATCTTTTGTAATACAATATAATGTGTAAGTATCATAGTAATATTTGAAATTTTCCAATTTGCAGTAGTTCCATGCACTTTCAGAAGTTCTTGTTTAATTTTTCGAAGAATTAGAAGTACACCTACCCCCCGATTTACACGGTACTTGTTTTACACGTTTTCGCTTTTACACGGTTTTCCAAATAAGTTTTTTTTTGTTTTTATCGGATTATATTAAATGCTACTGTGATTGAACACATGCGCTGTGTACACATCTCACGAGGAATCCCGAGCTTATGTGCCGACTACATATTTTAACCTGTCAATGCATTTTATTTTTATTTCTGTGTACACCTATCCCCCGATTTACACGTTTTTCTCAGGAACGTATCTACCGTGTAAATCGGGGGATAGGTGTATTCGAAAATATTTCAGGTCATGATTGTTATTTTTTGAATGCCATTTTCGATAGCGATATTAAACAAAAGACAATATGATCTCTAAAGGGCCCCATCCACTTCGCCCATCATACAATATAATACGGCTATGATTATAAAACGACGTATAACAAGTTTTCCCGCAAATGTTTCTTTTTACAGAACGAAAAATCGTAATTTTCATTATTTTAAGGAGAAATAACGACTATTTATATCTTTAAGGATGAAGTATGAAAGGATGAATTGTAAAGAGTAATGATGAACGGAAAAATAAAAGTATCCAGGCATAGGAAATTCTGTTAGAAGAAACATTTGCGGTAAAACTTTTTAAACATCGTTCCAAATATCTTTTCTCTTCGTTAGATGAAATAAATAACGAAATATTTTTGTTGAAACGTTGAGAAACTTTAACTGGCCGAAGTATATTTTTTTAAAAAGAAATATGAATGTCGCCAAACAATTTTATCTATTATTTGAATCAATTGTTACCGGAAAATATTAGATGAAGGATAATATATAATAAAATAGTAAATAAAGGGTAGTTAAAATGTAGGAAATATATATAGTTATACATAGATGAAAAATTTGCCGGGAGGAAATTGATCCATAGAAGCATAGAGCGTCTCTCCAGTCAAAATAAACGTCAAAACCTGACGCCATCTATTTTAACGGGAGAGGCGCCCTATGCTTCTATAGTTAAATATATGTACGAATTTCTTCAGCAAGGGAGATTTCCCCACCTTGAGAGAGTCCTCCTCCAGACAAGAATTTCCATTCCAATTTCCATCCCATTAAGAATTTATGGAAGGAACTTGGTGTGAAATGGTCAATCAGCTTTATATCTAGAAATAGAGAATAATTTTTTTTCAATTCTTATGGTATCTGAGCTAAATAATAATACAAATTCATTCATAGGCATATACTTTATACCATATTTGTGTAGAATTCTCTTTTATTTTGTTCAAACCTAAAGCAAACATTTAAAATAGGAGAAAAAAATCATTAAAAAATACACGCGTACTGTAAATTTTCTTACAAGAAAGGCAATTTAGTGTAAGCACTAACACACAAACTTGGTAGATGTCCAATAACTTAAACCCCAATCTGAAATGAAAAAAAGAAGGAGGCGAAGAGAAAAATGAAAGCAGACGACAGTCTGTCTATCTGACAGGAGCAATAATGTCGGAATTAAAATGGCGGCGATTAAACAGAGAGACATCAGCGCTAGGAACAATAAAAGTCTATCTGAGATTGTACATACAGACACTTTTTTTTTCTGTCGTGTCACTGAACTAAATGAAGGGCGCAATAAGCGATGCTAGGGGGAGAAGACAAATCGAATATATATTTGCCTAACTCGTGGCGGGGAGAAAGAAAGAAGAAATAGACTCCAAAAGGGACACAGTTTTATATTCTTAAAAAAAAAAAAAGACTAAAAAAAACTACATTTGCGAAATTTGGCCCGGCGTGTTTGACGACGCCAGAGAAGGTTTACCCCTTAATTTCCTCATTCATAATGAAGATGTAATTTCGGCCCTCCTCGACGTGTGTACCTTCCTTCCTGGGATTCATTAGGAGCTTGGATGTTTGCTCGGAGGGAAAAACGGGCGCAAAACCATTATTGCCGCCGTTTTAATATCCGCCGTCTCTTGCCTGCCCTTCTTGTGATTATTCATTTCACCTCTGGCGGCTGGATCTATCTTCTTATCGGCCAAGTCTTGTGGGATCTTAAGGTTTTCATCTGATTCTTTTCTTCGATTTTATTCTTTGTCTAATTTTTCTCATTCGTCTTTTAAAAATTATAGCAGGTCTGTGCCGTCTCATGTGCCTGCTCTTCTTGTGATTATTCATTTCACCTCTGGCGGCTGGATCTATCTTCATATCGGCCAAGTCTTGTAAGATCTTAAGGCTTCACCCCATTCTTTTCTTTGCTATTTCTTTGTCTGATTTATCCCATTCGTCTAATGAAAATTATAGAAGTTATATTCGCCGTCTCATGTTCTTTTCATTATTCATCCCACCTCGATCTTCGTATCGGCCAAGTCTTGTAGGATCTTAAGGTTTCATTTTATTCTTTTCTTTTTCTCTGTCTGATTTTTCCCATTCGTATATTAAAAATTATAGAAGTCCTACCCACTGTCTCATGTCTGCCCTTCTTGTGATTGTTCATTCCATCTCTGGTGGCTGGGTCTTCTTTCATATCGGCCAATTCATGTAGAATTTTTAAGGCTCCACTTCATTCTTTTCTTTTTCTTTATTCTTTGTCTGATTTTCCCTATTCGTCTATTAAAAAATTATAGCATGTTATCCGCTGTCTCATGTGCCCGCCCTTCTTCTGAGTATTCATCTATTGCTTTTTACTGGGTCTATCTTCATATCGGCTAAGTTCTATATTATTTTAAGGCTTCATCTCAATTTTTTCTTTGCTTTTATTATTCTTTTTCTGATGTATCCTCTCGTCTATTAAAAATTATAGCAGTTCTATCCGACGTCTTATTATTATTTTTTTTGAAAATTCACCCCATCTCTGGTGGCTGGGTCTAACTTCTTATCGGCCAAGTTCTCTAGGATTTTAAGGCTTCATCTCATTCTTTTCTTCGATTTTATTCTTTGTCTGATTTTTTCCATTCGTCTATCAAAATGTATAGCAGTCGTTAAAAGTATAAAGTTTCGGTGACAGCATTGTCACCAAAACTTCACACGCTATCAATTTATTTGTATTGGGTCTTATTATCTCTTGTAGTGCCTTGATTTTGAATTATTTCAGAATTGGTCTTTCAGAACAATCAGGAGATGTCTTCTTTTGACCAATTCTGGAATAATTAGAATTCGACGATTAGTTGATTTTATTCCGACAGATGGCGTAAGCCATCAGTAACTTTTAGTTGCATGATCAGAATATATATTTTCTTCTTATCTACCTGATCTTAGTAAATTTAACTTTTATCCTATTAAAATAATAATATAGTTGGTTTTTTGAATAGTTCAGCCTTTTAAGTGCTTAGTCATCTCAAACTTGTGTTACTACAATCAATGCAAAACCTTGGCAATATAATGTGCCTGATGAAACGTGACCGCGTGAAAGCTTGCCTCCCAATTTCTAATTAAAAAGAAACTCTGCAAATAGTTTATATTTATTTATTTCCAAATCTAAACCAACGGTTTAGACCATCCTTCTACCGACTATATACTATGAATATGGCGCCTCTGCCACCGCTGCAGAGTTTGGTGGAGAATCGCCAGCGGGTCTCCAGCGACACCACGTATTTCGTGGTCTATTCGAATTGGATAATCGGAATCTTTTAGAATGAGAGTCACTATTGCAACTCCAATGTTGTTGAAGGTACTGAGGACTGTGAAAGTAACACGGAGACTGGGTGTGACAGTGTTCCCCGGCAACGGGCTGGAGGATGGGCGGCACTTAGAGGGGGGCCATCAGATGTACAGCAACCACCGCGGGGGCAGTCCACCCCTGCCCTCGTCCAGCTCCGCCGCCTCCATGCTGGTGGTCCCCCAACCCATCACAGCCATAGGCAAGGGGGGCGTCTCGGCCAGCAACGGCCGCAAGTACCAGTGCAAGATGTGCCCTCAGGTAGGTCTCTCTTCTCCCCCTTTCTATCTTCTCACTATCTTCTCTCTCTATCTCTCTCTCTCTCTCTCTTTAGCTTCCCCTCACACAACACAATCACCAGATTATTCTTAGTTAGGCATCTTCCATTGAAACTCAAGCTTGATTATTCCATCCATCTTCCTTTCGCTCTTTTTATTAAGTAATAATTCCATTATTAGAAAGTTCGAACTTGCCTAGGAACTAAAAATTCTATTCACATAGAATATGTCCTATTGTTTGGCGGTACAACTACTACAATAGGAACGATACACAGAGAAAATTAGCATGGCCCCTGCGAAAGGATGACACGCAAAATCGTAAAGTGTTCCTCTTTGATTGATGTTTCTCATCTAGGTTTTCTAAATGGTAAAGTTTGATGTTTAACGTAAATTTTCAGTGTTACTTCGATAAATTCTGGATACCTCTTCTTGTCTATCCTTCGGTAAGGAACGCCAATATTCTAAGGCTCGTTACAATTTCACGTTTATTCTGTAGGCCTGCAATTATTACCTGTTTCGCAAAACATTTTTTTTTGGCAAATACGTCTCTTGTTAACTTAATCTATGCTGGATGGGTAAATGATATAAGTTAACAATACGTTGAGTATGTAAAAGATGTTGATGATGGAGATATTTTAAGATTATTTAACCGTTATTCGAATGTAATTGATAATGCTAGGAAACAGATTGTTGATAGTAAAGATTTCAAATCATGCTTTGAATTATATTTCTTCTGAATTTGGATATATGTCAGGATAACTCGAGTATATCAAGGTAGATTCTGTTCTAGCTCTGAACTCAACTTTATTTCAGACAATTGACAATTCACCTGATTTTATTGATATCTTGTCAATACATGCATAAGTACACAGTCTGCACTATTGTTTTAAAATTGATAATTAGATATATATAACTATATACAATGTTCATGGCGTCACCGCTGCAGAGTTTGATGGAGGATTTCTAGCGAGTTTACAGCGACTCCATGCATTTCACGATATATATTTGCTTATCCCTAATACACGTGGTACAGGCCATGATAATCATGGTGGGTAGAAGTAGACGACTGCCTTCACTGTAAGTACACCACATGTCTACACATGTGAAAACAGTTCGACTTTGCACTTGAAAATGTGCCAGTGCCTTGTTTGGTTACTTGCACTTGCTGGTGGGGTTGGACTTTTCCAAGAATCGAGGGCCATTGGAGCGATATTTTAGAATTGGATAATCGAAATATTTCGGAAAGGTAGTCACTATTACAACTCCCATGTTTTCAAAAATCAATAACTTTATAGTACATGTAGCTAGGTATGGCGATTATATATGTCTAAGAGATATATCCTTCCATCTCTTTCCTTGCGTTTACACACAGAATGTGGAGATTTCTTCTAAGAGGAAGGAAGACGAGCGACGTACGTGTGAGAAGAATTGAGGAAGCCTTCGCTTGCGTGCCTCGAGTTTTACATAAGTTTTTATTTGCGTGGCGTCAATTTGATGACTCGCAATGGCTGACAATTCTGCGTTTATCACGATGTCCTTCAATCGCTATTGTCTGGGTACTGAAGACTTGCCCAACTCTTGGTCCTGCCTGTTGGCCTGATATATCTCTTTTTATGATACTCCTAAGGGGGGTCGGTGGAAGGCTGGTTAAACCGTTTGGTTTTCGACCACTACGACCCAAGTTCGATTCCCGCATTGGACACTTTTTTCTGCTAAAAAAAAAAAAAATGCTCCAATGGCCCCCGATTCTTGCAAAAGTCCAAACCCCACCAGCGAGTGCAAGTAACCAAACGTGGCACTGGAATGTTTGTAAGTGCAAAGTCGAACTGCTTTTCACATGTGTAGACATGTGGTGCGCTTACAGTAAAAGCAGTCGCTAACTACCCACCATGATTAGCATGGCCTGTACCACGAGTACTAGGGATAAAATGATACTCCTGTTGAAGAGCTAACTAGTTCGAAAGCTTGAGAATAAAAAAGTTGCATAAGAAACTTAGCTCTTGAATCATTGTTCATTTGATTATATTTCTCTTTTTTACAAAAATCGTTTCCTAAAATCCTCAGCTCAAATATCAATTTACAGTAATCATTTTGACGCAAATGATTTTTCTTCATATCCACTTTACAATCTTTTTACGGGGAATATTCTTTTATCAAGAAAAACGAAATATTAAGCAGAAATCATCAAACTTCCAAGGAAAAGTTTCATTTTGTTGAAAATTTTTAATTCTGATCTTCAACTTTTAGGTATGAAAGATAAAGATCTAAATTTAAAAAATTCAATAAAAGAAACTTATCCCTGAAATCCTGATGATTTCAACTCAATATTGATACAGAGAATTATTCTATTGAATCCTTAAAACGAAATACACACGTTTATTATATGAAACCTAAAAGAAAATTTCTTCTTCTTCCTTATCTCCACTCAAACATATTAGGGTATCAAGTTATGACCCTTGATGGGGTCTGTTTGACAACCATCATGACTGGGTGATGTAGAATGCGTCTGCCTTTGTCATTAAGACTGGGAGCACTACTCAGTGGTAGGCCGACTTAGCTCCAAAAGAAATGGTCGCCTCTGACATAAGGAACAGACACCGTGTGCAGACGCTCCTAACATGAAGTACAAACGCTGCTCATCCTGTATCCCTGGATTAGAAGCCCTTATAGGGTACTATCAGCCAGGCCAACTGAACTCAGGTTGTTTAGTGAGCTTGTTACTGCTCCCCCTCCTCCTTTTTCATCTGGGTTTGGGACCGGCAAAGGCGGAGTTAAAAAATAAACTTTAATAGTCGTGTATTTCATTTGGCTTGATAATGGGGATTTCTCGCTACCATTTCTAGGCTTCTATATAAGCTTGGTGATCCTCTCAACACATTGGTATATCTTCTTTTATCCAGACAGAAATTACTAGTAACAACACAGTCTCTTCCAGTTTCTTTCGTGTCGAACCATTGGTATAATTCAGTATGGCCGAATATCCTTTCCATTCTTTGTTTAATTAAGAGAAGAGAATTTACATACATACAAGCTCGTGCTTTAGCTATGTTAAAATATTTCATATTTCACTTTACTATATGGACGCATTGCTTAGCTCTGTACTTAGAAAATAGTTAAACTGTTATATCAATACTGTCTGTCTGCTTTTCTATATAAATAAATAATGAAACTTTCTCGTATAAAATAAGAAATACAAGTTCTTAACTTGTTTTTTTTTTCTTCTTTAGCGAATAGAGAAATTATCGTTGTCTTAAAACGTCTCCTTTCCCGTAATTTCATGTCTAAATTTGCTTGTGATTTTGAATCTGAAGATTTGGGATCACGCGGAAATTAGAATGGTCTCTGTGGAACATATTCCTTCAAGCCTTCCTTTTAAGATGCACAAAATTTCTAAATTATTGTTATCGACGTTTATAGGTTCAAATCCACGTATTTCCTAAGAATCCTGGTACGATCAGTAATCAAGCAACAAAATGATTGATTCTATGAAAAATCAACATCAATTTCAATATTTAAAATGCTTGAATCGATATTTCTAATATATGTCACCTCAGTAAACACAAATTTACTCTTAGATACTTCAATGTTAGCATGGCTATTATATGCAGCTTTGCATCATCATTTTTTTCTATAATATTTTCTCTATCTTCCTAAAAGTAATTGCAGATATTAAAAAAAAAAGTTTGCCTTGTGCACCCACCAAATTTGAGAAGTGGAATTGAGCATTACCCAGAATCTATATTTACCATTTTGTAGGGTCATTAAATAGTTTTTGTCCAGTCCTCTTTTACCTTCAATCAAATTACGCTTCTGGCCATTGATTTAAGTCCCTTTGTTTTTCACCCGGGGCGCTCTCTGCTGCAATTTCTTTTTTCTTTTTCTTTAAAAAGCAACTTTGGTGTCGTTATAATTTTCCGCCTTGATAAGTCTTTGTTCCAGATAATTCTTTCAATTTTGTTATTATTGCTTCTGCTGCCATGGCATTTTGGAATTTTATTTCCATTCCTTTCCAAACTTGTATCCGATTTTCTGATGGATCCCCTTACTTGTACGTATATACAGAACATTAATACATAACGTGTTGGTATTAAGATAATAAAAAGTTAACAATAAATTTCTTTAAAACAACGATAATCCTACTCGCTATAGAAGAAGTAATACAAGTCGGGAAAAAGAGCTTCTCTATATAAAAGGACAATCGTACAAGCTTTCTGCAGGATCACCTACTTGTACGGATATACAGAGCATTAATACATAACGTGTTGGTATGAAGAGAATAAAAAGTTAACGATGAATTTATTTAAGACAACGATAATCTCCCTATTTGGTATAGAAGAAATAATACAAGTCAGGAAAAAGAGCTTCTCTATATAAGAGGACGATTGTACAAGCTTTCTGCAGAATCCCCTACTTGTACGGATATACAGGACATTAATATATATTGTGTTGGTATGAAAATAATAAAAAGTTAACAATGGATTTAATTAATACAACGATAATCCTATTCGCTATAGAAGAAGTAATACAAGTCGGGAAAAGAGTTTCTTTCATAAGAGGACGATTGTACAAGCTTTCTGCAGGATCACCTACTTGTACGGATATACAGGACATTAATACATATTGTTTTGGTATGAAGAGAATAAAAAGTTAACAATGAATATATTTAAGACAACGATAATCTCCCTATTTGGTATAGAAGAAGTAATACAAGTCGGGAAAAAGAGCTTCTCTATATAAGAGAACGATTGTACGGATATACAGAACATTAATACATATCGTGTTGGTATGAAGAGAATAAAAAGTTAACGATGAATTTATTTAAGACAACGATAATCTCCCTATTTGGTATAGAAGAAGTAATACAAGTCAGGGAAAAGAGCTTCTTTCATAAGAGGACGATTGTACAAGTTTTCGGTCAAGACGCCTCTTCTACGGGTACAAAATAAAAGGACGTCTTTCCAGAAAGCTTGTATGATCATTCTTGTATAAAAGAAGCTTTTATCCCCAACTTGCGTTTCCTTTTCTATAATGAATTTCATTATTTCAGAAATTCTAGCTTTCAGAAAAGCTTTTGACAGGTCTATCTACGAAAATAGAGTAAATCGTAATATTTTGACCAAGTTATCCATTCTAAAATGTACTAATGTATTCATTATATTGATTAAGAATGTAATGCCGCTTCATATATTGACGATAATCTTCAATTATCAGATTATCTATATGTATTTTATGATATGAAAGATAGTCACACTATTGTAAAAAGTAACGATAAAATTCAGGTAAAGAGTTCCTTTTAATTTTGGTTTTGCAAGATTCCGAGCAAATTTTCTGTTCTTCAATGGGCAAATACTCCTATGTACAATATTGCCCGTTAAAGAGCAGAAAATATGATGGAAAGCTTGCAAAAACAAAATTAAAAGAAACTATCTGAATTTTATTGTTATTTTTTCAAATAATATCTAGGTAACTATTTCTAGCAAAAAAAAATCATTATTGTTAACGCGTGAACGCCTGAATTAATTTTGTTCTTACCATGGATTGATTCGACTTTCCTGTTTCGGTAGAAAAAAGAACTCGTAAAATGTCGAATTTGAAGTCAATTCTCATGCTAGATAAAGAAATGTGGGAAACGTGTATAAAATAAGATATGAAACGGAAGGCTATTCCTCTCTAGATAGTGCAATCAACCATAACGCTACGTACTAGTTAAGAATTAGTTAGCAGTTCTGTGAATTGAAGTGTGGTGAAAAGGAAACTTAGTTAGTTGTTACTTCCAGCTAACCAGAACGATTGTGTTATCGCGGTTCTGGTTAGTTAGGTTTCTATATTTCTGTATTCGATGAACATCCTATGGTGAATGGTAACATATCTCTAATGTATGGGATAATCCTACAAGCAATGTGTTTAAAAAAACAAACAAACGTTCAACTAATTAGATAGTAGATTCCAGGAAGGCCAGTCTGCTTCCAAAGAATGGTCTTTGTCTCTTTTTCCAACTTTGACCAGTCATGCGGGTAATGGCTTGATAGCAATTACCAGAGTTTTCTTGTTTGTCTTAGGGTCAGATTCTAACCGCCCTTTCCAAGAGCTTCAAAAGTGTCGCTTGTAGATTCGTTTGGCTAATTTTTTTAGACAATTGATATTTAAAATAATTTTATTGATATCTTGTCAATACATTGCAAATGTGAACATTCTGCACTATTCTAAAAAGATAATTATATATACAGTAGAACCTTCCTGTAAAGGTAAAGCTTGAAAGGAAATAGTTGCACAAGAAACTTAGCCCTAGAAGCATTGCTTATATTATTTATTTTATACAGAAGTCGTTTCCTAAAATCCTCAGCTCAAATGTCAATAGCAATTATTTTGACGCAAATGATTTTTTTTTCATATTAACTTTACAATCTTTTTTAACGGGGAATCCTCTTTTATCAAGCAAAACGATGCATGCAAAGCCAAACTGTCCCTTAGGAAGATATGTCCTCTTACCGGGGAGTTGCTGAATAGTAAAAATGGTAATTTCTCAAATGAAAACTGTTCTTTGTGGAGAGGTGTCCGCTAACGGAATGTCCGCTAAAGGGACTTTCTACTGTATCTGTGAAAAATAGTATAAAAGGGAATTTGTACTTGGGTCAGGTGGATACATTGAGAAAAAGGCATTTCCTGATCGTACAAATAAAATTTGCTGATGGCTTGCGATATATATGTATGCCTAATACTATGTACAATGAATATAGCCCCTCTGCCAGCGCTGCAGAGTTTGGTCGAGAATCGTCAGTGGGTTTCCAGCGACACCACGTATTTGGTGATCTAAGAAGAAAACGTAGAACGCGTGCTTCACCGATAATGAGATGGTGATGGCGTGGTTGGTGTTCAATATCTAGATATTGGAAAATTTGATTATTGCAGAGTTTTTCAAAGATCCTTTTGAATTTCTCTTATAATATTCATCCTTTTTCAACAATTTGAGAGATAAAAAATACACTCATGTTTTTGATTGTTATACTTTGAAGGTCTTTTGATAGCTATATCAAACAAAACACAACCAAATTTCTGATCTCTGAAAAAAAATGGTGATGGCGTGGTCCTCGAAACCAACTGGCTAATTTTTTCAATCAATTTCGTTTGTTCGAATTCTATTTAGAAACATAGAAGTTTAGTTCAGTTCAGTTCAAAATCACTTTATTAGGTACCCCTCAACAAGAGCAACCTAGTTTATGATAATTGAAACAGTGAATAATATATGAAGGTTATTCACATATTAAACAAAAGGTTAACGCGGGATTCAACCCCGGTTCATGACTGTCGAGAATCGAGGGTGTTACCCTCTTGTCCACCGACTTTTATTGAAACATAGGAGATTACAGAATTCTATTATCCACAATTATAAAATCTACAATCATGTTACGTGATCTATAAAAACTTCTTCTTTCGCTAGAGTAACGATTAATTAGAAAGATGGTGTAACATTTCTTCTTCTTCAAACTCAATGAATAACTTCAAAAAAACAATCTTGGATAATTAAAATTCAGTGAGAATTTTTTCCATCGGTGTCCTGTGGAGGTTATTATTGAAATGGCCTTTTTCACCTCGTTGAGCTAATTGATGCATTAGGAAATTTGGAATTAGCTGGAAAACTTTCTGAAATCCATTTTTTCTGCTGCTGATCCTTTTAGAGAGCTGTTGCATGCTTGTTGAATCTATTATTCGAATTACCTTTTACCTTTCGTTTGATAAGAAATTCATTGACAATCGTCACCTTTTTAATTCTTTCGATTCATAAAATAGCTATAATATTTAAAAGATATATATATCTTTAATTAAAAAGGCATATATTGGATCAAAATATCATTTATTTTACCAATATTTCAGTTGGCTGAACGCCAACCTTTATCAAGGTATTATAACATTTTAAAGTGTTTTTAAAGTGCTTTAAACACTTTAAAATGTTATGACACCTTGATAAAGGTTGGCGTTCAGCCAACTGAAATATTGGTAAAATAAATGATATTTTGATCCAATATATGCCTTTTAAATTAAAGATATATCTATGGATTGCTCTATTTTCAAAAATATATATCTTTAATTTAAAAAGCATATATTGGATCGAAATATTATATTTTGATTCAATATATGCCTTTATAATTAAAGATTTATTCATGAATTGATCTATTTTCAAATATATATATCTGTAATTGTATTTGATATAAAAATCCATCATATCTTCTTTAACATACACCAGAGGTCGGCAAATTGTGGCTCGTGAACCACATGCAGCTCTTTGGATGTGAAGCTGTTTATATAGTTCCATACGTAAATATTATTTATGCGAGTACTATTTATTGTTGGCAAGAAAAATATTGTGGCTTTTTAAAACTTTGATAGCTTGTAAATTGTAATTTTTGGCTCTTCCGACTCAGTTTGCCGACCCCTCACACACACCTTTCGTTATATAATTCAATAAAATGAATTTCTCTAGTAAAATTTATAGAAACACACATGAATTCCCACATATCTATTTGCACAATAGATTTAGTTTATATTTCCTGTTATTTGTAGTTATTTAAAGTAGATTTATACAAAATACCTATATTTTCTATAATCTAAATCATAAATATAGTTTGTTTACCGTTAAAGAGTGCTATTTAGCAAAATTAACACTGAGTGGTGATCCAGCTTTGGTAAAATTCTTGAAGTAAAACAGTTAAGCCGTAAATATAAGCTCTGTTTCTTATTTCTACTCTCTAAAAATAGGATTCCTACTGCCTGTTAGACAGTATATAACGGCGTATTGTTCATTTTTGTACTCCAGTAAAAGGGTCGCAATGCCTAAAAGATTGAGATTGCAATAGAAATTAAATGAAACTCATCTTAAGAAACCTTTGCCTTATTTGATTCATATATACACGCACATACAGTTTTATTAAGACCATCGGTCTTATACAGATTTACCGCAGGAAGGAAGCATAGATAGAGCTCATATACTCCAGGCAGCACAGAATCCAATATCTTCCAGGTCCGAAACATATCCAGTTGCCATAGACTCAACCAAGCATAAGTTAGCGTATCACTGAAAAGGCGAGTATGGAATCAACCGTTTTAGTCTTCGCTTTCCTCATATTTCAATTAATCAAAAGAATTTCATATCTATTAAATACATTTAATTAGTTAACGCATATCTCAAGTTTACAATCTTTATTCGCATATTGAGGATATACCTTTGTAATATCTCTTTTAATCTTTCTCTTATGTTCTTCATCTATCTGCCGAGAAACAAGGCAATCACTGGATGTACAAATGGATCAATGCTAGCAAGAATTCGACCCACCAATCCAGGAAAAGCTGAGGTTCTAATGAGAGAAAAAAAAAGAGGAGAGGGGGGATGTGCGGCCGAATGGATGATTAGATCAGTTTTAGACTAATTAGGAATTGGTCGCTTCCCAAAAAATTGTCACCCAATTTTTACCAAGGCTTCATTCTTCTGTTCTTCTTCTCTTCACGGTGATGACGTCAAGTTATTGAATTCCCTTCTCTTGTTGTTTTTTTTTTACTATGAGCCTAACTTTTCTAAATTTTATTTTTCCATGAGAAAAGTGAAGGAATCTGGTAATTGGGGACTTGAATCTAATTGGCGATATTAGAGCTGGGAGGGATGCCGACCATTGTTTGGATGGATGGCCCTCATTAGAACTCGATGGACAAAAAAACTAGACCTTTACCCGGAAGTTATTGATTACAAACATGAATCCTACCGGACTTTAAGATCTTTCAGTAGCTATGCTTTTCTTGCGCATGGAAGGATTATAAAGATCCTAAAACTTGAAATTTTCACGAATAAAAAAACACATTGATACCGTTTATATTTTATACCCTAAAAAATAATAGAAAAGAAAAAGGTCAGGTGTTGATTTTTTTTTTACTTATCCTTTTAGCCTAAATTAGAAAAGATCTTGGAGGTCGTGCTCATAAAGAAGCTCAAGAACTCTTGTGCACGACTCCATATAGGTTATATGCCAGTTACGTTAGAGCGCTGGTTTTATCCAACATAGGTGTTGATATTAAAAATAAAAAAGGCATATCTTGACCAAGATCACATATGATTTTTAGATGGCAGAGCGTCATCTAGTGGAACAGAAATTAACTAAACATTGATTTAGCTTGTTCCCTGATTTTTGGCCAACCCAATACCTTGATAAATCATTTTATACTCTTTAGAAATTTTCTCTTTTAATGGAATTTATGAATACTCGAATAATTTTATGATACCCTATTTTAACGGTCATATTATACGAACAATTAGACTTATGCGAAGTTCTTCATGTCGTCTGTTAGTATTTCTTTCTTACTGCTATTGACGTATACCATTCTACGCCTAAAGATAGCTGTTACACGTCTTCTCAGTGCGTCTTTGAATATATTTTAAATCTTATTGACAATAATTTTGACATTTAAGATGATATATTGACTTCTGATTCAGAATGTTTAATTTCTGACAGCATCGAAAATTTGAAACTGGAATTCCTTCTACATGAAGAAGTAGACATATGGATAATACATTTTGAAAAAACGATCGAAAATAATAAAAAATGAAATGCTTTTGTATGTTTATTGTAAGATTAGTTTTAAAGAAGCCAATTAACGACAATTTACCTATTTTAAAAATGTAGCCAATACCTCTAAACAAGGATAATTTACCGATACGTCTGTATTGAGCATAAGGATCGAGGGTTTAGTAGCAAGATAGAGGCGTACTAAGCTAGGGAACAGATGAAAGATAGAGCAAGCACCCTTCGGGAACGAACATTTAGGGTTCAAAGGGTCCGTTGTTCACTGACCCAATTTCGCTAATGCTTTACTGGTTGAGGGGGGGGGGGGGGGGGGGCACGCATGATTGGTAGTGGCATGATCCCCGAGACAACCCTGATTGGCTGGAGGGGGCTTTTCCTGACGTGGAAGGCAATGTGTGCCTAGCCCTACTGAATTATCCTTTTCTC
The DNA here is from genome assembly GCA_030710605.1 of Cordylochernes scorpioides. NCBI lineage: Eukaryota > Metazoa > Arthropoda > Arachnida > Pseudoscorpiones > Chernetidae > Cordylochernes > Cordylochernes scorpioides. Next base: position 112,657,492 of record CP092865.1, read on the forward strand.
ACTGAACCCCATGGTATCTTACCTATCTCTATGATACCTCTGTACTGGATTACTATAGGTGAATCGATAGTAACTTGGTTCATTCCTCTGTTCGTTATGAACAAGATGTTAACTGAATGCTTAAATAACTTCTAGTCATTTGATGGTTTGTTGATGCGATTGACAAAATTACCAGTAAAATGCTGTGGATCTGTATAGTATCCGTGTTTGAATTTTATTGAAGTATTTATCTTCCATTACTATATATATTTGTAATTAAATTTATACTATATAATTCTTTTATCAATATAGTTAAAGTTCTTCAAATCTGGCCAGGCAGCCTCTATCTTAACGATAGTTGAAGTTATTGGTATAAAAAAGTTAAGAGAGAGTAAAATAGAGTGAATGAATGTATTTTAAAATGCTGAGAGCCGTTTTTCAAATAGAATGTTAACGATAAATCAAATTTGTCATAGAAGAAGAAAAACAAGTTGGGAAGAAGAGCTTCTTTTATACCTATACGATCGTACAAGCTTCAAGCAAGATGTCTTTCTGAAGCTTTTTGCATCCGTAGCAAGGCGTCTTGCCTGAAAGATTTTACGATCATCCTCGTATAAAATCTCTTCTTTATGATTTGAGTTTCTTCTTTTTTTTTTTTATCGAATAGGGAGATTATCATTGTCTTAATTAATCTTTTGTGATGCAAAAACAATAGCCTTTATTGGACACACGTGCCATACAGGATTCTCCCGGTAGGACGAAATAAATAAATAACAAATTAGCATCATAGTTATATACAAATATTGGGTATTGACCTCGACCAATTATCGAGTTGGATCCGGTATCTGTGCTAAACATTTTGATTGTGAGTTTATTTTCAGTATTTATAAAAAGCGAATGCAAAGGGTCTGGATTTTACGACTTTTGCCATTAAAACATAAAGCGAATTGCTATTATAGCCGGTCTCTTGACGAAGAATTTCTCTTTCTTCTTCCATTGCCGTGCAGTAGAACATGTAGTGTGGAAAATTGAGACTAAATTCACCGTTGCATAAGGTGCATTTTATGGTCCTAGTTTTCAATAGTGAAACATGATTAATTCTCTGTACTACAAAAAGTGTGATGCTTTATGATATTAAAAGCGAAATGTTGTCATATATGGGAGCATTTAGAAGGAAGAGGTGTCTTGAAATAAGATCATCTGAACCGAAAGGAATTATCACTATGTATAACCTTTATAATTGAATTTTGAAAGTAAGATGAAATTTCTAATTATACAGAGATCACTCATTTTATCTAAAAAATCAAAGGAATTTAGCGTTGAGGCTTAAGCATGAAGTCATTTGGCTGAGAGATAATAAATTTGCTTTTAAGTTATTAATTTCCTTTCAAATTTCTTAATTATTCGGACTATATAACGTAAAATAAATATCTGTACAAAGTCTTGTTATTATTTTGATAGTTATTTTGGAAATATAATTCAACTCTGGAGTAATTGTAGTGTGTGTGTGTGATTTATAAGAGAATTTCGTTATTGCTATGTATGCTGTTCATTCCGATTTTAATTTAAGATAATGAATCTTTAGAAATGAATACAAATTGAAACCGATAAAAGCATATGGAGTTTATAATAAGAAATGTTGGAAGTTACGTAATTCCTTAATATCTGTTATCTCAGGAAAGTCTTTAGAAGCTTTGAATTCCTGAAAAACGAGGAATTGACGTTTTTAAATTCAGATATAGAATAAATTGCGATTTACTATTATAAAACATCAAAACACTTTCGCAATAAATTTCTTTATTTATAAATATAATATTATATAAAAATAAATAAACTTATTACTAAAGGGTTTTGATATTTATAACGTTTATAAATGTCTATCTCACTTTGTAGAATATCCCTTATCATCATAATTTTATCCTGTTCAGAAATATTTCTCTATAGAGATCATGAACCTGTGAACTCATGAACAAATCATTCAAATACATTATTGAATATCTAACATACGTATAATAAAAAGGATGTTTTTCAATTAACACTAAAATAAAAATAGTGAAATCAAATTTGATATATTCAGTTATAAATTAATATAAAGCAATAAAGCGCCATATAATATATAGAAAATGAAAACATTAAGACACGAATGTTATTCTTACACAATAAAACAAACTTCTACTATCCTTACTGCGATCAAAAAATATGTTTACGGAAGAGCATTGCTCGTTGCAAATATTTATATGTAATTTTACTTTCCTAAAAGCTTATGTCTATAGTTTTCTTAAATACCATTTCTGAGATTCCACCCTTCAGTGTAAAAAATATAAGCAGAATCGTTCAATACAGTATTAGAGCTCTAAGAAGCAGTCTGGTAGATTAAATTGACGAAATCGCTGGGAAGGCTCACACCCGATGACAATGTTTTTTTTAAATTGAAGTAAGGATAGTATAAGTTTGTTTGATGTTTAAGAGAAACATTCGTGTTTTTAAGTTTTTATTTCTTATTTTTTTCAGCTATATTAGAATAACTTGGTATTTCAACCATATCCTATTTAGATTAAGTGGATACCTAGATGCTATGACAGTGAAAGAGATAAGAGGGGAATAAATGGCTCACCATCTGTAGATAAGTTTTTGATGCGTGAACGAGGAATTGTTGAATGTAATGTAAAACACCTACCGAATCTTTTCACCAATTATAACCTAGCAGCGATTGGATCTCTAAACGGACAAATCGTTCCCATAATAAAGGTAAATACACATTTTCTATCGTAATACAAGTTTTATAACATAGTTTTACTTATAACAATAGGTGTAGTTCTCTGTTTCTAGTGCTAGTTATGTATGTATTCATCTACTATATAAGTAGTATTTGATTTATTTTTAGTTTTCTTTTTTGTTAATTCTCGGGTTTTTACACCCATCTTGTAAATAGATTTTATTTCTATCTGTTATTTTATTTCCTAGATATATATTTAGTAAAGAATATATTTGTTGTATTACAAATTTATATTCTTTTTTTTTAGTTTCATCATTATTTAGTTATAAATATATATTTTTGTCTTTCGTTTTCCATTTATGTAGAAATTTGTTTGTTATTTGTAAGGCCTATGATACGTTAGAAATGTACATGTAATCAGAAATATATCAGGTTGGTGTCTAACTATTAGAAATTGGTAATTTGGCGAATAGCAGGTTTTCTCTTGACTATCTCACTGACTTGAGGCTTCCGAAGATAAGTCTTGACATACTTAGAGCTTTAAAGATATTTTGAAATTCCATTACATAGTTGTTAGAGGCCCCCTAGTAGGAAATATTTCCACCTTTCTATGATGCTAAAGGCTACTTGTGCCTCCCAGAGCACAATACATCTAGAGCTTCCGCATCTGAATCTCCAGCTCAAAAATGAGCCTTCATATCCTTTGAATCTATATCCAATCAATGCCAAAAAAAGAGTTCTGAAGATGTTTCCATATAATGTATATATTTATTTATTTCAACACACAAAACGCGATATCCTGGCTAGGGATAATTGCGTCGATTTACATCTTTAAACAGAAACAGTTATACAAATATTTTCCATATAGGGCCTAAAGAAGTTTTCCTGAATTTCTTTATGCCTAGGAAAATGCAAAAATAGGCATTTTCAACTATTAGTAGAATTGTCTTTTGAAGAGGTACCTATACAGCGTAAGGTAATAAAGTTATTTCATCAAAGTCAGGAGAAAATCCTTTTCCAACTTGGCTGAATGATTTAATCACTCTCTATACATGAGACGGGTCACTAACCTGATCCGAATATAGAAGAGACAACAGCCTTTGTTTGTCGCGGTAGTAGAAATGCTTTTGAAAATAAATTCTATTTTAAAATATAATATAGGTTTGACCAAAAGTTGTTTACTTCCAATAGAAACATATATTGCTAAGAAGAAATTAAAGGCTAAAGAAACGAGTTTCTCTATAAATAAAGAATCTTGTTGCCTTTACCTCTGGTCTCTTCATGGCAGTGATATCCTGTGATGTCAATCCTGTTGTAATGTAGGGATTTTTCTAGAAGATAAAATTTCTCCAATAATGAAGTAGGCCTCAAATAAGTGATTACTAAAAGCATGTTGTTAGGACAGGGGCACCAACCTGATATATCTACCTGAGCAACAACTTCTTCCTCTACCTATCTCTCTCTCTCTCTGCTAAAGACTTTCTACCTTCCTGCTAATGGCTTACTGTGTAGATTGTGCTAGCCGCCGCCACACCATGAGGAAAGAGTGTCTAGCTGCAAGCTGCCTTGCACTGCCGACGCACTGGCCTTGCATGGTGTGGCAGGCTGTTCGCTACAACTTGTCTCACCGCCCGCTCGGCTGTTTGCAGATCTTCGGCTCCAAGGCAGACTTGCAGCTACACACTCAAGTCCACATGCGTGAGGCCAAACCTTACAAGTGTTCTCAATGCTCCAAAGCCTTCGCCAACTCTTCGTACCTGTCCCAACACAACCGGATTCACCTTGGCATCAAGCCATACCGATGTGAGATGTGTCAGCGCAAGTTCACTCAGCTATCGCACTTACAGCAGCACATCCGAACGCACACGGGGGATAAACCCTATAAGTGCAGGCACCCTGGGTGCAATAAGGCTTTCTCCCAGCTCTCGAACTTGCAGTCTCATTCTCGATGCCACCAAACGGACAAACCCTTTAAGTGCAACTCCTGTTATAAGTGCTTCCATGATGAAGTGAGTCTTCTCGAACACATACCCAAACATAAAGAGTCAAAACACCTGAAAACTCACATCTGTCAGTTCTGCGGGAAGTCCTACACCCAAGATACTTATCTGGCTAAACATATGCAGAAGCATGCGGATAAGAGGGCTGCGATTGGCGGACAGCAACTGATGGTCAATTCACGGCCTGAGCCGTTCTGGACCAAGACCACTTCTTCCAACCCCATCGAACCTCTCCACATGCCGGACTCGTGCCTACAGCCTCCGCATCTTCAGCAGCAACAAGACCATCGCCAGACCAATGGACGCCAAGATCATCACATGCCACCTCACCTCGCGCAAAATCCCATGAGCTACGATGTTACAAAAACTACCTCCGCCTTTACTCCCATCCAGTCCAACATGCTCCCCATCTCCAGCAACCCAACCTCTTCACGCGGGTATTTCCCTTACGAACACATCAACTTCTCCAAGCCTCCACCACAGAATGAAGTAAAGTCTTTCCCTAACCAGCTCATCTCTCTTCATCAGATTCGAAACTACGCCTCGATGCCAACTCTATCCGGTGGAGAACATCCAATCACCATGAAGGAAAAACATAATCCCACTTAATCTCTCTGTGCAATAAATCTTGAGCGATCAAACGATCTCAACACAACCGAGAGCGAGATGTCCAATGTGTCTCCATCGGTGCCTTTAACGGTGCTCTCTCACACAAGGAGGCGCTTGTTGTTATTCTCCCACTGTACATAGCGACCCATCGCGACAATTGAACCAAACCAAAGCCTGCGCTATGCATTATTATTATTATTATTATTATTATTATTAACTATTACTCGTTATTGTTCAACACTCTTCAGAGAACATCCCCCTCATCTCTATATTTCGCTTTTTCTCATTTTTTTTGTATTATTAATATTATTTTTAATTATTTTTTAAATATGAAAAACAAGAATATTACACAACACAACCCCCCGGAACTGTTAATTTTATGTTTTAAAGAAATTTAAGAAAGTATATATATATATATATATATAAAGCTCTATATATAATAATGAATAATTACCTCTCTATCTCTTTGTGTATGAATGATGGAAGTATTTCTTCAGGGATTAGAGCCGTGGGACGTGCCAGATATTTTTACCTCATGATCTTACCTTCCATCCTCAGGTTCAGATTTATTTTTGGTAAACTTACCACCACCACCAACCCCATTCCTCCCACCCACAATTTCTTCAATCATGTACAGTATCTCATGTCTTTCCCTTCAATAAAAGTTCATGTCTTAAAAGCCATCACCAAATATCTCCAGAACTCTTTTATCCTTTATTCCCCAACATTCAACTACAATGGTATATCATTTGACTTGAATCTCCTGGATATTATAAGATTATCCCAAAAGTTCTTTTTTTTTCTTATTACTTAGCGAATAATATTATTAAGACGAATACATAATACATTTACTTTATACATAATACAAAGATATTATACATAACAGCGAATAATATTGGCATTTCAATTTTTCAAGTGTTTACGAACTTTTGGGATAACCTTGTAATAAAGCAAATACAACAGTTTTCTGAAAATGAGGTTTTTTTAATCTTTATTAAACATAATCTCGATCTTTCGGCCATCTCTATCTTCCCACAACAGTACTCCTGTAGACAATAGACAATTAAAATAATTTTATTGACATCTTGTCAATTACATTCAAAAGTACACAGTCTGCACTATTTAAAAAAGATAATATGGATTATATACACTATGTACAATGAATATGGCGCCTCTGCCAGCGCTGCAGTGTTTGGTGGAGAATCACCAGCGGGTCTCCAGCGACATCACGTATTTCGCGATCTACGAAGAATACGTAGATCGCGTACTTCACCGCTGAGGAGATGGTGATGGCGTGGTCCTCGAGACCAACTGGAAAGATCCAGTAGAAAGTACTCCTGTAGAAGGGCAGAGATGGCTGAAAACTCGAGATTACGTTAAATAAAGATAAAAAGGCTCATCTCCAGAGATCTGTGGCATTTGCTTAACAATTGTATGCTCCCAACTACAAGGCGAATATTCTTTAGAACATATTGATATTAGAAACGTTTATTGTGATTAAGTATTTGTATTTGGCGAAGTATGGAAGCTTCGAGAAACCATTCCAAACCAAAGCTCCAAACTAAGATATATTCTAGGATATGATGTACTAGCGCGCCATCTGTTATTAAAATTCGAAACTCTTTTAAAGGCGTAAGATTCTTTTTGAAATTAAACAATTTCTACTGCCCTTAATACTGCCATTCATTTTTCCATTGCAGGGCAGTAGAAAGTGTTTAATATCAAAAATAATCTTACGCCTTTAAAATAGTTTCGAATTTTAATATTCTAGGATAGTTATTTTTCAGTGAAATTAAATAAAATATATATAAAAAACATCACAGCTATTAGAAAAAGATTGATTTACTATATCAAGCAAGTATACTACCAATTCATTGTTGAATTTATTACCATCATTTGAGCTCATCAAATAAATAGGATGCTCTTCATTGGATATTGCTAAAGATAGTGATATTGCTGCTGCTGTGATAGAGATGAATGGAGGCATCTGAGACTCTTCATTGGACACGACAACAACAACAACAATAACAAATAAATAGGAAATGAAATAAGTACATAAATATATTGAAATATAAGAAATGAAATCATTGAAGCACGAATATTTCTTAAATACTTTCTATATATAGATGGCGCGATATTGCTTTATACAATAGGTAGGTTAAAGAAATTGGTTGATAGATTTTAAGAATATTCTTGGCAGAAATTTCCAAACCAGAAAATGATTTCTACAAAAATCTTTAATAGGTGATTCGTCTTTTCCCTTTGTAGCCTTCTGATACATTGTTAATAGGGCGTAGGTGGCCTTTCTAGAATCATTCAATAAATTAAACACAAAGTAAAATTTTTATTTATCAAATATATATATATATCGTGCCGAAAAATCTTAGATAATATGCATATATACATTCATAGACAAACTTAAGGAAGTGGAAAGTATTTAATGTTGCAGGTTGTCTGTTTTTTGAAGGAGACAGAGGCAATTGTGTTCATACTTGGTTAACTCGTGTGTCTTCAATATAGGTCACCGTGTATCAAATATCTTTCAGTTATGGTCTGAATCCCGATATACATGCTAAAAAGTACAACTTCCTTAAGATTTGTCCATGAGTGTATATACACTTGGTTATCGCTTGTGTCATCAATAAAGGTCACTGTAATATCTTTCAGAGCTATTATCTGAATCCCGATATACATGCTAATAGGTACAACTTTCTTAAGTTTTGTCCATGAGTGTATACACACATAGTTATCTCGTGTGTCTTCAATAAAGGTCACTGTAATATCTTTCAGAGTTATTGTCTGAATCCCGATATACATGCTAATAGGTATAACTTCCTTAAGTTTTGTCCATGAGTATACACACATTGTTATCTCGTGTGTCTTCAATAAAGGTCACTGTAATATCTTTCAGAATTATTGTCTGAATCCCGATATACATGCTAATAGGTACAACTTCCTTAAGTTTTGTCCATGAGTGTATACACACATATTTATCTCGTGTGTCTTCAATAAATGTCACTGTAATATCTTTCAGAGTTATTGTCTGAATCCCGATATACATGGTAAAAGGTACAACTTCCTTTAGTTTTGTCTATGAACGTATTTATGATGGAGGTCAAAATATAAAAATGGATATCAACAACTAAATAACTAAGATCAACACCTTTATTAGTGCATATGTTAAATTTATAATTCATGTAATATTAAAAAATAGGATTAATTTTAGCCACTATAATGTTTGCTCTCTTTATTTCCGATTTTCGATTATCCGTTCTGGCCTTTTTAAAGGAAAACCAAACCTCTATTTTTCACCTTTTGCTAATTTTTAATGAGAGTTGACCGTTTTCACTTTCTATCCCACGATGACATATGCATTTTGAGATTTCTCTTCAGTTTCCCCAGACTTTCCTAAAGGACAAACGTATATATAAATAATATAATTAAAGATATTATTTAAATATTTATTTTCTATCGTTTTTATTTGGTTTTAATTATATTAAAACTATTTTTGAATGCTTCCTTCAAATGATTATTGGAAAAGGGCTTGTTTGAGACCAAAATTATATGATTATTAGGAATTATTTTTGATCATTAGAATATTTTTCCTCCTTTCTATATGGTAAATAGTCCTTAGTGAAGATAATATCTAGTGCCAGTTGTCGGTTAATGGAATAAAAGAATAAAGAAGAAATGAAAAAAGTATTTTGAAATGTCTTGCAAGTTTGCCATACATAAGGTGTATTTAAATGTTCATTTAATACACACATTTCTATACGAACATATCTATATTTATACTGGTATAAAACCCCGTTAGAATATGCTTATGTATAATATAGCCATGGGTTAAGTTTCTTGCACCATTTTTATTTCACTAGATTTCTGGCCAACATGCCCTTTAACAGAAGAACTAGAAGTATAACTTCCAGCTAACTATATACTTTTTATTTCGGGTAATATACCCTTTATCAGAAGCACCTAGAAGTATAACTTCCAACTAACTATATACTTTTTATTTCGGGTAATATACCCTTTATCAGAAGCACCTAGAAGTATAACTTCCAGCTAACTATATACTTTTTATTTCGGGTAATATACCCTTTATCAGAAGCACCTGGAAGTATAACTTCCAGCTAACTATATACTTTTTATTTCGGGTAATATACCCTTTATCAGAAGCACCTAGAAGTATAACTTCCAGCTAACTATATACTTTTTATTTCGGGTAATATACCCTTTATCAGAAGCACCTGGAAGTATAACTTCCAGCTAACTATATACTTTTTATTTCGGGCTAATATGCCCTTAAACAGAATACCTTAACAAAAAAAGTCGGTGGACGAGTGGGTAAACCTCTCGATTCCCGACAATCATGAACCGGGATTGAATCCCGCTTTAAAATTTTGTTTAATATGTGAACTTCAACAGGAGAACTAGAAGTATAACTTCCAGCTAACTATACATGTTTTATTTCGGGCTAACATTCCCTTCAACAGGAGAACTAGAAGTATAACTTCCAGCTTTTTATTTCGGGCTAACATGACCTTCAACAGGAGCACCTAGAAGTATAATTTCCAGCTAACTATATACTTTTAATTTCGAGCTAACATGCCCTTCAACAGGAACACCTAGAAGTATAACTTCCAGCTAACTATACAATTTTATTTCGGGCTAACATGCCCTTCAACAGGAGCACCTAGAAGTATAACTTCCAGCTAACTATATACTTTTAATTTCGAGCTAACATGCCCTTCAACAGGAACACCTAGAAGTATAACTTCCAGCTAACTATACAATTCTATTTCGGGTTAACATGCCCTTCAACAGGAGCACCTAGAAGTATAACTTCCAGCTAACTATATACTTTTAATTTCGAGCTAACATGCCCTTCAATAGGGGCACCTAGAAATATAACTTCCAGCTAACTATAAACCTTTTATTTCGGGCTAACATGCCCTTCAACAGGAGCACCTAGAAGTATAACTTCCAGCTAACTATACACTTTTTATTTCAAGCTAATATGCCCTCCAACAGGAGCACCTAGAAGTATAACTTCCAGCTAACTATACACTTTTTATTTCAAGCTAATATGCCCTCCAACAGGAGCACCTAGAAGTATAACTTCCAGCTAACTATATACTTTTAATTTCGGGCTAACATGCCCTTCAACAGGAGCACCTAGAGGTATGACTTCCAGCTAACTATATACTCTTTATTTCGGGCTAATATGCCCTTCAATAGGGGCACCTAGAAGTATAACTTCCAGCTAACTATACACCTTTTATTTCAGGCTAACATGCCCTTCAACAGGAGCACCTAGAAGTATAACTTCCAGCTAACTATACACTTTTTATTTCGGGCTAACATGCCCTTCAACAGGAGCACCTAGAAGTATAACTTCCAGCTAACTATATACTCTTTATTTCGGGCTAACATGCCCTTCAACAGGAGCACCTATAAGTATAACTTCCAGCTAACTATACACTTTTTATTTCGGGCTAACATGCCCTTCAACAGGAGCACCTAGAAGTATAACTTCCAGCTAACTATATACTCTTTATTTCGGGCTAACATGCCCTTCAACAGGAGCACCTTGAAGTATGACTTCCAGCTAACTATACACTTTTTATTTCGAGCTAATATGCCCTTCAATAGGGGCACCTAGAAGTATAACTTCCAGCTAACTATATACTCTTTATTTCGGGCTAACATGCCCTTCAACAGGAGCACCTTGAAGTATGACTTCCAGCTAACTATACACCTTTTATTTCAGGCTAACATGCCCTTCAACAGGAACACCTAGAAGTATAACTTCCAGCTAACTATACACTTTTTATTTCGAGCTAATATGCCCTTCAACAGGAACACCTAGAAGTATAACTTCCAGCTAACTATACACTTTTTATTTCGAGCTAATATGCCCTTCAACAGGAACACCTAGAAGTATAACTTCCAGCTAACTATACACTTTTTATTTCGAGCTAATATGCCCTTCAATAGGGGCACCTAGAAGTATAACTTCCAGCTAACTATATACTCTTTATTTCGGGCTAACATGCCCTTCAACAGGAGCACCTTGAAGTATGACTTCCAGCTAACTATACACCTTTTATTTCAGGCTAACATGCCCTTCAACAGGAACACCTAGAAGTATAACTTCCAGCTAACTATACACTTTTTATTTCGAGCTAATATGCCCTTCAACAGGAACACCTAGAAGTATAACTTCCAGCTAACTATACACTTTTTATTTCGAGCTAATATGCCCTTCAACAGGAACACCTAGAAGTATAACTTCCAGCTAACTATATACTCTTTATTTCGAGCTAATATGCCCTTCAACAGGAACACCTAGAAGTATAACTTCCAGCTAACTATATACTCTTTATTTCGAGCTAATATGCCCTTCAACAGAAGCACCTAGAAGTATAACTTCCAGCTAACTAGGCAAGGCAACACTCTTAAGTACTGAATATACACTTACATATTTTTATTTACAACTTCGAAAAAAAAACTGTAAAAGAAAACAAAGATAATCAAGAATGGGTATTTGGCCAATCCTGGAATAATTAAAAAGCAATGAATAGTTTATATTTATTCCGATAGATAGCGCAAGCCATCAGCAACTCTCAGTTGCACGATAAGGAGATACCTTTTACTTAATAATAATAATGATTAAAGAAGTTGAGGAGTTTATCGTTTGCTCTTTCGTTGATGTAAACCCGGACTTATCAGTAGGTAGGGATTCATAGATTGTGTCACGGTATCGATTCCTGAACATGGCCAGGCTACATAAGATCTGGTTTCCGGAACGAGAGTTCCCAACACGCACTGGATCAATTTAGCGCGCGTCCACCAGAGCTAATCAACCTGGGGGTCGGGGTTGATGGATGAACACAGCCCAGGGCAGACAAGCTCTTGAGAACTGCTCTTGTATCTACTGGAACCTTCACCATCTGGCTGGGCGGGGTAGTATAGATTCAACTCTGTATTGGTTCGATTCCCGCATTTGTGGCTTGACGGCCGTTCATTTTCATTGGCTGGCTACCATGATTTTTGAAATTTTATTTAAAAAATTCAGGTTTTTTATTTGAAAAGGTTGTGCAATTAAACTTAAATCTGGGTATTATCATCGGATTCAGTATTTTTTTCTAATCCCCCTAGACACCATCTTTTATTCTCTATATCTTTTTTATTTATTAAAAAAAAAATATTTTCCTCTCAATTTCTCTTTCTTCTGACAATTTTCTTTCTTAGTAACACTATCTTTCTTTCTCTCCATCCCTGACCCGGGGATACTTACCTATGTTACAGCTCTGTTGACTTGCTGCTTGCTTGGTCCATTGCCACAGTAATCGTTCTGCTTGGTACAGCCCGTACCCCGCTACAGGACTAGACGACCATTCTATAATGGCCAATTAGTCGAGTAAAGAAATAGATATAAAATGAAAGGATTTAAAAGCACGAACGCTTCTTTTATACACAATACAAACTTCTACTATCCTTACTGCGATGAAAAATATATTGGGAGGGCTTGGTTCATCAGTGGTGAACCCTCCCAGCGGTTTCCCCAATTTAATCCACCAGACCGCTTCTCAGAGCTCTAATACTGTATTGGATGATTCTGCTTATATACGCAGCACTGAAGGGTGGAATCTCAGAAATGGTTTTCAAGAAAACTATGGACATATGCTTATAGGACTAGAATTACATTCAAATAGAGATAGATAGCATTAAAAAAAAGCACCCAATGCGGGAATCGAACCCCGGTCGTAGCGGTCGAAAACCAACGGTTTAGACCATTAATTCCATTGACTTCCCTATGATAATATATATCAATACAGAGTTGAATCTATCCTACCCCGCCCACCAATAGGTAAAGGTCATCTCTAAGATCATTTTGATCCCTTTTAACTTCTTGCTTCTAGCTTCAGTCTGTTATTCTCTTATTTAGTTTTGTTTCATGGAAGATTGCCTAAATATAGGATACACTTTTGTTTCAGGTACAAATACTTATAACATATAAATTTAATAAAATATATTACTCTATTTGAGAATATATTAAATTAAACTCATAGTTAAACATATATGTAGACCTATATACCCATATGGTAAAAGCTTTCATGAGCAACTAACTTCTTGAACGACCAGTCTTATGATATCAAGTGTCTTGTCATATCTAATCCAACTTTGACAAACTACCAGTTGAGAATTCTTCCCTTGACATGGAGAGAGAGATTGTGTGAGATTGAAACTACTTTTAGATTTTCTAAGAAAAATAGACACTTCGGCCAGTTAGAGTTTTTTTTTATTTTTCTCAACGTTTCAACAAAAATCTTTTGTCTTCGTCAAAAGAAGTAAATAAAAAAAAAAAACATTTTGGAAGGCGTTAAAAATTGTTCTGAGGTTGCAAGAGCGTTTTCACGTGATTTTTCGAATTTAGTACAACATCTAAAGCACGATTTTTGTCGAAACGTTGAGAAAAATAAAAAAAAAAAAACTCTAACTGGCCGAAGTGTCTATTTTTCATAGAAATATGAATGCCGGCAACTTCTATCTTCAGGATACTTTTATTATATCGTTCATATTATATTTAAAAATAAAATTGGGTATTTCCTGACCACTCACATAATCATTTTAGATGTCAGAGCGCCATCTAGTGAAACAAAAATAAACTAAGCGTTGATATTGCTTGTCCCAAAGATATTTGGCCAACCCAATTTCTTGATAAATCAAGAAAGGTCAACCACGAACGTGTTTCAGAATGTTGACCCTCGTCAGCGTGGTGCAGATTTTACCTCTAAGGCCAAAAATTTGGTCCCAGAGGCTTCCTGAGATGCCATGAAATGAGTATTTATGACCAAGTTTGCGTAAAATACTCATGTAAGTGGTCAGGAAATGCCAATTTTATTTTTAATATCAACACCTGACCATTTTCCCCCGTAAAATATTATATATATCCATATACATAAATGAATACAAAAATATATAATTGATAAATATAAATAAATATATACAGGGTCTTCATTGGTGACGCTCACCGCGGGAAAGACTCCGCCACCGATGGACTGCGAGAGTTCTTTCTCACAGAGTGGGCAGGTCGATGTGATGGCTGGTGTTACCCAACTAAGAGAGAGTAACACAAAATTAAAACATCAATAAAACATTGTTCATAAAACAAAATTCAAGGTTTATTTTACAGTTTTTCTTAAGTATATCTTGTTGGCGAGGTAAAGATGAAAAAGACGCAGTTTCATGGATTTCTTATTGTTATCTACCTTCTATAGGTTTCCAATATAAATAGAAAAGTTCCTTTCTTGATTCATCTACCATTTTACCCATTGTTTTAAGACATTTTGAAGTTGTCCATAACTATATTGTCGAGATATAAATAAAGCAAGGACAAATTTGGGAATAATTAATTTATTATAAAGGTGGGCATTTACCTTTTAGTTCTCCAATAAAATCATATACAAGAGGTATTTATAGGGAGAACAACTTATCCCAAGGTAAAAATAAAAATAATGAGAGTCGTCAGCCACCGTCTCGTTTTCCTTATTTCCCGATAAGATTCCGAGAACCCCTCACACCTGTGGTCCCCCCGGAGTCCGGTGATGATTGACAGGTGTCCCATGGAACTTCTTGTGACCGGAGTTTAACAGCTACTTGACAAAATGAAAGTTCCTTTGTTGGCTCATCTACCATTTTACTCATTTATTTAAGACCTTTTTAAGTTGTCCATAACTATAAAGAGAAAATAGCATACATAAAGAACCTATCACTAGAAGCTGCTATTTGAGGCCATATATTATATGTGCATATACCTAGTTCTAGAGACATCTAAATAAAGTCATATACACTCATAGACAAAACATAAGGAAGTATAAATTCTTTGTAATTTCGCCATTCATCTGTTTATATGAAGGAAACAGAGTTTTTGTTCACAATTGGTTATCTCGTGTCTTCAATAAAAGTCACTGTATATCAAATATCTTTCAGAGTTATTGTTTGAATCCACATGGTAAAAGGTACAACTTCCTTAAGTTTTGTCTATGACTGTACTTAATATTCATGTGCAATATCTTTGCATTTTTTTTATTTCAATTATTTCTTAATATAAAAAGATATTCAATAACTTACAAAAGTATTTATAGAAAATTTTAATCTATGGTGATAAATTATTCTAGAATAGAATTATTTTTTGTCCGCAAGGTTTTCTGCATTATATCAAATTGAACAAGTTGAAATGCAGGTGAAAAGAAATGCCTAGACGTTGAAATAATTTTATTTGACTCTTTCTTTTTTCTAAAACAAATATTTATTAGAATTTTAGATATGTTCAAGATGAGTCATAAATTCGTTTGCTATTTTAAAACAGCATAGACTAAACGAAATTATACAATAAATATAAAAATCTTAAGTCTATAATATATTTATATATAATATACTAGCGGACGTACCCGGCTTCGCCCGGGTTTTACCCGAGTAAAGGTTTGTCTAACGAACATTTGTTAAAACAATTCTCTATAAACTAAAGATATATTTTGATAATTTGAAACTCGTAAATTTGAATCTCTCGATAAAGTGAACATTTTTTCCCGGTCCCTGTGTGCCGTGTCATCCTGAATTTTGTCTTTCCTAATTTTCTACTTTACAAAATCATCGTTTTATCTAGTGAACATTTTTTCCCGGTCCCTTGAAAAATACTCGATAAGTTGAATAAAATCAATATTAATTGGTTCTCTCGATAATTGGAAGTTAAAGGAATAGTATCTTTGCCTTGGAATTGTATCATTATTCTTGTCTCAAATAAATTGCCGTGTCATCCTGAGATAATCTTACTTTTGATAAATAATCTTTAAGATAATAAACTTAGTGATAATAAAACTTATAGATAAAAAAACTTGTTATCATCGTCGCAATGGTGGCGCTGCTTGCGAGTTAAATCTACAAATAACTCTAAGGATATTCAAGATATTCAAGAAATTATATTTCAGAAACCTTCCCAGTACTATACTAAATAACTTCCCAAAGTTTCATGGCGTTCCAATGAGTGGTTTGGTCAGGCATAAAGGACAGACACACACACACATCATTCATTTTTATTATATATATAGATGGTTGTCCCAAAAGTTCGTAAACATATTATGATTTTTTTTCTTTTGCTTATTCCAAGTATATGCGGTACAGGCCATGATAATCATGGTGGGTAGAAGAAAGCGACTGCTTTTACTGTAAGTACACCACATGTCTACACATGTTAAAAGCAGTTCGACTTTTCACTTTAAAATGCGCCAGAGCCCCCTTTAGGTTACTTGCACTCGCTGGTGGAGTTAGACTTTTGCAAGAATCGTGGGCCATTGGAGCATTTTTTTGAATCATAAAAAAGTGCCCAATGCGGGAATCGAACCCGGGTCGTAGAGGTCGTAAACTAACGGTTTAGACCATTCTTTAAACGACCCTTATATTATGATTTATATTTTGCAAGTGTTTACGAACTTTTGGGGACAATCTTAGTAATATTGGTAACCTTGGTAAACTTATAACAGAATTCTTATAGAAGAATGATTTAATCTCTGATGTTCTATACAAGGATGGCCAATCAGCAGGTGGGCCAAGTTTCAAAATTACAAGGTTGTGCCAAAAGTTAGTAAAAACTTGCAAAATATAAATCATAATCATAATATGTTTACGAACTTTTGGGACAACCTTGGTAATATTGGTAACCTTTGTAAAATTTTAACAGAATTCTTATTAAAAAATGATTTAATCTCTGATATTCTATATCAAAGGTGGTCAATCAGCAGTTGGCCAAGTTTCAGAATTACAAGGTTGTTCCAAAGTTCGTAAACACTTGCAAAATATAAATCATAATATGATATTGCACTAGCGCGCCATCTGTTATGAAAATTCGAAACTATTTTAGACGCGTTAAGATTCTTTTTGAAATTAAACATTTGAAAATTAAAAAATTGAAATTTCAAAATAGAATCTTACGCGTCTAAAATAGTTTAGTTTTTTCATAAATCCTGATATGTTTACGAACTATTTGGGGCAACCTTATATGAAATGTATTATATATAGAATACACTATCAATTAAATGTACAATAATTTAATAGGATGTATCAGAGCGCCATCTGGTGTAAGAATTTTGAACTATTTTAACGCGTATGATTCTTTTTAAAATAAAACAATTTTCTACTGCTCTTACTGCAATGATAAAATCGATAAAAATCATTGCAGTAAATATGTAGTAGAAAATAGTTATGTTGACGTGATAAAAGCTGTCTGCCCTAGTTGAACTTAAAATCAGATAATGAGGAACTCCGCCTTTGCCGGTCCCAAGCCCGGATAGAAAAGGAGGAAGGGGAGCAGTAACAAGCTCACTAAAAAACCTGGGTTCAGCTGGCCCGGCTTATAGTACCCTGTAAGGGCTCCTAATCCAGGGATACTGGATGAGCAGCGTTTGTACTCCATGTTAGGAGCGGCTGTACATGGTGTCTGTTCCTCATGTCATCATTTCTTTTGGAGCTAAGTCGGCCTGCCACTGAGTAGTGCTCCCAGTCTTAATGACAAAGGCATTCTACTTCACCCAGTCATGATGGTTGTCAAACAGACACCATTAAAGGTCACAACTTGATACCCTAATATGATTGAGTGGAGATAAGAAAGGAGATATTGAGGAACCAGTCTCCCACGTGGAGACAATTTCAAGCTGTAAAAGAGTTTCAGTAAGACGGCCCGAGACCAGCCTCACTTTCACACGGACCTTTATTAATCAACATTTTTTCCTTCTATCCTAACCTATTTTACATATCTATTTTACACATATTTCTTACATTACACAAAACAACATAAAGACAATAAATTTACATAATACCTACAACGAAAGCCCGAAACCATGGTCTCTAGGTGGACGCTTTTTAGTTTGCCAAAGCTGGTGTTGTGGCTTTGTCACCGACGCGAGACCGCTAGTTGCGGCGACGGTCAATAGATGGCGTCTGGTTTTAGACGTCTATTTTGATGGTAGAGGCGACCCTTGCCTCTTTATACCTACAATTCAGTTGCGTCTGATATTTGCATACAAAGAAAACGATTATAATCTTATACAAGTTATATTTTAAAAATAAAATAGCTGTTAAAAAGAATTTAAATATCTTATACAAATGGTATGCTTAATAAATACATTGATAAATAAAATATATTCAAAGGCATTGATTCAATTTTTAGCGCATACCAATGCTATGGTTAAAGTCTATTTAATTCAATATAAAACCATGATTTGGAAAATACAATAAAAGTCAGTAGACGAGTGGGTAACACCCTCGATTCCCGACAGCCATGAACCTGGATTGAATCCCACGTTAACATTTTGTTTTAATATATGAATAACTCACATATTATTCATTGTTGCAATTATCATAAACTAGGTTGCTCTTTTTAAGCGGTACCTAATAAAGTGATATTTTGGAAAGTTGAAAAATACAATAATTTTTTTACATTGAGTTTATTTATATTTTAAAATACAAGTTTTCAATCAACCATCGCTCTTCAGCGAGCTTAAAAACATCGACTATATCTTACAAGAAATATTAAGAAAAAATATATAATTTTCAAACATACGTTTTTCAAAATTATATCTTGGATTACAAAACCATAATTTTTTTATTTTATTATCCCTTGTACACATGGTAGAGGCCTTGATAATCATGGAAGGTAGAGGTTGGTGATGCTTTTACTGTAAGTGCACCACATATCTACACATGTGAAAAGCAGTTCGACTTTTGTATTTACAAATGTGTTTATGTCCCGTTCGGTTACTTGAATTCGCTGGTGGGTTTGGGCTTTTGTTAGAATTGGGGGCCATTGGAGCATTTCTTTTAATAATAAAAAAGTGTCCAATGCGGGATTTGATCACGGTTCGTAGTGGGCGAAAACCAACGGTTTAGACCATCCTTCCACCGACCCTCCACCATAATTGTGAAATAATGAAATTGATTAGGTATTATTTTAACTATAAAATGATAAAAGATATATGTGATACACTACCCTGTATCTTGACGTTTTAAAACTCTTTATTCAGACATTAACTACATAGCATTGCTTACATAGTAGTATTTTTCTGAAAATAGAGCAATCCATAAATAAATCTCTAATTAAAAAGGCATATATTGGATCAAAATATCATTTATTTTACCAATATTTCAGTTGGCTGAACGCCAACCTTTATCAAGGCCTTTATGTAGCGCTGAGTTTGTTGTTGACACACTTTGAAATGTTATAACACCTCGATAAAGGTTGGCGTTCAGCCAACTGAAATATTGGTAAAATAAATGATATTTTCATCCAATATATGCCTTTTTAATTATAGAAGTATTTACATAAGAAAATACCAATGGCTATATACACATAGTAAAGTCAGTTTTACATGAGTCAAAGTTTCAGTTCAGCAAGTAAAGATGAATATAGAGATATTCAGAGAGGATATATCTGTATCTTGAGCCTTTATAATAGAGCAGACGTGAAGATTTTGAGAATTCTTTCATTGAAAGAATGAGCAATTCAAAGGTAATGTACATAACAAACAGACACGTCTGATCACCTTTCTTACGCCATTTCTCCAATCAATACACCAGGGTCATGGCCATCATATCCAATTGCTTTCAAATTGGTTCAAAATTAGTTAAATTGCAGTTATTTACGACCCTATAAAACTACTCAAATATTTTTCTTTATATTATGGTGGCAATTTTCCTTCTGGAACATAAGCTTTCATTGTATATTTATATTCTATTCAGAAGAGCCACAGACAGTCTATCATCTTCTCTTCAGCTGTCCAGCATTCCTGAGACATAGGATACTAACACCTATCCTGCTTGGACTGACCCACTTCAATCCTACATGGCCAACCTTCCAGACGCAACTTTAGCATGGAACTTTCTGGTCAATTGGTTCAACTCAGCAATCAAAACAGGACACGAGTAAAAGCTTTCAACACTAGTCCATACTAGTAAGCTGGACTCCCCGTGTAGTTGGTGTTCTGTGCTCCCTGGGTTATAAATATCTCTCTCTATTTCTATTAGAAGGGTGTTGGAAGCCTTGAAAACTTACACTACCAATAAGTATAAAAAGTAAGCACATTGATGAAGATTTTAAAACATTTTAAAATATTTTATAATACAATATAATGCGGCTTGTGATTGTAAAACGACATTTGAAAATTATCCCGCATGAGTTTCTTTTCAGCGAAAAATCAAAATTTATTCCAAAGAAAAATAACGATTATTTCCAACCTTAGGGATGAGGTATGAATGGATGAATTGTGAAGAGTAATGATAAACGGAAAAATAAAAGTGTCCAGAGATGGAAATCAAACCCACAGTGTTCCGCTTACCGGGCAGATGCCATGTCCCTTAGGCTACCCAGGACATATTTTTCCGTTCGTAAATAATACATAAAGTAATTTATAATACAATATAATGTGGCTTGTGATTGTGTTGTCAATATGTTAACCTCTTATATTATGATGCATTAGCGCGCCATCTGTTATCATCAGTAACACTATAAAAGGAAGATCTAAAAATGCAATATAACAGCGGTATGGTAGATTAAACTGGCGAAACCGCTGGGAGGGTTCACCACTGATGAGCCAGACCCTCCCATTAATTTTTCCATTGTAGTAAGAATAGTAGAAATTGTTTAATTTTTAAAAAGAATCATACGCGTCTATAATAGTTTCGAATGTTAACCTCTTTAATATAAACGATTTTGCTCTTTACATTTGATTTCAAACAGTTCCTGTTTTTTAAAATAAATTTTTGATTTGCGTGTTGAATCTGCTCATACGTTAGATACCTCAAAAAGCTATATAGCAATTATTTTATTATCAAGGATCTTTAAATATCACAAAATACCAATTTATTAAATTAAGGGAACCGATTAGCATCGTGGTCTTGTTTTCTTTGTATATGGTATATAGATAAATAAATATTCCAAATTGAAAAATTTTGCTAATTTTCAAAAGCTTTTCTGCTTTAATACTACAGATGGGGTACGATGATTATTTTTCCAGTAGACTCACGAGTTTGAATAACAAAATAAAATTAAACAATTTATGGGTCATATATATATATATATATATATATATATATATGGAAGGTCTATCTTTCTGTTGATGCTGTTGATTTGCCTTGATATGAGCGCTTCCATGATTAATCTCTTTGTGACTTATGTTATTATAATGTATCTGTGGTTGGTCTATTGCAAATGTGTATTTCTCTACAATGCTGGTATATCAACATCTATTGTTCTGTTTTTTGATGTTGTGTTGGTGTTCATACATGCGGTTGCCAACTCTCTTTGTATTACACAACTTAGAATCTTACTATTGTGATTTCACCGCCACTCTGTGTTGTGACGACAGTTCTATAGAGGGAGTCACTATTCTTGGTCGGCGGGGTTGTCGCTGCTTGTACCACTTATTAAAATATACGACGAAAAAAGGAGGGAAATTTATATTTATTATCAAT
The DNA here is from genome assembly GCA_030710605.1 of Cordylochernes scorpioides. Lineage (NCBI taxonomy): Eukaryota > Metazoa > Arthropoda > Arachnida > Pseudoscorpiones > Chernetidae > Cordylochernes > Cordylochernes scorpioides. The sequence continues at coordinate 112,679,323 of CP092865.1, forward strand.
TAAGAAAATAGTAAAGGATTATTCAATGAATTATTTATTTAAATGCATATACACAATGAGAATCGGGGAATCAGGGTAAATCCTCCCGTTCGAAAGTTGTTTACAAGTTCTTCTGTTTTTGTTTTCCTCATTCCAGACGCTGCATCCCCGTAGCCCCCTCTGTCGGCTTCCCATTGGCTGCCTCGAACTCCTTCTTTTCCAACACTTACTATTTTTCTTGAGTTATAATTATTTTTGCTTATCTCGCTGCATGCTAAGAAAAACATCCCACGATATGGACCCAATTAGTTTAGTGCTAAAGAGTTTAAAAATCTCAGGATTTAGATTCTGCTCGGCATTAAAAGAGGAGCCACCGCACAAAGGGAAAATTTAAGCAGAGTACGAAACTTAATCCATTTAAATTGGCATTTGTATTTTTTATTAAAGAAGGCATAGGCCATTAGATTAAATCAGGACCAGTTTTGAGCGCCTCGAAAACCCTCTCGTTCTTGTTTCCATGACTTAGAATTAGCATAATTAAATGTGTAATTAAACTAATTTGTTTCACCCTTAATTAAAACATCTCTCTCCAGCTCAGGAGGCTTCGTTGAAGACTAATTCATTAGAAGATTCTTTTCAAAGGGTACAAAGAAAACCATGAGGGGAATTTCAATGGGAAAACTTTTTGTCGGTGGGAGTTTGCCGGTTGTGTTTATTTTAGGCGGTGAAACTCAATCTGCCTTCTGGTTGGCACCTCGGGTTGAGCTGATTAGCTGCCTCCTGATTGGTTAACTATCCTTCCCAACGCTCCAATTAGAGAAACACAAATACCATTTGCATATAAAATCATTAAAAATAAAAAAGGCATACCAGAAGAACTTTGTCAAGGCATTACATTTTGGATAAACAAACTTAAATCTAATAAATTGTCAAAAGTAATATGGCAAATAAATCTTTCTATACAATCCAATATATGTCTTTTTATTATCTAATATTTAGGTATTTAAGTCAAAAAAGACAAATCCTGACCACGAGCACATGTACTTTTTTATGGCAGAGCGCCATCTAGTGGAACAGAAATCAACTAAACATTGATTTAGCCTGTTCCCTGATATTTGGCCAACCCAATTTCTTGATAAATCAATAAATGCGATCCACGAACACGTTTCGCGCTGTTAGCGCTAGTCAACGTGGAGTAGGCAGTACCACTACGATATAAAATCATGTGAATAAACTTTACGATCTAGGAAAATAGCTGAAAGGGTACATTTATGATTATCATTGAGCGCCTTTACATATATATTTGAACTAAGAGAGAACACACAAACACAAACTATTAATAAAGTATTGATTATTCGTTTGTTTTTCAATTTATTAATCAACCAGACGCGATATTTATATATTTGCGCCTATTACAGAGGAAAGGGTTTGGTTGATGGAAGGATGATCTAAACCGTTGGTTTCCGACCTCTACAACCCGGGATCGAATCCCGCATTCGGCACTTTTTTTCTAATAAAAATAAAATGCTCCAATGGCACCCAATTCTTGTAAAAGTTCAACCTCCACCAGCGAGTGCAAGTAACCAATCGTGGATCTGGCACATTTGTAAGTGCAAATTCGAACTGCTTTTCACATGTGTAGACATGTGGTGCATTTACTTACAGTAAAAGCATTCGCCAACTTCTACCTACCATGATTACCATACCCTGTACCACGTGTACTAGGGATAATTAAAAAAAAAAGAGAGAAGAAACAAACAAATTAGAACATAGAATTAAATATTTACAAATTTACATGTATTAATAGACAGAGTTAAGAAAAATATATATAGACAAAGTGGCTGTGATGTAATAGAGTTGAATCAAACGATTATTTGTTGGTTTTTCTGAAAAAAAAACCTATTTGTTCGACAAGCAGTAAGCAATTCGCTACCTTTGCCTCTGCTATTTCTGTACCCATTTTCTTGATCAGCAATATTAATGTTATCTACAAATATTGCTTTAGGAGTCCTCACATCTATTTCTGTCTCAGTGAAATTTGCACCCACACATGGCTCAAACTTCAATAACACATTTCTGAGTCCAAAATATATCACATGGGATATGTAAAATATCATTAAAGATATGAAATTATGATAGAATAATATAATTTTCATGGTTTTTGTGTTTGAGTATAAAATTGATGATATACTCTTTTAAATTAATGACATAGTGATATACACTCATGAACAAAACTTAAGAAAATTGTACCTTTTAGTATGTATATCGGGATTCAGACAATAACTCTGAAAGATACACTCATGGACAAAATATAAGAAAGTTGTACCTTTTAGTATGTATATCGGGATTCACACAATAACTCTGAAAGATATCACAGTGACCTTAATTGAAGACATACGAGATAACCAAGTGTGTATACACTCATGGACAAAACATAAGGAAGTTGTACCTTTTAGCATGTATATCGGGATTCAGACAATAACTCTGAAAGATATTACAGCGACCTTTATTGAAGACATACGAGATAACCAAGTGTGTATACACTCATGGACAAAACATAAGGAAGTTGTACCTTTTAGTATATATATCGGGATTCAGATAACTTAACACGGACGGTATATTACAGTAGTGGCAGGAAGGGTTTTCTATTTTAATTAAAATTATGAAGCACTTATACTTAGTCCAAATAGAATTTGGTGAACTTGTTTAATCATCTAACTACGCCTAATTTTGAGATGTTTCGAACACACACACACACACACGCCTGCCTCAAGGGGGTGCAGGTCGCGCTCCGCGGGGGCAGAAATGCCTTCAGCTGGCTGGTCGGCGGCAACACCGGGGAAGCCTGGATCCACCATCCACCGGACGGTACCCGTCTCCAGCCCCGCCGTCTCCGGTTGCTGAAGCTATGGGAGGAGGCCTCCAACATCCTGGGCCTCAACCACCGGGCGGTCCCCACGGCTCAGCTGCTGGACCTCCCCATCATCGGCGGCTGCCGGTTCCTCCGCCCTCCCGACCTCCTGGCCCCTGCCCGCTGGCGCGTAGCCCGAGTCCGGGATCTCATCGTGAAGGAAAATCTCATCGCCCGCCCAACGCGCTCGGCTCTGGCTGACGCCGCGACCCTGGGCGCCTTCTGCCGGAGGCTGACCTCCGAGAACGCCGTGGGCTTCGGGGCGGAGTCTACGCCCTCATCTAGCTCCTTAGCTGCGGCCGTGGTGCTGCGGGTGACGGCTACGCCGTTCCTCAACGGCCTCACGACCCGCTCAGCCCGACGGGCCCTGGATCGCCCGCGCCTCGCCGCCACGCCCATCTCCAGATTCCTGGCGAGATGGACGCCCACCATCAATCCACCATCCAGGATCGACTGGGCCTCATTGCGGCGTTGCGCCTACTCGGGCCACGAGGCTGACGCGGCCCTCAAGTTGGCCCTCCACGCCCTCCCCCATCCGGCCCATCCTGCCTCGGTCGGCCCCTCCTGTCCTGCCTGCGGGTCCATCGACCGCTCCCTCAGCCACCGTTACTGGTGCTGTCCCTCCATCAGGCCTCTAATTAGAGAGGCCTTCAACATCATAGGGCGGCCCCCTGACCAGCAGGCTTGGATCTTCGGCGGGTCCGGCCTTGAGGACGACGCCCTTTCCATCCTGGCCTCGGCAAAGTTGCGAATCTATCGCTGCTTTGTCCAGGTTGGGCTCGGAGAAGCGGTGGAGGACCCGCTCATCGCCTGGTCCAGGACCCTCCAGCGCCGCGGACTCCTACCTTTGTCCCTCTTGTAAATTTGTTTCATTTATGTATATATTTAATAATTTTCTTCTCTTCCTCTCTCTCTCATGTGAGATGTAATATTGTCTAAGATGACAATAAATATTGTTTAATTGTCAATTGTCACACACACACACAAAAGAGAATATGCGAAAACAATTTTCTTCTTTACCTTTTATCTGTCTCCTCAAGTATTCTTCTTTGTTGGAGAATGTAAGGAATTTCAGGCTTTATTTACCTTTCAGATCATAGCTCTTTATCTTTTTTAGTTTATTCACGTTTAACACTAAGGTAAGTAAAACAATATATACTACCCTTACATTCAAAAGAATTATACGCGTCTATAATAGTTTCGTATTTTGATAACAGATGGCGCGCTAATGCATCATAATGTGATTCTAATTGTAATAAGCTTTTTAATCTGTAAATGGAAAGATACACCCGAATGATGGAAAGAGAGAAAGAGGTGAATAAGATTCTCTAACCATCTTACCATTCTACCTTTGATTCTTGACATTTTCCAAATCGTCTGAGATGTATTGGGTTGCATATTAATTTATATTTTTATATATTTCGTTTCAGTTTACAGGTGTTTCATTCAAGCACAGATCACCTTGGTGATGTCTTGTCCATCTCCATGGAAAGGCAAGAGGCCATTGCCCTGTTAGTCAGCCACATTTCAGAGTTCCTTATAGGCCTTTAAGGTTACAGTAGCAGACTGTGGGGCTCACGTCCCCACTATGAGCCCAGAGCCGCTATATGGTAACAGTGAAGGCTTACAGGGAACTCTGAAATGTGGCTGACTAACGAAGCAATGGCACCCTGTCATTAAGATGGACAAGACACCACCAAGGTGAGCTGTATTCGAATGCAACACCTATAAACTGAGACGAAATAAAAAAATATATAAATAAAGATGAAAAACATTAGAAAAAAATAATAATAAGTGGGTCAGGTGTTGATATTAAAAACAAAGTAGGCATATCTTGACCAGGAGCACATGTGCTTTTCAAAAGGCAGAGCGCCATCTGGTGGAACAGAAATCAACTATTCATTGATTTAACCTGTTCCCTGATATTCTATCAAGAAATTGAGTTGGCCAAATATTAGGCAACAGGTTTAATCAATTAATAGTTGATTTCTGTTCCACCAGATGTATGGAAATTTTGGTTTGAATTAATCAACTACTTTATTTGTATACCGGACATACAAACAAACAAACATACAAGCAAACAAATATACAAACATTGATTTTTATATATATAGATGTTTACTTAGATATATTTAGTAATTTATGTTTCTTATTTTTGTACCTTCAATAAAGAAGATTTATATTTTAGAAAGAGAATAATTAATGAGATCCACCACCAACAATTTTCCATGGAGAAGGATAAGACACACACAACACACACACACACACACACCATCACCAAGGTGAGCTGTGCTTGGCAGCTCACTCGCCATGTCCTGGCTATTTGCATATGGTGAGTTAGTGGAGTAGAGGTGGCCCCTCCAGATCTTGCAGGAGGGTAGATATGTTATTTACACACAACAAACACTCATATTATGAAAAAGGCATCCCCTTATCGTGCAACTGAAAGTTGCTGATGGCGTGCGCTATCTACCGGAATAAATATCAACTATTCTCGTTGATTTCTAATTATTAAAAAATTGGCCAAATACCCATTCTTGATTAATCAAGAAAAGCTAACCACGTACGCGTTTCGGGCTGTTGGCTCTCATCAGCGTGGTGCAAGCTGTACCTCAACGACCAAATAAAACTGGTCCTTCAGGCATCTTGGAAAATCAAGAAATGGGTAGTTAAGGCCAGCATTGCGTGAGACCGCGACACAATGTGAAAAAATAGTACAAATGTGATATTGTACTGGGATAAGGTGCATAAATTATGAAAAGGGCATCTCCTTATTGTGCAACTGAAAGTTGCTGATGACTTGCTCCATTTATCGGAATAAATATCAACTATTCTCGTTGATTTATAATTATTCCAGAATTGGCCAATCACCCATTCTTGATTAATCAAGAAAAGCTAACCACGTACGCGTTTCGGGCTGTTGGCCCTCATTTTTTTAAACACACATATGTTAGTTTGTAAGTTCTATTACTACTAAGTGTAAGAATTTTCCTAGAGTCCTAAATGGCGAGTGACCCAGCCCCCTCATCGCCTACTTGCATATTGACCGATGACCGTTCCACAAATTAGATCGTGTTCAATTATTAATGTATGCTAACATGCTACCTAGCCTAAAGCTCAACTCCCAATCACCCTTGAAATATATTTAATGGGGACATATTTTTATTTCTGTTGATATGCCTTCAAGTCATATAGCTGGCACCTACGGGGAATAAACATCATTTTGAAACAATAAATAACATCACAGTGATTTACTTCATATAATATTTACGAACGGAAAAATATGTCCAGGGTAGCCTAATGGACATGGCATTTGCCCGGTAAACGAAACACTGTGGGTTCGATTCCCATCCCTGGACACTTTTATTTTTACATTTATCATTAATCTTTATAATTCATCCTTTCATACTTCATTCTTAAAGTTAGAAATAATCGTTTTTTCTTCTTAAAATAAAATTTCGATTTTTCGTTCAAAAGAAACACATGCGGTATAATTTTCAAATGTCATTCTAGAATTACAGTATCCTATATACAAGTATCAGAGTCATCAATTCTGTCATCGTTTGCTTTTGTGAATGGAATGCTTTTATGAAAGGACTAGCGCGCCATCTGTTATGAATATTAGAAACTATTTTAGAAGCGTAAAATTATTTTTGTATTATCCTATATACAAGTATCAGAGTCATCAATTCTGTCATCGTTTCTTTTGTGAATTGAATGCTTTTATGAAACGTTGCTATCACTTTTACATAATATTTGAAATCTAAAATGTTCGAGAATATCGTTTTTTTTTTGTATCATTTTGTTCGAAGAACAAACAGGGTCTTCTTGTAATGAATAAAGATGAGTCTGAAGATAATTTGTTAGTTGGAAGTAGATTCAGTAAAAAACACAGCCACATCAACCTATAGTTTAACTCCCGACATTTCAGTGACTTCCTGGCAATCTCTTCAGGGGAGGGAGCAGTTGGAAAAATATTTCGTACAACTAAAGGCATACTCTAGCCCCTCTCTATAGGTTTAGGGTTGATTATGAGGACGTGGTGTCTGCGGTTCTATTCCGCTCTGAAAGAGAACCAATCCTCAATGATCTCTCGCCTGAAAAAAGAAAACTCCTGTACAAATTCCTCGGCGATGCAATTGAGCACGTTGGGGACAAAAACCCCGTTATAAGCACGGGGCTTTCCGAATTCAGGGGGCTTTGAGCATTTGACACGATTCAGATGTCCCTTCAGAGATATCTGAAGTAAATATTTATTAATTTTTATATATACACCTATCCATCGATTTATACGGTACTTGTTTTACACGTTTAGGCTTTTACACGGTTTTCCAAATAAGTTTTTTTTTTGTTTTTATCGCACTATACTAAATGCTACTGTGATTGAACACATGCGCTGTGTACACATCTCACGAGGAATCCCGAGCTTATGTGCTGACTTGCTGCACACGCACACTGTGTCTGTATTTCTTTAAAAAAAATAATTTTCGATTTACACGTTTTTCTCAGGAACGTATCTACCGTGTAAATCGGGGGATAGGTGTATTTTACTTTCTTTTATAAATCTGTGATATTTTTCTTGGTACTATATAATTGTATTTGGGCGATTAATTAAAGTTGTTTTAATCTCAATCTCTTCAGGGGAATGCTTACTTTGTTCACCTAGTTTGATTTAAAGTAACCATTCCCCTGAAGAGATCGGGAGTTAAACTATTGGTTGAAGTGGTTCTGGTTTTCTATAAATATTTTCGTTACAAAATAACCTTACTAGGTACCATTCAAAAAGAGGAGCTTATGACATTTACAATGATTATTATATAAATGTTATTCACAAATTAAAATAAAGTTTCCAATGCGGGATTCGATCCCCGGTTCATGGCTGTCGGGAATCAAGGGTTTTAACCACTTGTCTGCCGATTTCTATTGATAATATAAAGATATAATTCAAAAATTCTTATTTAGAAATGCATATTGATGCGATGAGGACATATTAGAAGATATCATTAAACAAAATATAAATAAAATCAGACGACCAAAATATACACACACAAAGCCTTTATTAAGACACCAGTCTTATACAGATTCTCCTCTCTCATTGCCGGCTTACAACGATATCCTCACGATGATCAATTCACCATCATGTAGTATGTCCTCTATATGTTACAAACACACACAAAGCCTTTATTAAGACACCAGTCTTATACAGATTCGCCTCTCTCATTGCCGGCTTACAACGATATCCTCACGATGATCAATTCACCATCATGTAGTATGTCCTCTATATGTTACAAACACACACAAAGCCTTTATTAAGACACCAGTCTTATACAGATTCGCCTCTCTCATTGCCGGCTTACAACGATATCCTCACGATGATCAATTCACCATCATGTAGTATGTCCTCTATATGTTACAAACACACACAAAGCCTTTATTAATACACCAGTCGGATTCTCCTCTCTCATTGTCGGCTTACAACGATATCCTCACGATGATCAATTCACCATCATGTAGTATGTCCTCTATATGTTACAAACACACACAAAGCTTTTATTAAGACACCAGTCTTATACAGATTCTCCTCTCTCATTCCCGACTTACAACGATATCCCCACGATGATCAATCACCATCATGTAGTGGAGGAGAAAACGATAAATCCAAGTTCCTTTTTCTACTTAGTGCTGTAAAAGCTCTGTAAAAGTTATAGAGGGACAGAGAAACCATTCGACTTAATATGGTCTGGTTAAAATACTTTGAACTGAGGTAAGTTGGCTGGAATAACAAAATATTAAGATTACAATATTGTAGAAGTTGATTCCAGCGATGATCTAAAGAAATTTTATTTTTCTAATCACTTCCAATTAACCATTTACTATTATTCCTACGGAGAATCTGAACAAACTACTTTTCACCTTATCTATGACTGTCCGAACTTTACAGAAGTGAGACATCGATTGTTCCCTGATCTAATTGATTTAACTCTTTTACATCAGCCACTTTGTTTATATGAATTTCATGAAATCGGTCGATTAATACAGTAAAACCTACATGAGAGGACACTCGTTCTAGAGGACATCTCTCTACAAAGGACAGTTTTCATTTACAAAATGACCATTTTTACTATTTAGCAACTATTCGGTAAGAGGACACCTCTCCATAAAGGATACTTTGGTTCTGTAATTAGGTGTCCCTTACAGGGAGTTTGTTCTGCTCTACATATAAATCTGGTTGAAGCATTCCATTTATGATAATTAAAATAAGGGTATATTTTGGATCAAAATATTTATTAAATATCAATATTTCGACGAGGCTGTTCGCCTATCTTCTTCTCGGAAATATTAAAAACCTTGTAAGCTTATTATCCGCGTGATGCCCGCACGAGAAGTGTTGTTTTATATAACATATGTTGGTGTGACCAAACCTTAGTTTTAATTTGTTTCTTGTTTGGACTATTACCTCTATAATAGGCAGAAATATTTCAATATCGCGCTTGGTTTATTAATAAATAAATAAAAAACTTTTACTGATCGTATTTAAAATCTATGAAATGGGAAAATCTCTGTAAAAAAAAAAAAAACAATTTCATACGGAAATCCCTCTATTGTATAAAACAGAAAATATAAACAATTTGTTGGAGAATTACTCTTCAAAGGAATTCTTTGATAGTTCGTTGTTATAATGGATTTTAAAGTAGGGAACACACAAATAAACCCATATAGATATAGCTTGTTTAGAATCCAATGAATGAAGCGTCTATATATATATATATTGAATTGTAAAGTATAATGGCAATGATCATATATTTTACAGTAGACAAGGATTTTTGTATTAGATTAGATTCATTGTCGTAAAGATAGAAGCTGCCTGGCCGGCATTCATAGTTCTAAAAATTAAAGACATTTCGGCCAGTAAATCTTTTTATTTAATTAAAAAGGCATATATTGGATCAAAATATCATTTATTTTACCAATATTTCAGTTGGCTGAACGCCAACCTTTATCAAGGTGTTATAACATATTTGTTGTTGTTGTTGTCGTGTCCAAAGAAGAGCCTCAGATGTCTCCATGCATCTCCATCACAGCAGCAGAAATATCCACTATCTTGGGTGTGTAAAGCTGCTGCTCTGGGTCTAGATAGCATATTTAAATATGTTATAACACCTTAATAAATGTTGGCGTTCAGCCAACTGAAATATTGATAAAATAAATGATATTTTGATCCAATATTTGCCTTTTTAATCAAATATTTATATATTGATTGCTCTATTTTCAAAATCTTTTTATTGTCTCGACGTTTCAACAAAATTTTGTTCGCTTCTGACGAGTACAAAATATTTTTGTCGAAACGTCGAGATAATAAAAAAGATTTACTGGCCGAAGTATCTTTTATTAGTATCATTGCTGTACATTTACTAAACAGAATTGATCTAACTTAGTCAAACTTTGGAATATCAGACACAATGTCTGTTAACGAGCAGAATTACTGCTAATAGGTGAGATTTATCATTTTAAAAAAGAAAGATCAAAAAGATTAATTCTTTCAAATCTAGAGACTTTGAAATATAGTTACTTCGAAAAGTAAAATCAAATGTATTCATATTGCCACGTGGAAAATTAGAGAAGACAAACTTCAGGATGACACAACAATTTATTTAAGGCACGAACAAACTATAAATATAAACAAAAGATAAGCAATGAGGGAAATTTACAGAGTAGCAAAATATTAACATAAAAAAATGATACTCTGTTAAAATAAAATAATAAATACTTTGCGACAATATGCTCTCGCCTATAAACAAAGCTCTAACAAATTGAGCACAACAATGAAAATTTTCTTTTAATTAAAAAGCCATATATTGGATCAAAATATCATTTATTTTACCAATATTTCAACCTTTATCAAGGTGTTATAACATTTTAAAGTGTGTCAACAACAAACTCATAATGTCCATAATATGTCCATAATATAAATATATATATCAAACTTTTTCTCCCCATTGAATATAACAAAATATTTTTAAAAACTTAATGCTGTTGACGTTATGAGGCGCTGAGTTTGTTGTTGACACATTTTAAAATGTTATAACACCTTGATAAAGGTTGGCGTTCAGCCAACTGAAATATTGGTAAAATAAATGATATTTTGATCCAATATATGCCTTTTTAATTAAAGATTTATCTATGGATTGCTCTATTTTCAAAACAATGATAATATATTTTTAGTATTATATTTACTTTTAATACCATTTGTTAAATGTAAACTCATACATTTCCTATTACTTAAAACAAACATTACTAGCTACCATACATAGTGTCATAAAAGAAAACAGCAAGTGCTCCTATATTAATGTTACATGCAACGTCACTCTTTTTACCTTCAGAGAACAGAGGATCCTTGTGTCAAGGATATCAGCTAAACCAGATGAATTATTTTTTCAAATCTTTTTTGCAAAATTTTGCAATACACACACCGAAAGGTAAAAGCAAATGTATTTATATGCTCTTAACTATAAACAAAGACGTGACAAAGCGTGAACAGCAATGTGAATATGTTTAGTATTTTATTTATTGACTTTTAATACCATTTTTAAAGCAAACATCGCAATACTTACATTGAAAATTAAAACGAATGTGCATGCTTTCGACTATAAACAAAGCTCTAACAAAACGAACATAACAATGCGTTAATTTTTGAGTATTTTATTTATTGACTTTTAATACTATTTTTAAAGCAAACTTAGCAATACTTACATTGAAAAGTAAAACGAATGTGCATGCTTTCGACTATAAACAAAGCTCTAACAAAGCGAACACAACAATACGAATATGTTTAGTATTATATTTATTGACTTTTATTACCATTTTTTAAAGCAAACATTACATTTTATATTACTTAGAACAAACATTATTAGCTACCATAACATAGTGTGTAGGAATAATAATAATAAAAAAGGAAATTTGCTATGTGAGAACCTAAATTAAAGTTACATACAACGTCACTTCTTTTGCCTTCAGAGAACAAAGGATCCTTGTGTCAAAGCAAGATGATTTCTTTTTTTTTTTTTTTGCAAGACTTTGCAAAACTTACATCGAAAAGTAAAAGCAAATGTATTTATATGCTTTCGACTATAAACAAAGCTCTAACAAAGCAAACACAACAATAGTTAATTTTTGAGTATTTTATTTATTGAAATTTAATACGATTTTTTAAAAGGAACTCGAGAAATTTCTATTACTTAGAAAAAACATTATTATCTACAATGACAAAGTGTATACGGCTAATAATATTGCCACGTGGAAAATTAGGGAAGACAAAAGCTTCAGGCGGAGACAACAATTTATTTCAGGCAAGAACAAACTATGAATGGTAAACAAAAGATAAGCAAAAGAGGGAAATTTACAGAGTAGCATAATATTAACATAAAAATGATCACTATGTTAATAAAAATAATAAAATTAATAAATACTATCTTACAATATTAAAAAAAAAAAAAGAATTTCGGCATGTGAGCACCTAAATTAAAGTTACATACAACGTCACTTATTTTACCTTCAGAGAACAGAGGATCCTTGTGTCAGAAAGATATCACCCAAGCTAGATGATTTCTTTTTAATTATTGATGATATTAAAACGATGTTCCCTATAACTCATCAAAAATTAAACCTTAATTTTATCCATGAGACGTCGGCGCGTGAGACGTCGATTCGAGATTACCGCCCGGCTCAATTTGGGGATAATCTTTGGGGGTAAAAAAAAAAGGAAAAGATCGAACCAATAATTGGTTTTTGATTAGACGAAGGGGTTAACTACGAACGACATCCTTGGAGGTTGTCGATGATTCGACCAAACTCTCTCCTCTGCTTTTTTTTCAAGCCCCCATATTTTTTTGTGTCGAATCAGCACTACCCTAATCCCTAAATGATTTTAAAATTGCCATTTTATCTCTACCCCGACAATTAAATGTCTTCCATTTGTCCTAGGAAGTCATCATCAATCTGATCACCTCGTGTTTGGTGACATAGGGATGACATCTTAAAACATATGTTAACTTTGAAAAAAAAAAGTAAAAATGGGATATTGTACTGCAACAACAACCATAGAATGCAAATATTTAGGTGAAGAAAGAGAAAAAACTCTTAAAAACGCCTTCTGGAGATTTAGCAACCCACTGAAGACGCAAGAACTATTTCAGAAAAGAAAAATATAGCAATAGAACTCTATAATTTCTACAGATCAATTGTAAATAGATTCATACACAAAAGAGGTAGTGAGGAAAGTTTTAGAACAGATGCCTAAATAAATCCCTTTTCAAACAAAGGTTCACGTGCACATGGGGAAAGGGAGGAAAAATTGCTGTATTATTTTGTTGTTGTATGGCGAATCCATACAGGGCAATGAGCCCTAATAAAAGCCTTTTTGTTGTTGTTGATATTGTACTGAGATAAGGTGCATAAATTATGAAAAAGACATCTCCTTATCGTGCAACTGGAGGTTTCTGATCGCTTGAGCCATCTATTGTAATAAATACCAGATAGTCTCGTTGATTTTTAATTATTCTAGAATTGGTAAAATACCTATTCTTGATTAATCAAGAAAAGTTAACCATGTATGTGTTTTGGGCTGTTGGCCTTTATCAGCGTGGTGTAAGCTGTACCTCAACGACCAAAATACTGGTCAATCAGTAGTGAACCCACCCATTAATTTTTTCATTGCAGTAAGAGCAGTAGAAATTGTTCAATTTTCAAAAGAATCATACGCGTCTATAATAGTTTCGAATATTCATAAGTTTGTTTTGTTTATATATTTTGATTAACAATGTTGTAATTAAATATTAAAACATAAAGTATTGTGACTATCTCTCTTATTTCTAAATAGGAAACGTTACATTAAGTATTGCCATAAGTGTTCTTTTTCTTCAGTTTAAGTTACATAAGCATTAAAATTTGAACAATTGTTTGATTCAAAAGGCGATCCATCAATTAAGTTTATATAAAATGGTGTTTACTGTACAATAAATTGATAAAGAGGGAGCAATCTCTCGAAATATTTTGAGATTTTTTTTCTTTACAGATCCAAGGTACGCTATTTTATATAAATTTGACCAATCGTTACCAAGAAATTATTTGAAAAGAGAAAGATAGAATTCAGGGTAAAGGTTTCTTATAATTAAGGTTTTGTAAGCTTCAAAGCAAATTTTATGCTTTTCAATAGGCAATTACTTTTTAAGTATAATTTTTTTTCCCAATTATTTTTGTAGAAATATCATTTAAGTGTTGTTGCACCAAGTTGCAGCTTAGCAGGGTCATCGACCTTGGTTTCCTCCTTCTTGGTGTTATACGCCGAGCGGGTTTCCATACTTAAAGCAAATAAATAAAAGTAAATTACCTTTTAAAGTTATTGTGTTTATTTATTCTTCCTCGTAGGTCGTGATCCGCAGTCTTCCTCTAGGTCCTCTCTCCCTCCAATAACCAATCAATATATATGTACAATTAAAATATTACAAAAGGAATGAAACTATAAAAAGGAAATATGATAATCTAAATAATCTGTTTTAAATAAATATTAAATATCATAGAATATTTTGAATAAATGTAGGGCGCATTAAAATTGACGCAACAATATTGTACATAAAAGTTTTGCCCGTTGAAGAGTAGTAATTTGGTGAAAGCTTTAAAAACCGAAATTTAAAAAAACTTTTTACCCAAATTCTAGTATTCCCTTTTCAAAAATTAGCATGATTATGGAATAATAATACTTTTCCGGAACATATCATGCTCAGAACTGACAATAGAGGACCTATTTTCGAGGCCTTTAACTACCATCGCAAAATTGGAGAGGAGTCGACTTCAGGAATTGGTTTAACCATGGAGATAAGCATCACACAACCACGTAATAATAATTATTAAAATACTGAGTTTAAAGGTTTTTAAATAAAGTACATATGTTTTTACACAGAGGCGAAGAGAATGACTTCTCTACTTCGATCAAAATCCATTAATTTGCTATTTTGGGGCGCAGGGACCAAAATAGAAAATAAATTTGATTTTATTTTAACTTGACGATTTCTTGAACTTTTAGCCAGGTTGCTAGGATAAAATTGCTTCATAGTGGAATTTTGGATTGAATTTTGTCACGACCGCATTGTATGAAGGTAGAATATTTTTCTTTATAATGTATACAAATATGAAAAAAATAGTACAAATGTGACATTGTACTGGGATAAGGTGCATAAATTATGAAAAAGGCATCTCCTTATCGTGCAACTGAAAGTTGCTGATGGCTTGCGCCATCTATCGGAATAAATATCAACTATTCTCGTTGATTTTTAATTATTCCAGAATTGGCCAAATACCTATTCTTGATTAACCAAGAAAAGTTAACCATGTATGCGTTTTGGGCTGTTGGCCTTTATCAGCGTGGTGCAAGCTGTACCTCAACGACCAAAAAACTGGTCCTTCAGGCATCCTGAAAAATCATGAAACGGGTAGTTAAGGCCAGAATTACGTATACAAATTAGTATTGAACAGGATTACTTTATATTAAGTTCAATAATTCTTTTCAACCGCATTTTTATAAATATCTCCTATTCATTCATTTATTACCAGTTACAAACAAGACACGCTATATCCGATCTGGATAATTGCGCGCGAAACTATTTACAATAATTGTAGTAGAGTAGGTATATAAAAAAATTGTTAAAAAGAAAATAAACAATTAAGAAAAAGAGCATTGAATAAACATATACATTAAACAAATAAGCAACAACATAAGCAGATATAAGAAATCGCAAGGTAGTTATTTACAATACGTTAAGCAATGATGGAAGTTGATTTAATGAAGTTATCTGTAATAATTAGTATCGTGGAGAGAGAAAGTTGATCAAGTTGAGCTATTTACAATGAGTTATGTTCTAAAGTAACTTATTAATTATTTACATTGATGTAAATCAAGTCGCATAGTAGTGTAGTTCCTCAAGCTGCATGAAGCTGTCTATTTATAATAAAAAGTATAGAGAACCTATTAAATTTCGCATATCTTTCCCTATTATAAACTATTTGACCCAGATAGGTTCTTACCATCTTGCTCTGCTGGCTAAATACGCGTATCTCCTAAAAAAAATGCTTCAATAGTCACCGATTCTGGAAAAAGTTCAACCCCACCACCGAGTGCAAATAACCAAACAGGACGTTGGTGCACTTGTAACCTCAATACACATTCTACTAGATTGTCCTGTTTTTCAAGAATACAGAATCGGAATTAATTCAATAGTAACAGATGCAAGTATTTTTATTTCCAGTAAATTCATGTATATTAAATTCAATACATTTTGTAGATATATTTTAAAATCGTTTTGAAAATAGAGCAATCCATAATTACTTCATTAGACAATTAAAAGGCATATATTGGATTTAATAAAAGATTTATTTTGCCAATATTTCGGCTGGCTGAACGCCAACCTTCATCGAGGCATTACATTTTTGTATACACTATGCGGCGCTGAGTTTGTGTATACAAAAATGTAATGCCTCGATAAAGGTTGGCGCCTTTTTATTATCTAATATTTAAAAATATATATAAAAAATATATTTTAAGAAACTGATAATATATGTTATGCTGATTGTACCTATTGCCAGACATTTCTTTCTTTTGTACACAGTTCTTTTTTCTCATTTTTTATTTCTTTCTCATTGTTAATATCATATGACTATTCTATTCATGGCCTAAAATTATTGTATATATATATATGTATAGAAAAATGTAAAGGAATACATGTATGACAGCGCAAGTGTCCCTAGGGAGACATAGCGCTTTATATTGTAATAAAATAAGTGAAAAATTCAAACTGCTTTTCACATGTGTTAAGGTGGCGTGACCGTAGCCAACCAATAGGAGGGCGCCATTCCAAAAAAAAAAAAAAAAGCAAACCGTGACAGAGATGAAGAATGACGCTCGTAACTGTATATAGAATAATAATTGATTACAAATATTTCGCTTTCGTTTGATATTTAACACTAATACTGAAATATTTTAGATTAACATTATTGTCTAGGGATTGTAGTGCTTTGAATTACTCGCAATTTTGTTCTATTCAAATTCACAGGAAAAGGTCATATAGCTTTCAAATAAATTCTTATACTATGGTTTAATTTATGTCCTTCGAAATACAGCTCTTATCTTTAGTTACTAGCAGCTCTCTATGAATTGGTTTAGAAGACCCCCTCCTTGTCTGGAGGAGAACTCTCTCAAGGTGGGGAAACCTCCCTTGCTGAAGAAATTTGTATATATACAACTGTGAAAAAACGAAAGAAAAAATAAAAGATAAGGTCAGATGTTGAAATCAAAAATAAAAATGGCATATCCTGACCAAGAGCACATGTGCTTTACAGAAGGCAGAGCGCCATCTGGTGGAACAGAAATCAACTAAACATTGATTTAGCCTGTTCCCTGATATTGATTTAGCCTGTTCCCGATTCAAGAAATTGGGTTGGCCAAATATCAGGGAACAGGCTAAATCAATGTTTAGTTGATTTCTGTTCCACCAGATGGCGCTCTGCCTTCTGTAAAGCACATGTGCTCTTGGTCAGGATATGCCATTTTTATTTTTGATATACAACTGTATATATTTCCTTACATTTTATCTACCCTTTACCCATACATTACAGGCACATACATATCTTACACCAAAGACTTATTCTAGAATTCATAGTATCCCACAAACTGAACAGCATCAACAGAAAAATAGATCTTCCAGAAGCTTATCATCCTCTCTTGTCCTTTATTTAAACCTCCCACATGTTTATTTCAATAGCCCTAATCATGCGCCGTCTCGTGATATCAGACTGCAGACTGCAGATTTAATATTTACTTTTCTCAAAAATCGGTCTTCTATTAATATTAACATATATAAATAGTTTTAAAACTTTCTTTTTATATATATTAATTCCTTCCTACCATTTGTACCATAGTCCTTATAAGTCGAGCTACATTTCTCGCCTGTTGAAGGATTTTTACCCGAAAGCTTGCACCTATGCATAAATAAAAGAAACTCGTCTTCCTTCACCATGTTTTTTCGTTTAATATCTACCCTTTATTTACTATCTAATTATATATAATCCTTCGTTTGAACATTTCTTTTTTCTATAACAAAATTGTCGAATTGTCTATAAATTTGTTTGAAAACTTAGCTCTTCCTACAAATGGTAACAGCATATGGATTTTGTTTGGACTTTTAGAAACTTTTTCCACGTAGAGCGTTGGTGAGAAACAAATGGTTCTTTCTAGATATTGTCGCGAGATCAGGTAAAAAATATAATATCAATTATTAAACAATTATATTGGGGCATTGATATATGAATTTATGAGAAAATGAATAGGATAATAAAAATGATAAAACGGCTTAATAATAATGGAAGAACGGCATCCGAAAGTGAATTTATTGTTTTATCGGGTATCACAAACCCTACTACAGAATTATATAGTAAACCTTTATAGTATATTTCTGATGAAGAGCTTGTCTTCTTTCTTATCTCCACTCAATCATAATAGGATGTCAAGCTTGTAAGGCTTGAGAATTTTGATGGTATCCCCATCATGATTGGGCGAAGTATAATGCGCCTGCCTTTGTCATTAAGACAGGGAGCACTACTCAGTGGCAGGCTGACTTAGCTCCAAAAGAATTGGCCGCCTCTGTCATGAGGAACAGACGCCATGTGCAGCTGCTCCTAACATGGAGTACAAACGCTGCTCATCCTGTATCCCTGGATTAGGAGCCCTTACAGGGTACTATCAGCTGGGCCAGCTGATGGCAGGGTTTTTAGCGAGCTTGTTACTGCTCCCCCTTCTCCTTTTTCATCCAGGCTTGGGACCGGTAAAGGCGGAGTTCAGAAGAACTTGTGATACCCGAAAGTTTGAGAAGAATATATAATTAAACAAGAAACACATCCTCGGTAGCCGTTTTATTTATTATTTATATGTATTACAGAGGATTTTACTCTACCGAATATAGGAGATGATTTGTTTTCTAAAATTGGTTTTATATAGATAGGTGTCAGTGTGTATCACTTTAGGGTCGAAATATATCGGGAGATTAAGATTTATTTCAGCTTGCTACTTTGAAGACCGAATTAACGAGATTCCACAGATTTCGGCTTTATCGGCTCAACTCCGTGGGATCTTTATCTTAAAGTGATGTCCGTTAGAATCCATCTGTCTTACATCACGCCTCCTTGTCGTGACTTGGCGCTTTTTTACCGCAGGGCTCGATTGATTGGTTTCATCAACCGCCGTGCTAGATGATCTAGATGTATAACATCGGCTGGTACAAGTTGGTCTCGTGCTGTTACAATCTCAAATTGAATACCACCATGGGCACCTAGATGTATAACATCGGCTGGTACAAGTTCGTCTCTTGATGTTACAATCTCACATTGAATACCACCATGGACACCTAGATGTATAACATCGGCTGGCACAAGTTGGTCTCTTGATGTTACAATCTCACATTGAATACCACCATGGACACCTAGATGTATAACATCAGCTGGTACAAGTTGGTCTCTTGATGTTACAATCTCACATTGAATACCACCATGGACATATAGATGTTTAACATCGGCTGGTACAAGTTGGCCTCTTGATGTTACATTCTCACATTGAATACCACCATGGACATATAGATGTCTAACATCGGCTGGTACAAGTTCGTCTCTTGATGTTACAATCTCACATTGAATACCACCATGGACACCTAGATGTATAACATCGGTTGGTACACGTTCGTCTCTTGATGTTACAATCTCACATTGAATACCACCATGGACATATAGATGTTTAACATCGGCTGGTACAAGTTGGTCTCTTGATGTTACAATCTCACATTGAATACCACCATGGACATCTCTTGATGTTACAATATCAAATTGAATACCACCATGGGCACCTAGATGTCCAAATTCGACTGGTACAAGTTGGTCTATTGATGTTACAATCTCCCATTGAATACCACCATGGGTATCTCTTGATGTTACAATCTGACATTGAATACCACCATGGGCACCT
This sequence comes from Cordylochernes scorpioides, assembly GCA_030710605.1. Lineage (NCBI taxonomy): Eukaryota > Metazoa > Arthropoda > Arachnida > Pseudoscorpiones > Chernetidae > Cordylochernes > Cordylochernes scorpioides. Next base: position 112,699,272 of record CP092865.1, read on the forward strand.
AGATCTCTAGCATCGACTGGTACAAGTTAGTCTATTGATGTTACAATCTCACATTGAATACCAGCATGGACATCTCTTGATGTTACAATCTCACTTTGAATACCACCATGGGCACCTAGATCTCTAGCATCGACTGGTACAAGTTAGTCTATTGATGTTACAATCTCACATTGAATACCAGCATAGACATATCTTGATGTTACAATCTCACATTGAATACCAGCAAAGACATCTCTTGATGTTACAATCTCACTTTGAATACCAGCATGGACATATAGATGTCTAACATCGGCTGGTACAAGTTGGTCTCTTGATGTTACAATCTCACATTGAATACCAGCATGGACATCTAGATTTCTAACACCGGCTGGTACATGAGAAATAAAGACATGTTAAATCAGTTTGAAGAAAGTCTGGTCACATCAAAGAATGAAGAAATGTCACATCAGAAGTAAAATCTGAAATGTCACATTAGTGCAAAGGAAGGAAAATTTGGTCCTTTCAAGGAATGAAGAAGTATCACACCCTGTAAAGAAATGTAAACCTGGTCATATCAAGGAATGAAGTGTCACATCGGAATGAAGGAAGGCGGTCGCACACGAAGGACCAATGTCACATGTCGCAGTGTGATCCACAAAAAAAGCCATGTGGGGGAGAGCCTCATCGATTCTCCACTGATTATATTTTAATTACTGGCCTTCACAGTCTTGACAAAAAAGACGCCAAGCGGATTGCCTCACTCGAGGCGGTCATTAGAAACGTACAAAATCTTCATCAATATAATTAAGCAAATTAAGGCACTCCGTACTTTACATAATTTAGGAAAAGGCTTCAGGGCCCGCTCTGGGATTAAATCCTTCTTGTTCACTTTCTGGAAGACTTTGTCTTCTTCGCTTACTCTCTCTTTCTTTTTTAAACTTCCCTCTGCTCCATCAATAATATTATTCTTACATCCCTCTTGTCTTCCTGTGTTTGGCGTTAAACGCCACAAGGTGTTTGTGAAATGAACTAGGAATAATCTAATCTACCGGTGGGTTGTAACTATTAGCTGGGGATGATTGGGTAGCGCCTGCAGAAAGGATGGAAAAAGAGGATGGGAAGGGGAGTTTAGAGAGAGAGGGAGGATAAAAAAGGTGGCAGAAACCTAGTTGATCTAATTGGTGAAAGAAGTGTTTGTTCATTAATAAATCTTCTCTCCAGGCTACAAGAACGTGAGCCAATATTTGTTCTCATTACCCATGCAGAGGTTTTCCCTACCGTCACATTGGCCTTCTGATTATAACTCCCCTGGGATAGTCAGATTGACAGACTTAGAAGCCTTTACTTTAATTAATTTCTCTTCATGTTAAAATCATGATAATTTATTTACATTAACTTATCAATAACGTAACGTAACTTGTTATCACCGTTAATATAATCTTCAAAACTTATAATGTAAAATAAATAGTACAAATGTGATATTGTATTGGGATATGATGCATTAATTACGAATGAAAAAAAGCATATCTTTATCGTATAACTGAAAGTTGCTGATAGCTATCGCCATCTATCGGGATAAATATAAACTATACGTTAATTTTTTAAATTATTATTCCAGAATTGGTCAAATACTGGTTAGATTTTCTTGATTAATCAAGAATGAGTATTTGGCCAAATCTCGAATAATAAAAAAAAAATCATTGAATTATTGATATTTATTCCGTTAGATGGCGTCAACCATCAGCAACTTTCATTTGCACGATAAGGAGATGCCTTTTTTCTTTCGTTATATAATATCGTTAGAATTTGATCTCTACGTGATTTAGTGAGAGAATGTGTGTCCTTAACAAATGAGAATCATTTTAGAAGCGTCAGTGCTATTTTTGAATCAGAATATGAGAACCAGATTACAAGCAAAATCACTGGTTACGACTGATGAGCCAAGCATTCTGATAAATTTTACACTTCATATCAATAATTCTGTTTTAAATAGAGAGGCCCCCGCCACCATCCTCACGGGCCATGGCCACGTACTGGCAGACATTACACGTGTACATCCCGAAACAGACCCTACCTGCATCTACTGTTCAGAAGAGCCACAGACAGTCGATCATCTTCTCTTCAGCTGTCCAGCATTCCTAAGACATAGGATACAAACAGCTATCCTGCTTGGACTGATCACCTCAATCCTAGATCTATGGCCAGACTTCCAGACTTAACTTTAGCATGGAAATTTCTGGTCAACTGGTTCAACTCAGCAATCAAAACAGGACGCGAGTAAAAGCGCTCAACACTAGTCCATACTAGTGAGCTGGACTCCCCGGGTAGTTGGCGTTCTGCGCTCCCTGGGTTATAAATATCTCTCACTCTTACATGGAAAATTACCCTGGAGGATATTTTGAGCTATGAAAAGAAATGTCTATCGCTAAAACTAAGCACCATATTTTAATGAATTATAATTTACTGTTTATTATATTTATAATTTCACCAAAATTTGTTTAGAAGAACCTGCTGGTTGATGCCTAGTATCCACTTCAGTGTTAAGTGAACAACACTAAGTTGGTTTCTACTCTTTTTTAAAGTTTAATTTGAATGTTTGCAGTGATGGCTTCATTAAGTTGTGCCAACCTAAATTAACTAAGCAATAAAACAAAACTAAGTATTAAATTGTACAACTGCCAACAATCAGCAACGTAGGGAGATAGGTTTTACCACCAAAGCTTTAGACTTAGTGAAGACATTTTAAAATCATTTCAAATTTGATTTTAGAAAGGTGGGAGACACTTGTATGCTCCGTTTAAAAACTTACATAAAATTGCATTAAACAATTCTCCTTTACTAAATTCACTTCAATATGGAATATTTATAGATGAAAGCATTAGGCTTCCCCAGGAAGTCTGTTTTTTCACCTTAAGCGCTATCTATTGATCGTCTCTGAAAGACACAAATACAATAGCAAAATCAAAACTCATTACAAAAACCAGGATACCTCAGCCCATATGCAACCTTACCATTAGCAGAAAATTAACGACACCATTTTAAGAATCAGAAGAGGACATTTTAAAGGAATAAAGATAAACCCAGACACGACTAGATCCTACAGGAACTGCAATAACTGTCACAACACCCAACTCACTCCGGACCATATACCCGTCCATCCTCGCAGTCCTCTATATGGCAGACATCAATCCAGAAGAGGACATTTTAAAGGAATGAAGATAAACCCAGACATGACTAGATCCTACAGGAACTTCAATAACTGTTACAACACCTAACTCACTCCGGACCACATATACCCGGCCATCCTCGCAGTCCTCTATATGGCAGACATTAATCCAGAATAGGACATTTTAAAGGAATGAAGATAAACCCAGACATGACTAGATCCTACAGGAACTTCAATAACTGTTACAACACCCAACTCACTCCGGACCATATATACCCGGCCATCCTTGCAGCCCTCTATATGGCAGACATCAATCCAGAAGAGGACATCCATACGGACAAGTCACCTCAGTTGGCCAGTATTGTGATACTGTGATGCGCTATAGACAGGTTTAACTGTTTTATAAATTGATTACAGCAATATCTATAACTTTAGCCATCAATTTAAAAAGAGTTTCCATAGAAAACAAATAGTTTTGCTTCTGCTTCTTGACCTGGTTTCTCATCTTAAAACAAATAGATAATCACTGAACGATACTGCACTTGCTACATATTGCCTGATATAGCGTGGGTTGGCACATTGAAATGGCAATCAAAGTAAGATAATCTAATGAATCAGTACGTGGGCGTTTGAAGAAACAAGTGCATTGACGTAACAGCAACTTCCACTTTAGTAATGTAATCTTTCTATGAAAATATATTGTACCATCTGTTGGTAAGGAACTCAATAACTATTCTCTTTCTAAAATGTAAATCTTCTTTGTTGAAGGTACAAAAATAAAACATAAATTACTAAATATATCTAAGTAAAAATTACTAATAAAATACCATCTCTCTGACCACCCATCTCTATTAACTCTCACCTATATATATTACACTCCTGACACCACAGATTTTAAGTCACAGATTATTACAATCATAGAATAAGACAATAATATTTGACAATAATATCCAACACCATCCTTATGTTTTTCGTAAGGATCATAATGTAAATATTATAAAGAAAATCGTTCACCAAATCTCTAAAAAAGTTACTAAACTTAGTGAAATTTCTATCAAATATTGTTATCGTTTTACAATCTCTCTATATATGATATCAACAGAGTTTTTAATTGTAAATATTTTAAACTATCTCCTCAAATTATAGTAAAATATACTTAGCTATCTACAATCATGAACAAAACTTGAAGTTTTACCTTTTAGCATGTATATTTTTATTAATAGAACGTTCGCATTTATGGGAAATAAAAGCAAACTAGCCGAATGACCCGGGCAACGCCCGTGTTTTACCCGATTGAATGTTTTGATTCAAATACTATTTGTTACAATTATAATTTGGCGCCTTAAATAAATGCATATGTTAGTTAATAACTATAGCCTATGTGCTTTATCTGTCTATGTACTGTTGGCTTCCGTAGGCGTCTCTTACTGGGAAAGAGAAAGAGAGGATTCCATTTGGTTATTAACTAATATATGCATTTATTTAAGGAGCGACCCGCTCCAACACAATAGTTACAAAAACGAAAATGCGAGTGGGGGGGGGCAAAGGTGGCGTGATCGTAGCCGACCAATAAGGGCGCCATTCCAAAAAAAAAAAACCGTGACAGAGGCGACGAAGAATGACGCTCGTAACTGTATATAGAATGAGTGGTTTATGCTAATGAATATAAAACTTCCTAAAGTTTTGTCCATGAGTGTATATACCAAAATCTTTCTTCATTTATCCTTGTTCTAACTCAGATGGGTGTAATGAAGTTTTACCTCAAGATTTACTCGATCTTTTCAGATGTGTTTTTAACCTAGCATAAGTATTTATAGAAAAGTTGAACAATATTAGAATCTCTAGGCTATAACAAAGTAGGAATAAAATTCTTATCGATATTAAAAGTATTATTATGGTAAAACTTTAAAAGGACTTAGGTATGTCTCTAGATCCTTTCGTAGTACGAGCAATGGGGTAGTATCTACTAAAATGAAATAAATATATTGTAGAACGACATTTCAAAATCATACCGCATGTGTTTCTTCTCAACGAAAAATCCAAATTTATTTTAAGGAGAAATAATGATTATGTCTAACCTTAAGGATGAGGTATGAAAGGATGAATTGTGAAGAGTGATGATAAACGGAAAAATAAAAGTGTCCAGGGATGGGAATCGAACCCACAGTGTTCCGCTTACCGGGCAGATGCCATGTCCACTAAGCTACCCTGGACATATTTTTCCGTTCGTAAATAATACATAAAGTAATTTATAATACAATATAATATAATGCGGCTTGTGATTGTAAAACGACATTTGAAAATTGAAACACATGCGGGATAATTTTCAAATGTCGTTTTACAATCACAAGCTGCACTATATTATATTGTATTAGAAATAAATATATACTAAAAAAATTTCATTGCAGTAGAGACAGTAGAAGTTTGATTTATTTATGAAAGACACATTCATATCTCAATGTCTTCAATTTTTATATATTGCTTCGTATAAATTTATGTCTAACTTGTTTTTATTGTTTGCGGAAGAGCATTGCTCGATGCAAATATTTAAATGTAATTCTTCTGTCCAAAAACTTATATCCATAGTTTGCATAAATACCATTTCTAAGATTCCACCTTTCAGTATAGCATATATAGGCAGAATGATCCAATACAGTATTAGAGCTCTAAACAAGCCAACTGCTGGAAGGGTTCACGACTGATGAGTCAAGCCCTCCCAATATATTTTATTCGCAGTATGGTCAGTAGAAGTTTGATTTATTTGTGAAAGACACATTCGCGTCTTAATGTTTTAATTTGTTATATTATAGATCTTGTATTAAAAAGATAATAGATGTATTTCAAAACAATGCTTAATAACTGAATAAATAGTTGAAGAGAATGGAAGAATTCGGTTCGAATATATCCATAAAGATCCAATATAATCAAAAGCTTGTTCCAAAAATGTAAGATTTTAGAAAAAGAGAAGAAGAAAACTAGGTTTCAGGCTATCAGAGCAATCTGTGGTTGAAATGTTAGCAATAGTAAACAGAATGATGGGCTAATACTATAGAGAGACACCCAATAGACCAATTGAAGATCTATTTCAACTTTAGGACCATCCCAGATCTGGCCAAGGTATTGTTCTCGAAATCTCTCTCCGCTCCAGTGACTCGGACAAACGGCAACAAAATGCCGAATTCCACGACGTAAATTGGCTGCTATTGCATTAACGTGAATTTAAAACACGGGGATTCCTTTTGGCAAACTATTTGGAACACTGGTTACCTCTTCTCTCCCATTTAACCTATTAAATCCTGAATTTTTGGTCCAATCACACGGCAAGCTCATTACTCCATTCTTTTTCTTAAGTCTTTACTTATTAAATAAGTATATATAGTTTCTAAAAAGAAAGAATAAATATAATTAAGGTAAATGTTTTTTTTTTTTAATTTTGAATTTCTCAAGCTTTCGAGCAAAATTTCTGTTCTTCAACAGACATATACTTCCATATACAATATCAAGATGAACTGTGTACAGTAATAATTGAAAATGTGTTATTGGCATGTGTGAACGTGCATCAAACTGTTTACAGCTGAAATATTAGATATTATAATGGAATGAAATATATATTAATTTATAGATAATTTGCCAGGGATATTCGCCATATTACGGGAGCACATGCCAATAACACATGTTTCAATTATTACTATACAAAGTTCATCTTGATATTGTACATAGAAGTATATGCCCGTTGAAGAGCAGAAATTTGCTCGAAAACTTGAGAAAATCAAAATTAAAAGAAACCCTTTACCTTAATATTATTTATTCTTTCTTTTAAAATAATTTCTAGATAACTATTTCTCACCGATATTGTTTCTCTTGAGATATTTCAGTATATATATATATTAGTTAACAAATTAAAACAAAATTAAGACGCTAAAGTATATTTCAAACACAAATCACATTTCTACTGTCTTTACTGCGGTGAAAAAATAATGGGAGGGTTTGGCTTATCAATGGTGAACCCTCCCAACGGTTTCGCCAATTCTCTCTCTCTCTCTCTCAATCTACCATACCGCTTCTTTAGACTTCTAATACTGTATTGAATCATTCTGCTTATATATGCTACGCTGAATGGTGGAATCTTAGAAATGGTATTTAAGTAAACTATGGACATAAGCTTTTAGGACAGTAGAATTACATTTATATATTTGCATCGAGAGATGCTATTCCGCAAACAATAAGGACAAGTTAGGTATAAATTAATACAAAGCAATAACGCGCCATCTATATATAACAAATGAAAACATTAATAATAATTCACATCTTATTCTTCCTCATCTCCACTCAAACACATTAGGGTATCAAATTGTGACCCTTGATGGTATCTCTTTGACAACCATCATGACTGGGTGAAGTAGAATGTGTCTGCCTTTGTCATTAAGACTGGAACACTACTCAGTAGCAGGCCGACTTAGCTCCAAAAGAAATGGCCGCCTCTGACATGAGGAACAGACGTCATGTGCAGCCGCAATTAACATGGAGTACAAACGTTGCTCATCCTGTATCCCTGGATTAGGAGCCCTTACAGGGTACTATCAGCCGGGCTAGCTGAACCCAGGTTTTTTAGAGAGCTTGTTACTGCTCCCCCTCCTCCCTTTTCATCCGGGCTTGGGACCGGCAAAGGCGGATTTAATAATAATTCTAAACATTAATAATATTTCATTAATAGTAATTCTACTGTACTAAAAGCTTATGTCCATAGTTTACTAAAATTATATTTCTAAGATTCCACCCTTTTTCCATTATTCAGAATTCATTAGTTCTTATCCCTGTAGAAGGGTCGTTAATCCTTGAAAGCTTGAAACGTGAACATTAAAAATAAGATACTCATCCTTGGTGATTTTCTTTTTCTTTATCTATTAATTGTCGAAGGATTTTAAGTCGAAATAGATTAACATCTTTTATTATTGTTTGAATCCTGATATAATGCTTAAAGTTACAACTTTCTTAAGTTTTGTCCATGAGTGTATATTTTAGTTATTGTCTAAACCCGATATATATGCTAAAAGGTACAACTTCCTTAAGTTTTGTCAATGAGTGCATCTTTCAGAGTTATTGTCTGAATCCCGATATACATACTAAAAGGTAGAACTTTCTTAAGATTTGTCCATGAGTGCATCTTTCAGAGTTATTGTCTGAATCACGATATACATGACTGCTGATAAATGAAGACCTTTTATCCAGTCTCTTCATGCCAGATCATTGTTCGTATGCACCACGAACGCCTGCATGAGCTAGCTGACAGCAGTGACGTTCTAAAAAACACTGCATCCAGGCACTTAATCTGAGACAGGGTTCTTGATCCCATCTTGGAATGTCTAAAAATACATTTCATTGCCACTTTTTAAGGTTCTAGCTTGAGTTTTTCAGGAAGGGGAGAGACCTCTCTTTTGTTTTTCAACTTCCTCTTCTTACAGTGGCGCGCGAATTCTTTTAAAAGTTGGCCATCGCACCGTAGATTCTCCCTGCAGGAAATGAATGACAAGGACATCGGAGAGCAAGCACCATGCTAAAAAAGATGTCCCCCGTATACATGAACGTTCATAGCATCTATTCTGGGATGGTACTCTTCCTTTTTATTTGTCTTCGAGTAAAAATGTGGTGATTAAAAAGTTGAGACATGTCCCTCCGGTTATAAAAAAGATGAGTACCCTTTTTAAAAATACCTAACACTCTAAGGATATGCAATTTGAATAGAAATATGTAAAAAAAATCATTTGTAAACTAAGAAAAAATGAAAAGGGCGTCTGCCACGCGTAGCAAGTTAAAGATAGATTATGGACTTTTGTTTGACGTCAAGGTTAAATATGGAAGAAAAGTTAATAGATTACTTTGAAATGTCACTTTTTACTATTCTTGTTTATTGTGCTGTCGCTTCTTTAGTATTATTTAGGATCTTCTTTGGTCGAGTATGATCTTCATACATCGTCTGATGACATTATCGTTATGTAATGTTTGCGTCTGCGGATAATTGTTGGCGTTCTGCTGACAGAAACACCGACTATACGCTAACTGTATTCTTTTGATAATTACTTTACAAATAGGTTTTTTTTTGCTTATCCCTAGTACACGTGGTACAGGCCATGATATTCATGGTGAGTAGAAATAGGCGACTGCTTTTACTGTAAGTGCATCACATGTCTACACATGTGAAAAGCAGTTCGACTTTGCACTTACAAATGTGCCAGAGCCCCATTTGGTTACTTGCACTCGCTGGTGGGGTTGGACTTTTGCAAGAATCGGGGGCCATTGGAGCATTTTTTTTATTAAATCAGAAAAAAGTGCCCAATGCGGGAATCGAACCAGGGTCGTAGCGGCCGAAAACCAACGGTTTAGACCATCCTTCCACCTACCCCTATAGAACAGGTAAATATGTGAGGCTAGAAAATGATTATTCTTTGAGTGTGAAAGCTTGTAAAAAATAGGAACTTACCCTCTATTATTAATTTGTTTAGTTTTCTTTGTCGTCTGTTTTTCACAAGTTGAATCTGGTTAGAACGATGTATGTAAATTAGATGATTCTTTTGTTGCCTTAAATACGAGGTAATTAACTCTCTCTATATCTGAATATGTTTAAAGTTTCATAAATCTGAGAGAGTTGTCTTCAAAAACGATCCAACAATATGCAATTATAGGTATATGAGATTACCTAATTGTTTTTTAGAGTATTTAGATTTATATACAGTCACCAGAATTATATTGTTAAACAGCAGAGTTTGGCAGTACATTCTATTTTATTAATATTGTCCATTTCTTTTCAATTTGCATAACTTAATTTGTATTTATGCCTTTGATCTCTCTAGTAACCTTTTTACATAGCTGTGCTCTTATATTTTTTTGCATTTGCTAATCATGCAAATCACCTGGGAGTCAGACGATATTCTTTCTTTTCCAGCCGAAGAATCGCGCCGTTTAGACATTTCTCAGATAAGAAAAGAAAGTAACTGAAATAGGAGTTTGTGATAGTTCATAGTTGACCTTGTAACGAACTTATCACATAAAAATATATATTATAGAATATTTAATTAAAAAGGCATATATTGGATCAAAATATCATTTATTTTGCCAATATTTCAGTTGGCTGAACGCCAACCTTTATCAAGGTGTCGTAACATATTTAATGTGTGTCAACAACAAACTTAGCGTCACATAACGTCAACAAAAATCTATTTTGTCCATAATATAAATATATATATCAATTTTTTTCTCCCCATTGAATATAACAAAATATTTTAAAAACTTAATTCTGTTAAAGTTATGGGGCGCTGAGTTTGTTGTTGAAACATAAAATATGCTATAATACCTTGATAAAGGTTGGCGTTCATCCAACTGAAATATTGGTAAAATAAATGATATTTTGATCCAATATATGCCTTTTTAATTAAATATTTATTTATGGATTGCTCTATTTTCAAAATTATAGAATATATATTACGAGAAATGAGAGATTTTCCGCTGTTGATTATGGTAATAGAGATATAGAATTACTATTGGTTGCTTGATTTTGGTATACATGAGTATGTGATATTGTTTTGTAATCGTGGTAATAATTAAATAAAATTAACTTTGAATCAAAATTTTCTTAATTGTGCTAATAAAACATAATTGAGGAAGAAATACCTGATTTGAGGCTGAAGAATAAAATAAATGAAAGACTTATTTACATAATGTACAAAAGGTTTGAGCCGGCCATATGGAAACAACAACAATAGGTTATATAAAGGGAAGTCGCGACATCTGGTGGTATACTAAACAGAATAGTTTAAATCTATGAAATATATATATTTTTAAATATAATAATATTTTTATATAACATATATATATATGCAATATACAAGGTTTGTCTTCCCAGTTGTTGTTGCTTTTTTTAGACGAGTTTATGACGTGTCAAAGCCGATTGACAAACTTGGTTCCGTTGTTAAATCTTGCTTTTAAACCATTCGAATTTTTATTGATTAATTTAAAATATTCCCCTCTCTCTCTCTTTCAAAATATAATTTATATATATATTATACTATCACTACAGGAACGGGGGTCGGTGGAAGGATGGTCTGAACCGTTGGATTCCCGGATTGGGCAATTTTTTCTGATAAAAAAAAAAAATGCTCCGATGTGACCACTGATTCTTACAAAAGTTCAACCCCACCAGCGATTGCAAGTAACTAAACGGGGGCTCTGGCACATTTGTAAGTGCAAAGTCGAACTGCTTTTTACATGTGTAGACATGTGGTGCACTTACAGTAAAAGCAGTCGCCTACTTCTACCCACTATGATTATCATGGCCTGTACCACGTGTACTAGGGTTAAACAAATATATATATATATAGGAACTGTTTAAATAGAAAGTTTACAAATTGAAAAAATATCGTTGCAATGTAACATATATAATATAATACACTAGCGCGCCATCTGTTACCAAAATTCGAAACTATTTTAAAGGCGTAAGATTCTTTTTGAAATTAAACAAATGTAACATATCAATGTACTATATGTAAATGATAGATGATGCAATTTTGCATAATATTCTATTATGTAAATATGTTGTTTTGATTTGCATATGTGGAGAAAATCTAGATTCCATCAGTTTTATAGGATTATAATTAAGTTCAATAAAGTCAAAAGTCATAAAACATCATACATCCTTGCCTAGAAAGAAAAAAAAAGAAATATAAAAATACACATCACTTATGTCGCTTTCTGAAAAATGATTCCAATGTTTTAAGACATTAGTTGAGTACATAGAGAGATTTATTACTTTTTAATGGATGCAGTTAACCTCATTTAAAATTCTCTGAAGCAAAATGTTCATTTGCAAACACCCCGTTCTCATTAGCAAATGGTTTTACCGCAGAAGCTTCCCTCCTTTTACAAATAAAAACAAAAGTAATGACATGGAGCCAAATCAGGACTATAGTGAGGATTGGTGAATCATTCTACGAATTCTTTATTTTGTGCCGAGCTTTGTTAAACCAGAGTAATGCCATGTGGTATTGTCTTTTACAATATTGTTAGCGAAGTATTTATTATTTTACACTGGTATTTACAGAGTATCATTTTTTTAATGTTTATATTTTACTACTCTGTAAACTTCCCTCATTTCTTATCTTTTGTTTATCATTCATAGTTTGTTCTTACCTTAAAAATATTGTTTTCGGTTCAAAACCACTTTATTAGGTACCGCTCAACAAGAGCAACCTAGTTCATGATAATTGAAACAGTGAATAATATATGTGAAGTTCACATATTAAACAAAATTTTAAAGCGGGATTCAATCCCGGTTCATGACTGTCGGGAATCGAGCGTGTTACCCACTCGTCCACTGACTTTTTTTAATCATAATTTCAAGTTCGGTATTTACCTAGTATTGTAAATAGAATTTATTATTTTAGGACTTAAAATTAGGTTCGTTATAGAGGTATTTTGTTATTTCAAATATTGTTGTCTCATCCTGAAGTTTGTCTTCCCTAATTTTCCAAGTGGCAATATGGATCTTTTATCCCCTACTTTCAATCTTTTTTTTCTCTCTCTATCTCTTTATCCGAAGTGTGAATCATTGTATCTGAAGTTTATTCATGTTTTTAAATTTTCCTTTATTAAATAGATCGACATACTATACATAATGGCTCATTAGACTCAAATTGTTTTTTTTTTTTTTTTTTAATTTCGTATCACTTTCTTAATTTTCCAAATTCTCAGTCTTGAGTCTCTCGTTGAATTTACGCCTAATTCAGAATTTGTATATTTCTTTTTATTATTGCGTTCTCAATAAAGAATATTTACATATGTATTTATATAACCTTTTTTTTTCTTATCCCTAGTACACGTGGTACAGGCCATGATAATCATGGTGGGTAGTTAGCGACTGCTTTTACTGTAAGTGCACCACATGTCTACTACACACGTGAAAAGCAGTTCGACTTTGCACTTACAAATAAATGTGCCAGAGCCCCGTTTGGTTACTTACACTCGCTGGACTTTTGCAAGAATAGGGGGACGGACATTGAAGCTTTTTTTTTTTCATGCGGGAATCGAACCCGGGTCGTAGCGGTCGAAAACCAACGGTTTAGACCAGGGGTGGCGAACGTGCGGCCTTAAGGCCGCATGTGGCCTTTTCTTGCCCAAGTTGTGGCCTTTTCATAAATTCAAAATTATAATTTTTGTTTCGCAGTTTTCAATTACTTTCATTATTTTATTCAAAATATCTAATAAGAATGTCATATATTATATAATATATATAATATTTAATATATATTATTATTTTGTATATAAATCCCTTTAATTAAATCGAACATATATTTATATATGAAAAAACAATAGAAAAAAATAAAAGATAAGTGGGTCAGGTGTTGATATTAAAAATAAAAAAGGCATCTCCTGACCACGAGATTTTTGCTCCACTAGATGGCGCTCTGCCATCTAAAAAGCACATGTGCTCGTGGTCAGGAGATGCCTTTTTTATTTTTAATATTTATATATATATGGATGCGGCCTTCTCAAAAATGGTAAAATGAAAATTGGCCTTCTAATATAAAAAGGTTCGCCACCCCTGGTTTAGACCATCCTTCCACCGACCCCCATTTATCTAACCTTATTTTATATAATTGTTTATGATACATTAGCGCGCCATCTGTTATGAAAATTCGAAACTATTATAGACACGTATGATTCTTTTAAAAATTATTTTTTTTTTATATACAAAGGGGTAAAGAAAACTTCACTATACATATAATTGGTTATTACAGAGCAAACGATATTTGTACCTAAAAAAACTCAGGTTGTAACATAAATATTTATAAACACCCCATATTACATTGTAACGATATCCTAAAAAAAGGAAAACGTAGTAAGGGCAGTAGAGATTGTTATCATACGTGTCTATAATAGTTTCGAATTTTCATAATTGTAAATGTTCATATACTTTCTAAGATAATTATTTAGCATTGTCTATCACTTTTCATACAAGTTTCAAATCTATAGTCTTGCATCACAATTTTAATGTGCCCTACATTTATTCAAAATATTCTATGATATTTAATATTTATTCGAAACAGATAATTTAGATTATCATCATTCCTTTTTATAGTTTCATTCTTTTTGTAATATTTTATTGTACATATATGTTGATTGGTTATTGGAGCGAGAGAGGACCTAGACCAAGATACTGAGGATCACGACCTACGATGAAGACAACAAATAAATAAACACAATAACTTTAAAAGGTAATTTATTTTTATTTACTTTTCTTTATTTGCTTTGAATATGGAAACCCGCTCGGAAAACGTGTATAACACCAAGAAGGAGGAAACCAAGGTCGACGACCCTGCAAAGCTGCAACTTGGTGCAACAATACCTATGTTTCATTTAGAAATTCAGAAATACCTATCTAACACACATTACCTCTGTTTACCATAGTTTTAAATGAATAATTCTCTAAAATATTGCATATTTTCATTCTAAAATATTTCTTAAAACTATCTTCAATCTGTAAACTGTTTTCCTCGAATACACACAATACAATTTGATTTCATTTAACAATATTTGCATACCAACCCTTTGTACATATTTCAATTGTGTTGATATTTTATTCTCTTTCCATCTAACTAACTTGCATACTAATTCTTGTACATATTTCAAATATCTTTCTTTCTTTACTTTCAATGTTTACCTTTGTAGTGCAAGTGTCCCTAGGGGGACATAGCGCTCTAAGTCGAAATAAAATAAAACACATATTTGACATTGTCTTCCAACACAATGTGTGACATTTTCAAAATACATGATTCTGTTTGTAAATCGTATCTTTGGAGTTCCCCAGAAGCTGGAGTGGAGACATAGAAAAGACGCTATGTAGGTTAGATCTAATGCAGAGAGAGAGAGATTGAATATACTTCTATCAATCATACATATAAGATTATATAGGGTTAAAAGGAGAAAAAAAAAGTAAAATTAAATATTATTTTCATCAGAGGAATTCCACTGAGAGTCGTCTGGTATGATGTTACGCCCTGAAGTCGGACAGATCTCCCCGACTATTGCCATGTCGAGGAATATCTTCAGACCTCTGCTCAGACGTCAGGTACTCGAGGATGTCCTCCCTGTTAGAAGGGGAGACAACAGCGTCTTCTATCTCTTTCCTATAATAGTTTTTATACAGAGGTTCTTGGATGGTGTTGGCATTCAAGCTCTCGTCCTCTACCTGTTGTATAGTGGTCTGTAGAGGCTGTTGGAGATCTGGTATGGTGGATTGGATGGTTGGTGCATTCTTTGAATAAGTCTCTTTGGCAGATACCTCTGTTGGTACAGCAGTTGTCGAGGAAGGCGCTGCCAGAGACGGCACCGTTACAGAAGGCTCAGTGGCTGGAGTTATTATACAACATATAAGTATATATGTAGAGAGATGGTCAGCCAGAAATTACTGATTCCATTTGGAAATATAAACACGAGTTAAAATACATTCGTGAAAAACTCAGGCGTTGCCCAGTTTATTCGTCTACAATTGATATAAAACAAAAAAAAAGTTCACCTTTAACTACGTATTCCTCCTTTTTTAACATCTTTTTTACGCTCTTCTAAGTTCAATCTCAGACCTATCTGTACATACCAACAGTAGCATGCTCTTATCCCATATTTGATATCGCCGGTCAACCTTTTTTTTTTTAAAGACAGAGGCAATTTTCTTCACACTTGGTTATTTCGTATATCTTCAATAAAGGTCATTGCATATCAAATATATTTCAAAGTTATTGTCTGAATCCCGATATACATGCTAAAAGGTACAATTTCCTAAAGTTTTGTCTATAAATGTAATTTTAAAATAAGTTCTGATCAATTGTTTTTGAAGACAACTCTCAGATTTATTAAACCCCTTAAACATTTTTAGATATAGAGAGAGTTAATTTTTTACCTCGTATTTAAGGCAACAAAAGAATAATCTAATTTACATACATCGTTCTAACCAGATTCAACTTGTGCAAAACAGACGACAAAGAAAACTAAACAAATTAATAATAGAGGGTAAATTCCTATTTTTTACAAGCTTTCACACTCAAAGAATAATCATTTTCTTGCTTTCGTCAATAAAAATTTATGTTTTTTTTTCTAATTTTCGGCTTATAACTGCGAATTGGTATGAAAAAGAAACTGAAAATAGGTCTATAGCACTCTATGTATTTTACATGGGTATATGCAAAATAGGCACAAAATTACTTCAGCCATTTAGGGGCGTTTAGTAGCAACAATCATTCATAGGGCTTTCTATACAGTCAGAATCATTCTTCTATTATATAGAATCACATATTCTATTTTATATTCAAATAATATAGATACAGAAATTACGCACCCTCCGCTGTAAGCTTGAAGGCCAAGCTTTTTCGGAGAAAACATTGAAAACAATCAAAACACAGCCATCTAGATAACAGGCCCGCTGGAGGAAAAGGGAATTCTGGTAGACACAAGTAGATTGTGGGAGCATCAACAATGGGAAGTGGAAGCCTGGGAGAGTTGGATAAGGGTCGTGGCTGAGGGAAAAAGGCTTCACCAAGTGCATCAAGTACTCGCTGCAAGTAAATTAGGTGGTTGCTTTATTGGGTCCAAATTCAGGAAACAACAATTAAAGGAGGGGCAAGCAATTATAGTAGAGTGAGACACAATACACCTATCCCCCGATTTACACGGTACTTTTTTTACACGTTTTTGCTTTTACACAGTTTTCCAAATAAGTTTTTCTTTTGTTTTTATCGCACTATACTAAATGCTACTGTAATTGAACACATGCGCTGTGTACACATCTCACGAGTAATCCCGAGCTTATGTGCTGACTTGCTGCACACGCACACTGTGTCTATATTTCTAATTAAAAAAAAAAT
Organism: Cordylochernes scorpioides; assembly: GCA_030710605.1. Classification (NCBI taxonomy): domain Eukaryota; kingdom Metazoa; phylum Arthropoda; class Arachnida; order Pseudoscorpiones; family Chernetidae; genus Cordylochernes; species Cordylochernes scorpioides. The sequence goes on from CP092865.1 coordinate 112,716,324, forward strand.
AATTTTCGATTTACACGTTTTATTCAGGAACGTATCTACCGTGTAAATCGGGGGATAGGTGTATTGACGTGAAAGGGTTTACATGGTAGTTATTCACATACATCAGGTTGTGGGGATGGGTGGTACATGGACACGGAATGTGACAGTCAATTTGAACAAGGGAATGAGTTGGTACAGACGGCAATGGAGTACAATGTGGAAGGGATGACAGAATATAGATGCAAGAATCTTTATATAAAGATCTCGGTGCTATTTACTGATGATCGCCCCAGAATATTTAAAACAGACGGATGGACATGCGAGATTTGCGGGACAAGAATAGAGCCTGGGCTACATCACCATATACTCTCATGTATGGGGCTGAAAGACGAACGAGAAGTGCTCCTCAGTGAAATAGGCCTTGAGGGACTATATTTGGAGCTCCTGTTGAATGAGGTGGTGAGAAGCAGAGCTGGAGCTTTTGCGTTGTTAAAATTTTGGAAGACGGCTGAAGAGAAGAGGAAGCTATACACATAATCTAATTGATGTAAATAATTATATGTAAATAATCTTTGTCGGGATTAGAATGACGAATCCTGTATGGGACTTTGATTCCAGTAAAAGGCTTGTTGTTGCTGTTGTATATAGTCACAGTGTAGAAAATACTATACTATACCTACTACATATAGGTTTCTCTCTGTATTCTTAGTTCTCTTCTCTTACTCTGTAAACTGGCGAATCCTATATAGGATGAGAGGTCCTCAATAAAGGCTTTTGTTGTTGTTTGTTGTTGTATATACAGGAAAAAGATAACTGTTGCCAATTTTCTGTGATGCATTGTTAAGGTAATACAAATTTTTACAGTTCGAAACTCAACGCGAACCTTTTTCATTGATGAAAACTTTTGATCTTCTTTTAAAGAATTGTTTCTGATTGGATGAACTACCGCTTTTTTGGGTAGTGATAGCTCACTGTACTTTAAAAAAAGCTAGTTCTTTGAATCAGCTAGCTAGCGAATCGCTTTTTGGAATAGAAGATTTTGACTTTTCTTGACTAGTACACATATATTTGCCACTAAGCATCTTTATACAAGCAATCACTTCTTAATATTGAAATTTTAAATGGTAAATATTGTGAACGAATTACTTACTATTGATGAAATTTCAAACTTAAATTGCTGCTTGATGAAAGCATTTGAGAAGTGGGAAAAAAGGTTATATACGAGGTGTGTTCAAAAGGTATCGCGAATTTTGAATTTTGGCGGGTTATGTATATTCGAATTTCGATCTTTTTGTGGCTTTATGTTGGTACTCATGTCTCTCACTTATGCCGACAAGCTCGGTCATTTTGAATGTTCACTTAATTGTTGACAGCTGCTTTGCTTGCAAGTGTTTTGGATCGTCTTCGATTTTTACCTATTAAAAAAATGGATCAAAGGACCTGTATCAATTTTTTTGTGAAAAACGAAATTAAGTGCGCGGATGCATTCCGAATGTTGACTGTGGCATACGGAGAAGCTACCTTGGACCGAAGCAACGTTTATCGGTGGTAGAAAATGTTCTCAGAAGGCCGAGAAGATGTGAACGACGAAGACCGTGCCGGACGCTCGAGCACTTCAACAACAGACGAAAAAATTAATGAAGTGGAGAAAATGATATTGGCCAATCGTCGAATCACCGTTAGAGAAGTTGCTGAGGACCTAAACATATCGATTGGCTCGTGCCATCCGATTTTTATCAATGATTTGGGCATGAGACGGGTCGCCGCGAAATTCGTACCAAAATTGCTCGATTGCGACCAAAAACAGCATCTCATGAACATTGCTAATTAGATGTTGGACTCTGTCCGCGACGACCCAAATTTGCTCCAGAGGGTCATAATTGGTGACGAAGCGTGGGTTTATGGTTATGACGTGGAAACCAAAGCTCAATCATCTCAATGGAAGCTGCCGCACGAACCAAGACCGAAAAAAGCGCGCCAAGTTCGGTCGAATGTGAAAGTTTTGCTGACAGTTTTCTTCGATTGCAGGGGCGTGGTGCATCATGAGTTCTTGCCACAGGGTAATAAGGAATATTATCTGCAAGTTATACGCAATTTGCGCGAAGCAATCCGCCAGAAACGCCCGTATTTGTGGAAGAACAAAAATTGGCTTTTGCACCACGATAACGCCCCTGCTCACACATCGTTGCTTGCGCGCGACTTTTTGGGCAAAAACAACACACTAATGATGCCGCAGCCACCGTATTCCCCAGATCTGGCCCCCTGTGACTTTTTCTTGTTCCCTAAACTGAAGAGGCCCATGAAAGGACGACGTTACGCTACGCTTGACGAGATAAAGACGGCTTAGAAGGAGGAGCTGAAAAAGATTTTAAAAAATGATTTTTTGAAGTGCTTCGAAGATTGGAAAAACCGTTGGCAGAAGTGTATAATATTTCATGGGGATTACTTTGAAGGGGACAAAATAGGTATTCATGAATAAATAAATAATTTTTGAAAAAACACAAAAGTCGCGATACTTTTTGAACACACCTCGTACATACACAATTTGAAAATAGAGCAATCCATAAATAAATCTTTAATTAAAAAGGCATATATTGGATCAAAATATCATTTATTTTACCAATATTTTAGTTTGATGAGCACCAAAGCTGAGATTGTTGTTGACACACAATAATATGTTATAACACCTTGATAAAGGTTGGCGTTCAGCCAAATGAAATATTGGTAAAATAAATGATATTTTGGTCCAATATATGCCTTTTTAATTAAATACATACACATACAATCTCAATTAAAAAAAAAGAATGGATTATGTCCATAGTTTGCTTGAATACCATTTCTGAGATTTCATCCTACAGTGTAGCATATATAAGCAGAATGATCCAATACAGTATTAGAGCTCTAAAGAAGCGGTCTGGTAGATAAAAAATTGGCCAAACCGTTGAGAGGGTTCACTACTAAGCCAAACCTCCTAATATATTTTTTTTCATCGCAGTAAGGGCAGTAGAAGTTTATTTTATGTGTAACATTCATAGCTCAATCTACACAGGCTTAAAATAATCGCATGTCCTCAATAAAGGTCACTGTAATATCTTTCATAGTTATTGTCTGAATCCCGATATAAATGCTAAAAGGTACAACTTCCTTTAGTTTTGTCCATGAGTGTACCTTTCATAGTTATTTTCTGAATCCCGATATACAGGCTGAAAGGTACAACTTCCTTAAGTTTTGTCCATGAGTGTATCTTTCAGAGTTATTGTCTGAATCCCGATATACATCCTAAAAGGTGCAACTTCCTAAAGTTATGTCCATGAATGTAATGATTGATGAATGAATTATTTCCTTTCCTATATATAATTGACGCGTTATTGCTTTATATTTTAAAATCAATTGTTCACGACTAAATTCAGTTGTAAAAGCAATGGATCTCTTGTGCAATTCAAGGTGCCATAAGAGTTCAATCGACCTGCCACTGAGTAGTGCTCCCAGTCTTAATGACAAATGCAGACGCATTCTACTTCACCTAACCATGATGCTTGTCGAATCTCCCCACTATGCTTAATCGGCCGTCGCGCAAGCTCTACAAGCTTGATACCTTAATGCGATTGAGTGGAGATAAGAAAGAGGATAAGAGTTCAATGTAAAAATTATGAATAACCTAAGTTTTAAGTTATTGCAACAGAAAATTTTGTATAACATGAATCACATAAGTAAATTTACTTTTTATTAGTATTCTATTCTTATTTCTTATTTAAAATGTAGTGTTCGTTTTAATTTCAACAGTTTATCCAATTGTTTTACTCAAGCCAACTTCAGACAAAAACGTTTAAAAATATAAAAGATGGCCATAGCTCCAAAATAACATGTTGATGAAAGGCTGCTTCTAAAATTTGACAAAATCTTGTGATTTCATAAATTTTCAAGGGGGCCGTGGAAGGGTAGTCTAAACCGTTGCTTTTCGACCGCTACGATCCGGGATTGAATCCCGCAATGAAAACTTTTTTCTAATAATAAAAAAAAAATGCTCCAATGGCCCCCAATTTTTGCAAAAGTCCAACTAAAAATTGCTGATAGTCAATTCTGGAATAATTAAAAATCAACGAATAGTTGATATTTATTCCAACAGATAACGTAAGCCATCAGCAACTTAGTTACACGATCAGGAGATGTCTTTTATTCTTAATTTATCTACCTGATACCAGTACAATTTCACTTTTGTGCTCTTTTTCACAATGTTTCACTTAAGCCTTCTTCTATATTGACATTTATCCTAAATATGTTTTAATAATAAAACATGAGATTGAAAGACGTAACAAAAATATCTCAATTCAATACTCATCATATATTAATGTTTTGAAAATAGAGCAATCCATAAATAAATATTTAAATAAAAACGCATATATTGAATCAGAATATCATTCATTTTACCAATATTTCAGGTGGCTGAACGCCAACCTTTATCAAAGTATTATAACATATTAATGTGTCAGACATATTAATATGTTATAATACCTTGATAAAGGTCGGCGTTCAGCCAACTGAAATATTGGTGAAATAAATGATATTTTGAACCAATATATGCCTTTTTAATTAAAAGCAAAAATATATATAAATACGAGGGTTGTCCGTTAAATAAGTTCCACAGAGGTTTTTCATACAGAAAAACAGGTTTATTTGCCCTGAACTACACATTTTCGAAAATATCAGACTTTTTTTCATTTTTCTACATATTCCCCGTTTCGTTCGACGCATTTTTGCATTCGGGACACCCACTTATGGAACCCAGAGTCAAAGACTCTGCCGCCTGGCCGCGTTGAAAGCCTAAAACCGCTTCTTCCAAACTCGTTATCGTCCTGGAATTGGGTTCCACCCAGGTTTTTCTTCAACTCGGGGAAGAAATGGAAGTCACTAGGAGCTACGTCCGGGCTGTAAGGTGGGTGTGACACCAATTCCCATCCAAATTCTTCGATGAGGGCAGTGGTTTGATGGGCGGTGTGCGGCCGAGCGTTGTCGTGGTTGAAACGCACCCCTTTGGTTAACATCCCTCTCCTCTTGTTCTGAATCACGCGTCGAAGTTGTTTCAAGATCTCACAGTACCGGTCGGAATTGATTGTTGTACCCCGACGCATAAAGTCGCACAACAATAGGCCCTTTCGGCCCCAAAAGACGGTAGCGATAAGTTTCCCGGCAGAAAGTGTTTGTTTAAACTTTAGAGGTTTCGGCGAAGAAGTGTGCTTCCACTGCTTGGATTGCTCCTTTGTCTCCGGTGTGGTGTAGTGTACTCAGGTAACATCACCAGTAACGATCGAATCCAAGAATTCCTCTCCGTCAGTTTTGTGGCAATCGAGAAATTTCTGGGCCGCATCAACCCACTGCCGTTTATGGCCTTCAGTCAGCATTTTCGGAACCCATATTGCGCAGACCTTTGAATACCCTAAATGTTCACGCAAATTCTTGTCGATGGTGGTTTTACTGACACCAGGAACCAAATCGCAGAGCTTCCGCACAGTAACCCGTCGATCTTCAAGCATTGCCGCTTCGACTTTGGCAATGGTTTCGTCCGAAACCGATGGCCGTCCAGCACGCGGTTCATCGTGGACGTCTGCTCGGTCGTTTTTAAATTATCTGACCCATCTGCGTACCATCCCGGAACTCATACACCCTTCTCCATACACTTGACAGAGTTCAGTATGAATGTCCTTCGCCGAATTCTTCTTTGCGGCCAAAAAGCGAATTACTGACCGTAATTCACAGCTGGCGGGAGACACGAGGGGAAGCTCCATCACTAACGGCTGCTCAGCCAAAACTAAGCTTACCAGCGACCTGTCCTTGGTGTGAAATTGGAGTGGGGAGAACAAGCTACGAGCCCGTGCAGTCGGCTCGAGCCTAAAAGCGATCTTCATGACAGTGGTGCCCCGTGGAACTTATTTAACGGACAACCCTCGTAATATATTAGTACATCTTTGATATATTAAGTGAAAACTAAGAAAATTTAGCAAATATTTCGAACAAACGATATTCTTCATCTTAGAAAGTCAACATTTACTCAGTGACATATTTACATATTATAGAATTTATATCACAATTTTATAAACTATAATATTCTCTATAATTAAGATTTAAATTAAAATATTATTAATAATAAAACTAATTGACTTATAATATATTCATTTTTATGAAGTATAACTTGGATAAAATTTTAACGTCTTTAATTCGAAAAGTTTAATTCGAATATTTATCTTGGTACCTATAATTTCCATTTTTAATTCGAATTTTTGGGTAATTCGAAATATATTTTGATCCCTTGGGTTTTAAATTAACCAAGTTCGACTCTAATTGACCCAGAATACGCTCAATTCAAATTATAAAGTACAGATTTCTCTCTAATTAAAAATAAAAAAGAACTAATATATAATTTATTGATCAAAAGATACACGCTTTCTATATTAAAATAAAATCTCCATTAATATATATCAATATATAAATTTAAACGTTACGTATTCGAGAGAGATCGAATATTTCTATAAAATATATATACATTTTGAGATTTACGAATTCGATTTTTCTTTGCGCCTAACGCCATCTCTCGACTAAAAAGTAAACTAATAATAAATTTATTTCAAACACTCTTATGAAGTTGCTTTAAAATGTTAAATTTGAAACATTTTCTCCTAGAAATACTATAAATAAAATTGATTTACAACATGTAGAATATATATTTGAAGATTTTAAATATCAAAATATTAAATATTAAATTATTTACGCTGAATAATAAAAATAAATTCAATACATCCAAGTTAGCATTCATAGACTTAAAGAAACAATGGTAACTTGAAAAATTAAAAATTAAATATTAAAATATTTAATTTTTGTAAACCTCGAGTGGAGCCTATGTGATCGATAGAATCATCCATATAAAACTTTACTAAAAGTTATATTGATAGAATATAAACATATTTGAATACTCTTTTTGAAGTTTTATAATTAATAAAAAATATGAATTAAAAATTAATTAAAGGTTATATGATATTTAAAATAAAATGTATTAAAAATAGTGTAAATTATATATATATAGGATGGATAATATTCAGAAAAATATAAAGGATAATGTCTGTGTGTAAAAAAAAAAAAACTTCTAAATCTATTTACTCATGCAGTAATGCACTCATAGACAAAACTTAAGGAAGTTGTACCTTTTAGCATGTATATCGGGAATGAGACAATAACTCTGTAAGATATTACAGTGACCTTTATTGAAGACACACGAGATAACCAATATGAACTCATGGACAAAACTTAAGGAAGTTGTACCTTTTAGCATGTATATTAGGATTCAGACATTAACTCTGAAAGATATTACAGTGACCTTTATTGAAGAAACACGAGATAACCAATATGAACTCATGGACAAACTTTAAGGAAGTTGTACCTTTCACCATGTATATCGGGATTCAGACAATAACTCTGAAAGATAATACAGTGATCTTTATTGAAGACATACGAGATAAACAATATATACACTCATGGACAAAACTTAAGGAAGTTGTACCTTTTAGCATGTATATCGGGATTCAGACAATAACTCTGAAAGATATTACAGTGATATTTATTGAAGACATACGAGATAAACAATATATAAACTCATGGACAAAACTTAAGGAAGTTGTACCTTTAGCATTATATCGGGATTCAGACAATAACTCTGAAATATATTACAGTGATATTTATTGAAGACATACGAGATAAACAATATATAAACTCATGGACAAAACTTAAGGAAGTTGTACCTTTTAGCATGTATATCGGGATTTAGTCAATAACTCTGAAAGATATTACAGTGACCTTTCTTGAAGATATACGAAATATAACCAAGTGTTAACAAAATTGCCTCTATTTATTCATTTATTTCGATTTAAAGCGCTATGTCCCCTTATGGACACTATCTCTGTCATACATGTATGCCTTTACATTTGTCTATACATATATATTTACAAAAAATGAATAGAATAGTCATATCATATTAACAAGAAGAAAGAGAGAGAAAAAAAATTGTTTTTATGTTTGACAGTCATTATTGTTGTTGTCGTGTCCAATGAAGTGCCTCAGATGTCTCCATACATCTCTATCACAGCAGTCGCAATATCCTCTATCTTGGATGTGTAAAGCTGTTGTTCTGGGTCCATGTCAATTTTCTGTTGTTGTCGTGTCCAATGAAGAACCTCAGATGTTTCAGTACATCTCTATCACAGCAGTCGCAATGTCCTCTATCTTGGATGTGTAAAGCTGTTGTTCTGGGTCCATGTCAATTTTCTGTTGTTGTTGTCGTGTCCAATGAAGAGCCTCAGATGTCTCCATACATCTCTATCACAAAAGTGGCAATGCTCTCTACCTTGGGTGTGTAAAGCTGCTGTTCTGGGTTCATGTCAATTTTCTGTTGTCGTGTCCAATGAAAAGCCTCAGATGTCTCCATACATCTCTATCACAGAAGTCGCAATGTCCTCTATTTTGGGTGTGTAAATCTTCTGGTTCTGGGTCCATGTCAATTTTCTGTTGATGTCGTGTCCAATGTAGAGCTTCAGATGTCTCTATGCAACTCTATCACAGCAATATCATCATAGACAGCGGTGGCTATAAAACTTGTAAAATACACCATAGATCTTGAGGAATGTAGGGACTGATGATTCAAAAGAACTAAGACGATTCATATTTAAAAAAGCCTAAAGACTTTATGTCAACCTTGTACAGTTAATTACATAACTAAAGTTATTTTTACATATTTCCTATTAGAATCATTTCATTCTTATGAATCCATATCATTCAAATTCCACGAAAGACAAAAATAGAATTCAGGAAAAAAACAGAAGAAAGTTGGTCGACTTAATACACTTCTATTCACGCTCCTATTTAATTTGACCAGAATTCGTTAAAAGAGGTTTTCCAACAAAACTAATCAAAAAGCTTCAAGTTTTCCTCTGAATCAACCCTTTTATCTATGCTAAATGCCTTTTATAAAATGCTAACTACCTTTTTATCCGATGGTGACAAAAAACAGCGCTTCAATAGGACTAATTAGAAGAGAGGGATGCAGTTAAAAATTGGAATTCCACACACAATTGGATTAATTGGCAAGGCCGGAACAACAACTGAGGATACCAATACACCACCAGGGAGAAATAGAAAAAAGGAAAGTTGGGAAAAAAGGAAATGAAAGTTGTGATGAGGTGTTCGTATCAACTTCAGTTTTTGCTGGGCAGCACGACTCTCTTCTATTTTATGCACCGACACGTTCCTTGTTTACCAACCAATCAAACAAATTAGAAGACTTCCCCCTCTCTACCTAAAAACACTTGGTAATTAACAAGATCTGCAATTAAAGTCGTGGGGGGAGGTAAAAAAAAATGGGTAAGGCCATGATCAAACATTCCTGACGCATCCTAAGTCGATCGAATACCAAGAGGATTAGTCATTCCTTTGCCTAAAGCATAAAACTTCTTTAAGCTGAAAAAAAGGCTTAAACAATCTTATAGAGTCACATTTTTTTAGATCGTTATGGATGAAATCAATTGACATAGTGGTTATTCTCTCCATGACTCGCATAACAAAGGATGGCCTCCCTTTTACTAAAGTTTCAAAATATTAGGGGATGTGTTTTAGATAAGATTCTTCAAAGAAATGACAGAAATGTCATTACCCAAGTTATTTTGGTTTCTGTTGTTTCTCTACAATCACCAACACTTGGGCAAATAAGACTTATTGCTAACACAAGATAAGATACAAGACTGACTCAACGTGCTACTGGACTGTCGATCTATCAACTGTATTTATATCTTTCAAAACCATAACCATAAACTATGCAAAATAGTGAATATACAATAGGTAAATATGCCATCACACAACAGTTTAAATATATAATTTTCATATAGATGAATAGAAGCATAGGGCACCTCTCCCGTCAAAATAAACGTCAAAACCTGGCGCCATCTATTGACCGTCGCCGCAACTAGCGGCCTAGGATCGGTGACAAAGCCACAACACCAGCTTTGGCAAACTGAGAAGCGTTTACCTAGAGACCATGGTTTCGGGCTAATGGCCCTCGTCAGTCTAGGGAGGACTTTAATTCCATGAGATCCACACGGAATCTAATGGAATCTTCACAATCTACCAAAGAGGTGTTTTGCTGGCAAGGTAGCTGGGCCATATCTATGCCTAGAATATAGATGGAAAATTTGCCGGGAGGAAATTAATCCATAGAAGCATAGGGCGCCTCTCCCGTCAAAATAAACGTCAAAACCTGACGCCATCTATTGACCGTCGCCGCAACTAGCGGCCTCGGGTCGGTAACAAAGCCACAACACCAGCTTTGGCAAACTGAGAAGCGTCCACCTAGAGACCATGGTTTCGGGCTAATGGTCCTCGTAATTCTGCCAGTTTTGACGTTTATTTTGACGGGATAGGCGCCCCTTGCTTCTATGGATCAATTCCCTCCCGGCAAATTTTCCATTTATATAGATGAATATAAAGTCACTCAATTTGTCACATCACACGGTCAGAAATACTTACATAAAAGAGGTATATCAGAAATATCAAATTGTTCCTGCGGAGAAACTGAACAAACTGCTCTTCACCTTATCTATGACTGTCCCGAACTTTACAGAAGTGAGACATCGATTGTTTCCTGATCTAAATAATTGTCTTACATCAACCACTTTGTCTATATAAATTTTATGAACTCTGTCTATTAATACATGTAAATATTTAATTCTAAGTTCTAATTTATTTGTTTCCTCTCTGTACTAGGCACAAATATTTCAATATCGCGCCTGGTTGAATAATAAATAAAAAGGTTGAATATACGTGAAGGAAATCAAAATGTTTATTATTCAGTCACATCTTGAAAGATCTCATAGGTTTAAAAGATCCATAAATTTAATATGTGTGAAGTTACATCCTTACGAGAGGATTGTCCAAGCTCATATTTCCACTTTAAACTTGGTTGAATAAAACATGAATTGTATTCATTCAGTTTCTCAACTCCACAGAGGATCGAACTATAACCTAAAAAGACACAACTGTTTTTTTTTTTATCATATTGCATCAAAGAAGATATATCCACGATGTCATGTAGGATCTGAGAAAGGCAAGCAGGTGACCCAAGATGATATTTCTTGAAAATAAAGATACTTCGGCCAGTAAATCTTTTTATTACCTCGACGTTTTGACAAAATTCTTTGGTTCTCGTCAGGAGCAAACAAAAATTAAACATTTAGCAAGGCGTTAAAAATCTTTCTAAAGTTCCAAGGGCGTTCTCACGCGATATTTAAAGTTTGCTTCTGACGAGGACAAAATATTTTTGTCGAAACGTCAAGGTAATAAAAAGATTTACTGGCCGAAGTATCTTTATTTTCAAGAAATATGAATGCCGGCCAGGCAGCCTCAATATATACGATACCCAAGATGATAGTTTTATTTGGTCTGACTTATATACAAGTGATGATGATAAATAAATAAATAAATAACAAGTCAATGACAACAATACTCTGTTGTCTATACACAATAGAAGTGTTGACTAAAACATTATCCTGGATGCGTGGCATTAAGAGAAAATATATATTAACAAGATCTACAATTACAAAGTCGCTGGGGTAAAAAATATATAAATTGAGCAAAGGTGATTGATAGAAATATATATCCCGAAAGGAGGTTTCTTACGAATTGCAGTTGTTTGCTAAAAATTTGAAAATATTATTAGCAAAGAAGACAATTTTCCCAATCTCCAGGGTCTATGCGCTATCAAACAAATCTCTCTGGTTAACATAGTTCAGGAGACAATAATTTACAGAAGAAGATAGTGTTTCTTTTGTTATCATATTGTAGCGAAGTATTAATTATTTTACACTAGTATTAACAGCACCGAGAAGATCTAGTGGCCATGGGTGCTGTGATCTACATTGTCAGAGACTGGCTCCAGGATTCCACCGCCGTGTCTCAGCCAAGACTTCCCTCCAAGATGACGATATCCCTATAAACGACGATACGACGACAAAGCCGCTCTTCACGCTACAAGAAAAAGAACGAAAAGGTACTAAGGAAAAAGATCCAAGACTTCGATGGAATCCTTGGCAGAAACACGTCAGATCCATGTCAGTATCTACAATAATTGCTAGCTGTGGGTCACAGCTCTCATTGTGAAGGAGCTATGTAGCGAAGTATTGATTATTTTAGACTAGTATTAACAGAGTATCATTTTTATATTGATATTTTACTACTCTGTAACCTTACCTCAATCATTATCTTTTGTTTATAATTCATAGTTTGTTCTTGCCTTAAATAGATTGCTGTGTCACCCCGAAGTTTGTCTTCCCTAATTTTCCACGTGGCAATATGAACATAACACTAATTTCTTTTTGGTATTAGGAAGAACGCTAATATATATACACTCATGGACAAAACTTAAGGAAGTTATACCTTTACCATTTTTAATTAAAAAGGCATATATTAAATCAAAATATAATTTATTTTATCAATATTTCCGTTGGCTGAACGCCAACCTTTTTCAAGGTATTATAAAACATATTTAATCCAATATATGGCTTTTTAATTAAAGATCTATTTATGGATTGCTCTATTTTCGAAACATTTTAGCAAGTATATCAGTATACATACAGAATAACTCTGAAAGATATTTGATACACAGTGACCTTTAAAGAAGACACACGAGATAACCAAGTGTGAACAAAGTTGCCTTAGTCTTCAAAAAAAAAAAAAAAAGAAAAGAAGAAAAAAGAAACAAACGATTGTGAAATCAAAATATGAAACTTCCTTAAGTTTTATCCATGAATATAGACAGTAAAATGACAGAAGACTTTAAAGTAAGAATGGCATGATGGTCATAATACTTATTTGACTTTCATCAGCCCATCGACAAAAACAACCATGGGAGAAGCAGCACAAGTAAGGGACTGCCCTGTAGTACGGTGTCGTGAGCCCCGAGCCGCTACGGTAACCGTGAACAGGGAACTCTGAAATGTGGCTGACTAACGGGGTAATGGCACCCCACCCCCCTTTCCATAGACAATTGACAATCTAAACAATTTATTGATTCCTCTAATGAATTGTTACAAAGGTGTCTTCCTTGAGCAGGGACCATGCTAATCTTCTCTGTATCGTTCCAATTTTAGTATATGTACCGCCGAACAAGCGTTTATAATTGTTACAAAGGTAGAAAAATAGATAATAAGATAGTAAATAAAGGGTAGATAAAATGTAGAGGAATATATATAGTTGTTTTTTAATGCAATATAATGCGGCTTATGACTGTAGAACGACGTTTGACAAATTTTCCCGCAAATGTTTTTTGAATGAAAAATCGTAATTTTATTTTAAGGAGAAATAACGACTATTTCTATCCTTAGGGATGAAGTATGATAGGATGAATTGTGAAAAGTAATGATGAACGGAAAATGAAAGTGTTCAGGGATGAGAAAGTTGTGAACGTGTACAAATCTTTTCAGCAAGGAAGGCTTCCCCACCTTGAGAGAGTCTTCCTCCAGACAAGGTCTTCTTGTACATTCCTCAGTTCCAAGAAGAAGTACCTAGAGGATCATAAAGGGCAAGAGTTTCCATAGAGGACAAGACACCACCACCACCATAAACATCCGAGAATATACGTCGAAAACCGAAGTTTCCAGACGTCTACATGAGATCTACAATAACTACTATTCGGGAATGGCCTAGACGATGACGCCTTGGCCATCCTGACATCTACCAAGACACACATCTATAAGTACTTCCTCGATGTAGAACTGAGAAATGAAGACCTTGTCTGGAGGAGAACTCTCTCAAGGTGGGGTAGTCTTCCTTGCTGAAGAAATTTGTACACATATACAACTATATATATTCCCCTACATTTTATCTACCCTTTATTTACTATTTTATTATATATTTTTTCACCTTTGTAACAATTGATTATAAGGATCAATAAAATTGTTTAACGACAATTGAAAATTACCCCGCATGTGTTTCTTTTCAACGAATTATCGAAATTTATTTTAAGGAGAAATAACGATTATTTCTAACCATAAGGAAGAAGTATGAAAGGATGAATTGTGAAGAGTAATGATAAACGGAAAAATAAAAGTGTCCAGGGAATCGAACCCACAGTGTTCCGCTTACCGGGCAAATGCCATGTCCACTAGGCTACCCTGGATTATATTTTTCCGTTCGTAAATATTATATAAAGTAATTTATAATACAATATGATATAATGAAGCATGTGATTGTAAAACGACAATTGAAAAATTCCTTCTTAAATAAATTTTGATTTTTCGTTGAAAAGAAACACATGCGGGATAATTTTCAATTGTCGTTTTACAATCACATGCCGCATTATATCATATTGTATTATAAAATTGTTTTAATTGTCAATTATCTACAGTAGCTACCTCACGTCTACATGGAGCTCTACAACACCCAGCTACCTTGTTATCGACTAAAAATCCCTGAAACATCCTAAAAACTGCTTAATTAAATCGAGTACGAAAATCATTCTTCCCTAATTAATCCCTAAAAATATTTAGATTTTTCTCTTAATTAAAATATCTTCTTTTCAGCCAATCATCAAAATTTGAGACCCTCGATCCTGTTTTTATGTCAAATCCCTTAATTAAATGTTACCAATTAAAAGCAACAATTAATTTTTAAAAATATCTTTATCTCCTCTTAATGGATAGTTTTTAAGGGACCTCTCTATTCTGAAGAACTGCCAAGCTAAGGATATTTGAAAAAAAAAGTCCATAAAAGAAATGCAGATTAGTTATTTTTCCCTGATGTGATTAGACCATAATTGACAAGAGAGATTGCATTGGCTGAGACAAAAAAAAAAAACCTCGGATTTCATCATTTCTATCATCAGCGCCTGAAAATAACGAAAGAAAAAAAACCAACTAACAGCCAATCTTGTTATTACTCCAATTAATATTGATTAAAACCATTTCAAAAATATACCGATGCGTAGTTTCTACTATATTAATATTAAAAACAATTTAAATTGAATTTGTTAATTCTTTGCTTTTTTTCACTTTGACCATTTTTTCTTCTGTTCTCGCTGTTTTCTCCCCCTTCAACCGTTTTATTTTACTCTCCTCCAAATTTGTAAATCTATCCTCCATAATCATCTTTTTCTTTTTTGCTTGAGGACAGTCTGGGTATTTTGTTTGGTAATTGGCTGGAATCTCTTAAATTTTCCATTAATTTGGCCATTGTGGATTTTTTAAAAAGAAATGCTAATGGAAAATTAAATTGGCTTGGTAACTAATTATATTTGATGACCTTGTTATATTGCAATGTAGGGACTGGCTTTGTGTCAAAGGTATAGTCTCACATTGTGTCAAAATCATGGACTCTGTAACAAAGGTATAAGCTCAAACTGTGTCAAAGGTATAGACTCACGCAACAGACAACTATAGCTAGAGACGTAACCCAGGAACAGATCTGGCCGGGTGCGAGTGTGTATTTTCTCCTGACAACTCAGGCTAGGAACAGGAACAGATCTGGCCGTGGGCGAGTGTGTAATTTCTCCTGACAACTCTGGCTAGAGACTGGAACAGATCTGGCTGTGTGCGAGCGTGAGTTTTCTCCTTACAACTCTGGCTAGAGACTGGAACAGATCTGGCCGTGGGCGAGTGTGTAATTTCTCCTGACAACTCTGGCTAGACACAGGAACAGATCTGGCCGTGTGCGAGCGTGAGTTTTCTCCTGACAACTCTGGCTAGAGACAGGAACAGATCTGGCTGTGTGCGAGCGTGAGTTTTCTCCTTACAACTCTGGCTAGAGACTGGAACAGATTTGGCTGTGTGCGAGCGTGAGTTTTCTCCTTACAACTCTGGCTAGAGACTGGAACAGATCTGGCTGTTTGCGAGCGTGAGTTTTCTCCTTACAACTCTGGCTAGAGACAGGAACAGATCTGGCCGTGTGCGAGAGTGTATTTTCTCCTGACAACTCTGGCTAGAAACAGGAACAGATCTGGCCGTGTGCGAACGTGAATTTTCTCCTGACAAATCCTGCTAGAGACAGGAACAGATCTGGCTGTGTGCGAATGTGTAATATCCACTGACAACTCTGGCTAGAAACAGGAACAGATCTGGCCTGTGCGAGCGTGAATTTTCTCCTGACAACTCTGGCTAGAGACATGAACAGATCTGGCCGTGTCGGAGCGTGAATTTGGTCCTGACAACTCTGGCTAGAGAAAAGAACAGATCTGGCCGTGTCGGAGCGTGAATTTGGTCCTGACAACTCTGGCTAGAGACAGGAACAGATCTGGCCGTGTGCGAAGTGAATTTTCTCCTGACAACTCTGGCTAGAGACTGGAACAGATCTGGCCGTGTGCAAAGTGAATCTTCTCCTGACAACTCTGGCTAGAGACTTGAACAGATCTGGCCGTGTGCGAGTGTGTATTTTCTCCTGACAACTCTGGCTAGAGACAGGAACAGATCTGGCTGTGTGCGAGCGTGAGTTTTCTCCTTACAACTCTGGCTAGAGACTGGAACAGATCTGGCTGTGTGCGAGCGTGAGTTTTCTCCTTACAACTCTGGCTAGAGACAGGAACAGATCTGGCCGTGTGCGAGTGTGTATTTTCTCCTGACAACTCTGGCTAGAGACAGGAACAGATCTGGCCGTGTGCGAACGTGAATTTTCTCCTGACAAATCCTGCTAGAGACAGGAACAGATCTGGCTGTGTGCGAATGTGTAATATCCACTGACAACTCTGGCTAAAAACAGGAACAGATCTGGCCTGTGCGAGCGTGAATTTGCTCCTGACAACTCTGGCTAGAGACAGGAACAGATCTGGCCGTGTCGGAGCGTGAATTTGGTCCTGACAACTCTGGCTAGAGAAAAGAACAGATCTGGCCGTGTCGGAGCGTGAATTTGGTCCTGACAACTCTGGCTAGAGACAGGAACAGATCTGGCCGTGTCGGAGCGTGAATTTGGTCCTGACAACTCTGGCTAGAGACAGGAACAGATCTGGCCGTGTCGGAGCGTGAATTTGGTCCTGACAACTCTGGCTAGAGACAGGAACAGATCTGGCCGTGTGCGAGCGTGAGTTTTCTCCTGACAACTCCTGATAGAGACAGGAACAGATCTGGCCGTGTGCGAGTGTGTATTTTCTCCTGTCAACTCTGGCTAGAGACAGGAACAGATCTGGCCGTGTGCAAAGTGAATCTTCTCCTGACAACTCTGGCTAGAGACTGGAACAGATCTGGCCGTGTGCAAGCGTGAATTTTCTCCTGACACTTCTGGCTAGAGACAGGAACAGATCTGGCCCTGTGCGAGTGTGTATTTTCTCCTGACAACTCAGGCTAGAGACAGGAACAGATCTGGCCGTGTGCAAAGTGAATTTTGTCCTGCAAATCTGGCTAGAGACAGGAACAGATCTAGCCGTGTGCGAGCGTAAATTTTCTCCTGACAACTCTGGCTAGAGACAGGAACAGATCTGCCCTTGTCAGAGCGTGAATTTTCTCCTGACAACTCTGGCTAGAGATAGGAACATTTCTGGCCGAGCGTGAGCGTTCCGGTCTGATTGCTTCATCCAGCCGTTGGTGCTCCGAGCGATGAGCTTGTAGGTCGTTGCAGAATTCATTCTGCTGTGTTCGATTAGGATGAATTTCTATTATATCCTATCTCATCACATATGTGTACACAATAGTACATTTGCCTTTTTTTTTTCATATTATACCAATCATAACGTTTAACCTTTTGGAAGTTTAAGATTCTGGTACTAAGTCATTCTCAGAATTGCACGCGCTTTCCAAAACCTTTATATATAATTTTAAGTATAAATAAATTAATACAACAGCTTTCTTGGAGATGAGTTTCTTTTAAAAAAACAATCATAAGGTTCATTTTTTGGAAGTTTGTGACTTTGGTGTACAATGTCATTCTCAAAATTGCACCTTCTCTAAAACTTTATATATAATTTTAGGTATAAATTTAAAAAATATATACAACAGATTTATTGGAGATAAGTCTCTCAAAATATCTCATCTCCAAAAACCTGTTGTAATATATTAATCTATATTTAGGATATTCATATATATATACAGTAGAACCTTCCTATAAAGGACAACACCTAATTGCAGAGCCAGAGTGTCCTTTATAGAGAGGTGTCCACTTACCGGAGAGTTGCTAAATGGTGTAAATTGTAATTTTACAAATGAAAACTGTCCTTTATAGAGAGGTGTCTGCTTAAGGAGGTTTCTACTGTAATAGATATGACATTTTTCTTGATATTTTCTAATTATTTTTATGATATTCGAGATTTTGAATTAAGCATAGTTTTACCTCGACAAAGAGTACCTACTCTTATTTTTCTCTCAGGAAACTTCAGTAAGTTGCCAACCCATGTTTCAGGAGAGTATTGTTGACTCATTCGATGTGACAAATAGGACGTTTTCTGAAGGAATTACCCCAACTTTATCTCCTTTTTACCATATTTCTATGTATGTGGAATGTGTCCGTAAATAGGAGGTTCTACTGTATCAAGTAAATTTTAATATGAGAGAGAGAGACAGTGTGTTGTTACAATTTATATTTCATAGGATTCTATCATCTTATCTTACAAAATTAGTTTTAAGAATGTATGCTTCTAATTAAGAGATGAAAAACAAGAAATTTATCCTCGAAGGCAATGTGTTGTTACAACTTTGGATGTTTTAAATTTCGTAATCATTTAATTCTTTATCAAAGTGTCTATAATGGAACATAATTCCATAGAATAATCAATTTACCAACTTCACCACGTTGAGAGTTCTCCAAGGATTTAAAAAAGATTCATCTCCATGTAAAAGCGATGTTCTGGCAAGCAAGTTCCTGTTGCTACGCTCAAACCAAGCAGCTTCCAAACAAACTTTCCTCAGCGTTCCTCGTTAAATCATCTCCCCCTCTTTCTTCTAAAAAGTGCACGGGGCTTCAGAGCCGAGTCACTTTTGTTCCGAGACAAAAGGGGTTGGAGACACGTCGTTTGGGTTTTTAAGCGGTTCTAGATTAATTGTGGTAATTAGCAAACAGCTGGTCTGGACGTCTTCACCACCTCCTACAGCCCACCTTTTAAAAATTTTTATTTTTATTTCTTCTCGCCTTCTATCTCTCTTTTTCTTTACTCCCTCTTCTTCTTTCCTTTTTTTTTTTCTCTCTTCTGGTCCGTCTCTTGCTCACTCCCCCCCCTCCTCCTCTCTCTCTAATTTGCATAAGGAGTTAGGCAGGTCCTGGGGGGTCTTCGGCGTCAACTGATTAGCGCCCCGGTGTTGTTAACTTTGCCTGCACTCGCATAATTGATCGAGCCCTAATTACCAGTTTCATTAACAAGAAGAAGAAGAAGGTATTTCCATATTAATGTCGTCGTCCGCATAGCTGGTGTAATTTAAGCCGAAGGAGATATCCAAAAAGGATGCAAATGGAACAGATTTTTTTTTCCATTTTGCCTTTTTTTTGTGAATTTAATCTCTGATTTAAAGAAGTGGAAGGAATGAGTAAAATAGGAAGATAGTCTCTTTTGCTTTTTCTTATCTTATATTGCCTATGATATATCTAAGAATTGTAGGATTGGATGTCGTGTGTTTACAGAATTTTTAAAAAATTTTAGAAATTGATTAGATAGAAAGTTAGTATCAAAATTAATCGTAATTGTGGTTTAGAAAACAGACGATGATGAAAATATTAGTGATTTAAAAGTATTTAAAATAATAATATAAATTTATCGCTTTAAATAGTGTTTTATCTTTGATATTTTGATTTTCGAACGTTTGTCATGAAAGGTTATCTTACGAATGAAGACATTAAGACGCGTATGTTTCTTTTCACAAAGAAATTAAACTTCTACTGTCCTTACTTCCAAGAAAAAATATTGGGATTGTCTCATCAGTAGTGAACCTTCCCACCAATTTAATCTACCAGACCGGTTCTTTAGAGCTTCAATACTGTTTTGGATCATTATGTTTATATATGCTACACTGAAGGCTGGAATCTTAGAAATGGTATTAAGGCAAACTATGGACATAAGATTTTAGAACAGTAGAAATACTACTAAGGACAATAAGTACAGTAGAAGTTTGATTTATTTGTGAAAAAAAAAAAAAATTCGCGTCTTAATGTCTTCATTCGTTTTATATAGATGGCGCGTTATTGCTTTGTATTAAAGGTTATCTTGCATGACACGATCAAATTGTTTATAGATGTAAAAGGTTATGATATTAAAGTACATTTCAGACTTATAAATGCTATTTAAACACATAGGGCTTTTAAAATATGTTCACAAACAAAGATAAATGGTTAAAGAGGTTTTTTTTATGCAGAAGATATTGTCCTCCTGAAAATTTATAGAACAATAGTGGCTTCGCCTTGTTTTTATTTCAAAAAGTCTCTTGACTTATTTAGGCATACAATTTTTAGTTAAATGGTATTCTAAAAAAAAAAAAAGAAATATAACATATTGTTTACAATAAAATATAAAATAATTAAATATTTACATTTACAAAATGTAACTTTTATAACACACAAAGTTTAACACAGCGCCATCTAGGTGTGGCAATTGGAATTATTTAACCTTACAATATCATACGCGTTCGCGGTTGGCTTTTCTTGATATAAAAAAGAGGAGTTATGAAATCAGTCGAATATACCAAACAAGTGTTTAAACTGGTGAAGTGTCAAGAAAGTATTTGAATTTGTAATAAATATTGCTTCACAAGGTCGAAGGTAAACACCGTCTGCAAAAAATATAACATCCAAGGTCGTCTTATAGCAAGGCCCTCTTTAGCATTGATCTCTTTCTACTTTTGTCTAACCTTTATGGTTTCCAAACCTATAATTCATTTATAAATATGTAGGCTAAATAAATTATTATAAAAAAGGCATCTCCTTATCGTGCAACTGAAAGTTGCTGATGGCCATCTATCGGAATAAATATCAACTATTCTCGTCGTTTTTAATTATTCCAGAATTGGCCAAATACCCATTCTTGATTAATCAAGAAAAGCTAACCACGGACGCGATTCGGGCTGTTGGCCCTCATCAGCGTGGTGCAAGCTGTACCTTAACGACCAAAAAACAAGTCATTCAGTCATCCTGAAAAATCATGAAACGGGTAGTTAAGGCCATAATTGTGTGAGAAAGCGAGCCAATGTGAAAAAATAGTACAAATGTGATATTGTACTAGGATAAGGTGCATAACTTATTTTAAAAGGCATCTCCTAATAAATAAATTATATTATATTAAATTTGGGATCGTAGGGTCCGTATATAAACTGACGTTAATTAAATTTTCGTGTCGTGTACATTAACACAATACTTTAACACATTTAATTATTAACGCTTAGATACTTAATGTCCAAAGTTAATTAAACACAAACATAATTTCAATTAATCTCTCAATATAGTGAAGTGATTGTGGTGTTTTGTCCATTCCATGGAAAGGCAGGGTGCCATTGTCCCGTTAGTCAGCCACATTTCACAGATCCCTGTTCACGGTTACCGTAGCGGCTCGGGGCTCACGACACCGTATTACAGGGCAGTCCCTTACTTGTGCTGCTTCTCCACATTTCAGAGTTCCCTGTTCACGGTAACCGTAGCGGCTCGGGGCTCACGACACCGTACAACAGGACAGTCCCTTACTTGTGCTGCTTCTCCACATTTCAGAGTTCCCTGTTCACGGTTACCGTAGCGGCTCGGGGCTCACGACACCGTACAACAGGACAGTCCCTTACTTGTGCTGCTTCTCCACATTTCAGAGTTCCCTGTTCACGGTTACCGTAGCGGCTCGGGGCTCACGACACCGTACAACAGGACAGTCCCTTACTTGTGCTGCTTCTCCACATTTCAGAGTTCCCTGTTCACGCTTACCGTAGCGGCTCGGGGCTCACGACACCGTACAACAGGACAGTCCCTTACTTGTGCTG
The DNA here is from genome assembly GCA_030710605.1 of Cordylochernes scorpioides. Taxonomy (NCBI): domain Eukaryota; kingdom Metazoa; phylum Arthropoda; class Arachnida; order Pseudoscorpiones; family Chernetidae; genus Cordylochernes; species Cordylochernes scorpioides. The sequence continues at coordinate 112,738,250 of CP092865.1, forward strand.
CTTCTCCACATTTCAGAGTTCCCTGTTCACGGTTACCGTAGCGGCTCAGGGCTCACGACACCGTACAACAGGGCAGTCCCTTACTTGTGCTGCTTCTCCACATTTCAGAGTTCCCTGTTCACGGTTACCGTAGCGGCTCGGGGCTCACGACACCGTACAACAGGACAGTCCCTTACTTGTGCTGCTTCTCCACATTTCAGAGTTCCCTGTTCACGGTTACCGTAGCGGCTCGGGGCTCACGACACCGTACTACAGGGCAGTCCCTTACTTGTGCTGCTTCTCCCGCCTGCCATGTAAAGGAGGACTTCTGGGCAGGATATAGTGAAGTATATAAAATATAAAAAATTGACACAAACATATACAAAAATATATTTAAAATAGAACCATCCATAATATTTTCTATAAATAATTAATTAGCACACACATACATACATATTAAAAATAAAGAAGGCATATCCTGACCACGAGCATTTATTTTTCTCCACTAGATGGCGCTCTGCCATCTAAAAAGCACATGTGCTCGTGGTCAGGATATGCCTTCTTTATTTTTGACATCTATTTATGTGAAAAAAATAATTTTAAAAATATAATATAATGAAAAAGGTCAGGTGTTGGTATTAAAATAAAAAAGGCATATTCTAACCACGAGCACCAAATATTTTTGGCCTCAGAGGTTTCTTGAGAAACCATGAAATGGGTATTTAAGGCCAAACTTGCGTGAATACGTTAAATTATTTTTCACATAAATATGTGTTTTTGACGTCTATTTTGACGGGAGAGGCGACCTTAGTCTCTTTAGATCAATATCCTCCCGGCAAATTTTCCATCTATATTCTAGCCATAGATTTGGCCCAGCCACCTTGCCAGCTAAACACCTCTTTGGTAGATTGTAAATATTCCATTAGATCCCGTGTGGATCTTATGGAATAAAGTCCGCCCTAGACTGACGAGGGCCATTAGCCCGAAACCATGGTCTCTAGGTGGACGCTTCTCAATTTTCCAAAGCTGGTGTTGTGGCTTTGTCACCGACCCAAAGCCGCTAGTTGCGGCGACGGTCAATAGATGGCGTCTAGTTTTGACGTCTATTTTGACGGGAGAAGCGACCTTAATCTCTTTAGATAAATATGTATAAATCTAAACATATTATTTTATAAAAATATACAGTAGTTACTGTAGGTTGCTCTTTCTGAGCGAAACCTAATAAACTGAAACTGGGAATTCTGAGATAAAGATGTTGAAAATTTTGTATATCTCTATATTCTTTAATATTCAATTGTTTCCTCAAAAATTGTTAGATTTAATATATTCTAAATTACTAAATACTACCCATACATCAAAGATGCTATTTGTGGAGGAAGAGAGGGGTAAATATTCTGAAGAAACGCACTCTGATTGGATCAAAAATAAATCAAATATTTAAGGAAGCGTGAGTCCAATCTCCCAGAAAACAACTGAGATATTGAAATTCGACAAAAAAACAGAGAATTGAAAACGAATTCGATCTTTCAATAAAAGAGAGGAAAGAAATGGAATATCTATTAATTAAAGGAGGAATATAAATGGTTGCTAAAGGAGGTATTAATCCAAGGAGCAATCCATCATCCAAATTGAGACAATATAATAGTTGCCAGGTAGGTGCCAGTATGCAAACTGGAATTTAATTCCATCCAGGGTAGCATCCATCACCCCGCTCTGTTAAATTCCATCTCTTCAGCGCTGAATGAAAAAAAAAACAATAGTGCATGCGATATATATCCTTATTGAAAATCGAACAATCTCCTTTTTTGCTTATTCCTAATAAACGTAGTACAGACCATGATAATCATGGTAGGTAGATATAGGTGAATACTTTTACTGTAAGTGAAACACATGTTTAGATATGTGAAAAACAGTTCGATTTTGCACTTACGAGCAGAGTCAACACTCAAAAGAGCTCCGTTTCGTTACTTGCACTTGCTGGTGGAATTAGAATTTTGTAAGAATTGGTGATTATTTAGCTTTTTTTTTTTAATATGAAAAAAAGTGTCCAATGCGGGAAACGAACCCGGATCGTAGTGGTCGAAAACCAACGGCATAGACCATCCTTCCATCGACCCCCAAAACAATGGTTGGGGATCATTTGAGCATTTTTTTTTTTTTTTTAATATGAAAAAAGTGTCCAATGCGGGAAACGAACCCGGATCGTAGTGGTCGAAAACCAACGGCATAGACCATCCTTCCAACGACCCCCAAAACAATGGTGCATGCGATATATCCATGTTAAAAATCGAACAATCTCCATTTTAAATACTTTAAATAATTAACGCTTTGGATCAAAAATGTTTATTACAGCTATCAAAATTTCGATGAGGTAGTTTGTCTATCTTCTTCGGGGATTCAAACTTTGTTTACAGGGGGATCAGTGGAAGAGTAGTCTAAACCGTTGATTTTGGCCGCTACGACCCGGGTTCGATTCCCGCATTGGGCACTTTTTTTCTGATAAAAAAAAAAGTTCCAATGGTCCCCGATACTTGCAAAAGTCCAACCCCACCAGCGAGTTCAAGTAAACAGTCACATTTGCACATTTGTAAGTGCAAAAATCGAACTGCTTTTCACATGTGTATACATGTAGTGTACTTACAGTGTATACAACAACAACAACAAAAAGCCTTTATTCAGGGTCACTGACCCTATACAGGATTCACCAGAGGTATGCATAAGGCTTACAGTGTATACACACTCGGTGGAAATCTTCTGAAAAAAATCCTTTCTGTTTCTTCATCAAATGAATATCGAATTATCATCTCTAATATTCTGTTTTACACTTCGCTTATTCACATTTCTACCAAAATTGGAACGATACAGAGAAGATTAGCATGGCCTCTGCGCAAGGATGACACGCAAAATCGTGAAGCGTTCCATATGAAAATATTTTTTAATATTTTGTGAAAACGTTCAAATTTACATATATGGTATATCCACCGTTATATAAGCAAATAAGAAGTGGTTTATGATTAAACTATGAAACTTTCTTAAGTTTTGTTCATGAGTGCAAATGCGCTGGTACGTTGCACTGGTCTATACGAGTACAATCAGGACACAAAGTTTATCCACTGAAAAGCTAAGTATCATTTACAGTCTGGCCTTATGTAAATTAAAAATCAATTTTGTAATTATCTCTTTTTCTGAAACTTTGTTTCAACGGAGCGAGTCATTAAAAAGAATTAGCAGCACAAAGTATCTCAACTTTTTCCCCTCGGCTTGCAAATAGAATTACACACAGGCTTCTGGATTAGGAAGACATCATCAACAAAAAACAAGATTAAAGGTGAGATCAACATGCGAGTAGTTGATCCATCAACTTTCAATCCAATTAACACCAAACACCAAACCCCTTTTTCTATCTTTTTACTCCAATACAAATATTAATCTTCTAAAAATCCTGCAGCTCCCAGGCAATTATTTTAAAAAGGTCCTTTTTATTTTGAGGAGGTTTTTGTGATTAAAAGTATTTAAAGAAGGCAGGCGCTCGGTAATCGTTTTAGAGGCGGGTGTCCCGACCGCTATTTATTGGAGAGATGGTTGGAGTAAATTTCATTTGTCACCCCGCTCCATTATTTCTAATTAGTGGGGACTGTGTGACGTCTCTTGGGTGACTACACGGCTTGTATACACATCTCTTGTATGACGTCTCTTGTGTGACTGCATGGCTTGTATACACGTCTCTTGGGTGACTGCACGGATTGTATACACGTCTCTTGTATGACGTCTCTTGGGTGACTACACGGCTTGTATACACGTGTCTTGTATGACGTCTCTTGGGTGACTACACGGCTTGAATACACGTCTCTTGTATGACGTCTCTTGGATGACTACACGGCTTGTATACACGGCTCTTGTATGACGTCTCTTGGGTGACTACACGGCTTGTATACACATCTCTTGTATGACGTCTCTTGGGTGACTGCATGGCTTGTATACACGTCTCCTGTGTGACTGAACGGCTTGTATATACGTCTATTGGGTGACTGTTCAGCCTGTATACACGTTGCTAAATATTGACGCTGTTTTGAATTTTTCATTATTTAAGATAGATATGCAGTAGCTATGGGGTTACAGAATTCGATATCCTTTGAAACCGTTACATTTCTAAGTATGGTTATACGCCGTCATAACGGATTTTAATAAACGGACGCTTCACCATCCTTTCAACTTTAGAGTCTCCAAATATAAAATCTATACCCCTCCCCAGGCCACGTGCAATTCAAACAAAAGGATCCCTAAAAAATATAGCGGGTGGCAGATAGATGAGCTTCCGTACGTTGGTCGTGATCTAGATTCTACAATCCCTTCAATCCTTCCTCATTCCAATCTCCCATCTGGCGGACACCAATCGATGAGCGGACCCCCTCATTCGGTCATAAAAACTCATTCGAAAAACAATCCTAAAAAAGGAGGAGGGGGATAGGTCCGTTTTTGGTCCTGTTAACCCACTGTCTAGTTGACCCACTTTCATAACAAAACAACCCTTCCCTCCCCACGCTAAAAAACACTCAACCCTTTCTCCTCACGGTCCTGACTCATCGCTTCTTTATCGTCAGCTCTGCGGTGTTCACACGACGGTGGCATTCTTTGGCATCGAGGACCGTAGCAGGTAGGTTCGCATTCCTAGGACATGGGACATCATTCTATTCTATATTACATATCTTCCTATGCTCATTCGGGCTTTTTGGCAAATTTTGCCATTTGTATGAACTCGGAAGGTAGAACTATTATAATATCGTATAGTGCAGGATCGGCAAATTTTGAGTCGGAAGAGCCAAAAATTACAATTTACAAACTTTCGAATTTTTAAAGAGCCACAAATCTTTTCTTGCCAACAATATATAGTACACGCATATATAATATTTGTGTATGGAACTATATAAAGATCTTCACATCCAAAGAAACGTTTTTATAGTCCATGGCTTTATTCAACCGCTGTTGCATCTCTTAACTGAGAGATATCATCCAAAGAGCCGCATGTGGGTCGCTAGCCGCAGTTTTGTGACCCCTGGTATAGTGGATTCTAATTGGATGATTGAAATCTTGTGAGTGAGAAACAAAAGAAGGCGTTAGTTCTGTAAAAAAAAAAACAAGCGTGCGGTGGATACGGGGAGGTCGATTGAGACCGTCTTGATTAGTATGGTAACTTATCTACTTTATCACTACGTTCTAGGATTGTCTTGAACATGGCTTTTACTTCTCTCTCCTGTTCAGGGATTGCCTTGAAAAGGATGGTTACTTATATCCTACAAATACGTTCTGGGATTGGCTGAACAGGACTTTTACTTCTCTCTCCTGTTACTATGTTCAGGGATTGTCTTTAACAGGACTTTTATTTCACTCTCCTGTTACTATGTTCTGGGATTGTCTTGAACAGGACTTTTACTTCTCTCTCCTGTTACTATGTTCAGGGATTGTTTTGAACAGGACTTTTACTTCTCTCTCCTGTTACTATGTTCTGGGATTGTCTTGAACAGGACTTTTACTTCTCTCTCCTGTCGCTATGTTCTGGGATTGTCTTGAACAGGACTTTTACTTCTCTCTCCTGTTACTATGTTCAGGGATTGTCTTGAACAGGACTTTTACTTCTCTCTCCTGTTACTATGTTCAGGGATTGTATTGAACAGGACTTTTACTTCTCTCTCCTCTTACTATGTTCAGGGTAGTATTGAACAGGACCTTTACTTCTCTCTCCTGTTACTATGTTCAGGGATTGTCTTGAACAGGACTTTTACTTCTCTCTCCTGTTACTATGTTCAGGGATTGTCTTGAACAGAACTTTTACTTCTCTCTCCTGTTACTATGTTCTGGGATTGTCTTGAACAGAACTTTTACTTCTCTCTCCTGTTACTATGTTCAGGGATTGTCTTGGACAGGACTTTTACTTCTCTCTCCTGTTACTATGTTCAGGGATTGTCTTGAACAGGACTTTTACTTCTCTCTCCTGTTACTATGTTCAGGGATTGTCTTGAACAGGACTTTTACTTTTCTCTCCTGTCACTATGTTATGGGATTGTCTTGAACAGTACTTTTACATCTCTCTCCTGTTACTATGTTCAGGGATTGTATTGAACAGGACCTTTACTTCTCTCTCCTGTTACTATGTTCAGGTATTGTCTTGAACAGGACTTTTATTTCTATCTCCAGTTACTATGTTCTGGGATTGTATTGAACAGGACTTTTACTTCTCTCTCCTGTCACTATGTTCAGGTATTGTCTTGAACAGGACTTTTACTTTTCTCTCCTGTTACTAGGTTCTGGGATTGTATTGAACAGAACTTTTACTTCTCTCTCCTGTTACAATGTTCAGGTATTGTCTTGAACAGGACTTTTACTTCCCTCTCCTGTTACTAAGTTCTGGGATTGTATTGAACAGAACTTTTACTTCTCTCTCCTGTTACAATGTTCATGTATTGTCTTGAACAGGACTTTTACTTCCCTCTCCTGTTACTAAGTTCTGGGATTGTATTGAACAGGACTTTTACTTCTCTCTCCTGTCACTATGTTCTGGGATTGTCTTGAACAGTACTTTTACTTCTCTCTCCTGTCACTATGTTCTGGGATTGTATTGAACAGGACTTTTACTTCCCTCTCCTGTTACAATGTTCAGGTATTGTCTTGAAAAGGACTGTTACTTCTCTCTTTACATCTCTTCTCTCTCTTTTACTTCTCTCTCCTGTTGCTATGTTCTGGGATTGTATTGAACAGGACTTTTACTTCTCTCTCCTCTTACTATGTTCTGGGATTGTCTTGAACAGGACTTTTACTTCTCTCTCCTGTCGCTATGTTCAGGGATTGTATTGAACAGGACTTTTACTTCTCTCTCCTGTTGCTATGTTCTGGGATTGTATTGAACAAGACTTTTACTTCTCTCTCCTGTTACTATGTTCTGGGATTGTCTTGAACAGGACTTTTCCTTCTCTCTCCTGTTACAATGTTCAGGTATTGTCTTGAACAGGACTTTTACTTCTCTTTCCAGTTACTATGTTCTGGGATTGTCTTTAACATGACTTTTACTTCTCTCTCCTGTTACAATGTTCAGGTATTGTCTTGAACAGGACTTTTACTTCTCTCTCCTGTCGCTATCTTCAGGGATTGTATTGAACAGGACTTTTACTTCTCTCTCCTGTTGCTATGTTCAGGTATTGTCTTGAACAGGACTTTTACTTCTCTCTCCTGTTACTATGTTCTGGGATAGTCTTGAACAGGACTTTTACTTCTCTCTCCTGTTACTACGTTCTGAGATTGTCTTGAACAGTACTTTTACTTCTCTCTCCTGTCACTACGTTCTGGGATTGTCTTGAACAGGGATTTTAATTCTCTCTCCTGTTACTATGTTCTGGGATTGTCTTGAACAGGACTTTTACTTCCCTCTCCTGTTACTACGTTCTGGGATTGTCTTGAGCAGGACTTTTACTTCTCTCTTCTTTCAATACGTTCTGGGATTGTCTTGAACAGGACTTTTACTTCTCTTTCCTGTCACTACGTTCTGGGATTGTCTTGAACAGGGATTTTAATTCTCTCTCCTGTTACTATGTTCTGGGATTGTCTTGAACAGGACTTTTACTTCTCTCTCCTGTCACTACGTTCTGGGATTGTCTTGAACAGGGATTTTAATTCTCTCTCCAGTCCTTACGTGCTTGGACTGTTGCATATATTTTGTTTTATTACTTTTAATTCTCATTGCAATATCTCCTTTTAAACTATCACTGTCTTTTCCTCAAAATCGTAATTCAAATCGAATTAATTCTAAATAAATCTATTATTTTATATCTTGTATGTGAATCTTAGAATTCCTTAGCTGTAGTTGAGATCTTATCATTGATATATCTTTGCTGACTTCATATTTACCAAAACAAAAATGTTTTTCTCTGTGTGTGTCAAACTTTAAATTAGAGGATTTAATTTATTTACACCTCTCATATTTCATAAAAAAGCTATTCAAGGTTTCAAACGGCTTAGAAATTGTACATATCACGTTAAATAAATGTTTGTAAATATTCATATTAATTCGTTTTTTATAATGCCATGTACAAAGTTTAAGAGACAAATGATATGATGTTCATTTCCCATATATTTGCCTCCTCATCTTTTTTAGTGGGCCAAGATACAGGATTTCTACACCCATGGACAAAATTTTACCTTTTTTATCATGAATATCGGGATTCAGACAATTACTCTGAAAGATATTGCAATGACCTTTTTATTGAAGACACACAAGATAACCAAGTATGAACAAAATTGCCTGTCTCCTTTCTAAAAAACAGAGGACATGCGATATCAAAATATAAAACTTCCTTAAGTTTTGTCCATTAGTTTATATTTTTCGTTTTTTTAATGAACTTGAATTTTTTTCAAACTCACATTTTAATGGTATGGAAAGAAATATTCAAATATCCTGAACATTTTCAAAAATATCTAACATGCAAAATATTCATCTGTTTCCGTAGAGAGAAATAGAATTAAAGAATTAAATCTTATATCAAATTAATCTATCACAAGTTTTTTTTTTTTTGCTTATCCCTAGTACACGTGGTACAGGCCATGATAATCATGGTGGGTAGTTAGCGACTGCTTTTTGCTGTAAGCGCACCACATGTCTACACATGTGAAAGCAAATCGACTTTGCACTTACAAATGTGCCAGAGCCCCGTTTGGTTACTTGCACTCGCTGGTGGGGTTGGACTTTTGCAAGAATCGGGGGACCATTGGGGCATTTTTTTTAAACAGAAAAAAGTGTCCAATCTGGGAATCGAACCCGGGTCGTAGAGGTCGAAAACCAAACGGTTTAACCAGCCTTCCACCGACCCCCGACAAGTTAAATCAATTTAAATGTGCAGTCTAAATCAATACAGATATATTTAAATTCACATGTTAAATTCGATTTAGTTTTATTTTTCGAATATTTATGTGTGTTGGGTGTAACACCTGGCAAATACCATACAATCTTAATCTTTCATTTCTATATGAAGATATTGCCACAAATGAAAGATATTTTTTTAATTGATTCGATTATCAAAAATCACCACACCCATTAGATCTTATTAATTTATGATATCTCTTAATTGAAAAGACATTTTATCTTTTTTTTACAGAAAGAGTTGATTTAATTAGGGTTTTACGATTTAGGGAAAAAAAAAACTTGCGCTGAAAGAAACTTCTTTCCCTATTTGGGAAGGCTGTCTGTAACATAGGAACATATAGGTATACCTATGCAAGATAACATGTTACCAACATGATACATTATTATTATAATTATTCTCAAAATTCTGTCCATTTTACTAGATAGTACGATTTGAACGTCCATATTGCAAGCTCTATTTTGATGAGAAATAATATTCCTGTCTTTACAATCAGAATAATGTCCGAGAAAAAATATATAGCGATAGAATTATTTACCTTTTATAAAGCGTTAGAGAACAAGGTAATCTCTAAGAACTAAAATTAAGAACAATTTCCTTCCATAGTTAATTTGTATAGTTATGTTGAATACTTTGATTTCAAATTTAAACCTGTATACCTGTAATATATTCTTCCCACAACTCTCTGCTGTTGTTGTCATGTCCAATGAAGAGCCTCAGATGTCCCCATACATTTCTATCACAGCAGTCGCAATTTTCTCTATATTGGGTGAAGCTTTTGCTCTGGGTCCATGTCAATTTTCTGTTGTTGTTGTCATGTCCAATGAAGAGCCTCAGATGTCTCCATACATCTCTATCACAGCAGTCGCAATTTCCTCTATATTGGGTGAAGCTTTTGCTCTGGGTCCATGTCAATTTTCTGTTGTTGTTGTCATGTCCAATGAAGAGCCTCAGATTTTCCCATACATCTCTATCACAGCTGTAACAATGTTCTCTATCTTGGGTGTGTAAAGCTGCTGTTCTGGGTCCAAGTCAATTTTCTGTTGTTGTTGTCGTGTCCAAAGAGCCTCAGATGTCCCCATACATCTCTATCACAGCAGTCGCAATGTTCTCTATCTTGGGTGAAGCTTTTGCTCTGGGTCCATATCAATTTTTTGTTGTTGTTGTCGTGTTCAATGAATAGCTTCAAATGTCTCCATACATCTCTATCACAGCAGTTGCACTGTCCACTATCTTGGGTGTGTAAAGCTGCTGCTCAATTGTCAATTACATATCAATTACATTACATACATGTCAATTTTCTGCAAAGCCTCAGACATTGTTGGGCATGAGAAAAGGTGCGGACACTCTCTTTATGTTTAATATAATTTGAACAATTAATGCCTACGAGGCTCAAACAAAAATCATAGTTTTTTTTAATTAAACATCTCGTTCATGTAAATTCCTTTACTATATTTAAACATTTTTCAACAACCTTCCATAAAAAAGTTGCATAAATGTTTTATAATAAAAGTTGGTGCATCTATGGTCACAATGGCCATGCAAGAACATCAACACGAAGTCCCCCGAGACCACGGCTGTAATTAAAATCTAATTAGAAGGGGCCAAGATAAAAACCAAGGAAGGCGAGCGACTAAAAAAAAAAAGTCGGAAAAACAAAGAAATGATAAGTTTAGTGAATGTTTTCCTCCGGCTCAATCTTTGTGCTAATTTTTTTTTTTTTGACGCCGTCTTCTAAGACGTCGGATCGTAGATCTAATAGAGAAGCGACGAAGTCAGATTAAAAACGACGACTAAATACAAAATAATAAAAAAATTAAATAAAAAAATAGAAACATAGTCGGCTTTCGAAATTATTTGTGACTTCTAGGTAATCCCTATCTAGCAGTAGCTCAACTAATTCCCTTGAGTTGTTTTTACTCCGTATTGTACCGGATTGTTGGAGATTATACAACTGAATTGAATTATTCGAGATTGTGACAATTGAAACAATTCCATTGACAACTATTCAATATTAGATATATAGGGTATATACAATACAGGGTATATACCAAATCAATTTAATACAATCTTGAGGCAGTCTGGAGATTAAAATATCTTGGAAGGTTCACCTCTGATGATCCATGCTTTCACTCTCTCTCGATTCATAATCATTGCAGAATAAGACATTAAAGCATAAGACACCTCTCTCCCGTAAAAATAATCATAAAAACTAGATTCTATCTATTGACTGTCGCCATAAACTATCGGCCTCAGGTTGGCGACAGTTTTGACGTTTATTTTGACGGGAGACAAATGACAAATAACATAGTTTTATTGACATCCCATCAAAATATAGACAAAAGTGCACAGTCTGAACTATTCAAGTAGAGATGGAAAATTTACAATGATGATGATTATTATAATAAAAAAGGAATGAAAATAAAAAATACAATGAAATATATCTGTTATGTACAATGAATACGTACATGGCGCCTCAGCCACCGCTGCAGAGTTTGATGGAAGATCACAAACGGGTCTCCAGCAATGCCCAGCGATACTCCAGCGATATTTTGACGGGAGAGGCGCCCTATGCTTATATATATGTTATTTTATAAATGTCGCTTAAAATATATTTATAAATTTTATAGACAGCCAGGGGCCTGTGTGTGAGCACTAGACGTCTTTACAGCGAAGACGTGATTGGAAACTGCTGGTTTTTTGGTCATATCTCTCAATTATACGTGCCATCGTAACTTTTAAGATTGCAAAAATGCTTAAATCGTTTTTAAATGTCTTGGAAGACTGCTATTTTCTGTGAATAAAATAGAAAACTTCGGTGTAAAATTTATTTTTATCTAAATGTTATATTAATACAGTGGACCCTCGGTTTACGAGCACCTTGGAGTACGAGCTTTTCGCAGTACGAGCAAAGTTTTTTGAAAAATTTTACCTCGGATTACGAGTGAAATTTCGCATTACGAGCAACTCGTGATGGTTGCCCCTCTTCTCCATTTCCACCTTTAGCGGCGGGATGAGGGCATATTTTTATATTAAATTTTATTTTATTTATGGATTGTTATTAATCATTATAATATAAGTACAGTATATATATTTAATACATACTATAATGTATATATTCAAATCGATACACATATATATATATATATATATATATATATATATATATTGAAAATAGAGCAATCCATACTTAATTCATTAGATAATAAATGGCATATATTGGATTTAATAAAATATTTATTTTGCCAATATTTCGGCTGGCTGAACGCCAACCTTTATCGAGGCATTACATTTTTGTATACACAAACTCAGCGCCGCATAGTGTTATAATACTATAACACTATGCGGCGCTGAGTTTGTGTATACAAAAATGTAATGCCTCGATAAAGGTTGGCGTTCAGCCAGCCGAAATATTGGCAAAATAAATATTTTATTAAATCCAATATATGCCATTTATTATCTAATATATATATATATATACATGTATATAGTATTTTAAAATTAAAGAAAACTTTTTAATTTTTAAGATAACTTTTTCCATTTGTAAACAAAGGCTCGAAGGTGTTATTAAAATTTTAAAAGTTGCTATTAAAATTTAAAAAGTTGCTATTAAAGTTAAAAAGTTTTCTTTAATCTTAAAATACTCTGTATATCATTTTGACTAATTTTAATTCAACGATAAAATTATCTCTCAATGATAAAGGAATAGCTTTTTTTAATTTCTTATTTATTTTTTAGATTATATATGTATTTTCAAAAAGTGGTGACAATTTCTACCTCTCTTGCTATAAAAATCGTATAACCACTGCAAAATGGGCCCCATGAAGAAATATGTTGAAAGAGAAATGGGTAAGAAGAAGGATATTATCACAATGGAGGCAAAGAGGGAAATGATTGAAAAGCACGAACGTGGCATGCGGGTGACAGAAATAGCGAGATTTTATAAGAAGTCGACATCAACGATTTGCACAATATTGAAGAAGAAAAAGGAATTAAGGGAGTTAGATGCAGCAAAAGGAGTCACAAGTCTATCAAAACAGCGTCCACGTCTTCTAGAAGAAGTTGAAAAATTGATTCTTGTATGGATAAACGAGAAGCAATTAGCAGGTGATACCATAACCCAGAATTTAATATGTGAAAAGGCAAAGGCCTTGTACGCCGAACTCGGGAGTAAAATACCATGTACATCAATAGAGAACGAAGTACATGCAGACTTCAAAGCCAGCAAGGGGTGGTTCGAAAACCTTAAGAGGAGAAGTGGCATCCATAGTGTCACGAGGCATGGAGAGGGTGCAAGTTCGGATGCTAAAGCAGCTGAGACATTCACTGCCGAGTTCGAGAAGCTCGTTGTTACCGAGTGTTACCTCCCACAGCAAGTTTTTAACTGTGATGAAACAGGACTTTTTTGGAAAAAGATGCCGAAGAGAACCTACATTACAGCCGAAGCAAGCGAGCAACACTAAGAGGTAAAGGAGGTGATCTCGTCTGGGGAAGAGGAGGATGAAAATTCACTGGGATCCCTCCCTTCAGATCAGATTCGGGAAATATGTAAAATGTGGGAAACTGTGCAATTGTTCGTAGCAAAGCACCACCCGAATAAGTCGGCTGCTTTGCGAGCGACGGATCAGTTCAACGATAATGCGATGTCGCATTTCCGTGAAATTCTCAAAAAGAGGCAGAAGCAACAGTCATTGGACCAGTTCTTCGATAAAATTGAAAGAAAAAAAATAATATGTTATAAAATAACCCTTTTATGCCATTTTCCCCTCAAATAGTGCTTTTTTAACGCAATTGCATCAGCCATCCCAACATTATCTTTTATTTTTGTTTATTTTATCTTTTTTTATACATTTATTTATGCATTATCTTTTTATTTACTTATCACTAGGTTTGAAATTCAGTAACTATCACGTGTAAAATTTTTCTTTCGAATCTTTCATTAAAAATATGATAGCTATGATTTCAAATATTGAATGGAGTACAAGCTTCTCTTATACTTATCACGAAGTGTTTACCGACTCTAATTAAACTAAAATTCATGGAAGAATTGCCCGAGTTTCAATTATTAAAAATAAGAAATTAGTTTCGCACTACGAGCGTTTTGGAGTACGAGCATGGCTCTGGAACGGATTATGCTCGCAAACCGAGGGTCCACTGTATATATAAAAAATCAGCGCCTCTCCCGTCAAATTAAACGTCGAAACTAGACGCCATCTATTGACCGTCAATGCAAACTAGCGGCCTAAGGTCGGTGACAAAGCCACAACACCAGCTTTGGCAAACTGAGAAGCGTCCACCTAGAGACCATGGTTTCAGGCTAATGACCCTCGTCAGCCTAGGGCGGACTTTATTCCATGAGACCCACACGGGATCTAATGGAATCTTCACAATCTGCCAAAGAGGTGTTCATCTGACAGTCTGTTTTTAAAGATCAATTTCCTTCCTGCAAAATTCCTATTAATATTTATTTATATTTAAAGTGTTTAAAACATGATAACAAATATATGTCTAAAGCACATGTGCTCTTGGCAGGATATGCCTTTTTTATTTTTAATATCAACACCTAACCTTTTTATTTTTTTTTCTATTGTTTTTTCATGTGTCAAGCGTATTTACGTAAGTTTGGCCTTAAATACCCATTTTTTGGTTTCTCAAGAGGCTTCTGGGACTAAAAATATTTTTGGTCGCAGTGGTACAGCATACTCCACGCTGACAAGCGCCAACAGCGCAAAACACGTTCGTGGATGGCTTTTCTTGATTTATCAAGAAATTGGGTTGACCAAATATCAGGGAACAGGCTAAATCAATGTCTAGTTGATTTCTGTTCCACCAGATGGCGCTCTGCCATTTGTAAAGCACATGTGCTCTTGGTCAGGATATGTCTTTTTTATTTTTAATATCTAATTATAGTAAAGAAAGAATGTGAAAATGATAATTATGATATATTTAGAAAACTGAATCTATGAGAGATGTATAAATATTAAAAAGATGATAATAAAACATGCGATGACCAAATATTTCGACACGAAGCTTTAAAAAAAAAGGCATCTTCTTATCGTGCAACTGAAAGTTGAAGCTTTTTGTTATAGAGGAAAAATCTAGTTATAAACACAAATAGAACGTCAAAGGGAACGTAACATTGTGAAAATAACACTCTTTAAGTCTATTTTGGAGTTGAAGACAGATTTTTGCAGGAAAGACTGAAGGATGGTATAAATCTGGACATTTTGACAGGCGGTCATCTAGTAAGGTTGACATTTTCTTTCAGCCAGTCGTGGATGGAAGACATCTTTGGTTCATTCTTCGCATGCAGGTTAATTGGCCGAAGTTGACAGAGATAAATTAGCGGGAATAGAACCGATAATAAACTCAAGGCATGAAATTAAGGGGCAGGAGGGGGGGGGGGGGGGGGGGGTGAACCATATTGGAAACTTTTATAAGATCGCTTGTCTCCCCTCTTAAATTAACCTCTTTTACGCTGAATCTTTTTTCCCCCCATTCTTCCATCGACAGTAATAGTTTAGCACTCCTCCTCCGACCTCCAAATTTTCTTCTTCATCTTTTTTTTTATCGTCAAACTCAAGATTTGCGTATCTTAATTTTTTTTTTCTGAAACTTTCCATCCTCTTTCAAGCCTTCATTTTCTTACCCCCATCACCCCTTTTGCGCCAACCCTTTGTAAACGAATAAAACGCGGAAGGTAAAAATTTGAAGAAAAAAAAAGTTATATGAAAGAAAGTTTCGTTTGGCTTTTTAGCCTTCTCTTTTCCAAGCCACCCTCTCCTTCAATTTGGATTTTTTTTCTATCCATCCTTCTAACTGGTAGACAAAATAATAGGCTTGTCTTAAGCTACCTTTTCAAAGAGGACCAACTTTGACCCTCATCTGAATGGTGAAGCTCTTTTCACTGTACGTCCTTTCACTGGAGTAAAATGGAACGTATACTGAGCTATTCTTTTCCTGATGTTATTTAGAAGAGGTTTTTTTTAAACAAGTTCTTGGTTATTTCATTGTTAGATAACTTTAGCATAGTAAATCTGTAATAGTCCTCAATCAATGTTCTCTGAATTTAAACATTATCATATATTCAAAGCAAATATTTTTTATAATATACAGTTAAACCTGTCTATAGCGCCCCCTCTAAATAGCGCCTCCCTCTCTATAGTGCCTGATTTTAAATACGTAGTACGATGCGATTTACATTAAAAGTGACCTGTCTATAGCACCCAATTTTGGTTATTCCCAAGAGGGGGGGGGTCGTTATAGACAGATTTAACTGTAATATTTTTTATGCTTTGCTTCATCTTTCCTGTTATTTTATATATGGAATGTTTGATAGAATACGCTTTTTGAGTCTCCATGAGGCTTCTTTCTAACAATTCTTTCAAAGTGTTTCAAAATTCATTAAAGGAACAATAGCCGTGATCAAAAATCACTGTTCAAGCAGCTCAAGTCTTAATAAATCCAGTGGGGTGGCTAAACGTGCAGGAACAGAAGTTTCTGTCTGTAAAATTATTTTTTTACTCTTTTCCTTCTCCAGAGGTCCATCGTTGCGTGCAACATAGAAGGAGTATTTATAACACAATATAATGCGGCTTATGATTGTAGAACGATGTTTGAAAATTTTACCGCAAATGTTTCTTTTGAACGAAAAATCGTAATTTATTTTAAGGAGAAATAACGACTATTCCTATCCTTTGGGTTGAAGTATGAAAGGATGAATTGTGAAGAGCAATGATAAACGGAAAAAAAACTTTATTATTAACGGACACTTTAATTTTCCGTTTTATTACTCTTTACAATTCATCCTTTCATACTTCATCTCTAAGGATAGAAATAGTCGTTATTTCTCCTTAAAATAAATTACGATTTTTCGCTCAAAAGAAACATTTACGGGAAAATTGTTAAACGTCGTTCTACAATAGCAGGAATAGTTCCGCCAAGATGGACCTAAACACCATACTACTAGCTACAATATAAGATTAAAGAACCAATATATCTATACAGTAGAACCTCTCTGTAAAGGACAACACCTAATTGCAGAGCCAAAGTGTCCTTTAGGGAGAGGTGTCGTCTTACCGGAGAGTTGCTAAATTGTAAATATAGTAATTTTGCAAATGAAAACTGTTCTTTGTGGAGAGGTGTCCGCTAAAGGGAGTTTCTACTGTAATAGTTATGCCATTTTAGATTTTTTTTTTAAGATATTCGAAATTTTTAATTAAGCATAGTTTTACCTCGACAAAGAATCCCTACTTCCATTATTCTTTTAGGAAACTTCAGGAAGTTAGTAACCCATGTTTCAGGACAGTATTGTTGACTCATTCGATGTGACAAATAGGACGTTTTCTAAAGGAGTTACCCCAAGCCTCATCTCTTTTTGACAATATTGCCACGTGGAAAATTAGGTAAGACAAATTTCAGGATGAGACAACAATTTATTTAAGGCAAGAACAAACTATGAATGATAAACAAAAGATAAAGAATGAGGGAAGTTTACAGAGTAGTAAATATATAAACATAAAAAATGATACTTTGTTAATACTAGTCTAAAATAATAAATACTTCCCTATAATATTTCTAACTTCATTCTCTAGTAGGTATTTTTCTTCGATTTTTTATTTAAGGTTTGACTATTCGACTGTCGTTTTATCCCAAATCTACTTCCTCTTCCCTTTTCGCCGAGTTGACAAATCCAAATCTTTGTAAAAAATCTCATTATAAGTTCTTAACGAATAACTAATCCATTCCCCTTTTCGACAAAAATCTTTTATAAGTGAACGCTGTGATTTTACCTTATCTTTAACGCATGAATATACAGCCAATATTATTGAAGAGTAATAGAGAAACAGATTGAGTAGAATGAAGTTAATATTTGTATATTCTAAGGTGAATATTCTGTGCATGTATCAATACATATTTAAAAATTTTAACGGAAAAATTTAACGGAACCAAACTAATTCGGCTTTTACACGTCCTACACTTGTCCAAAAACCAACTGAGGTAACGAACCAGATTTTCTTCAAACAAAAAGAGTTGAATAAAAGAGTAATCTAAAATCTTGTATTATATATCCAATTCTTGCTCAATTAAATTTTACATATTTACCTTTATACAAATAAACTATTTCAGTTACTTGCTATTATTTAGACATATTTCTAATCTCTCAGAGAACAAAACTACAAAAGGCTTTATTAAGAACCCTCGTCCCATATAGGATTCTCCCAGATAGATGAACAGAAGTAAAAATAACGGTTATCTACCGAAAGTAGAAATTAACATCGACCTTTCTTCAAGTTAGATCTATCATATGTGTTTCGCCTATTGTCTCTGTGCTGTTTTCCAGCTATAAAAGTAGTTTATGGTTTCGGAATAACAGAATTCTGGAAAACAGCACAGACAATAGGCACAAAACAGATTATGGATCCAAAATTTGAAGGAAGATCGATGTTAATCTCCACTTTCTGTAGATAACTGCTATGTTTACTGCTGTTTACCTATCTGGGAGAATTCTGGATGGAACGAGTGTCCTTAATAAAGGCTTTTTGTTTTGTTTTTTGTTTTAAAAAAATCCGATTTGTGTGTCTACGAATGATGGATCCAACTTGAAGAAAGGTCGATTTTAATATCCACTTTCTGTAGATAACTGTTATGTTTACTTCTGTTTACCTATCTAGGAGAATTCTGTATGGGATTAGTAACCTAAATGAAGGTTTTTTGTTATTTGGTTTCAACTAACTTTAACCTTGTCAAATTATATTGACAAACATTTGCACTTTTATCTCAGTTTTTAGAGGGAAGAATGTTGTTTTTGTTTGTTAGTGAATCAATCTCTCGGCTTCTCATTGGACGAATGTGGCCATGTTTGTATATAAGAGGGAGCTATGATATTGCGAGAGTCTAGTGTGTTGGATTATCGTGTGGAGACGCTTAAAATTTTCTCTGCGTGGTTTATCCGTGTCTGGTGATCTCCTCGCATACCTGTGTGACCCCGGTCCGATCCCTACCAACGCTACAATAAAATATAAGTACTGTTTTGTTTTTATATAGCAAATCGTGAGTTTTTAGTTCGCTTTCTTTTCATTGTTATTGTACACTTGAGTCCATCTTTTCTGTGTGTTAGTTACTATTACTTTAGGCCCTAGTATTTTGTAATTTTTTGTTAACCTGTACAAAGTAAACTTTGTTAATCTACTCTGATCTGATGTCTACATATGGCCCATAGAATTAGAGGGACAATTGTTAGATTCCTATGTATTATTAACGTTAAAGTAAGATATCTCTCCATTAATCAATGAATCTAACAATTCTGGTGTCAGCGACGTGGCGAGATCTACTTCAAATCTCTGTGAGCAAGGGGATGTCATCATCGGGCTTTTAATTAATCCCCAAGGCTTGCCAAATAAAATTCAACAACAAAATTTGGTCGTCTTTATCTCCCTCTCCTTTTTGCCGACGGTTTTCAATCAAAACGAGGAGGGGCCGCAACGTTAATTAAGGGCCCGCGAGTTCTTTCAAGCGGACGCTGCCGGAAAAGAAGGAGCCCAACAATTAGTGGGTCCCTGGATTAGAGTGACAGTGACAAATGTCTCTGTCCCCTCCCCCCCTCCCTCGGACATTATCCCGCTGGCTTCCACACTTCATCGCCGTCCAATATCTACAACCCCATTGGTTCAACTTCATCACGTGGTTTTCCCTATCTTATCCTGAATTTAGGGCAGTGAGCGGTGACATTGATGATTGCAAAAAGAAATTGTTATGTGACTAATTGATTCTATTGTTTCCTGGAACATTTCTTTTACCGGATCTCTGCTCTTGTAATCTTCTTCGGTTGCCAATTATACAACTCTTTTGATTTGATATTTTTCTTTTTTTTTTAGGTTAAAAATATCATTAACTTTTTCGAGATTAGTTCTGGAATTTTGATAAGATTAGTTTCCTCTCTAAAGAATATTATTAATGTAATACCGTGGTAGTTAAAATGTAAGGTATAATAGAATTTTACGTCTTCTGTGTGGATGCATGTTAAATAATTTTGTTGAAATATTGAAAAGGTATGTAGAATCAAATATCATTCAATATTTTTGAGAGAGAAGCATTCAAACTTACACTCATTGAAAAAACTTAAGGAAGTTTTACCTTTTAAAATGTATATCGGGATTGAGACAATAAATCTGAAAGATATTACAGTGACCTTTATTGAAGACATACGAGATAACAAATATTCACTCATAGACAATACTTAAGGAATTTTTACCTTTTAGTATGTATATCGGGATTCAGACAATAACTCTGAAAGATATTTGATACATAGTGACCTTTATTGAAGATTCGAGATAGTCAAGTGTGAACAAAATTGCTTCCATCTCCTTAAAAAATATTAAATTAACATCCATCAAAATTAAAAGAGATAAAATAGAGGTAATCATGGCTTCTGAAGCGTAAATAGCTAAATACCCAGGTTTTACAGGAGTCTTGAAGAAATTTCTAGTCATGGAGAAAGCAGATACGAAACCTCCTTAAGTTTTGTCCACGAATCTACTTCCTTGAAAGCACCTAGGATTACTAGGTCCAGAGCGTTTCCAAGAACGTAATTAAGATCACTTTACCAAGCCTCATATATCCACATTTTATGGTTGGAATTTTACATAATAAAAATGTCTTTGAATGGGCATTTGTATCGAATAAATATATTTATAACTTAAGAAAAAGGCATCTCCTTATCGTGCAACTGAAACTATTTTCGTTGATTTTTAATTATTCCAGAATTGGCCAAATACCCATTCTTGATTAATCAAGAAAAGCTAACCACGGACGCGTTTCGGGCTGTTGGCCCTCATCAGCGTGGTGCAAGCTGTATCTCAACGACCAAAAAAATGGTCATTAAGGCATCCTGAAAAATCATGAAACGGGTAGTTAAGGCCAGAATTGCGTGAGAACGCTACACAATGTGAAAACATAGTACAAATGTAATATTGTACTGGGATAAGGAGCATAAATTATGAAAAAGGCATTTCCTTATCGTGCAACTGAAAGTTGCTGATGGCTATTTTTCAGGATGCCTGAATGTCCAATTTTTTGGTCGTTGAGGTACAACTTGCACCACGCTGATGAGGGCCAACAGCCCGAAACGCGTCCGTGGTTAGCTTTTCTTGAATAATCAAGAATGGGTATTTGGCCAATTCTGGAATAATTAAAAATCAACGAGAATAGTTGATATTTATTCCGATAGATGACGCAAGCCATCAGCAACTTTCAGTTGTACGATAAGGAGATGCCTTTTTCTTAATTTATAACTGTGAAACTGTCAATGCAGTTTGTATATGTGAACTTGAAGATTTACCTATATATCAAAAGCTATAAACATATTGTAGTAAAGTATTTATTATTTTATTAACCTATTATCAATATAGATATTTATTAACATAACGAAACTGTTCTTTATTGATGTATTGTTTGACTTTATTGTTTGCGGAAGAAAATTGCTCGATTCAAATATTATATGTAATTCTACTGTCCTATAAGCATATGTCCATAGTTTTCTTGAATGCTATTTCTGAGATTCCATCCTTCACACACACACACACACACACAGTGTAGTAATATATGCAGAATGATCTAATATAGTATTAGAGCTCTAAGAAGCAGTCTGGTAAATTAAATTGGTGAACCCGCTAGGAGGGTTCACCACTGATGAACTAAGCTCTCCCAATATATATTTTCCATCGCAGTAAGGACAGTAGAAGTTTGTATTGTGTATAAAACAAATATTCATTCTTAAATCCTTTCTTATTATGTGTATAGATATTTATAATACAATATAATATAATGCGGCTTGTGATTGTGAAACGACATTTGAAAATTATTCCGCATGTGTTTCTTTTCAACGAAAAATCAAAATATATGGACACGGCATCTGCCCAGTAAGCGGCACTCTGTGGGTTCGATTCCCATCCCTGGACACTTTTATTTTTCCGTTTATCATTACTCTTTACAATTCATCCTTTCATACCTCATCCCTAAGATTTGAAATAATCGTTATTTCTCCTTAAAATAAATTTTGATTTTTCGTTGAGAAGAAACATCTGTGGGATAATTTTTGTCGTTAATGTCGTTTATATAATGGCGGGCGGGAGAAGCAGCATAAGTAAGGGACTGCCCTGTAGTACGGTGTCGTGAGCCCCGAGCCGCTACGGTGACCGTGAACAGGGAACTCTGAAATGTGGCTGACTAACGGAGGAATGGCACCCCTCCTTTCTATGGAGCAGTACAAGTGAGACAGTATAATGTCGTTTTATAAATATTTATATTCTTTTGTTCCTCTGTAAACTTTCTTTGATGGTTCTATTGTATTTTTATAGATTTTTTTTTTTACATCAAATAAATTGCCGTGTCATTTCGAAGTTTGTATTATCTACTTTTCTAGGTGACAATATAACAAGTTTTAGAAGTAGTGCTCGTCTTAAAATTCTAACGTTCCAAAGAATGTTACCTGATCAGACTGATTTGTTTATGTATTGTCTCTCAAGAGTTGTGCTCGAATCTTGAAAATTATTATCATTCCCACATCTTCAAGAACAATACTTCTCTAGGTCTGGCAAATATTCCATTTCCTGGATCAAATAACAAACACAGAAGTCGGATAATCCAATTCAATAATTGTAGGAGGGTTAACAAGTTAAATATTCACAGTGTTTTCAGTTAAAAGTAGTTTTATAGAAATTGTTACTTTTCGTGGTGTTGGTGGTGTCTTGTCCAAATTTCCCACTGGTTCCCCGGACGGCAGGCGTCGGCTCCCTCGGACGCAGTAGCATGGACCGTCAATTCCTGATTTTGTTGCTCCATGGAACGGGGGAGTACCATTGCCCCGTTAGTCAGCCACATTTCAGAGTTCCCTGTTAACGGTTACCGTAGCGGCTCACGATACCGTACTACAGGGCAGTCCCTCACTTGTACTGCTCCATGGAAAGGAGGGGTGCCATTCCTCCGTTAGTCAGCCACATTTCAGAGTTCCCTGTTCACGGTTACCGTAGCGGCTCGGAGCTCAAGACACCGTACTACAGGGCAGTCCCTTACTTGTGCTGCTTCTCCCGCCCATGTAGAGGAGGGGTTGGACTTCTAGGCAGGTTTTCTTTTAGTAAGAATAAACCAATACATATAGAGAGTAATGATAAAATGTGAATGTTGGAAAATATTTATATATAGCGATCGGATAATTGTCTTTCTTGAGAATAGAATTGCAACAATAGTAGATTTAATAATCAACAATGGACGATTCAATTTACAGAAATGAGAGATTTATTAGACGATAAAAACATGGCGAAGGAAGACGAGTTTCTTTTTTTTTTATGCATTAGAGCAAGCTTTCGGGTAAAAGCCCTTCAACAGGCAAGATAAAAACGACACTATGAACGACACCGATGGCTGTAGTGAATAATACATACACACATTAATTTACATAAATATAGAAAAAGCATGTAAATGGGCAATTTAACTATTTGTAAAAAATAATAATTATAGAGGATAATACAAGAGATGCAAAGCCATAGCTGAAGGAAAGAAATATTAATGAAGCATATATAATATGACTGAAATGGAGTATTAAGTATATAAAAGAGAAAAAAAATTACATAAAGGCCAGGAGAGCTTGATATGCGTCGGGGAGAGATTTATTTCACTACAATGGAGATTTAATGTACAACAATTAGATATTTAATGTACGACAATGAAAGATTTAATCTAAAACAATGTGTTTATTATAATGTATCACAATTGTAGATATATTGTATTACAATAGTAGATTTATTCTACACATCAATGATAGGTTTTATATACAACAATCGCTTGGTGGCTTGTGCCATTTGTCAGTAGACAGATTTCCGATAGATGGCACAAGCCATCAGCAAATTTTAGTTGCACAATAATCTTTTTTTTTTTTAATTAATATTATATACACCAATACCTCGCTTTGCGTCGTTTCGTTTTGCGTTTTTTTTTTCGAAGTTGCGTCGCTGCTTAATTTTTTACTGATTTTCACTGTGCGTCGTTAGATTTTCGAAGTTGCGTTGTTTTGGATTCGAGTCTTTAATTATTTTTTTTTCCTAAAATATGGCAACACCTTTGTTTTTGATTGCGCCATGCCATCAAAATTTTATTTTCACTTTGCGTCGTTTCAATTTGCGTCGTGTTTTTTTGGAACGTAACCCCGACGCAAAACGAGGTATGGGTGTATTTTTATTAAGCGAATTTATATTTTTATAAAAAAATGATCAGAGGGAGAAACAAATGTTTGAATTAAAAATTCCATCCGATTAAAAATTAAATGCTTCCGAAATTTTCAGAGAATGTCAAGTGTAAAAAAAAAAAAGAAGCTAAAATAATAAAAGGCCAAAAGACGCGTGTATACTTAAATATGTATCAAATTTGGGAGGATTTGTAATGGTACGGTTGGAGGAAGAAATTTGACAAATGACTAAAAGAGTTTTGGAACTGATTAATTATTAAACGGAATGAATATTAAATGAAAACACCATTTCCTCAAGGTTTATTAAAAGCTTCCACTTCTTTATATATTTATTTTATTATTTTATCTATTTAGAAATAGCAAATATTGATATAACATAGCTCTAAGCATTATATTTATCTAATTCAGACGATACATTTATATCATTTTATTTTATTAAGTTTTGTTATTATGAATGTGTTAATATAGTATTGAAAATAAAATGGATTCATTGTATTCTTAGTAAAAGCTACAGGGTTTTGAAGATTCACAAATATATATATTTATATTTAATGACCCACTTATATTTTATTTTTTCTATTGTTTTCTCATATATATGTTCATATTCACATTATATAGAATTTATAAAGTTAATCCTATATTAGCGATTCAAAAAGATAGATATGTTAACTACGTCATTCCAAAAAACGACGATAAGCAAAAGTAGAAATATCAATGAATAAAAATAAAATATATATTTTTTAAAATATAGAAACATTTGAGTTTTTATATTATACTAGCGGACCCGGCCACGCCCTGCTGTGGCTAAATTGTAATATGTTAAATTAACATTATACTAAACTATTCAGTACAGTAAAGTCAATATTCACTTATAAAGATAAAAATGTTTTAGCAGATCTAAAGCCCTACGGGATTGAGAATGGAACGTTACGCTAAAATTTGAAAGTGAATTTTATATATATAGATAATATAGCCCTTCATTATAATCATTGATTATAATCACTGCATTAATAAATGTCAGTGAACTCGTTTATATGTATTGTTTTTTGTTTTCGAGATATTCTAATAGAACGTTCTCACATTTTCTGTAAAATATCTATATATGCACAAACACAGAATATAATCACTACGTCTTAAATTCGCTATATTTATTGCTATAAATATTATTCTAAAATAATTCGCCAGAAATCGTCCTGATAGTATACTACACAGCGAACCCGGCCACGCGTTGCAGTGGCTAAATTGTAATATGTTGAATTAACATTATACTAAACTATTCAGTAAAGTAAAGTTAATATTCACTAATAAAGATAAAAATGTTTTAGCCGATCTAAAGCCCAACGGGATTGAGAATGGAACGTTACGTTAAAATTTGAAGGTGATTTTTATATATATAGACAATATAGCCCTTCATTGTAAGCATTGATTATAATCACTGCATTAATAAATGTCAGTCTTCCCAGTATTCTTTTACCTATGTATGGAAATTTTGGTTTGAATTAGTGAACTACTGCGAATTTGTAGACGAATGACCCGGGCAACGCCCGGGTTTACACGATTAAATGTATATTACATATGGAAGATGGACGTAGTTCCCGGAGGGCACCCGCGAGGTCACTCTGTCCCCGCGCAACTGTCCAACCGGGAGCGCCCCGCGCCGTCAAAATCGTCACGCGTTCTAGAGGGCGCTGCTCGGCCGTCAGCCGGGAGATCTCATTTACTCGGTGGGGGGGGGGGGGGGGGGGCAGGGAGGTCACGTGCTGCGCTGGCAGCCAATCGTCGCGCGCCGCCATCCCCCGTCTGCCGCGAGAGGGGCGCAGATTGCGAGTGAATTTACGTTTTATTGTAAATAGAAATGCAACGAAAGGTTATTTCTAAAGAGTAATTAGCCATAAACCATCCCTGTAGTATACTAAACATCTTCCCAAAGTTTCATCACGATTGGTTGAGCGATGTAGAAGATTATCACTCACGGACGGACTCACGGACGGACCAACGGACCAACCAACAAACATCCATTTTTATATATATAGATAATATATATACGAGGTGTGTTCAAAAGGTATCGCGACTTTTGTGTTTTTTCAAAAATTATTTATTTATTCATAAATACCTATATTTGTCCCCTTCAAAGTAATCCCCATGAGATATTATACACTTGTGACAACGGTTTTTCTAATCTTCGAAGTACTTCGAAAAATCATTTTTAAAAATCTTTTTCAGCTCCTCCTTCGATGCCGTCTTTATCTCGTCAAGCGTAGCGTAACGTCGTCCTTTCATGGGCCTCTTCAGTTTAGGGAACAAGTAAAAGTCACAGGGGGGCAGATCTGGGGAATACGGTGGCTGCGGCATCATTAGTGCGTTGTTTTTGGCCAAAAAGTCGCGCACAAGCAACAATATGTGAGCAGGGGCGTTATCGTGGTGCAAAAGCCAATTTTTTTTCTTCCACAAATCCGGGCGTTTCTGGCGGATTGCTTCGCGAAAATTGCGCATAACTTGCAGGTAATATTCCTTATTGACGGTTTTACCCTGTGGCAAGAACTCATGATGCACCACGCCCCTGCAATCGAAGAAAACTGTCAGCAAAACTTTCACATTCGACCGAACTTGGCGCGCTTTTTTCGGTCTTGGTTCGTGCGGCAGCTTCCATTGAGATGATTGAGCTTTGGTTTCCACGTCATAACCATAAACCCACGCTTCGTCACCAGTTATGACCCTCTGGAGCAAATTTGGGTCGTCGCGGACAGAGTCCAACATCGCATTAGCAATGTACATGCGATGCTGTTTTTGGTCGCAATTGAGCAATTTTGGTACGAATTTCGCGGCGACCCGTCTCATGCCCAAATCATTGATAAAAATCGAATGGCACGAGCCAATCGATATGTTTAGGTCCTCAGCAACTTCTCTAACGGTGATTCGACGATTGGCCAATATCATTTTCTCCACTTCATTAATTTTTTCGTCTGTTGTTGAAGTGCTCGAGCGTCCGGCACGCTCTTCGTCGTTCACATCTTCTCGGCCTTCTGAGAACATTTTGTACCACCGATAAACGTTGCTTCGGTCCAAGGTAGCTTCTCCGTATGCCACAGTCAACATTCGGAATGCATCCGCGCACTTAATTTCGTTTTTCACACAAAATTTGGTTCTTTGATCCATTTTTTTTAATAAGTAAAAATCGAAGACGATCCAAAACACCTGCAAGCAAAGCAGCTGTCAACAATTAAGTGAACATTCAAAATGGCCGAGCTTGTCGGCATAAGTGAGAGACATGAGTACCAACATAAAGCCACAAAAAGATCGAAATTCGAATATACGTAACCCGCGAAAATTCAAAAGTCGCGATACCTTTTGAACACACCTCGTATATACATGCAATTTTTTCACTATCATATGCTATCTATTTGTTATATATATAACTTCTTATTTATTTTTTATATATGAAAAGATAGTACAAATTTGAAATTGAACTGGAATAAGGTGAATAAATTAAGATATATAATATATTTAAAATAAAAAAGGCATATCCTGACCAGGCTCACATGATCATTTCTAGATGGCAGAGCGCCATCTAGTGGAACAAAAATAAACTAAACGTTTATTTAACTTGTTCTGTGATATTTGGCCAACCCAATTTCTCGATAAATCAAGAAAAGTCAACCACGAACACGTTTCGGGCTGTTTGGCCTCGTCAGCGTGGTGCAGACTGTACCAATACGACAAAAGGTTTAGTCTCAGAGGCTTCCTGAGGAATCAAGAAATTTGGCCTTAAATACCCATTTCTTTATTTCAGGAAGCCTCTGGGACCAAAGATAGAGAGAGAGTAGTGCAATACTAGGCCAACCTGTAGCGAAGGTGGAGCAAGTTCCAAGGGAGTCACTAGGGTCCTTAATTCAGTTGGTGGTCCGTCAAAGGACTGTACGAGCATATTCTTTAAAATGTTAACAGCACGACAGATGCACTTTGATATTAGCCAAAAGGCCGAGAAACGAGAGAGATTGAAGCTACTTTATTACAATGTACATATAAGATTATATAAGGTTAAATACATATAAAATATAAATGTGAATAAATAAGATTATATAATGATAAATATCTGAATAAATAGATATAAATAGATAAAAATAATTGATAAATATCTGAATAAATATATATAAATAGATAAAAATAATTTATAAATATACATATATATATAAATATATACAAGGTCTTCATTGGTGGCGCCCACCGCGCGAAAGACTCCGCCATCGATGGACTGCGAGAATTCTCTCCCACAGAATGGGCAGGTCTAGGTGTTGGCTGGTGTTACCCACCTCAAGACCAAGATGGTACTTGTAGATGGTAGCCTTCTACACGCTGGTTAGCTTCATTGCCTCGGGATGGAGGCGACGCCGAAGAGCCAGGCCTGCAGATCCAGGGGCACTTCGCAGAAGGCGAACACCTTCAGGCTCCTAGAGCGCAGAATGCCAACTACCTAGAAACACGAGCATGTTCATAAGATTGTGTGATATTCTAAGAAAATAAAATATTATACACTTCCTCCAGGGAGAACCACTTTCCCCACTGCTATTTATATTATTTATCACGGACTTAATCGAAATTTATAATAACTCAGACCTACCGAGTGTAAATTTGCCAGAATTTGGAGATATCCATTTATTGCTGTACGCCGACGACATAGCAATTATAGGTGAGTCCAGGATAAACCTCCAAAAGAAGATCAAAATACTGAAAGAATATCTCGATGAGAACTTAATGACACTAAATGAGTCCAAGTCAAAGATTATGGTGTTCCGTAATGGAGGTAAACCCTCAAATAAGGATAGATGGTTCTGGAATGATAAACCCATAGCAATAACTTCAAGATATACATACTTGGGATTCCCTCTGACACCAACAATAACAACTACTCACCCGGCAAATTACTTTAAAGGAAAAGCACTTACAGCAATTAACGCCACACACCCAATATTAATAAAATCAAAAGCAAAGTCAATAAATTTATCAATCAAACTCTTTGATACAATAGTGAGAGCTGTCCTGATGTATGCCGCTCCATTATGGGCAACAGAGCATAAAGACTTACTGGACAATATACAAGACATATTTATCCGTAGGTTCCTGAATCTGCCCAGATACACTCCAGGTTACCTAATCAGATTAGAAACCGGTCGTATCTCATTGAGTGTAACAGCCTTAAAATTAACCCTGAAGTATTGGCTGCGGGTGTTGAATATGAGCAGTGACAGATTGCCACGTATATGTTTTAATAGAACACGGGAACTCTCTAATGCTTCGGG
Organism: Cordylochernes scorpioides; assembly: GCA_030710605.1. Taxonomy (NCBI): domain Eukaryota; kingdom Metazoa; phylum Arthropoda; class Arachnida; order Pseudoscorpiones; family Chernetidae; genus Cordylochernes; species Cordylochernes scorpioides. The sequence continues at coordinate 112,767,673 of CP092865.1, forward strand.
CACACCCATCGGTTTCATTAAAAAGCTCACTAATCTGCTTAACGATAATGGATCCCCTGCACTTGTTTCCTGTGATGACCCTGAAATGCTGAGGAGCGCGATTACAGGGCTCTTAAAAACAGCGGCAGACCAATCTATACAAAACGACCTTACAAGAATGGATAAATCTAAGCTATACTCTCACTACAAAGACATTCACATATCTTTCATGACGGAGGGATACCTTTTAGGGGATTTTCCTTTCCCGGTTGTAAGACTACTCGCACAAGTTAGAATACTTTCAAGTTTTTTTAGAGAAAACCACACCAAGATGCTCTGCGGTGAGGACCCGACTTGTACCTTCTGTAATTCAAAACTACAAAATGAAATCACTCACTATATTTTTGATTGCTCTGCTCTGAAAGAAGAAAGAAGAACCCTTATGCTCAAAACTGGGCAACTCTGTGCTTCACTTCCATCAATAATTGACAATATGACCCAGAATAAGTATATTGCTACGGCGTTTTATGGTTTCCACAAGTCCATATCTCAGAAGAAGGCCAAGTGATACTCACTCCTCACTTTCTTACTGCTACTCTTTTTGTGTTGATTTCTTGCTTCCCTCTTTCTTCTTCTTATTATTATTTTTTTTTTCCTTTTCTTGTTTTTTTTTTTTTTTTTTTTTCTTTCTCTTTTTACTCTGTATATATCGCTATTTCCGTTGTCTCACTGCTTTGTTCTTATGCATACCTCTGGTGAATCCTGTATAGGGTCAGTGACCCTAAATAAAGGCTTTTTTGTTGTTTGTTGTTGTAAATATTATACACTAGCCGAGTGACCTAACTTCTCCCGGGTAGTTCTCGATTGGAAATTTCCCTAATGAATAGTATTACACAAACATAAACACACACACAAAGCTTTATATATAATCTTATACAGATTCACCGCAGGAAGAAATAATAGATGGATCTCCTATACTCCAGGAAGCGCATCACCCAACAACAGACTCCAGATCCGACACATGTCCAATGGCCACACGTTCCTTTGTGCATACGTCATGGTTAGCGAATCACTGAACAGGCTAGTGTGGAATCAGCCGCGTTATAATCTTCGCTTTCTTCATCCAAATGGTCCACGACATTCGGCGATTCTATTAATCTCCTACGAACGGTGACTGCGGCCTTGTAGAATTACACAAATATAAACAATAAACATAAAAGACTAATCTTTGAGCCATGTTATCCAAAACAAACAATAGTATCAACAGACATATCAACATCCCATAAGTCTATAATAGATTTGTATATAGCCAGAAGAACCCTGGATAGACAATAATCTGTCAAATCTGTATATAAAAACCCAATTCTAATTATATTACACCATAAACAAATAATATGCTATACTACTCTGATCAAAACTTTGTTCATAAGTTAAAAAAAACTTTATTATTCTACCAAATTCAAATTGTCCCCTTCAAAGTAGTCCCCGTTGGCCGCGATGCACTTCAGACACCTTTTTTTCCAGTCGGCAAAACACCTTTGGTAGTCTGTTTTCGGGATCGCCTTCATGGCCTTCTTCGATTCCACTCTGATCTCTTCTATGCTCTGAAATTTCTGACCCTTCAACTTTTTTCTGAGCTTACCAAAAAGGAAGAAGTCGCAGGGGGCCAAATCGGGACTGTAAGGGGGTTGGGGGAACACAGAGGTTGAGTGGTCCAGCAGGAACCTCGAGATTTTGAGGGCTTTCTTAGCACTTCTGAGATATGTAAATAATTTATAAGATATAAATAGTTGAAAATTTGAGTTTCATTTCGTTTGTATACTCCTGTAGAAGGGTTTACAGTACCTGAAAGCTTGAAAGATCGTTTAATAAGATAAGAAACTTATCTTCGGAACTGCGTTTTATTGTAATTTAAATATTAGAGGATTCTTCTAATTTTAAAGAATAGTATTATTTATTTTTTGCCTATCCCTAGTACACGTGGTACATGCCATTATATCATGGTGGGTAGAAGTAGGCGACTGCTTTTACTTTAAGTGCACCACATGTCTACACATGTGTAAAACAGTTCGACTTTGCACTTACAAATGTGCCATAACCCCGTTTGGTTACTTGCACTCGCTGGTGGAGTTGGACTTTTCCAAGAATCGGTGGCCATTGGAGCATTTTTTTATCAGAAAAAAAAAGTGTCTAATGCGTGAAACGAACCTGGGTCGTAGCGGTCGAAAACCAACGGTTTAGACCATCTTTCCATCGACCCCCTGATTTGTATTCTTAACATATGTAAGCCTCTACAAAACAGTATAAGTCTTTTCAACTTATTTATCAAAGAAAAGGTTAATAATGGATGTTGAACATTACAAAAAAGGTTTACGTTTCGCATATATAAATAACTAAATGGAAAATAATATTATTTCTGTAGTAAACTTTTATAATTAATTAATAAAAATCAAATAGATAAGTTATATATTTTAATGTTACCCAAAATATTATCTATCTTGTTTTACATAAGTATTTCAAATTTGATTAAAATTGAAACATTCTAACGAAAGGTTTTTAGCGAAGCCTATTTATAAAATTTCGAATGTTTATATATTTGAAAATATAATACAGTAGAACTTGGATAATTCGAACTTCTTTAATTCGAAAACCTCTTTAATTCGAATATTTATCTTGGTCCCTAGAATTTCCTATAAATAGAATTTCCGTTTTTAATTCGAATTTTTGGATAATTCGAATTTTTTTATGGTCCCTTGGGGTTCGAATTATCCAAGTTCGACTGTATTTATTTAAAATATTTATCTCAGAGAGAGATTTAAAACATATTCAAATAAAATAATGCATTAATTATATGCATTATATATATATATATATAATTAAAAAAAATGAATCTTAAATTTAAAAAAACAAATTCTTATCACAGACTGTTTCGTCTGCCACTGCTCAGTGGCTCCATCTAGCGTCCTAATTTGAAACTTATTGATCAACTCCAGCAATTATTTCAAGCTATTGTGTGTTCCAATAGAGTTCTTTTAAGAAATTAACTCATATAAATTGAGTTTTTTTAACCGGTAAACTATCTAGTTTGAAAACTTTTGTTTAATCGTCGTTCTTTTTTTTTCTCTCTCCCGATTCTAACAGAAGATTCTTTAAACATGGCCAATTTTTTAGTGCTATTCGTTAAATAAAACTTTTGGTCTTTTGGTATTTTTTTTATTCAATCCGCTAATTAATTTTAGCCTTCCTTAGGCAAACATTTAAATTGTACACTCATGTTGTAACTTATAAATATTCCTTTTTGGGCTTGCTAAATTAAAGAAAGGGGAAAAACATGTTTGTTTAAATGTCTTGTGCTTGAGTCAAAAAATAAATTTGTATTTTTTTTTACATAGATAGTCCCCCTCTCTCCCTACTAGCGTGAATTAATTTAAATTTTGGTCAATTGCCTTAATTCTTATTCCCATGAGAGATTGATCAGTTGGTGTTCTCTGATAATTTGGTGAAAATCTTTTTCAAAAATGATTCTATAATTGAATAAGTTTTTATTATAGAAACTTTTTAACACTATATTTGGAATATTTTACAGGTATTAAGAAAATATATGAGTATTCTCAATATGTAAATAGGTAAAATAACTTTGTTAAACAGGTATACCACGTAGATTACATTTTTTCAACAAGTATGACACGTAAAATATCTTTGTGTGAAAAGTATGACACGTAAAATCCTTTGTACAAGTATGCCTGTATTCTACGTAAAATACCTTTGTACAAGTATGCCTGAATGCCACGTAAAATACATTTATATAATGAGTATTCTACGTAAAATACCTTTGTACAAGTATGCCTGTATTCTACGTAAAAATCCGTTGTTCAAGTATGCCTGTATTCTACGTAAAATACCTTTGTACAAGTATGCCTGAATGCCACGTAAAATACCTTTGTACAAGTATGCCTGTATTCTACGTAAAATACCTTTGTACAAGTATGCCTGTATTCTACGTAAAATACCTTTGTACAAGTATGCCTGTATTCTACGTAAAATACCTTTGTACAAGTATGCCTGTATTCTACGTAAAAATCCTTTGTACAAGTAAGCCTGTATGACACGTAAAAATTCTTTGTACAAGTATGCCCGTATTCTACGTAAAATACCTTTGTACAAGTATGCCTGTATTCTACGTAAAAATCCTTTGTACAAGTAAGCCTGTATTCTACGTAAAAATCCTTTGTACAAGTATGCCGTTATGACACGTAAAAAACCTTTAAAAAGTTTTAAAAAACTATTCAAAATTTTAGACGTCTAGGTAGTCGTGATGGTCGAAAATAGACTAAATTGTATTCTTCTTTTCAAACGCAGACAATAGGTGAAACCGTTTCTGTCCCGTAATTGGCGGTTGGTATTCTGTAAAAAGAATTAGGCAGTTTGTGTATGTGTGAAACTAAAAGTATAAATATTTGTGAGTAGACACACACAAGACCCAACCCCTCGAGGAGCCGTTCCATTTTGTATATAATTCCCGGCAAATCTTTAATCTATATTATATAGTTATGATAAACATAGCTTTTTTACTGAAAAGTTTATTGTATATATATTCATATTATAATGAAAGAGAAGAATCGCCAAAATATTTTCTTATTTAATATTATACTTATAATCTCGTTTTTGATATTCAAAGAAATATAGGAAGGCAATTTGGTAACTACAAAGAATTTATCAAAAATCTACAAACTCTAAAATTATTTAATTAAAAAGGCATATATTGGATCAAAATATCATTATACAAATATATCATAAATATATATATATCATAAACACGAAGATACACGGATATGTGCCATTGTTAGTGTAGAACTTGTCTTTTTAAAACAAGAAACAATTGAATGTCATAGTTGAGGCAAACCATACCAATTCATAAACACGAAGATACACGGATATGTAACATCGTTAAGGCAGAACTTGTCCTTTCAAATCAAGAAACAACTAAATGCCATTGTTGAACCAGAGCATAACAATTCATCAACACGAAGATACACGGATATTTTCCATTGTTAAGACAGAACTTGTCCTTTCAAAACAATAAATAACTGAATGCCATTGTTGAGTTAGAGCATACCAATTCATAAACACGAAGATACACGGATATGTACATTGTTAAGGTAGAATTTTCTATTTCAAAACAAGAAACAAATGAGTACAATTGTTGAGTCTCGGAGTATACCAATTCAAGGGATTGAAGTACACGTAGTGCCAATTCTAAGCTCTATGACACACGGAGAGTTTGTACCAAATAAATTAATAGTATAATAATATGATTCAAAAAATACAATCCTGAAATATCATTTTTAAAAGTACAAATAGAATAAGAAAAATAAACCCATTTTCAGTTTCGTCAAAAAATAATAAAAAGGATAGAAATTCTATGAATCGAACCTCTAAAATCTTATATATAATATAGAAGTTCGATGCTTTATGAAACCATCGAGCTAAAAATACACTGCACGTCGATTGGCTAAATGTACTCGATGTTGATTGACTGATTAAAGTCACGTGATAGTAGGAAACCAATAGAAATGGACTATATAATAATCACGTGATCTAACCAACCTATCAGAGGTGTTATACACAGATTCGTTCTTTTTACTATATAGATCCATATAGAAGCATAGGGTGCCTCTCCCGTCAAAATAAACGTCAAAACCTGACGCCATCTTTTGTCCGTCGCCGCAACTAGCGGCCTCGGGTCGTTGACAAAGCCACAACACCAGCTTTGGCAAACTGAGAAGTGTTCACCTAGAGACCATGGTTTCGGGCTAATGGCCCTCCTCAGCCTAGGTGTACTTTATTCCATGAGATCAACACGGGATCTAATGGAATCTTCACAATCTACCAAAGAGGTGTTTTGCTGGCAATGTAGCTGGGCCAAATCTATGGCTAGAATATAGATGAAAAATTTGCCGGGAGGAAATTGATCCATAGAAGTATAGGGCGCCCTAGACTGACGAGGGTCATTAGACCGAAATCATGGTCTCTAGGTAGACGCTTCTCAGTTTGCCAAAGCTGGTGTTGTGGTTTTGTCACCGACCCGAGGCCGCTAGTTGCGGCGACGGTCAATAGATGGCGTGAAGTTTTGACGTTTAATTTGACGGGAGAGGCGTCCTATGCTTCTATGGATCAATTTCCTCCTGGCAAATTTTCCATCTATAGATCCTTATGTAAATCTAAACCTAGATATGTCGTGGGTCTCCCATACCAGAACAACTGGTGTTTGCCAACACCAGTTTTGACAAATTCATACAAAAAGCTAACCTATATACCAAAACTGGTGTTATCGCCCAATCTTTAACATCACTAGTAAAGTTTTTTACTTTGGGTGATGCATAAGGCCATCGTTCTGATATACAATTAAAGGGAGAGTTGCCTCTTTTTGCACATGAATATCATCCTTCCCCAACTTTATGTTTTAAACGCCACTGTACTGATAAGGGACATAGCTCTAAACCATGGTATACAGGTTTACTTTTTGTCTAAATTCGCCAGAACTGGTGTTGTTGTTGTTCCTATATCACTACTAGTAAAGTGAATTTTACTTGGGTGATACATTGTGTCATCGATCTGACGCATAATTAAAGGAAAGATGCCTCTTTTGATACATGAGTATCATCCTCTCGCATTTTATGTTATAAACATATGTTTATATGGAAGCAATGGTCGCCTCTCCCGTCAAAATAAACGTCAGAATCTGACGCCATCTATTGACCGTCGCCACAACTAGCGGCATCGGGTCGGTGACAAAGCCACGACACCAACTTTGGCAAACTGATAAGCGTCCACCTAGAGACCATGGTTTCGGGCTAATGACCCTCGTCAGTCTAGGGCGGACTCTATTCCATGAGATCCACACGGGATCTAATGGAATCCTCACAATCTACCAAAGAGGTGTTTTGCTGGCAATGTGGCTGGGCCATATCTATTGGGAAAACATAGCTGGAAAATTTGCCGGGAGGAAATTTTCCATATAAGTTTATATATAAGTTAGAATATTAGATTTAGCTTAGCTCAAGGTTTTGACCAACGACTGTGTTGAAGTAGAATGTTTAAACAATATCCTTCCGTAGCTATATGTTAAACCATGTACCAAAAGAGTAAAATCTCACTTTAATTGGACACCCATACCTCGCTTTGAGTCGGGGTTACGTTCCAAAAAAACACGACGCAAATTGAAACGACGCAAAGTGAAAATAAATTTTCTATAGAAAAATTGTATTAAATTTGCGTTGATTTTTAGTTAGAAAGGGAATCCCCAAATTTTGATGGCATGGCGCAATCAAAAACAAAGGTGTTACCATATTTTAGGAAAAAAAAATTAAAAAGTCGAATCCAAAACAACGCAACTTCGAAAATCTAACAACGCACAGTGAAAATCAGTAAAAATTAAGCAGCGACGCAACTTCGAAAAAAACGCAAAACGAAACGACGCAAAGCGAGGTATTGGTGTACATCATAACGATGGAAGTTTGCATCACGCAAGTAAAATAAATCCAAGTGATGATAAAGAATGAGTCTCAATACCAAATTCTTTTCTCTGATTCTCCAAGCAAAAGCAACCAAATATTAAATGCATGATTTCATATTGTATTCTTCTATTACATCTATCACAAGTAAAAGGATAATCAGTCTTCCAGCGCTTTGATCGATTTTCTGGAAAGAACACCCATAGGAGTATCAGTTGGACAAAAGGTCTTTTAATTACCAGAGAAATATTTGTGAGTAGATATAGTTCTGCTGTTTTTGAATTTTTTAAGTGTTTAAAGTGATTATAATGAGAGGTATTTAAGATTTGCGCTTTGTCTTTTTGAATGCTTTGTTCAGTTGCTATTCGAATAATACCGGGTATTTTGGCCTGTATAACAAAGGTTTCTCCTAGCACAACTAAATTCTTCTCGAGTGAGGTAGACGCAAGGTACTGCCTTATTGTAGTCTAAACTTAGTTGTCCGACAGAACTAGACGATTGTAATTAGTAAATAAGTGAAACGAAATACCTGAAGGTCATGGTGAGAGTTTAAAAAAAAGGGAAATCATTCCTTCAAATTCCCGTGATTCCCTAAAGTCCATCAAGCATTATCAGTTCCTATGGACTGTATAATCACCCCACCATGCAACAATGTGACTTGACCGATCACTTTGTCTTATCGCGATTACCATGAGTTTGTTAAAAAACCGGAAAAATTAGTTAAACCCTCACGCCTGTCTTACCTAACCTTACCATACCACCACCCGGATAATTGCATGGATGGATGAACGGCCAATTACACCGCCCAGAATTCCTGAGGCCAGTAATTCTGTGCACGAAGATTGCATTTTTTATTTAGTTATTCTATATTGTTTTAACCAGTTCAGCTACCCAGACCTGTGGGATTTAATTACGTTAAACCTGTATTCTCCCTGTATACCGGACAATTGACATTGTAGACAATTGTAGAGTAACTTATATCTACACCTAGCTTCTCTACACAAAACTTATTTTATATAGGATAAACCATCATTCATAATGATTTGAGTTTGAAACTTTTAAATCCACAATCTATATCAGAAACACGCATCTCAAAGATTATAAAAATATTCTCACATACATAGTTTAAAACTTTTGCGCTACAAATTTTAAAATAAAACTACAACCTTTCGCAATAAGTTTCTTTTATTATGATATGCGCGAGCTTTCGGGCTGGAGCCGCCCTTCTACAGGCAAAAAATGAAACATTTGATTCACGAGAGACAGATATATACATTTGATTTGTTACAAATTTTAAATAAAATATCAGAAAAAAAGTAATAAATCTACATAAATTATTACTATTTTACTTTGTTTAACAATTGGAAATAATTTAACCTTAAATTTCAATATTTTAATAAAGTTAAGTTTTGAACTATGAATTGGATAAGCGAGAAATCTGATTTTTGTGGTATGGAATATGACAAAATTGTTCTGGGATATCTATTCTACGATTAATGCTATTGTGTTGTTTGGAAATCAGCGATTCAAGGATTAATCTTTCAGATTTGGTGGTTATGTTACTGTAGTGGCAAGTTGGACTGTCTAAATTAAATTTGTGGCCGGTATTCACGGTATGTTGAAAAATGAGGGAACCTTGGACCCTTGGTCTTCATATTGTAAGTATGTTCCTTCAATCTTGTCTGTATTTTCCTGCTTGTTTCTCCTACGTATATAGATGGACAATCAATGCATGACACGGAATATATGGCATTTTTCTTCTGAAGGGGGTTCTGGTCTGTGGTCGATTTTGTGATGGGATTTCTAAGGATATTCCCGATGGTTCTTGGGGTGCGGAAAAAGAACTTGATTCCGTATTTTTTTATTTCCAGGGCTATTTTTAAATTGGTTGGTGAATAATCAATATAACAGGTCGTTTTGAAAGTCTGCTGGGTTCTATGATGGGATGGATTGTAACAGTGTTGATCGATAAACAGTGGGGGATAGCCAAAAATTCTAAGATTTCTGTAAATATTATTTCTTTCTATTGCTTTAAATTTGGGGAGGGAGCAATGGGTGAATAAACGCTTGGTTAAGGTTTTCACTACTGTTATTTTGTGAGATATGGGACCATAAGATTTAAACGGGAGGTATGATGGTTCGAAACTTTTCTTGTAATACACTGTGGTGTGAAAACTATTTTCTGTTCTCATTATGAGGGAATCGAGATAGGGCAAAACTCCATTAATTTCTTTTTCAATAGTAAAGGATATTCTACGGTGGTAGCCGTTGAGGGTATCTAAAATTAGTTGTTCTTTCTCAGATTCAAATTCACAATATATGTCATCAATGTAACGTTTCCATTTTACCTCCCGTTTAAATCTTATGGTCCCATATCTCACAAAATAACAGTAGTGAAAACCTTAACCAAGCGTTTATTCACCCATTGCTCCCTCCCCAAATTTAAAGCAATAGAAAGAAATAATATTTACAGAAATCTTAGAAATTTTGGCTATCCCCCACTGTTTATCGATCAACACTGTTACAATCCATCCCATCATAGAACCCAGCAGACTTTCAAAACGACCTGTTATATTGATTATTCACCAACCAATTTAAAAATAGCCCTGGAAATAAAGAAATACGGAATCAAGTTCTTTTTCCGCACCCCAAGAACCATCGGGAATATCCTTAGAAATCCCATCACAAAATCGACCACAGACCAGAACCCCCTTCAGAAGAAAAATGCCATATATTCCGTGTCATGCATTGATTGTCCATCTATATACGTAGGAGAAACAAGCAGGAAAATACAGACAAGATTGAAGGAACATACTTACAATATGAAGACCAAGGGTCCAAGGTTCCCTCATTTTTCAACATACCGTGAATACCGGCCACAAATTTAATTTAGACAGTCCAACTTGCCACTACAGTAACATAACCACCAAATCTGAAAGATTAATCCTTGAATCGCTGATTTCCAAACAACACAATAGCATTAATCGTAGAATAGATATCCCAGAACAATTTTGTCATATTCCATACCACAAAAATCAGATTTCTCGCTTATCCAATTCATAGTTCAAAACTTAACTTTATTAAAATATTGAAATTTAAGGTTAAATTATTTCCAATTGTTAAACAAAGTAAAATAGTAATAATTTATGTATATTTATTACTTTTTTTCTGATATTTTATTTAAAATTTGTAACAAATCAAATGTATATAACTGTCTCTCGTGAATCAAATGTTTCATTTTTTGCCTGTAGAAGGGCGGCTCCAGCCCGAAAGCTCGCGCATATCATAATAAAAGAAACTTATTGCGAAAGGTTGTAGTTTTATTTTAAAATAGTTTAAAACTCATGATAAAATTGTGAAAAAAGTATTAAAATTACAAATATATTCTCACAATGAGTATCTTTTTTATTTGAAAAAAACGCTAGCTTTCAAGCGTTAATCGCTCTTCAACGAGCTTACTATAATAAAATTTTTAAAAAATAATAAATAAAATAATAATAATAAAGTAAAATAAAAAATCATTTATATATATCCACGCTGCGCGCGTTTGTTTTTGTAAATATTTCTGGTGGGATAAAGTCGATATTATAGTAAGCCTGTTGAAGAGTGATTAACGCTTGAAAGCTAACGTTTTTTTAAATAAAAAAGATACTCATTGTGAGAGAATATATTTGTAATTTTAAAAATAGTTCAAAATAACAACATAAATTTGCAGGAAGATGATATTCATGTATCAAAAGAGACATCTCTCACTTTAATTTGCCAAAACTGGTGTTGTGTCTAATTCTCTATCATCATTTGTAAGGTTTTCTACTAGGTCTATGCAAATGGCCCCCGTTCTGATGCACAATTAAAATATTCATGACGCGAATGCATTTTTGATGAATCAATTTACTACTGTCCTTTCCATCTGAAGGTGAAAGATAGTGAAAACTACATGATCGGATTTTTGTTCAAAAGAATATAATAGTTCTTTGTGAGAAAACGTTTCAATAAGTTTCAACTCTAAGGTTTATGGTATTATATAGAATATCAAAAAACAATATATTTTATGAATCTTTATTATCAAAGTATTACGAGTAGTCGAAGTATTATCAAAGTATCAAAATTATGTGGATTTCCTGTTTTGAAAGCATTTTTAATACAGCCTGAAATCATACAAAATATATTGTTGTGTGCACTATTACCTGTTATTGTATGTAGAAACCTACTGTTTGATCCAGTCGTTGGAAGTAGAGACTCAGTTGTAGTTCAACCTGTTTGCTTCAACCGTTGGAAGTAGAGACCGCAGTTGTAGTTCATCCTGTTTATTTCAACCGTTGGAAGTAGAGACTGCAGTTGTAGTTCATCCTGTTTGCTTCAACCGTTGAAAGTAGAGACTGCAGTTGTAGTTCATCCTGTTTATCTCAACCGTTGGAAGTAGAGACTGCAGTTGTAGTTCATCCTGTTTATTTCAACCGTTGGTAGTAGAGACTGCAGTTGTAGTTCATCCTGTTTGCTTCAACCGTTGGAAGTAGAGACTGCAGTTGTAGTTCATCCTGTTTTCTTCAACTGTTGGAAGTAGAGACTGCAGTAAATATATTGGTAGATATAGTGACAGAGAAAAAAATAAACTTTATAATGATATATTACTTGCACATATTTAAAAATAGCTAATTGCAATTATCAACGATTGAATTTGGATTTATGAAAACGGTCATTATTTTTGTATCAACCTAATAATATTTGGAATAGCACTTAGCGTTCCTACGTCATTACAGTATCATAATGGTCTTATATTTTGGTATTCATGGAAGAAAAGAAATCTCAGAGTATGTGCTCAACTGTGTTTCATTTGTGAATGTATAGTTGTCATGTGAAAGAACTACGGATGTTGGTTTTATATCCGGAGACCAAGATGGATGTTCTAAAATTTATCTTTAATGATTTTGGTAGATGAGAGATGATGGAACTACCTGATTAGATTTTTGATCAAAAGAATACATAAGTTCTTTGAGAAAAACAATTTTTAGTTAAGTTTCAACTCTAAAGTTTTCCGTGTTCGAATATAAAAAAACCCGCATATTTTATAAATTTTTATTATCAAAGTAGAGTTGGCTAACATCCAGCACATTTTTCCTACTTCATTCCAGCCTCATAATGGTCAACACGAAATGATCTTTGAAGAAAAGATTATCTCTGAGTATGTGCGCATCAGTGTTTCATTTTTGAATGTGCAGTTAGGTGATGTGAATGAACTACGGATGTTGGTTCTATATCTGGAGACTAAGATAGATGGTATAGTGTCTCCTAGGTAAGACACTACATGGTATCTCTGTCCATAGGATCTACATGATGTTTGGTAGTGTCATGAAGGAGAAGTTACTCTCTTGTGTATAACAAGGCTAGTACTTTCTAATTCAATGCACCGCGCACTCTTACAGGTTGTTGAATGTAGAGCCTGAAGGGGTCTGTTTATTTCATGTTGGAAGTAGGACTTGCGGTTGTATTTCCTCCTGTTTTTTTTTTTCAGCTTATAAGAGTCGATATAAGACAATAAAACGTCATCTATATATAAGAAAAACCCATAAAACACGAATGAATCTCCTAAAACCAAATTAAGATAACTTTCTTCTCTAACCTTACCACAATGAAAAATATTCGGAAAGACTTGCCTCATCAGTAAGAAACTCTTTCAGCGTTTTCATCAATTTAATCTACCAGATCGTTTTTAGAATCCTAATACTATATTGGACGATTCTGTTTATATAGGCAATAGTGAAGGGTAGAAACTTAGCTATGTTATTTGATAAAACTATGGCTATAAGCGATTTAGCATTTTTTAAATGTAATTATAATACTGTCCTAAAAGCATATAAAAATAGGTTTCTGCATTCTCTTGAACAATCATACAAACTATATTTTCGTTTTCAATAGGCCTGGTTGATTCAGCAAACATGAGAAATACTTGGCCTAGGACGCTGTTACCTATAGATCAGCATTTCAATAGGCCTGGTTGATTCAGAAAACATGAGGAATACTTGACCTAGGTCGCTGTTACCTATAGATAAGCATTTTAATAGCTCTTTGAAGAGTTTATAAGTTTTTTCGAATGATAAAAGAGCATTGAAACTATCCAAAAAGGATATTTACTAAATAAAGCTAACATACATAGAGAAATAACAATGCAAGTTCGAATCAACAGCAACAAATATTTCGACCAAGATATTCTAACTCTCACATTTTCTGTTCAGGAATATTTGATAATTTATTTGAAGTTTCTAATCTCCACGAAGAAACTGTAATAAGCACAGGAGAACTTCCCTCTGCAAATAAAAAAAAAACTTCCAAATTACTTCAAATTTCGGTATTTAAGAAAGAAGCCAACCAAATCATTAACCAATCGCATGATTCAAAATCACTGGATCAATTCTCACGTGAGAGATTTTTTTTTCTTTTCTCCAAAGTTCTGCAGTAAAAATTGGCGGATATGATCCGATAAAAATTTGATTAATCTACGATTGAGAAATAAGCTTCCAATGTTGTGGACCCAACAAGTACAAGTATGGACTAACTCATTACGAATATCGGAATTTGGGTGGTGGGTCTTCAAACAAAAAAAAATACTAATTTATTTAGTAATTGCACCTGGAAAACTTCCCATCAACCTTCTTCCTCTTTTTTCCCTCCATCGAACTAATGAAATAATGAAAATAATTGATCAAACCCTCCTTAAGACCAATATTAATAGGAATCTAACGTAAAAAACTTCCACCAGAGTCTCTGGAAACAAAGAAAAAACTTTCATATTAAAAACAGGGTTATATCTTAGTTTAATAGAGAATCCCTCGGTTTTTGTGGCAGGTAAAAAGAGGAAGCAAACTTCTCAAATGTTTGGCTGGGTGTTTCAAGTATTTAAGAAAAGTCTATTTAAAATGTTGTCCAAACAGGAGGCTTACTTGGAATCTTACCAGATGTTATTAGGCCTGTTATTAGAATTATCGAAGCAATATTCTTTTTTTTTCTATCTCGACTTCAGTTTAATTACTTTTTATTCTGGTATTACCGTGCTGTTTTTTAGTGTAGTTAAATATTGTCTCTTCATGTTACAATATACATTGCTTGATATTATATTTAAAGCTTGTATCGAATGTAATTATACGTTTTTATGATGATTAGCTGTAGACCAATAGACTTCTTTATATTTTATATTTAGTAAATACATAAGAAATTCTATATAATCATTCCAGAGAGAGTTGAGCGTCTACATCGTCCATCGTTGAGAAATTTCTGTTGCAATATTAGAAAAAAAACGTCTACAATGCTTCCTAACATTAATAAAAGGTTGTCCCAAAAGTTTGTTTTTATCTTAAAACGTTATTTTTCTTATTACTTGGCGAATAATATTATATTACGGCGAATACAATTACTTTATACATGATACAAAGACATTATACAACAACAGCTTTATTAGGACATTTCCGTTCTATAAGGACTCTCCATACATCATTTTCATGGAGAAAGGGGGGAAACATGAAGAAGAGAAGGGAAAATGAAAAGGAAATCAAAGTATTCAACATAACTATACAAATTAACTATGGAAGGAATTTTTTCTGTAATTTTAGTTCCTAGAGATTACCTTGTTTTCTAACGCTTTATGAAAGTTAAACAATTCTATCGCTATATATTTTTTCTCGGACATTATTCTGATTAGCTGAACTGGGTTCATGTAGACTTGGATCTTCTTCTTTCTTAACTCCACTCAATCTTATTACGGTATCAACCTTTTAAAGTTGACAACCATCATGATTGGGTGAAGTAGAATGCGTCTGCCTTTGTCATTAAGACTGAGAGCACTACTCAGTAGCAGGCAGACTTAGCTCCAAATGAAATGACCGCCTCTGACATGAGGAACAACACCATGTATAAGCCGCTCCTAACATGGAGTACAAACGCTGCTCATCCTGTATCCCTGGATTAGGAGCCCTTACAGGGTACTATCAGCCGGGCCAGCTGAGCCCAGGTTTTTTAGCGAGCTTGTTACTGCTCCCCCTCCTCCTTTTTCATCCGGGCTTGGGACCGGCAAAGGCGGAGTTGTAGACTTGGATAATGTTCTTTAAGATCTCATTCCGTTCCTCGTTAACAATAGTGTATTCAGAGATTAAAAAACATTATATCTATATAGATATTGCTGTCGGTTTTAGGGAAGGCGGGAAATATAGAGTAGAGAGTTCTGAAAAGGATGGCACTTGGTTATCTATTTTCTTATCAACAAACACAAGAGCCCCCCAACATGTTATCTGTTTAATATTTGTATACCTTCCTCCAAACCAAATACAGCTGCATAACTTAGATAAGCTGTTTACATACATTCAAAAGCAAATAGCAGATGGAAAAGAAATTATTTTACTTGGAGATTTAAACATCAGAACTGGGAAGTTGGGAGGACTACACAATCCACTTAATTTCCAGCTCCCCCTAACATCGGAAAGAAGGGCTAAAGATCATATAATATCATCTCTGTCTAATAAACTTCTTGATTTCCTGGAAGATAATTCTTTGACAATAGTTAATGGAAGATCTAGAGGTGATAAAGATGGAGATTTTACATACATATCCGAAAGAGGCTCTTCAACTATTGACTATTGCATACTCTCACAGGGTTCACTACAAATTTTACTGGACTTCAAAGTCGATGACCAACTGTACTCAGACCACCATCCTTTGGTTTTAACGATAAAAGGCCAAAACTTCAATGAGAAAAAAACCAAACGGGAAGATTATAATATTACGAGATATAGATGGTCAGCCGATGGACTCGCAATGTTTAAAATGAAACTGGAAGAATTGCGGGAAAAAAACATACCAGCCTCCGATGACCTTGTATACACTTTCAATCAGCGAATTTTGGAAGCAATGTCATCTGCAAAAATAACCTACTCAATTAAGGGCGGCCCCAGGAAATCTAAGCCGTGGTTCGATAAGGACTGCTATGATATGAAAAAACTGGCAAAAGAAAGTCTGAAGAAATATCGTAAAACAAATAGATTGGAAGACAGAGAATGTTATGCTTCTTCCAGAAAGAAATATCTCGCTTTATTGGATCTAAAAAGGAAAGGCTTTGATAATGAAAAACAGGAAATACTCAGAAATGCTAAAGACTCAAAGACCTTCTGGAAAACTATTGCGCTCTACAAAAGCACATCTATAATCCAAGGAGAAATATCTATACAGGACTGGCTGAACTTTTACCGCGAACTAATGACTACAGAGAAAAATTTGAGAATTTGTAATTTACATAATGTGATTTCTCAGAACGATCCTATATTGGACTCAGAGATAACCAATGCAGACATATACAAGGAGATAGCTGGTTTGAGGAGTAACAAGGCATGCGGGCCCGATGGCATCCCCAATGAAGTATTAAAAACACTCCCTGATTCGTACATACTGCTGTTGAAACAACTCTACAATAGTGTTATGACGACTGGAAAATACCCAGCAATTTGGACTAATTCCACTATACACCCAATCTTTAAAAATGGTTATAAGAACAGCCCCTCCAACTACCGAGGTATTGCACTGATTAGCAATGTATCAAAGCTTTTCACATCAATCCTAAGATCACGACTGGAGGAATGGGTCGAAGGAAGAAGGGTTATACCCGAAAACCAAGCGGGATTTAGAAAAGAAAGATCATGTATTGACCACATATTTACACTAACTACTTTAATCCAACTATCATTAAGAAAAAAGAGGGGAAAACTATATGTCTTTTTTGTCGATCTAAGGAAGGCATTTGATACTGTACCCCACTCACTACTTTGGAAAAAACTTTACAACCTAGGCATAAGTTACCAATTCATAAGTACGATCAAAAGTTACTACGAACAAGCAACTATAGCTATCAGATGGAAGGGATCATTTACGGAAAGTATTAAGATAAACTCGGGAGTCCTCCAGGGAGAACCACTTTCCCCACTGCTATTTATATTATTTATCACGGACTTAATCGAAATTTATAATAACTCAGACCTGCCGAGTGTAAATTTGCCAGAATTTGGAGATATCCATTTATTGCTGTACGCCGACGACATAGCAATTATAGGTGAGTCCAGGATAAACCTCCAAAAGAAGATCAAAATACTGAAAGAATATCTCGATGAGAACTTAATGACACTAAATGAGTCCAAGTCAAAGATTATGGTGTTCCGTAATGGAGGTAAACCCTCAAACAAGGATAGATGGTTCTGGAATGATAAACCCATAGCAATAACTTCAAGATATACATACTTGGGATTCCCTCTGACACCAACAATAACAACTACTCACCCGGCAAATTACTTTAAAGGAAAAGCACTTACAGCAATTAACGCCACACACCCAATATTAATAAAATCAAAAGCAAAGTCAATAAATTTATCAATCAAACTCTTTGATACAATAGTGAGAGCTGTCCTGATGTATGCCGCTCCATTATGGGCAACAGAGCATAAAGACTTACTGGACAATATACAAGACATATTTATCCGTAGGTTCCTGAATCTGCCCAGATACACTCCAGGTTACCTAATCAGATTAGAAACCGGTCGTATCTCATTGAGTGTAACAGCCTTAAAATTAACCCTGAAGTATTGGCTGCGGGTGTTGAATATGAGCAGTGACAGATTGCCACGTATATGTTTTAATAGAACACGGGAACTCTCTAATGCTTCGGGCACACCCATCGGTTTCATTAAAAAGCTCACTAATCTGCTTAACGATAATGGATCCCCTGCACTTGTTTCCTGTGATGACCCTGAAACGCTGAGGAGCGCGATTACAGGGCTCTTAAAAACAGCGGCAGACCAATCTATACAAAACGACCTTACAAGAATGGATAAATCTAAGCTATACTCTCACTACAAAGACATTCACATATCTTTCATGACGGAGGGATACCTTTTAGGGGATTTTCCTTTCCCGGTTGTAAGACTACTCGCACAAGTTAGAATACTTTCAAGTTTTTTTAGAGAAAACCACACCAAGATGCTCTGCGGTGAGGACCCGACTTGTACCTTCTGTAATTCAAAACTACAAAAGGAAATCACTCACTATATTTTTGATTGCTCTGCTCTGAAAGAAGAAAGAAGAACCCTTATGCTCAAAACTGGGCAACTCTGTGCTTCACTTCCATCAATAATTGACAATATGACCCAGAATAAGTATATTGCTACGGCGTTTTATGGTTTCCACAAGTCCATATCTCAGAAGAAGGCCAAGTGATACTCACTCCTCACTTTCTTACTGCTACTCTTTTTGTGTTGATTTCTTGCTTCCCTCTTTCTTATTATTTTTTTTTTTTCCTTTTCTTGTTTTTTTTTTTTTTTTCTTTCTCTTTTTACTCTGTATATATCGCTATTTCCGTTGTCTCACTGCTTTGTTCTTATGCATACCTCTGGTGAATCCTGTATAGGGTCAGTGACCCTAAATAAAGGCTTTTTTGTTGTTGTTGTTGTATATAGATATTGCTTTATAAATAATTTATGTAGATAACTCTGGAGTCTTGTACAGAAGTCGCTAAATACACGGGCTGACACCTACTTGGTGTTAACTACAGTGCCAATGGAATTCCATGAGATGACGCCATGCAGATATAAGCTTACTTTCTTCCTGTGGTGAATTTGATATAAGACCGGTAGTCTTAATAAAGCTTTTTGTGTGAATACAAGAGAAATACTGATAAGGTACAATTGGGATTGGGCGGTAGCGGATGAAGGCTTAGCAACGATAGCTAGGAATCCTTTTCACTTCCTTTGTCTATAAGCCTGGTTAGTACTTGATGTTACTTTATAAGGAATAGACAACCATTCTATAATGACCAATTAGTCGAGTAAAAAATATTGAAGTCATGCAGATTTATTTAGAACGAACTTTCTTTACAAACCAATATATAACGACGAATAATATTGGTATTTCAATTTTTTTTTTGTAAGAATTTACGAACTTTTTGGACAACCTCTTGTTTATAAGCTGTCGTTATAAATTCCAAAACAGTTCTCAGGAAACTAATTAAGAATCTTTTTTTTTGTATGTTTATATCCACAAAAGTAACGAGTTTACCCTCTTATCTTCAGTATAGAAGAATATTATCAGATATCAATATTTCATGGTCAGGTTTTCTACACTCTGAGACAAATCTACTTTGAGACAACTACACTTGCGTTGACTTCAACTCAATTATCCACAAAGATACAAGTGACGATTATACCATCTCTCATCTTCAGTATAGAAGAATATTATCAGAAAATTATATTTCATGGTTAGGTTTTCTACACTTTGAGACAACTCCACTTTGAGACAATTCCACTTTGAGACAACTCCACTTTGAGACAACTCCACTTTGAGACAACTCCACTTTGAGACAACTCCACTTTGAGACAACTCCACTTTGAGACAAATCTACTTTGAGACAACTACACTTGCGTTGACTTCAACTCAATTATCCACAAAGATACAAGTGACGATTATACCATCTCTCATCTTCAGTATAGAAGAATATTATCAGAAAATTATATTTCATGGTTAGGTTTTCTACACTTTGAGACAACTCCACTTTGAGACAATTCCACTTTGAGACAACTCCGCTTTGAGACAACTCCACTTTGAGACAACTCCACTTTGAGACAATTCCACTTTGAGACAACTCCGCTTTGAGACAACTCCACTTTGAGACAACTCCACTTTGAGGCAATTCCACTTTGAGACAACTCCACTTTGAGACAACTCCACTTTGAGATAATTCCACTTTGAGACAACTCCACTTTGAGACAACTCTACTTTGAGGCAACTCAACTTTGAGACAACTCCACTTTGAGACAATTCCACTTTGAGACAATTCCACTTTGAGACAACTCCACTTTGAGACAACTCCACTTTGAGACAATTCCACTTTGAGACAACTCCACTTTGAGACAACTCCACTTTGAGACAACTCCACTTTGAGACAACTCCACTTTGAGATAATTCCACTTTGAGACAACTCCACTTTGAGACAACTCCACTTTGAGATAATTCCACTTTGAGACAACTCCACTTTGAGACAACTCCACTTTGAGACAACTCCACTTTGAGGCAACTCCACTTTGAGACAACTCCACTTTGAGACAACTCCACTTTGAGGCAACTCCACTTTGAGGCAACTCAACTTTGAGACAATTCCACTTGAGTTCACCTCAACGCAATAATCCACAAAGATAAAGTAACGAGTTTACCTTCTCATCTTCAGTATAGAAGAATATTATCAGATATCAATATTTCATGGTCAGGTTTTCTACACTTTGAGACAACTCCACTTGCGTTAACCTCAGTGATTGATTAAAGATTACTTATACAAAGTATAAATATCCTTTTTGGGGTTATAATGTTATCTGTTATATGTTATATTGGGCTAGATGACAATTCTCTAATGGCCAAATTAGTCAAATAAAGTGAGTGTGTCTGTTATATGGATTTTAAAAATGATATATATAATATTTCGCATATAATAGCTTAGTTATTATTTTTGCCAAAAAGTGTTCTTATGGGTCTTTTTCTTCCTTATCTCCACTCAATCATATTAGGGTATCTAGTTGTGACCCTTGATGGTGTCTGTTTGACAACCATCATGATTGGGTGAAGTAGAATGCGCCTGCATTTGTCATTAAGACTGGTGAGCACTACTCAGTGGCAGGCCGACTTTGCTCCAAAAGAAATGGCCGCCTCTGACATGAGGAACAGACGCCATGTACAGCTGCTCCTAACATGGAGTACAAACACTGCTCATCCTGTATCCCTGGAGCCCTTACAGGGTACTATCAGCCGGGCCAGCTGAACCCAGGTTTTTTAGCGAGCTTGTTACTGCTCCCTCTTCTACTTTTTCATCCGGGCTTGGGACCGGCAAAGGCGGATTTTTATGGGTCGTAAATTCCAATAAGCTCTGAAGTATTATGAAGAAGGTTTTAGAACCAATGAAATAAATCATAATGTGTCATAATACATCATAATCATGGCGCTCTGTCATCTGTAAAGCACATATTCTACTGGTCAGTATATGCCTTTTCTATTTTTAATATCATAAAGTGTGTATGGGGCTGAATTGAATCGCTTCAGAACAGGCTAGGGACAATGCGACGAGATCACTAGGACGACAGCTGTCACTCTCCCGTGTCATCATCCAGGATGTCCCACTCTACCTACGTCACGGTGGTAACTACTGACCCCGTAGACGTGTCCTGGTTGAACCCGTTTATTTTGTAAGCAAAATGAATTACCTCAGAAATACCCGAATCTTGACCGAGTATATAAAGACAATTTGATAATTAATTTTTTTCAGATATAGGAAAATTGAGATTTACTATTATAAAATATTAAAAAAAAACTGGCACAATGAGTTTCTCTATTATATGTATATATTTTGTTTATCCCGAGTACATGTGGTACAGGCCATGATAATCATGGTGGGTAGAAGTAGGCGACTGCTTTTACTGTAAGTGCACCAAATATCTACACATGTGAAAAGCAGTTCGACTTTGCACTTACAAATATTCCAGAGCCCTGTTTGGTTACTTGCACTCTTTATTTTATAATAAGATTTAGCAGTACAAAAGAAAATTAGGCGATAGACAATTTGATAATTAAAATAATTTTATTGATATCTTGTCGATACATGCACAAAAGTTCACAGTCTGTACTATTTCAAAAATATAATTATATATGCATGTTATAATAAATATTATTTTGAGACAGAAATTAATTGCTGGTTCTTTTGAGTACATGAGTACTTAATGGTATCGTTTGCAGTCGTGTCATTTTGAAAGAAAAGCAGAAGAATAATTATTTACTATCAAGTAGTTTTTATTTTAAATTACTTGAAGAAAATTACAATAAGACATTTTTCACAGTTATATAGAATTTATAAAATGAATTCTATATTAGTGAATTTCAAAAATAGGTTAGATAACTACATATTTACACAACAAGTATTAAAAGTCGGCGTATTCTAAAACTATGGTCAAAAAACAAGTAGAACTATCAATGAATTAAAATAAAATATATTTTTTAAATTATAGAATATTTCTATATTTAGATTATATAATATGTATAATGTATGATATGTACAATAAATATGGCGCCTCTGCCAGCGCTGCAGAGTTTGGTGGAGAATCACCAGCGGGTCTCCAGGGACACCACGTATTTAAATATCTTCGCCATTCCGATTATTTATAGAATAAAGAGCTCTTAAACCTCATTTACACTTATATATACAACTTAAGGAAGTAGAAAGTATTTAATGTCGTTGACCATCTTTTTTTCAAAGGAGACAGAGACAGTTTTTTCTACCTTTGGTTATCCCGTGTGTCTTCAATAAAGGTCACTGTACTATCTTTCAAAGTATTGTCTGACTCTCGATATATATGCTGAAAGATAAAACTTCCTTAAGTTTTGTCCATGAGTGTATATTGGTTATCTCGTGTGTCTTCAATAAAGGTCACTGTACTATCTTTCAGAGTATTGTCTGAATCCCCCGATATACATGCTGAAAGATAAAACTTCCTTAAGTTTTGTCCATGAGTGTATTCACATTTGATTATCTCGTGTGTCTTCAATAAAGGTCACTGTACTATCTTTCAGAGTATTGTCTGAATCCCCCGATATACATGCTGAAAGATAAAACTTCCTTAAGTTTTATCCATGAGTGTATATTGGTTATCTCGTGTGTCTTCAATAAAGGTCACTGTAATATCTTTCAGAGTTATTGTCTGAATCCCGGTATACATGCTGAAAGGTACAACTTATAAGTTTTGTCCATAAGTGTATACACGCTTGGTTATCTCGTGTGCCTTCAATAAAGGTCACTGTAATATATTTCAGAGTTATTGTCTGAATTCTGATATACATGCTGAAAGATACAACTTCCTTAAGTTTACCCATGAGAGTAAATAATATACGTATAATTTCTATCAAAGTGTATAATGTTTAAAAATGTTTTAAATGTTTAACAACAAGATTTAACAACGGAACCAAACATATAAATCGGCTTTGACACGTCATAAGCTTGTCCAAAAAATAACTAGGGTAACGAACCAGATATTCTTCAATCAAAAAGAATAAAGTCATCTAAAAATCGAGTGTGTGGAAAAAATAATAAAAAAATGAAGAAATGAATTCGCGAATGGCTTTTCCATAATGTCAAATAGCTCCATCCAGATGGGACAACTGTCAATCATCCCTGGACCCCGGGAGGGGGGAAGCTGATATGTAAATAAGGAAAACGGGACGGTGGCTAACGCCGTTCATTAGGATTAACTTTTAACTTGGGTAAGTTGTACAAAACGCTCTCTCCCTACAAATACCCCTTGTAATAAATTATTTATTCCCAAATTTGCCCTTGCTTTATTTATCTCCGCGACAATATTTATCAAGAAAATGGGTTGGCCAAATATCAAGGAACAGGTTAAATCAACGTTTAGTTGATTTCTGTTCCACTAGATGGCGCTCTGCTGTCTAAAAAGCACATGTGAGCGCGGTGAGGATATAAAATATTTTGTTTCATTTTATATCTAAAATATATGTTAAAACAAAAAGGCTCATCATGACCACGAGCACATGTGCCTTTTTAGATGGCAGAGCGCCATCTAGTGGAACAGAAATTAACCAAACGTTAATTTAACCTGTTCCCTGATATTTGGCCAACCCATTTTCTTGATAGATCAAGAAAAGCCATCCACGAACGCGTTTCAGGCTGTTGGCCCTCGTTAGCGTGGAGCAGGCTGTACCTCTACGACCATAAATATTTTGGTACGAGAGATTTCTTGAGAAACCAAGAAATGGGTATTTAAAAAACACATGTGCTCTTGGTCAGGACATGCCTTCTCTTTGTTTTTAATATCAAGACCTGAACTTTTTATTATTATTTTTTAAACTTATTTTTTCACAAATATATATTAGATAATCTAAAATGTAAACATTTTATTTTCTAAAAACATTGATTTTATTTTCATCATGGACTATTCTTTTATTTTTGACCATAGATTTAGAACATAACACTCTGAATATAGTTTTAAATATATATAGTTAACCCTACCTATTTTTTAATTCACGAATATAGAATTCATTTTATAAATTATATATTACTGTGAAAATAATTTAATGCGTAATTCTTTTCAAGTATTTTAAAATAAAAATTACTTGATATAAATAACTAGTTTTCCTTTTTCACGACTGCACCTTCAATCCTTTATCATTCCAATAACAAAACATTATATTCATAACATAATTTTTAAGTTACAATTTTTTAAAAAATCCATTAGGTTACAAGTTTAAAGAAAGAGTCACATGAAAGCTCTATTATTCCGAAACGAAACAATCAATCTCCAAGTAGAAAATACGGCTGGATTTAAATCTTGTGTACGACATGTGAAGACAGAATTGTATCCAGGGGGAGGAAATTGTTATCATTTCTATCTGAGAAGAAATAAAAGTTGAGAAATCTTCTTTAATCTCCTCTTTCTCATTACACTTCCTCCGCTAGCGAGATTTGTCCTGTTTTATTTGGCGTTTTTACGGATTAGTGAGAGAAAACTCAATTTTAATTATTGGAACTTTTTTCCCTTTTTTTTCCGTGGAATGTTTCCCTTCACCCTGGTCGACGTATGTGAATGGAGGAGAGGTAGGTATGTGCTTAGTTTACTGCTCACACATGTTATTTTATGATACATTAGCGCGTCATTTGTTATGAGAATTCGACACTATTATA
The DNA here is from genome assembly GCA_030710605.1 of Cordylochernes scorpioides. Classification (NCBI taxonomy): domain Eukaryota; kingdom Metazoa; phylum Arthropoda; class Arachnida; order Pseudoscorpiones; family Chernetidae; genus Cordylochernes; species Cordylochernes scorpioides. Next base: position 112,792,921 of record CP092865.1, read on the forward strand.
GACACGTAAGATTCTTTTTGAAATTAAACAATTTCTACTGCCCTTACTGCAATGGAAAAATTAATGGGAGGGCCTGGCTCATCAGTGGTGAACCCTCCCAGCGGCTTCTCAGTTTAATCTACCATGCCGCTTTTATATTACATTTTTCGATATTCCTTTTATAGTGATACTGTTGATAGACTCTTGGAATGGGTATTTTAGATTAACTATGGACATAAGCTTTTATAAGCTGTTATATTGCATTTTTCGATTATATATTTATAAATGTATGTAATTGTTCTGTCCTCAAAGCTTATGTCCAAATTTCATCTAAAATACCTATTTCAAGAGTCTAGCATCAGTATCACTATAAAAGGAAGATTGTAAAATGCAATATAACACGGGTATGATAGATTAAACTGGGGAAACGGCTTGGAGGGTTCACCACTGATGAGCCAGGCCCTCCTATTAATTTTTCCATTGCAGTAAGGACAGTATAAATTGTTTAATTTTAAAAAGAACGTGTCTGAAATAATTTTTAATTTTCACATGTTATTTTATAAGGCAATAACGCGTCGTCTACTAGTATATATATGGAAGGTAAGCAATTAGCAACTATGTTTCTTTTACATATTAAACAAACTTCTACTATCCTTACTGCGATGCAAATTATTGGAAAGGCTTTGGCTCATGAATGGTAAATCCACCTAGAGGTTTCACCAATTTTTTTTTTTAATCCACCAGACCGCTTCTTTAGAGATCTAATACTGTATTGGATCATTCTGCTTTTATATGCTACACTGAAGGGTGGAATCACAGAAATGGTATTTAATCAAACTATGACATAAGTTATGTCGTTATATCCATAGTTTGCCTAAATAACATTTCTAAGATTCCACCCTTCAGTGTAGCAAATATACAACTACAACAAAGCCTTTATTTAGGGCATCTCGCCCTATACAGGATTCGCCAGTTCACAAGGGATGGGGAGAACACTGTGTGGCCCGGGATATAATCCTGTGGAATCCAAATATCGCCACCACTATATACCTATTCTTTGATATTTCATTAATTAGTGCCGGAAATGAAGGACAAAGTTGCCCCGTTTTATCATTTAGGTTTCGTCTTTCCTCAGACAGAGCAGCACAATCGAATAAGTAGTGCAACATCTCCATTGTTATTCCTGATCCACAGAAAGTACATTTCAAGTCTTCACCCCTCATTAAACTCAAATGGTGTTCTCTGAAAAAAATTGAAAGGGTTCTAAATTGCGCGTTTAATCTGATGACAGAAAAGGGAGTTCACTTAAGAAATATTCTTCGGTGGTAAACGTTGAAGTGTAGTATATATAAGCAGAATGATCCAATACAGTATTAGAGATCTAAGAAACAGTCTGGTAGATTAAATTAGCGGAACTGTCTAAAATTCCACTATAATCAGGATAACGTTAAAAGCGGGATATCGTTAGAAGTGGGAAAGTAGTCTCTTCTTTCTTATCCCCACTCAATCATATTAGGAAATCAAGCTTGTAGAGCTTGTTGATGGTGTTTTGACAACCATCATGACTGGGTGAAGTAGAATGTGTCTGCCTTTGTCATTAAGACTGGGAGTACTACTCAGTAGCAGGCCGACTTAGCTCCAAAATAAATGGCCGCCTCTGACATGAGGAACAGATGCCATGTGTAGCAGCTCCTAACGAGGATACAGACTCATCCTGTATCCCTGCATCAGGAGCACTTACATTAAGACTAAAAGGTCATCCCTATTTGGTCAATTAGTCGGAACAAAATCATTCAGAACCCTCACAGGGTACTATCAGCCGGGCCAGCTGAGTCCAGGATTTTTAGCGAGCTTGTTACTACTCCCCCTCGTCTTTTTTCAAACGGGCTTGGGACTGGCAAAGGTGGAGTTGTGAAAGTTGTTATTATTAGTAGGACCAGGGAACTAGCAAGAGTATTAAGAAGTAACATATGGGGTAATATATAATGAAGAGGTAAATAAAGGGTAAATAAAATGTAGGGAAATATATACAGTTGTATTAAAATTGAAATAGGTATATACTGACCTGCTCATAAGAGTTTTTTAGATGGCAGAGTTCCATCTATGGAAGCATCTGATTGTTTATGTATAATTTTATTCTGCAGGGTATTGTAGCAAAGTATTTATTTTATTAACAGAGTATCATTGTTTATGTTTATATTTACTCCTCTGTAAACTTCCCTCATTGCTTATATTTTGTTTATCATTCATAGTTTTGTGATTGTAAAACGGCATTTTAAAATTATCCTGCATGTGTTTCTTTTCAACGAAAAATCGAAATTTATTCTAAGGAGAAATTGATTATTTCTAACCTTAGGGATGAGGTATGAGAGGATGAATTGTGAAGAGTAATGATAAACGGAAAAATAAAAGTATATATTCTATTATAAATTACTTTATTTATTATTTACGAACGGAAAAATATGTCCAGGGTAGCCTAGTGGACATGGCATCTGCCCGGTAAGCGGAACACTGTGGGTTCGTTTCCCATCCCTGGACACTTTATTTTTCCGTTTATCATTAATCTTCACAATTCATCCTTTCATACTTCATCCCTAAGGTTAGAAATAATCGTTATATCTCCTTAGAATAAATTTAGATTTTTCGTTCAAAAGAAACACATGCGGGATAATTTTCTAATGTCGTTTTACAATCATAGTTTGTTATTGCCTTAAATAAATTGCTGTATCATCCATATGTTTGTCTTTCCTAATTTTCTACGTGGTAATATATAAGGAAGTTTTACCATATTTCGAACTTTTGTTTCTTTGCAGCTATCATCTTTTTTTTTACTGTTTTATACTTCCATAAAATGTTCCAAGAACACAACTTTAGGTTTCTAAATATCTCTTAGATTTCTTTTTAGTGGACAGTTTTCGCTTTTCTATTTCGATGTTTTTCATTTTATTTTATCAATCAACCCCAGGTGCGATATTCAAATATTTGCGCTTATTACAGAGGAAACAAACAAAAATACAAAATTAAAACTTAGATTTAAATATTTACAAATTTACATGTATTAATCAAGAGAGTTCATTAAATTTATATAGAAAAAGTGGCTGATGTAAGAGTTAAATCATTTAAATCAGGGAACAATCGATGTCTCACTTCTGTAAAGTTCGGACAGTCATAGATAAGGTGAAGAGCAGTTTGTTCAGTTTCTCAGCAGGAACAATAAGAAGATATATATTATAAGCTTTAAAACATTTTGCTGATTGCCCATTTCAACAGATCATCCAATCTCTTCAGGAAATCCTCTTACATAAATTCCTCCATCTTACTTTAAAGTTGAAGCCTCACCAGACCATCTCTTGGAATGTATGGGAGCCTCAAGATAAGACCTATATTCCAACCCTACCAAGATTATGAATTTTATCTATGATTTTAGTCTCCATGACCTTGTAAAATTATACAATGGGATTGAATAAAAAAAAATTGAAGCCATTTTCAGAGTTTTGGCATTCTCTTGGGGCGGCTGGTACGTTATTCAGCTTCGAATCGATCTCTTTAAATCTTGTACGCTATTAAAAACAACTGGAATTTGTTTATAAATACACTGACAAACCTTAAGGAGGTTATATCTTTTATGATGTATATGGGATTAAGACAATAACTCTGAAAGATATTACAGTGACCTTTATTGAAAACACACGAGATAACCAAGTATGAACAAAATTGACTCTGTCTCCTTAAAAAAAAAAAAAAAAAAAAAAAAAGACAGGCGATATCAGACTTTCCATTTCTTTAAGTTTTGTCTATGAGTCTCACCAAAATCAGCTTTAAAGGGTAAAAATGCTTCTAATGTAAGGTTTTAAAATTTAACTCAAATCTTAGTTGTATATATTCGTTTTTTCCATAAAAGATCCGGTAGACCTTTTAAAGGACCTTTTAGGGGTTCACACTTTCTTTAAAAACCAAACAATACGTATAACCAGTGTTGAGAGAAACACAACTTGATAAAAAAAACGTATTCTAATAATTTATTTATTCTTAAAGAAGGGGCATTTTTAGCGCAGTGTTATCATATAACACGTTTGAAATTAGAATGCAAGGCAATTGTCTTAATATAATTTAATAATTACTATATTCATTTTTAAAATATATAATATGCATATATGATTTTTTTCCTTTTTTCTTGTGTTCTTTGAAATATACAGTACACTTCTCTGCTAACTTGTATGTATTTCACCTAAAATATAGTGTATGCGTGAATGATGCGTAAAATTACAATGAACCTTCTAAATTTTCGTATGTTTAATTCAAAATTGAAAGGTTTGTGCATTGCACATTCCATTCTAAAATTGCATTTATTCAATCTAAAATCGCATCGATCTCATCCAATTGTTTTATATTTATATATAATACATTCAAATTGCATAGATATAATCCTAAATTGCATAGATTCAATCAAAGATTGTATAGACCCAATCAAAATAGCATTGATCCAATCAAAAATTGCACAGATCCAATGAAAATTGCTTAGACCTAATCAAATATTGAATTGATTCAATCCAAAATTGCATATATTCAATGAAATTTGCATAGATCCTGTCCAAAATTGCATAGATTCAATCAAAGTTTGTATAGATTCAATCAAAAATTGCATAGATTCCACCAATTATTGCATAGATCCAATCCAAAATATATATATATATTGCATAGATCCCGTAAAAATTTCCATGGATCCAATCAAAAGGGGGAATAGATCCAATCCAAAATTATATAGATAACATAAAAATTCCCATAGATTCCATTAAAATTGCTTAGATCCAATCAAAGAATTTGCATAGATCCAATAAATATTGCATATACCGCATATTAAATTTGATCCCATCCAAAATTGCAGATATCCTCTCTGAGAAATCTGTACTCTAAGTAAACTGATTATCTTGAAGATAGAGGTTGCCAGGCCGGCGTTAATAGTTCTTATATTCAAACATACTTCTAACACCTTTCCATATTTTTTTTTTCTGACGAAGACAAAATATTTTTTTAAACACTCTTCTGAACGATTAGTCTGTTATTCCAAGAACTAAGTGAACTGAAGACGATGAGCTTATTGAAAAATAGTCAGGGCTTTCGAAAGCCTATTCACTCTATCACCTAACTCTATACGCCGGACCTGAAGTCCTGGATCTATCCAGTTGGTCTCGAAGACCACGCCATTACCATCTCCTCAGCGGCGAAATACGCGATCTACATATTCGTATCGCTGGAGACCCGCTGGTGATTCTCCACCAAACACTGCAGCGGTGGCAGAGGCGCCATATTCATTGTACATAGTGATGGTGGTTGTGTCTTGTCCATGGAACAAATCAGATCGGTCCATGCATCCTGATCACAATATCTGCCAACTGAGGTGGTAGTGTCTTGTCCATGGATCAGATAAGATCAGTCCATACACCTTGATCACAATACCGGCCAACTGAGGTGGTGGTGGTGTCTTGTCCATGAAGCAGATCAGATCGGTCCATGCACCCTGATAAAAATACCGGCCAAATGAGGTGGTGGTGGTGTCTTGTCCATGGAGCAGATCAGATCGGTCCATGCACCCTGATAACAATACCGGCCAACTGAGGTGGTGATGTCTTTTCCATGGAGCAGATCAGATCGGTCCATGCACCCTGATAACAATACCGGCCAACTGAGGTGGTGGTGTCTTTTCCATGGAGCAGATCAGATCGATCCATGCACCTTGATCACAATACCGGCCAACTGAGGTGGTGGTGGTGTCTTGTCCATGGAGCAAATCAGATCGGTCCATGCACCCTGATAACAATACCGGCCAACTGAGGTGGTGGTGGTGTCTTGTCCATGGAGCAGATCAGATCGGTCCATGCACTCTGATAACAATACCGGCCAACTGAGGTGGTGGTGGTGTCTTGTCCATGGAGCAGATCAGATCGGTCCAAGCACCCTGATAATAATACCGGCCAACTGAGGTGGTAGTGTCTTTTCCATGGAGCAGATCAGATCGGTCCATGCACCCTGATAACAATACCGGCCAACTGAAGTGGTTTCTTGTCCATGGAGCAGATCAGATCGATCCATGCACCTTGATCACAATACTGGCCAACTGAGGTGGTGGTGGTGTCTTGTCCATGGAGCAGATCAGATCGATCCATGCACCTTGATCACAATACCGGCCAACTGTGGTGGTTGTGTCTTGTCCATGGAGAAAATCAGAACGGTTCATATACCTTGATCACAATACCGGCCAACTGAGGTGGTGGTATCTTGTCCATGGAGCAAATCAGATCGGTTCATGCACCTTAATCACAATACCGGCCAACTGTGGTGGTGTCTTGTCCATGGAGCAAATCAGATCGGTCCATGCAGACTGATCACAATACCGGCCAACTGAATTATACATAATGTATGCATATATAATTATATTTTTAAAATAATGCAGATTGTGCATTTTTGCATATATTGACAAGATATCAATAAAATTATTCTTATTGTCAATTGTCTATCGACTAACTTGTCTCAGGACGGCTAAGTGTCAAGGTCGCGGAAGCTACATCCAACTTGCGGAAGATCAACCACCTGGAAGAACTTGACTGTTTCCATGCTATTACTTCCTCAATTCTTCAAATAAGTGAATGATTTGAACGTACGCCATACGGTATCTGCTCTTCTCCATTCACTCTTTTTTTCGACTCTCTGTGTGGGGGATAGTTAGGTAAATCTAAGGAAAGGGTTCACGGGAGTTCATTCTTAAAATAAAAGGGGAATCTCCGGGGTGGGAAAGGGTGGGGATACCTGCCAGGAAGCAGCCAGCAAAAACCTCCGACCGGATGATGGTACCAGCCGAGTGAAATTGCCTTCCTTCCGTGTTCCCCAGCCCAGACTGGCCGTAGTCCCGCGCATGCTCACACGTGCCATGCCGCCGTCCCACCGCCGGATAGAAAAATGGCACCGTTGAGGGATGGGGTAAGTCGCGTCTATCTGTCTGTTTGCCTCTCTGCTCATGCGCGGGGCGCTCTTTCAAATTCTTGCCGCCATCCTACGACTTGCTATCGACTTAGTGAGTTGTTATCCATCTCATTTGCCGATATTCCAGTAACTACCTGTTGCATTGGGCACAAAACATAATCCAATTGTACAAATAAATGTGGGTATAATAACTCAAATGTTTATAGACAATACTATATCGTTTGGCTATTTATTACAGTAACTACCTTTTACATTGAACACAGTACAATTGGACAAATAAACGTACAATGTGGGTATAATAACTCAAACGTTTATAGACACTACTATATCGTTTGGCTATTTATTACAGTAACTACCTTTTGCATTGAACACAGTACAATTGGACAAATAAATGTGGGTATAATAACTCAAACGTTTATAGACACTACTATATCGTTTGGCTATTTATTACAAAGTCTATATAATGAGCTGTCTGTATAGCTATTTCACTAATGGTCTAAATACTTGTATATTTGAAATTCCTATATGTTTATACAATTCTCTATGTTTATAACCAAAGTGATATGAGAATACCAATCGTTACATCAACGTTAGCATATTGTAAATAAGATAGTTTTACTATACCTATACATTCGAGATATCTCCATATTGCAGACATTTTATCGTCAAAATATTGAGAAAAGACACATAGGTAATCAAAAAGAATCCCTAGCCGTATGCATAATTCAAAAATAGATTGTATCAAGCACCTTAAACCGCTTGGTGACATAGAATACCAGATAGATAATCAACTACTTTCTCTTCATCTCTTTCTCAGAATTCCTACATCTCAGGGCTACGATACAAGACATCCACAAAGTTGACATTTTTTGGACACTACTCATGAGGGATTGAACTTTTAGATGGCTATCCAACGAATTCTCTATCAGAATTTGTTGTGTAATCACTAATATAATCTTTTACTCTAAATTCTTTCTTATGACATATGTCAATCAACTACTTTCTCTTAATCTCTTTCTCAGAATTCCTACATCTCAGGGCTACGATGCAAGACATTCACAAAGTTGACGTTTTATGGACACTACTCATGAGGGATTGAACTTTTAGATGGCTACCCAACGAATTCTTTATCAGTATTAATGTGTGTGTAATCAAAAACAACAACAACAACAAAAAGGCTTTTAATAGGGCCCATTGCCCTGTATGGATTCGCCATACAACAACAAAATAATACAGTAATATTTCCTCTCTTTTCCCATGTGCACGTTAGCCTTTGTTTAAAAAGGGATTTATTTACACATCTGTTTTAAAACTTTCCTCACTACCTCTTTTGTGTGTGAATCTATTTACAATTGATCTGTAGAAATTATAGAGTTCTATTGCTATGTTTTTCTGAAATAGTTCTCAGCGTCTTAAGTGGGTTGCTAAATCTCCAGAAGATGTTTTTAAGAGTTGTGTAATCACTACTATTATATTTTAATGTAAATTATCTCTGATGACAGATGTCAATAAACTACTTTCTCTTCATCTCTTTCTCAGAATATTCCTACATCTCAGAGCCACGATGCAAGACATCCACAAAGTTGACCTTCTTTGTACACTACCCTACTACTACTTACGTAAAATATTTCATATTGAAGTAAATTAGTAAAGGAGAATTTTTGAATTTAATTATGCAAATTTTAAAATGGAGCATACAATCAAATTTGAAATGATTTGAAAATGTCTTCACTAAGGCTAAAGCTTGAATGCAATTATGAAAGCTTTTAAATGAGCATACAATCAAATTTGTAATCATTTAAAAATGTTTTCACTAAGTCTAAAGCTTTTGTGGTAAAACATATCTCCCCACGTTACTGATTGTTGGCAGTTGTACAATATCATCCTTAGTTTTGACTATGTGCATTTAACTTTAGGCTATCACAACCTAATGAAGCCATAAAACATCACTACAAACATTCAAATTACACTATACAAATGAATATAAACCAACTAGGTGTTGCTCATTTAACAGTGAAATGGATACTAAGCATATTATTAACCAGCAGGTTCTTCTTCTGAACACTACTCATGAGGGATTGCACTTTGAGATGGCTACCCAACTAATTCTTTATCAGTATTAATGTTTGTGTAATCACTAATACAAAATTCTACTGTACATTCTCTCTTTATAAACGCACATCCAATATAACGGGCCATCTATATATATATAGGGAATAGAACTATCAAGTATCGAATATTCCTTAAAACTATCTTCAATCTGTAAATTGTTTTCCTCGAATAAACACAATACAATTTGATTTCATTTAACTATATTTGCATACCAACCCTTTGTACATATTTCAATTGTGTTGATATTTTTTTCAATTTTCATCTAACTAAAACTTGCATAGTAATTCTTGTACATATTTCAAATATCTTTCCACACTTTCAATGTTTAGTTTACCTTTCTAGTGAAGGGTGTCCCTAGGGGGAAATAGCGCTCTAAGTCGAAATAAAATAATAAAGTATGAAATTATATTTATGATATCATTGTATATTTATTCGTTTCTATCATTGTGTTATGCTATCTTTCCCTCAATACACATTCTTGTTTTCATTCGTGGAGAAAATCTACATTATTGTCAAAAGATTTCTTAGACTACATATGTGATAAGTTTCGGTTTTGCTTTTCCATCTATGATTTAAATTTAATATTACCTGAGATATATTTCTAAATACAGAGCTCTTAGATATACAGTAGAATCTCCCTGTAAAGGACAACACCTATTTGCAGAGCCAAAAGTATCCTTTAGGGAGAGGTGTCCTCTAGCGGGGTGTCCACTAAAGCGAGGTTCTACTGTATATATATATATTGTATATATAATTATGATCTTGATTTTTTTTTTCATTATTACCTTAGCTATAAACATCTTCGATTCAAAGTTTGATATAATAGAGAATACATGTTTACTTGAAAAATTGGAATGTAGTGGGAATAGTTTATTATCAATAAATTACACATTGACACAATAGAGTGTGAGAATATTGCGGCTTCTCGAGAGGTTAGTTTCGGTTTCGGAATGCGACAAAGTTGGTTTGCCATCACAAATTACACTTATTGACTCTCTTTGGGAATGTTTTGTTTAAAGGAAGATATCACACGTGGTGTATTCTAGCTTTGGTTGATAACTTCTCTGTTTAATCCTACTCAAACAATGATATAGTGTTTATTGGATTTTTCTATCTTTATTATTGTCATGTTTTCTACATATTGGTTCCCTCAAATCTCAGACACCACAATAGATAAGCCTTTATTTAGACAAATACAATCACTCTTTAGCACACACCATATATCTATCTTTTTATATTTGCATAATTCATTTTTTCTCTAATAAAATATATACATATTTACGGCATTTTGTTTAAAATAAAAAAAGGAACTAATCAACATATGGAATCACTGCAATTATACTTAGTAATAGAGGTTTTTTTTATGAGAGAGAGAGAGAGAGAGAGAAACTTATTGTCATTTTTATACATATAGCTTCTTTTTAAATACAGATATTTTTATTTTGATCGGTTTCAGGTCTTTAATTTCACAAGTCATCTGTATTTCTTTTTTCAAGATGACAGTCAATTTTGTTCACACCTGTTTATCTCATGTGTGTTCAATAAAGGTTACTGTTTATCAAATATTTTTTAGAGTTATTGTCTGAATCCCAATATACATACGAAAAGTTAAAATATCTTTAGTTTTTTTATTGAGTGTGTATACTATAGTTTATAATACAATATAAAGCGGCTTATGATTGTAGAACGACATTTGAAAATATCCCACATGTTTTTCTTTCGAACGAAAAAATCGAAATTTATTTTAAGGAGAAATAACGATTATTTCCAACTTTAGGTATGAAGTATTAAAAGGATGAATTGTGAAGAGTAATGATGAACGAAAAAATAATATAGTTATTTTTAAATTATTAGGATTTTTCCATGCGCCAAAGCATAGTTAAAAGAGGTTAGGGATGACTTTATTTTAGTATGTCCATACTAAAGTATAGTTAAAATAATTTAGGATGTGTTTTATTTATGCTATATAGTTTAATTAAAAGAGGATTAATATGATATTATCTCTTATATATATCTTGCTTTATAATATATTTATTTAATTTAGTATATGTTTATTTCTGTTCATGATTTCTTTATTTCGACTTAGAGCGCTATGTCCCCCTAGGGACACTTGCACTTTAAACATAAACAAAAAAAATGAATAAAAAGAAAAGAAAGATATTTAAATATATACAGAATTGGTATGCAAGTTAGTTAGACGAAAAGATAAGAAAAATTTATATATCAACACAATTGATATATGTACAAAGGGTTGGTATGCAAATTTAGTTAAATGAAATCAAAACGTAAAGTATTGTGTGTATTCGAGAAAATCAATTTACATATTAAAAAAAAGATTTAAGGAATATTTTTGAATGAAAATATGCTAGATATTAGAGAATTATTCAATTAAAACAAGACTAAAAAGAATTAATTACTAAGTAAAAGCGTTCCAATAGAATTTAATAGTTTTTCATAAAATTCAAAATAAATCTGCAAAATGAGTTGAATTTTATATATTTGTCTTTGTTCATGATATAATTGATATGTTGCTTATAAATGGCTTATGTATGTCCCTACTATAATATTGTAAAACAACACTTGAAGTTACACCGCATGAGTTTCTTTTCAATGAAAAATCAAAATTTATTTCAAGGTGAAATATTGACTATTTCTAACCTTTTTGGATGAGGTATTGAAAGGGTGAATTATGAAGAGTAATGATAAACGGAAAAATAAAAGTGTCCAGGGATGGGAATCGAACCCACAATGTTCCGCTTACCGGCAGATGTCATGTCCACTAGGCTACTCTGGACGTATTTTTCCGTTCATAAATAATACATAAAGTAACTTATAATATAGCTAATTATTCTATGATGTTTATTTTATGTTAATACTATATGGACTGATTGAGGAGGGTAATTCTCTTTTATATGTTCCCCTATAGTATAGTTGGAGAATGGATGTCCTGTGTTCAGGCAATATATTAGTAGAACATTTATTATACATATAAAATGAAAGGATTTAAAAGCACGAATGTTTATTTTATACATAATACAAACTTTTACTGCCCTTACTGAGATGGAAAAATATATTGGGAGGACTTGGTTCATCAGTGGTGAACCCTCCCAGCGGTTTCGCCAATTTAATCTACCAGGCCGCTTCTCAGAGCTCTAATACTGTATTGGACAATTCTGCTTATATACGCAGCACTGAAGGATGGAATCTCAGAAATGGTTTTCAAGAAAACTATGGACATAAGCTTATAGGACAGTAGAATTGCATTCAGTTCATCACTAATGAGCCAAGCCCTCCCAATATATTTTTTCATCGCAGTAAGGGCAGTAGAAGTTTGTATTATGTATAAAAGAAACATTCGTGCTTTTAAATCCTTTCATTTTATATGTATAGATGGCGCGTTATTGCTTTGTGTTATAAATTATATGCATGTTTATTTATAGTGAAATAAACTATAATACGAGAGGTGTTTATTTATTATTCTGTTCTAAACTTGGATCTAACCTTATCTTGGACAACGTTTAGTACTTTGTTGTGTTCAAATGTAAGCAGGAGATACAATTTTATGTTGTTATATAATTGTAAAATTGAATGTTGTTGTGTTAAAATGTAAACAGAAGATACAATTGGAAATTGATGTGTTCAAATGTGGGCAGGAGATACAAATAGAACATTATTGTGTTCAATAAAAACCAGAAGATACAAATAGAACATTTTTATGCTCAAATGTAAGCAGTAGAAAAGTTTTTATATATTCTGGTGTAAGCAATAGAGAAAATTAACACTTCAATACGTTATATTGTAAGAATAAAATAAACATTTATATAAAACATCGTATTCAAGTGTATACAATAAATGGAATTAAAGATCAGATGTAATACTATGAAAAGAATTAACATAATTGAAGAATTGTAGTGTTAAAATGTAAACAAGGTAGATAATTAAAACTTCGTGGTGTGAGCAGTAGGAGCAAAAGGAATGTTACTTTATCTAAAAGTCAACGCAGAGAAGAAACAATTGAACTACCATTGTAATCACAAATGCAAATAAGAGAAACAATTTACCTTTTAGGGTCAAAGCATGAGGGAAACGGGCATTTGGTACGTTCCTCCGCATTGAAATGTAGGCAGGAGAGACAATTGAAACGTCGTGTTGAAAAGAATTTTAGAGAAACATTTAAAAAGAGTTCTATGTGGGCAGAAGAACTGATTGTTGGCTTGTTGTCAAGTGTGAATAAACAGAGGGCGTTTATAAATGTTGTACTGAGTTCAAATCAGCACATTTACTATTCTTTCTTATTTTTTTCCATGCGGGAAATAACTTTAAGAAATTTATAAACTTTCCTCTTTTTCTGTAGTAAATTATATTTAATCAACTTTGTAAATCATCTTATATTCTTTTTTTATTCATTTTTCAAATAGAGAGAGAGATTTTCTTTAATTTATTTCAATCGCTTCAAATAGCGCTATGTCACCCTTAGGGACACTTGCGCTGTCATACATGTATGTCTTTACATTTGTCTATACATATTTATACAGTAATTTTAGGCAGTAAAAAGAATAGTCATATGATATTAACAAGAAAATAAAAGAATAAAAAACATTCCAACCAAATATTTACATTTTGTTCAATTATTATTATTATTAAAAGAGAATAAAAAAAATTAAGATTTTAAACATTCTAAATACAAATGAAGCTCTTTAATCTTAACGAGAACAGAAATTGATTTCCTTGAGAGATATATCAATATAAACGGCTTCTTTGTATATATAAATATGCATACACATACAGCTTTATTAAGACCACAGGTCATATACAGATTCACCACAGGAAGGAAGCATAGATGTAACCCCTATACTCAAGTGCACATAGCCACACATACACTTACATACAGCTTTATTAAGACCACCGGTCTTATACAGATTCACCACAGGAAGGAAGCATAGATGGAGCTCCTATACTCCAGGTAGTGCAGAGCCCAACAGCCATCAAGTCCGACACATGTCCAGTGGCCACAGAATCCACCGTACATAGGTTAGCGTATCACTGAAAAGGCGAGTGTGGAATCAGCCGCGTTTTAGTCTTCACTTTCCTCATCCAAAATCTTCATTGTATATATATATACACTCATTGTTCACACTTGGTTATCTCGTGTGTCTTCAATAAAGATCACTATATATATATATATATGTATTAAATATCTTTAAGAGTTATTATCTGAATCCCGATATATATACTAAAAGGTTCATTCATGATAAAATTGTGAAAAAAGTATTAAAAATACAAATATATTCTCTCACAATAAGTATCTTTTTTATTTAAAATATTCAGGTGGGATAAAGTCGATATTATAGTAAGCCCGTTGAAGAGCAATTAACACTTGAAAGCTAGCGTTTTTTAAATAAAAAGATACTCATTGTGAGAATATATTTGTAGTTTTAATACTTTTTCACAATTTTATCAGGAATACATACTTAAAGGTACAAATTTTTCAAGTTTAGTGCATGATGGTATATAGTTGTACCAAAAGAGACAACTCTCCTTACAATTATGAATCAGAACGATGCACTATGCAACACTCTAGTAAAAAACTTTACTAGCGATGAAAAAGAATAAGCCACAACACTTGTTTTGTCAAATTCTGTCAAAAGACCACCTGTATATCATGGATTCAGGCTTTGGCCCTTATCATATATACTATTGAGGGTTCTCAATATAGATTGGTGTCTCTCTTTACCTTGAGAGACAACCTAGTGTCCAGCTCCTTGACCAACTCGGTAACTCCAAGGAAGAGGCTCTAAGGACGACTACCAACCGTCCAAAAACCTTTCCGGAACTTATTTTTATTGAAAAACACGCTCAATTTATACATTAAAGAAATTTACATACTAATTTATATATTAAAAGAAATGTACATACTTTATTTTCTATTAGTTTTTAAGTTACAAATATATTTACATAAAAATAAAGTTGACTACTCTCTCTAGTAGTGGTAACATGTACAGCATCATCATATTGACATGTGGTTGTGTCTATTTTCATGTTTTTTGTTAAAGAATGCTTTGAGACGAGAGACAAATTTCAAACGCATGAACATTTGAAACACATTTTCTATTTAAAAAAATACATTTTGAAAGGTATTTGTGCGAAGAGAGTATATTTCGTTTATTGAATTTTGACCGGCTTCACCGGGGATCGGTGGAAGGATGGTCTAAACCATTGGTTTTCGACCGCTACGACCCGGGTTCAATTCCCGCAATGACCCCCGATTCTTGCAAAAGTTCAATTACACCAGCGAGTGCAAGTAACCAAACGAGGCACATTTATAAGTGCAAAGTCGAAATGCTTTTCACATTTGTAGACATGTGGTGTACTTACAGTAAAAGCAGTCGCCTACTTCTATCCACCATGATTATCATGGCCTGTACCACGTGTACTTGGATTAAGCAAAATAATAAAATGACCGGCTTTTTGTGAGTTAGAAAAGAGTCTAGATATCCATTGTTTCAGGAAATCAGGTCTTAATCATGACAATGGCTCCATTATCATGAATTCGGGTAACGCCTTAAGCCCTCGCTAGGGTATATCACTTAAAACACTATAGAGATAAAATATTTATTATCGTTTTATCTTAATGTGTTATTTATATTTTATTACCTTACGTTATAAATTCTCAGAAATTTTCTTATTTTTTATTTATTATTAAAATACAGTTGAATTTGGATAAATCGAAGTCCAAGAAACAAAAAAAAATTGAATTATCTAAAAATTAGAATTAAAAACGTTTAAATGAAAGGCTTAAAATATTAATCATATATAAATCTCCGAAGATTAGCTTCTTTATTACATTTTTAACGAGTTTAAAAGCTTTCGGGTTTTAAACGAACCTTCTACAGGTCATTTTTTATAAAAGGAAACTATGCTGTATTGTGGTTATTTACTTTTCTAAAACTTTTACCTGTAAAAGGGTACCTGTAATTGGCCCAGCCACCTTGCCAGCAAAACACCTCTTCGGTAGATTGTCAAGATTCCATTAGATCCCGTGTGGATCTCATGGAATAAAGTCCGCCCTAGACTGACGAGGGCCATTAGCCCGAAACCATGGTCTCTAGATGGACGCTTCTTAGTTTGCCAAAGCTGGTGTTGTGGCTTTGTCACCGACCCGAGACCGTTAGTTTCGGTGACGGTCAATAGATGGCGTCTGGTTTTGACGGGAGTGGCGTCCTATGCTTCTATGTATATAGAAGGGTCTAAAAACTTGTAAACTCGTAAAAAGTGTAATAAATAAAATTATCCTCGGAGATTTATGTTTGATTAATCTAATTGATACAAAGGATTATAATTCTGATCAAAGGCTTAAAAGTTTAGAGACCAAGATAAATATTCGAATTGAAGATTTTTTAGAATTAAAAACGTTCGATTTCTACTGTATATAGAATGTATCTTTTGATCTCGAATGGATATGGAATGTGAGAAGAGAAGAAAATATTTTTCAGCAGAATTCCACCCCAATGATGGCACACACCCATGTTGCTATCTCATCTAAACCTTCCAGTTCTTTCAGCCATATTATCACGTAGGAATAAGTTGAAAGATTCACGCGGCCGCCATGATGCCGGAAGAAGATGTTATCAATTCTGTGATGTGATAATGATGATGGGGGTCGAACATTAATCTTCTTCTGTTGTCTCAAACCTTCCAGACTGTGCTGGCTGAGTTTTGCATTAACTTGGGCATGTCTTTCTCTAGCTGAACGTTAGTCTATCCTTCTTGTGATGTGTTTATGTAGATGAACCTCACGTTATTTTTTCCTATCTCTGGTGATGTCTAGCACTATATCTTTCTCTAGCTGAACGTTAGTGTACCTATCTTGTGATGTGTTTATCTTTTTTTAACTGAAGGTTAGTGTACCCATCTTGTGATGTGTTTATCTTTTTTTAACTGAACGTTAGTGTACCCTTCTTGTGATGTCTATATCTTTCTTTAACTGAACGTTAGTGTACCCTTCTTGTGATGTGTTTATCTTTTTTTAACTGAACGTTAGTGTACCTATCTTGTGATGTCTATATCTTTTTTTAAACTGAACGTTAGTGTACCCTTCTTGTGATGTCTATATCTTTTTTTAACTGAACGTTAGTGTACCCTTCTTGTGATGTGTTTATCTTTTTTTAACTGAACGTTAGTGTACCCTTCTTGTGATGTCTATATCTTTCTTTAACTGAACGTTAGTGTACCTTTCTTGTGATGTCTATATCTTTCTTTAACTGAACGTTAGTGTACCCTTCTTGTGATGTCTATATCTTTCTTTAACTGAACGTTAGTGTACCCTTCTTGTGATGTCTATATCTTTCTTTAACTGAACGTTAGTGTACCCTTCTTGTGATGTCTATATCTTTCTTTAACTGAACGTTAGTGTACCCTTCTTGTGATGTCTATATCTTTCTTTAACTGAACGTTAGTGTACCCTTCTTGTGATGTCTATATCTTTCTTTAACTGAACGTTAGTGTACCCTTCTTGTGATGTGTTTATCTTTTTTTAAACTGAACGTTAGTGTACCTTTCTTGTGATGTCTATATCTTTTTTTTAACTGAACGTTAGTGTACCCTTCTTGTGATGTGTTTATCTTTTTTTAAACTGAACGTTAGCGTACCCTTCTTGTGATGTCTATATCTTTTTTAAACTGAACGTTAGTGTACCTTTCTTGTGATGTCTATATCTTTCTTTAACTGAACGTTAGTGTACCCTTCTTGTGATGTCTATATCTTTCTTTAACTGAACGTTAGTGTACCCTTCTTGTGATGTGTTTATCTTTTTTAACTGAACGTTAGTGTACCTATCTTTTGATGTGTTTATCTTTTTTTAAACTGAACGTTAGTGTACCCTTCTTGTGATGTGTTTTTCTTTTTTTAACTGAACGTTAGTGTACCTATCTTGTGATGTGTTTATCTTTTTTAAAACTGAACGTTAGTGTACCCTTCTTGTGATGTGTTTATCTTTTTTTTAACTGAACGTTAGTGTACCCTTCTTGTGATGTGTTTATCTTTTTTTAACTGAACGTTAGTGTACCCTTCTTGTGATGTGTTTATCTTTTTTTAACTGAACGTTAGTGTACCCTTCTTGTGATGTGTTTATCTTTTTTTAACTGAACGTTAGTGTACCCTTCTTGTGATGTGTTTATCTTTTTTTACTGAACGTTAGTGTACCCTTCTTGTGATGTGTTTATCTAGATAAACCTGACGTTATTTTTCCTATCTCTGGTGATGTCTATATCTTTCTCTAGCTGTAGGCTAGTGTACCATCTTGAGTTTATCAATATATACGTATCCTTCTCAAGATAAACCTCACGTTATTTTCCTATCTTGTGATGTCTATCACTATATCTTTCTCTAGCTGTACGTTATTGTACCTATCTTGTGATGTGTTAATCAATATATGTATCGTTCTCTAGATAAATCTCCCGTTATTTTTTCTTTCTCTGGTGATGTTTATCACTATATCTTTCTCTAGCTGAACCTTGTATTAATGATGCCGTATAGTATGCAGTATAAGTATTCTTCACATCTGATATCGGTAGAATTCCAAGTAAGGCAAGCAGAGCGAGACTAAATCGAACTATAGTGGTGGTAATAGCTATGTCTCGTACTTCACGGACTATTGCTCTGGTCGCCAGCGACACTCACGGAATATTGGCATTGAAGAAAGGAATACTTGTAGACTCCCGCCGTCTACAATGGCAAGGAATTCAATCACCTCCTTATCTCACGTCCCATTCTTCATTGGCCCTCTAGTCTGACCTCAGGCTGTCTGCCCGCCACTCGGCTTTCCTTTTTTAGCGTCGCTCTGGAGTTTCTTTCGTTGGATAAGTAAGATATCGGTGACTGGTGTTTTCATTAAGAAAATTCATCTACTTTTCGTGCCACTGAAAGGTACTGATCTATCAGAATAAATATCAACTATTTATTGATTTTTAATTATTCCAGAATTGGCCAAATACCCATTCTTAATTAATCAAGAAAAGCTAATCACGATAGGTTGCATCAGTTACATGATAAGGAGATGTTTTTTAAAATCAATTTATGAACCTTATCTCAATAAAATGTCATATTTGTACTATTTTTACAGGTGTTTTCAAGAAATATGAATGCCGGCCATCTTTACGATAGGTGTTTGCATGTTAGGTTGGGTAAACTATCTTTATTTTATGTAAATGTTCGATTATAATGCTAGAGAATTTACACTCATGGACAAAAATTTAGCAAGTTTTACCTTTTAACATGTATATCGGGATTCAAACAATAACTATGAGGGATATTACAGTGACCTTTATTGAAGACACACGAGAATACCAAGTTGAACAAGAATGCTCTGTCTCCTTCAAAAACAGACGACCGGCGAAAATAAAATAAGAAACTTCTTTAAGTTTGTCCATAAATGTATATAGTGGCCATATAGAGCGCTTCTTTTTCCTAATAATATGTTATGTGATTATAACATCACTGTCCTCGAACTTGTTGAGCCAAATAATGAAATACCGTAAGCGCCTTGGTCCTATTTCACTGATGAAAGTGTACAATCTATCCTTTATTCTTTCGATATGATTTTAAGATATTATATACCATCAAAATCTGTTTTGATTTTCTTGATATATTTCGATAAGTTTAAAACGGATGTGTGAACTGAACATGAAAGTTTTTTTTTTCAAACACCACCCATGAGGTATCTGCTAAGCCTGTTTCTATCAAACTTTCTCAGAAACAGTAATTTGATGACGTCTAATATTGTTGCGTCATACTCAGACGTCACATTTGTGTTCTTTGTCTAATCAATGGTATAAAGAATACACCAATGTATAGTGGGCTACCTAGACCGAAGTCTGTACGCGTATACGAAGAATACATCATAGGATGGAATGGCTACCTAAGCTAGTATTGTTTGAACACCTACAGCCGAAGCTGCAGCCCTGCTTTCCAGTTTTTCAGCCAATAGGAACTGGTGCATTGTCATCTGTAAAGCTGACAAAGGTTCTAATGTCGTTATATTAAACAAAGTCGACTATAGAAAGAAGATTCTTGACATCGTTGAGGATAGAGACACCTTTGTACCTATCACGGCTCCAGACAACCTTCAATCCATCAAGAATTTCAAAAAAACACTCACTTCTCTCAAGAAGAATAAGATGATCACCGAAGACCAATTTAAGACCTTCAATTCAAACAGCGACACCATACCATATATCTATGGACTTCCTAAGATCCACAAGCCTTCAGTCCCATTACGTCCCATAATTGCTTATCACTTGTCCCCCGCCATACAGCTCTCCAGATATCTGTCCTCCCGCCTTTCGCCCTTGATCCGATCCTCTAACCCCCATTCTATTAATAGCACCTCAGCCTTTATTCAAGAAATAAGAGCAATGAAACCACAACAAGATTTCATAATGTGCTCTTATGACGTCACCTCCTTGTTTCTCTCTCTCCCACACAACCTAATTATAGAAAACCTCCGTTCATTGCTTTCTTCGCACAGCATCCCGAACCCTGAAATAGAAGGAATCATTTTAATGTTTGAATCATGCTTGGCAACATCTAACTTCAGCTTCGAAGATCAGCTTTTTAAACAAATCTGTGGATTTCCTATGGGCAGCCCTTTATCCAACATTGCGGCAGAGCTCGTAATGAGCGCCATTGACAGCTGGATTTTGGAACAGAAACATCTCCGAATAGAAGTTTGGAAAAGGTACCTGGACGACATTTTTTGCATATGTCACAAGGATGATGTCCTATTGGTGTTGGAAGCCCTAAACTCTTACCATACACGTCTCACTTTCACAATAGAACATGAGTCCCACAAAGTTCTGCCATATTTGGACATTCTTTTTATCAAAACTGATGAATCATACCACACAACAGTTTATTACAAAAAATCCATAAAACCATCCTATCTCCTTTTTGATTCATATAACCCAATAGGCCACAAACTCACAGTCGTCAGAACACTCACGAAAAGAATTCATACACACTGCTCCACCCCAGCCTTCAAAAAAATAGAAAAGACAACCATCATCAGTAATCTAAAATCAAGAGGCTATCCACTTCCCTTTATACTTATACACAGTTTTAACCCTTCCAAGCACACTCAACCCGCAGTAAACCGTAACACCTGCATTATACCTTATTCCTTTGAAAATCAATCCAATAGCCCACTCCCTCAAAAAATTTGGTTTAAGAACCTTTTTCACCAACCACCTCTCAATAGGCCAAATACTCCGGAACCCCATCACCAGATCCAATATTAAGAAACGTCCCGACCAGCAACCATATGCCATTTACTCCATAGGTTGCCAAGATTGTAACGCAAAATATGTGGGTGAGACTGGCCGCTTCATTTATAACAGAATTTCCGAGCACAACAGAAATATAATTAACAAAGATCCCAAATCTTTGATCGTTCAGCACACCTCAAAAACCGGCCATACCTTTAACCTTTCCGACCCAACCTGTCATTACCACAACATCAAATCCAAATATCAAAGATTATTAATATAATCCTTCGTCTCTCATGATTTAAACAGTATCAACAGACGTATAGAACTACCATCTCAGTACCACTCATTTAGGAAAAAACAGCCCAGCCCTTCCTTTTCACCAGATCCTTCCTCATCTTCCCCAGTTTGACCTTCACACCCATAGCCCTATACACCATGTTTTGTTCGTATGTAGATGGAATTTTACTTGCGTCTTAATTTTCGAACGTGTAGATGTCCTGCAGTCTGGCGAAATTTATATATTATTTTATGTAAATGTGTTTATATTTATCTTATTTTTATATTTTTATTTTCTATCTTCGTTAGGTGTATGTAAATAATATTGTACATCTATATATACCCTTTCTTTCTCTCAGCTTATAGCTTATAGCTCGGCCTGTGGAAGGATCGATGAGATCCGAAAGCTTGCATTAAATTTTCACGTTTAAAGAAACACATTGCTATCGTTTATTTTCATTTCATACTTTATAGCAATTCTTTTGTCTATTTACATATGTAACTATGTCAGAGATAACCGTTTAAATCCGGTGCAAGTGCCGCAAGGAAGCCTTTATGTAACTATGTCAGAGATCACCGCTACACCCCAGTGTAAGTAGCCGCAAGAAAGCCTATATCTAACTATGTCAGAGATCACCACTACAACACGGTGCAAGTGCCGCAAGGAAGCCTATATGTAACTATGTCAGAGATCACCACTACAACACGGTGCAAGTGCCGCAAGGAAGCCTATATGTAACTATGTCAGAGATCACCACTACAACACGGTGCAAGTGCCGCAAGGAAGCCTATATGTAACTATGTCAGAGATCACCACTACAACACGGTGCAAGTGCCGCAAGGAAGCCTTTATGTAACTATGTCAGAGATCACCGCTACACCCCAGTGTAAGTAGCCGCAAGAAAACCTATATCTAACTATGTCAGAGATCACCACTACAACACGGTGCAAGTAGCCGCAAGAAAGCCTATATGTAACTATGTCAGAGATCACCACTACAACACGGTGCAAGTAGCCGCAAGGAAGCCTATATGTAACTATGTCAGAGATCACCGCTACACCCCAGTGTAAGTAGCCGCAAGAAAGCCTATATGTAACTATGTCAGAGACCACCACTACAACACGGTGCAAGTAGCAGAAAGAAATCAACCCACCATATATGCAACTATATCAGAGACCACCGCTACAACCCGAGGGGTGCAAGTAGCCACAGAAAGCCTATATGTAACTATGTCAGAGATCACCGCTACAAAAAAAAAACAGGTGCAAGTAACCGCAAGAAAGCTTATACGTAATTATGTCAGAGACCACCGCTGCAAGTGCAAGTAGCCGCAAGGAAGCCTATATGTAACTATGTCAGACCGCTACAACCTGCCGGCCCGCCAGACACCCGGCCAGACTGAGCGGGGTCAACGGCCGTCAAGGTCGTCGGACTGCGCCGCCGTGACATCGTTTCTCCCCCGGCGCCGCCGTCCCGTGAGTCTGCTGCACGCACCCACCGTCCGTCGCATGCTCCTCTCTTCTCCTCACCCCCTTCTCCGTCCGTCCCTCGCCTGACCTATACTCTTATTGCCCCGTCTCATGACCGACGTGTTCCCAACAGATGTTCTCTCTCTCTCTGTGCTCTATCTCATATCTAATCGATATCTCTTTGAATGGTCGAATAGAGCTTCATACAAATATGAACACACCATATCGAGCGAGAAGTGTATTCAAAGCTATTTGATATTATGGGACAGTTGGGTGAGGCCAAATTGGAACCTGCAGGAGGCTGCAAACCTTAACGATCGACATGCGGCGGCCGTTGCTAAGGTCAGATGTGCGTCGGTGTCTGCGTGTCTGTATCCCTACCTGTGCGGTCCAGAGTCAAATCTGTCAAATGTATCGAGATATTTTAGAACACATTCTATTTCCGAACATCAATGATTTATGTAGAGAACGCTTTAAGCGTCTCCCACTTGATCACCAATCCACGACTCCTCGTATCCCGTTTCAACCCTTTTTTATATACAAACATGGCCACATTCGTCCAATGACGTGGGAGATCAGTTCACTTAACAAATAAACAACATTTTTCTTGCATAACTGAGAAGATTAAAACTGCTTATGTTTGTTAAATGATTTGACAGTGTCGTAGACTAAACTAGCGACAACCACTTAACCTGTGTTCAAACCCGGCCTTGAGGAAATTTTTCACAAATGATGACTAGCTTCAATAACTCACAATCACAAGTCTATCCATTTAATGAGTGCGAGTAACTAAATGGGAATCTTGTACTTTTATAAAATCAAGCTGCATCTATATGTATAGAAATCAAAATACGAAACTATTATAGACACGTATGATTCTTTTTAAAAATAAACAATTTCTACTGTCCTTACTGCAATGGAAAAATTAATGAGAGGGCCTGGCTCATCAGTGGTGAACCCTTCCAGCGGTTTCGCCAGTTTAATCTACCATTCACCAGTGATGAGCAAAGCCCTCCCATAAATTTTTCCATTGCAGTAAGGACAGTAGAAATTGTTTATTTTTAAAAATAATCATACGCGTCTATAATAGTTTCGAATTTTGATAACAGATGGTACGCTAATGCATCATGTATAGAAATATAGAGGGAAATTCTGCCTAAAGGTCGTCTCTCCTGGGAAAATAGACGCTAAACTATAATCACCATCTATTGACGGTATCGGAAACTAGAGGACTCAGGTCAGTGACAAAGCCATAACACCAGGTTTGGTAAATTGAGAAGCATCCGTCTAGAAACCATTGTTTCAGGCTAATGGCCCTCGTCAGTCTAGGGCGGACTTTATTCCAAGAGATCCACAAGTATTCAAATGAAATCTTCACAATCTGCCAAAGAGGTGTTTAGCTGGTAGAGTGGCTAGGCCAAATCTATGGCTAAAATATAGATGAAAATTAACCATAAATTTGGCCTATCAACTATACCAGCTAAACACCTCTTTGACAGATGGTGAAGATTCCATTAGATCCTTTGTGGATCTCATACCATAAAGTCCGCCCTAGATTGACGAGGGCCTTTAACCTGAAACCATAGTCTTCAGGTGAACGCTTCTCAATTAGCCAAACACTGGTGTCGTGGCTTTGTCACCGATGTGAGTCCACTAGTTTGCGGAGGAAACATTCACGTCTTAATGTTTTCATTTGTTATATATAGATGGTGCGTTATTGCTGTATATTAATTTATGGCCATAAGTTACCATTCTTCGTATAAAGACAATATGCAAAACCATTTGTTTTTCTCCAGCCTAACTATTTGTTTATAATACATCATTGTTATATCAGTGTTACACAGTTTAGCTTAGTTCACTTCTATCTACACTGGTTCATACCAATCGTGCTAGTGTTTCTCTTTCTGGCATACGACGCACGGAATCGACATGCACGGTTATAGGTACTCGACTATAGCTGAGATTGTTTTGTTATCCATCAATACTATTGCAAATTTGTACCCAGACGTAAGATATTTCTTCGGCCCCCGTGTAACTTCAGTGTATAACTTATAGTAATAATAAATTGTATATAATGGACCATATCCCAGTACAATATCACATTTGTACTATTTTTCACATTGATTCGCGGTCTCACACAATTCTGGCTTTAACTACCCGTTTCATGATTTTTCAGGATGTCTTGAATGACCAGTTTTTTGTTGTTGAGGTACAGCTTTCATCACGCTGATGAGGGCCAACAGCCCGAATACTTTCCATGGTTAGCTTTTCTTGATTAATCAAGAATGGGTATTTGGCCAATTCTGGAATAATTAAAAATCAACGAATAGGTGAAATTTATTCCGATAGAGGACGCAAGCCATCAGCAACTTTCAGTTGCACGATAAGGAGATACCTTTTTCTCTTTCTTTTTTTTTTTTAAAGTGTATGCTTTTTGAGTAAAATCATCATGCCTCTAGGGAAAAGTATTTTTTCAAAACTCTTTTTAATATCTTAATTTCGGGCACAAACGCCCTTCTACATGAGAAAACATGGTATAATAGAAGGGTGTTCAATCCTGAAAGCATACACACAAAAGCCTTTATTAAGACACATTGGTCTTATAGAGGATTCACCCCGAGATTACAAGAGAGATAGGCCTGTGAAAATGGGGAATATGCAGAAGAAGAAAAAGAAAGATTATGTAAGTATGATATATACATACACATACATATATACAACATAACAACAAAAGCCCCGATTAAGACCCAAAGTCTTACAAAAGACTCGACTGCAGGATCCAAGAAGCAAAGTAAAAAAGAGATAAAGAAGTGAACAACAAAATTTTAAAAATAATAATAATCCATACCTGAAAGCTAGAGATTAAAAAGGTTTTTGAAAAGATACTTTTTCCTGAAGGCCTGATATTTTTAATCAATATTGATACATGGGAATATATTTATTGAAAGTGTATGCTTACACCTTTTCTAATTTTAAAGATACTTTCACCTTAAAGGAAGCTTATTTTCTCAAACTCACCATTTTAAAGTATTCTCAATTGGATAATTACATTTTAAAAGTACTTTTGATGGCATTTACGTTGCAATTATTGTCTTGACCTTTATACAACATTTTCCTTCTGTCTGCTCTTGCAAGGCCGTTGGCAAGGACGCTACAAAGTCTGCTGATAGAATCAGACCTTCTTGTGAAGTATTGAGTAAAAGCTTTCTTTCTATAGTTGTCGATAATATGCTAAAGAATAACCTATTTCAGGGGTCGGCAAACTTTTGAGTAGGAAGAGTAAAAAATTGCATTTTTACAAAATTTCAAAGTTTTTAAAGAGCTATAAATTTTTTCTTGCTAACAATAAATAGTACTCACATAAATAATATTTACGTATGGAACTATATAAAGAGCCGCAGTTTCACATCCAAATAGCTGCATGTGACTCGCTAGCCGCAATTTACCGACCGCTGGCCTAGACACAGAACAAAGAATTCATAGGTCGTCCATTCACACGAAATCTCCAAGTATAGATTTCATATTTTAAACCAGTTTATTTCAACATTCCATACACTAAGTCAAGCATGTCTTTCTTGTGCTGATGGCAATTTTACCTGAATCGCTCTAAATTTATGGTATTGTCGACGATGTGCTAAAGAATGTACTAAACACAGAACTAAGGGTTCATAGGTCGTCCATTCACACGAAATCTCCAAGTATATATTTCATATTTTAAACCAGTTTATTTCAACATTCTACATACTAAGATAAGCATGTCTTTCTTGTGCTGAAGCCAATTTTACCTGAATCGTTCCAATATTCGTGTATATACCTACAAACAAGCGTAGACAAACACTGTACATTAATTATTTAAAAAAAGGTATCTCCTTATCGTGCAACTGAAAGTTTCTGATGGAAGCGCCATCTATCGGAATAAATATCAACTATTCTCGTTGATTTTTAATTATTCCAGAATGGGCCAAATACCCATTCTTGATTAATCAAGAAAAGCTAACCACGGACGCGTTTTTGGAATAATTAAAAAGCAACGACAATAGTTGATATTCATTCCGATATATGACGCAAACCATCAGCAACTTTCAGTTGCACGATAAGGAGATGCCTTTTTAAATAATTTATGCACCTTATCCCAGTACAATATCACATTTGTACTATTTTTTCACTGTACATTAAGTTTAAAAACTCATATTTTGAAACAATCCATTCAGTAGTTTTATTGACGAAAATATTCTTCTTCTTCTTTCTTATCTCCACACCGGGTGAAGTAGAATGCGTCTGCCTTTGTCATCAAGACAGGGAGCACTACTCAGTGGCAAGCCGACTTAGCTCCAACATAAATGGTCGCCTCTGACATGAGGAACAGACGCCATGTGCAGCCGCTCCTAACATGGAGTACAAACGCTGCTCTTCCTGTATTCCTGGATTAGGAGCCCTTACAGGGTACTATCAGCCGGGCCAGCTGAGCCCAGGTTTTTTAGTGAGCTTGTTACTGCTCCCCTCCTCCTTTTTCATCCGGGCTTGGGACCAGCAAGGGCGGAGTTACGAAAATATTAGATATTTAGAAACTTCTTTCAGGTTTTAACGGCGACAAATTTCTTTATTAAAAAGGTATAAGCTTGGCGAAATTTCGGACAATAATATCCAGCTGAATATAGACTGTGTATTCGTATTCAGTCTGTTTAAGGACGTTATTGTCTGAAAAATCTCGCAAAACTTATACCTTTTTAATAAGGAAAATCTCATCGCTGTTAGCTTTAATCTCTTCTTAGCAATGTTATGCAGCGATTCATCTAATTGTAATAGGATAATCTATGCCTATGCTAAAACAAAAAAAAAAAGGGAAATTGTCGCTTAACCGGAATGAAAGGGGTGTCTATGGTAAAATTGATTCCTGAGAAAATATGGTAACCAAGAAAAACTAGCTATTTAAAGGTGGAGGGCTGGTTAAGAGGGATTTTTTTTTAACGTATTTGCATTTTTACCGCACCGGTTATGGCTAACCACTCCTTGTACTAACCTAACGTCCCCGCCCATAGGTGCTGCCTTAACTCTAAACCAGATGCCTTAATTGCTCGCATCAGTCGGGCGATATGATCGTAACCAGTCCATCGATAACACCTGCCGTCTTGCTCAAACAGGTCTTCTAATAATAAACTGGTGGCCGGTCAGACAATGAAAGAATTCTTCCCTTCACTGGAGACTGATATGCTCATAAATAGAGATATCAATTTATAATATAATGCGGCTTGTGATTGTAAAACGACATTTGAAATACTATCCCGCATGTGTTTCTTTTCAACGAAAAATCAAAATTTATTTAAAGGAGAAATAACGATTATTTCTAACCTTTTAGATGAGGTATGAAAGGGTGAATTGTGAAGAGTAATGATAAACGGAAAAATAAAAGTGCCCAAGGATGGGAATCGAACCCACAATGTTCCGCTTACCGGGCAGATGCCATGTCCACTAGGCTACCCTGGACATATTTTTCCGTTCGTAAATAATACATAAAGTAATTTATAATACAATATAATGCGGCTTGTGATTGTAAAACGACATTTGAAATACTGGAATATCAATACTGGAATTTTATTCTTATGGAGTTTGTAAATGTTATCAAGTGAGGAAGGATGTAGCAGCTTGAAATAACTGTTATAATTATTATAATCTAAATTATATAGCATATATATTAATTTTTCTTTAATTAAATAAAAAAACTTACTCTATGAAATTTTTTGAAAATAGAGCAATCCATAAATAATTCTTTAAATAAAAAGGCATATATTGGATCAAAATATCATTTATTTTTACCAATATTTCAGTGGGCTGAACGCCAACCTTTATCAAGGTGTTATAACATTTTAAAGTGTGTCAACAACAAACTCAGCGCCACATTTGTTGTTGACACACTTTGAAATGTTATAACACCTTGATAAAGGTTGGCATTCAGCCAACTGAAATATTGGTAAAAAATAAATGATATTTTAATCTAGTATATGCCTTTTTATTTAAAAACTCTATGAATTGTAAAAAAAAAAAAAACAAAAAAAAAAAACAGAGTTAACATGTTTTGACAATGACAATTGAAACAAATTATATTCACTTCTTGTCAATAATTTACATTAAAAATGGAAATAAAACTAAAAGATAGATGATGATCGTGCGGGGGATGTGCCCCGGCGAGTGAGCCTTCTTTCCCAGGCGATGAGCGGGTCCTCCGGTCAGCCCAACCTGTACGAAGTACCGGTAGATGATGGATTTGGCAGACGTCAGGATGGCCATGTTTTGAATAGGAATGATACTTAATATGTTCCAGATTCTTATAGATATTTACATGGCTGTAAATATAATATAATTTACAAGGATTAAAAACGTTTCTTCTAACCAACAGTGGTAAATTAATTCTAATTACTGGATCTCTGATCAAGTCCGGCTCACCAGTTGTGTTATCAGTGACCTTTTAATCAGAATTTATTTGCAATTATTTCGCAAGTGTTTAAGAACTTTGGGATAACCTTGTAATTACATCTGATACAAATTTAACTAAAATTTCTTCAATACCAGCAGCACAAGTCAGCCGATTCTCTGCAAAGTGACAGGAAACCACAATTTTAACATCTTGAGTTTCATCTCGCTTCGATGATATACAAACATCTAAAATTCTTCAATACCAGCGTACAAGTGGACCGAATCTCTGCATAGTAACAGGAAACCACAGTTTTAACATATTGAGTTTCACCTCGCTTCGATGATATACAAACAGCCAAAATTTCTTTAATACCAGCGTACAAGTTGATTGAATCTCTGCAAAGTAACAGGAAATCACAGTTTTAACATCTTGAGTTTCACGTCACTTCAATGATAAACAAACAGTCTAAAATTATTCAATACCAGCGCACAAGTTGACCGAATCTCTGAAGAATAACAGGAAACCACAGTTTTAACATCTTGAGTTTCACGTCACTTCGATGATGTGTGTTCAAACATCCTAAAATTCTTTAATACCAAGGTACAAGTTTACCGAATCGTTGCAGAGTAACAGGAAACCACAGTTTTAACATCTTGAGTTTCACGTCACTTCGAAGATGTTCAAACATCCTAAAATTATTTAATACCAAGGTACAAGTTTACCGAATCTTTGCAGAATAACAAGAAACCAGAGTTTTAAAATCTTGAGTTTCAACTTACTACGACGATATACAAACAGCCTAAAATTCTTCAATACCAGCTTACAAGTCGGCCGAATCTCTGCAGAGTAACAGGAAACCACAGTTTTAACATCTTGAGTTTCACGTCACATCAATGATACACAAACATTCCAAAATTCTTCAATAACAGCACACAAGATTAACATCTTGGGTTTCAACTCGCTCCGATAATATACAAAAAAATATACTTTTCCCCCTAGAGGCCTGATCAATTTTACTCAATACACAAAACCTAAAATTCTTCAATACCAGCGTACAAGTCGATCGATTCTCTTCAGAGTAACAGGAAACCATAGTTTTAACATTCGAGTTTCACATCACATTAATGATATACGAACAGTCTAAACGAAGCCATAAGAAGCCACGGCCCATTTCCATAATGACCCGTGGTTTTTACGGCCCATAAAGCGACGTTAATAGACGACCACCTCCCGTTTCAGCCGCAGGTGGTCGACCACGGTACACCATTCTATCTGTACACCTTCTTCACCAGCCCCTTACGAACTGCAGAACATCCCAGATTTTCCAAAATAATGATACAGTTAAACCTGTCTTTAGTGCCCCCTCTAAATAGCGCCTTCCTCTCTATAGCGCCCGATTTTAAACATTAAAATGTAAACATTTTACATTAAAAGTGACCTCTCTATAGCACCCTCTCTCTATAGCACCCTATTTTGGTGAGTCCCAAGAGGGGGCGCTATAGACAGGTTTAACTGTATCATTCTCTAGCTGATAAGTCACACACAATAGATGTCATATACCATTTCTAAAGATAAATCGACATCACATCGACCTGCCCACTCTGTGAACTCTCGCAGTCCATCGGTGGGGGAGTCTTTCCCGCGGTGTAACCATCAATGAAGACCTTGTATACATATTTATTCATATATATCCCTATAGATGGAAATTTTGCCGGGAGGAAAATGATCTAAAGAGACAAGGGTCGTCTCTCCCGTCAAAATAGACGTCTAAAACAGACGCCATCTATTGACCATCGCCGCAACTGGCTTTGTCACCGACCCGAGACCGCTAGTTGCGGCGACGGTCAATAGATGGCGTCTGTTTTAGACGTCTATTTTGACGGGAGAGGCGACCCTTGTCTCTTTATATATCCCTATTTATTATTAGATATTTATTCAATTTTGTTTATTTAACCATATATAATCTTATATCAAGGGTCTTATTTATTTATTTGACATATCATACGTGATATCCCAACTTAGGATACTTGCGCCTAAATACATTTTTGCAGCTTATATACAATTCATTTTATATACAATTCAATAAACAAGATTAAAAACAAAAACAAAATTGAAAGGTTGGTTTTCTCAAACAGAAAAGAAAAATATCAGGGATCGGTAACCTTTTGAGACGGAGGAGTAAAAAATGACAATTTACAAAATTTCAAAGTTTTTAAAGAACCACAAAATGTTTTCTTGCCAAAAATAAATAGTATACTGGTATAAATGAAGTTTTTTTTTTTGGCGAGTACTACACGCAGATTCACATCCAAAGAGCCGTAAGTTGCCGACCCCTGTGCTATATGAACGATAAAATAAAGTAGTTTCAATCTCTCTCAAATCCGTCAAATATCAGACATTCTGGCCTTAACTGTCCGTTTCATGAATTTTCAGATTGCCTGAATGACCAATTTTTTGGTTATTGAGGTACAGCTTGCACCACACTGATGAGGGCCAACAGCCCGAAACGCGTCCGTGGTTAGCTTTTCTTAATTAATCAAGAATGGGTATTTGGCCAATTCTGGAATAATTAAAAATCAACGAATAGTTGATATTTATTCCGATAGATGGCGCAAGTCATCAGCAAATTTCAGTTGCACGATATGGAGATGCCCTTATTTTCTTTTTTTAAAATATCAGACAATTAAAATAATTAATATATAACGTACTAAAGATCCTAATAAAGTTTAAAATGAACTGATAAAAATAGGAATCTGTTTAAAATCTTCTTATTCTTCAAAATGTTATACGCGGATATTTTTCGTGTTTCCCTATTACTTTGAGTCAACCAACGGCATATGTTGGGTTTTAATTAGAGTAGGATACTACCGTTAATTCGACTGTTATGTGTGAACAAAGTGCTTCCATCCTGTTGTACGTACTATAAAGTAAGGTGTGAAAAAATAATTTAAAAGTAAATAATAATAATAACTTTATTTTTTAAAAAAGGTAACAAGTTTTTCTCTAAAATGTATAATGAATGGTCAGTCATTTTCATATTTTTATTTGCAACTTCGAAGTAATAACAGTAAAAGTAAACAAAGATATTTACATTTGTTATCTTGACTTTCAGTCAGTGCTGTGGATCTTACAGATATGGTCCCCTGATGTCCTGCAGCTCTCCAGCAGTCTTTCTATGACTGGTGGCTCCTTGATAAAATGGTCCCCTGGCCTTGATCCATTCTTGTCTGTCAGGTCTCCTGTCATCTGTTCTAGGTCGTTCTCCTGAATCTCTTCTATGGTCGTCGTATCGTCGTATATAATAATGGTCAGGTATTAGTTTTAGATATCAAAATGGCATATCCTGACCATGAACACATGAGATTTTTAGATGGCAGAGCGCCATCTAGCGGAAAAGAAATCAACTAAACGTGATATAAGTGCGGTGCATGTGTGCAGATCTGGTGAAACAGAAATCAACTAAACGTGATATTACAAGTGCGATGTATGTGTGCAGATATTCTTGCACAAGTCGGCTATGCAACACCACTCGCGGGAGGTGCACCGCGGCGAGCTGAAGCCGCATCAGTGCCACCAGTGTCTCAAGTCTTTCTCCTCCAACCACCAGCTCACCCAGCATATCCGCGTCCACACGGGGGAGAAGCCATACAAATGTTCCTACTGCGACCGCCGCTTCAAGCAGCTTTCCCATGTGCAGCAACACACGCGTCTCCATACAGGTCAGACCCTTGCGCGCCTTGTTGTTTACATTATGTTCATTAAATACTTCTTTGTTTGCTTGGCTTTCAAGCTGAAACTCAAAATACACTCATGGAGAAAACCATATTATACCATTCCAGCATCTATATCGGAATTGAGATAAAAATTCTTGAATATATTTGATACACAGTGACCTTCATTGAAGACACACTTCTGTCACGATTGTTGGACGTTGAAAGAACCAAAACTAAATTTCTGATGGAAACCTTGCCTGGAGGATATTCATCTATAAAAACAAAGTTCGCTCTACTGTTAAAATAGACTTCAAAACTCTACGCCATCCATTGTACGTCGCTACAAATTAGCGGCCTCAGATCGGTGACAAAGCCACAACACCTGCTTTGGCAAACTAAGGAGTGTACACCTGGAACCTTGGTTTCTGGCTAATGTTCCTTAGAAAAAGCTAGATGAATGGCGACATCAAAGACATTCCAATTCCTTAAGTTTTGTCCATGAGTGTACTGGAGATAACTTTGTTTGCTTGACTTTCAAGCTGACACTCAAAAACACTCATGGATTAAACATAAGAATATTATACCATTCAGCATGTATATCGGGATTCAGACAATAACTCTGAAAGATATTACAGTGACCTTCATTGAAGACACACGAGATAACCAAGTGTGAACAAAATTACCTCCGTCTCCATAAAAAAAAAAAAACAACCGGCCTCATCAAAGGCATTCCACTTTCTTAAATTTTGTCCATGAGTGTATTAGAGACGCCTTTGTTTTCTTGACTTTCAAGCTGAAGATTTCTTCGAAGTAAAATACACTCACGAACAAAACTTAAGGATATTATACCATTCAGCATGTATATCAAGATTCAGATAACAAATTTTAAAGCTATTTGATACACAGTGACCTTTATTGAAGACACACGAAATAGCCAAGTGTGAACAAAATGTCCTGTTTCCTTCAAAAAAAAAAAACATTCGACTGGAGACGTCAAAGACATTCCACTTAAGTATTGTCCATGAGTGTATTAGAGATCACTTTGTTTACTTTTTATTTTACTTTTAGTGTAAATGTAATTATTTTACTGTAACTACACCACATGTGTGAAATTCCGTTCGACTTTGCACTTACAAATACCCCAGAGCCCCACCCGCTGGTGGGTTAGACTTTGCAAAAATCGGGGCCATTGGAGCATTTCTTTAATCCGAAAAAAGTGCCCAATGCGGGATTCGAATCCAGGTCGTAGCGGTCGAAAACCAACGGTTCAGACCATTCTTCCACCCAACCCCTAGAGTATTATTATCAGATCTAATAGTAAAAATAATTATATGTTTTAATTCTAATGGGGTATCTTTGTTTAATATCTTGAGGACACCAATGGATAGGGTAAGTTTGAGATGTAGGAAGTCGTCTCAAGGAAGCTTAATTGATGACAAATGTGTGTCACTAGATGTCGGTATACTGACAGGTCATTGGTTGCTGGGATGTACTCGGTTTCTAACAGTTCTAAGACACCCATATAGTGTGTCAAGTACATTATTATTTCTTATCTCCACTCAATCATATTAGGGTATCAAGCTTGTAAAGCTTGTTGATGGTGAACTGCGCGACGGCCGATGCAGCATAGTGGGGAGATTTGACAACCATCATGACTGGGTGAAGTAGAATGCGTCTGCTTTTGTTATTAAGCCTGGGAGCACTACTCAGTAGCAGACCGACTTAGCTCCAAAAGAGATGGCCGCCTCTAACATGAGGAACAGATGCCATGTGCAGCCGCTCCTAACATGGAGTACAAACGCTGCTCATCCTGTATCCCTGGATTAGGAGCCCTTACAGGGTACTATCAGCCAGGCCAGCTGAGCCCAGGTTTTTTATCGAGCTTGTTACTGCTCCCCCTCCTCCTTTTTCATCCGGGCTTGGGACCAGCAAAGGCGGAGTTAAGTACATTTGGAATTGCTGTAAATTAAGTTGACCACACACATGCATTTGAAGATAATTTATTCAACAAAATAATACCTTTTATCAGTATTAAAATGAAATAATCACATTGTCACATCACACGGCCAGAAATACTTACATAAAAGAGTTCTATCAGAAACACCAAATTGTTCCTGAGGAGAAACTGAACTAACTGCTCTTCACCTTATCTACGACTGTCTGAACTTTACAGAGACATCGATTGTTCCCTGATCTAAATGATCTAACTCTCTTATATCAGCCACTTTGTCTATGTAAATATTATGAACTCTGTCGATTAATACATCTAAATTTGTAAATATTTAATTCTAAGTTGTAATTTGTTTGTTATTTTGTTTTTTTTTCCTCTGTAATAGGCACAAATACTACAATATCGCGCCTGTGTGTTTGATTAATAAATTTCAAAATAGGTGAATTCATCAGGCTTTAGGGATAAATGAAGAAAAAGACATCTCCTTATCGTGAAACTGAAAATTTCTGATGGCTTGAGCCATCTATCGGAATAAATAGACGCTATATAGTTGAATAGTTGATATATATTCCGATAGATGGTACAATCCATCATCAACGTTCAGTTTCACAATAAGGAGATGCCTTTTTATAATTTATGAACCTTATCCCAGTACGATTTCACGTTTGTCATGCTCAGAACTGACAATAGAGGACTTATTTTCCAGGCCTATAACTACAATAGCAAAATTGGAGAGGAGTGGACTTCAGGAATTGGTTTAACCATGGACCACCACCAGATTTGTGCTATCTCTTTCATATTTCAGGGATACAATTTCTTTTAAGAAACTTATCCCTGGAAACAGCGCCTGATTTGACTTAATCCTAATGAAGATAATTAAATTTTAAAATAAGTTTTAAGGAGAAATAACGATTATTTCGACCCTTAAGGATGAAGTATGAAAAGATGAATTGTGAAGAGTAATGATAAACGGAAAAATAAAGTGCCCATGTGAAATTGTACTGGGATAAGGTTCATAAATTAAGAAAAAGGCATCTCCTTATCGTGCAACTGAAAGTTGCTGAAGGCTTGTACCATCAATCGGAATATATATCAACTATTTGTTGATTAATTAAGAATGGTTATTTGGCTAATTCTGGGATAATTAAAAATTCAACGATCCCTGGACACTTTATATTTACGTTTATCATTACTCTTCACACCTATTCACAGTTGGTACAGTGGAGTGAACCCTGGAGGAGCTCTGAACAAAAGAAATAGACAGCATCAAACAACACTAACAAGATTTAGAACAGGCCATCTCAAGCCATTGAAGATAGAAAATAATAACAAAATTTACCCCACTTGCCCAAAATGTAGCTTGGCACCTGCAACTCCAGAACACATTTTGGCTTGCATTAGATGCACTAAACAGGACCTTTGGGAGAGGCCGCTGCTCATCATAAAACAGCTCGAGGAGCATGAACTCATGGAATTCGTGCAATCTTTACACAAGGGGGTAAGAAACAACAACAATTTATCCTTTCATACTTCATCCCTAAGGTTAGAAACAATCGTTATTTCTCCATAAAAATAAATTTATATTTTTCGTTCAAAATAAACACATGCGGGATAATTTACAATGTAGTTCTACAATCATAAGCCGCATTATATTATATTAAAAATAAGTGTTGTTATTGAGAGAATTTATTAGTTTGACTATGCTTACAGCATGAGTTCAATAAACTCTGTTTAAACTTAAGTTCCTGGGTCAATGTTCACCGTGGGATACCCCGGGCGAGCTACAGGGCCCGTTCCCAAGGTGTGGGGAATTCAAGGCCACCAAGGAGTTATCTCTCTCTCTCTCCAACTCTTCAAAGTTCTGACAGCCCTTGGGGTCATGCACGTTTGGCTACGAATAAGTTTTGGTGGTAGGCAGAGTCAATCAATGCGATTGTTGGATGTAGAGACGACCAAAACTAAAATTTAGATGGAAATCTTGCCTGTAAGATATTCTATATACAGTTACGAGCGTCATGCGTTCTTCATCTCTTAATTCTTCAGTTTTCATCTCTGTCACCGTTTGCTTTTTTTTTTTTTGGAATGGCGCTCTCCTATTGGTTGGCTACGATCACTCCACCTTCCCCCCCCCCACTCGCTTTTTCGTTTTTGTAACTATTGTGTTGGAGCGGGTCGCTCCTTAAATAAATGCATATATTAGTTAATAACTAAATGGAATCCTCTCTTTCTTTTTCCCAGTAAGAGACGCCTACGGAAGCCAACAGTACATAGACAGATAAAGCACATAGGCTATAGTTATTAACTAATATATGCATTTATTTAAGGCGCCAAATAATAATTGTAACAAATAGTATTTGAATCAAAACATTCAATCGGGTAAAACACGGGCGTTGCCCGGGTCATTCGGCTAGTTGATCTATAAAAGCAAAGGTCGATCTACTGTTGAAATATACGTCAAAAATCAACGCCATCCATTGACCGTCGCTACAAACTAGCGAGCTCGATTCAGTGACAAAGCCACAACACCTGCTTTGTCAAACTAAGAAGTGTACACCTGGATACCATGGTTTCTGGCTATGTTCCTTCAATTCAATATATTAAATATATGAAATGAAATAACAGAAAACCATCCTAGTATTGTATTTGGGTAATGGTTGGAACCTGACCCAGTGGGGGAGGTTTTCTATCGTTGCCTCTATTCACAAAACCTGATATCACCAGAACATAGCACCACTAGACCGCCCAATCTTAAGGGCTGCGAAGAGACCAGCTAGAGCGATACCTACAACCTAGCAAGATAGATACGTACAGTTAAGTAGGTAGCCATTCAACATGCAGAAAGCATGCAACATGGCATCTGCCCGGTAAGCGGAACACTGTGCGTTCGATTCCCATCCATAGACACTTTTATTTTCCGTTTATCATTACTCTTCACAATTCATCCCTTCATGCTTCATCCATAAGATTAGAAATAGTCGTTATTTCTCCTAAAAATAAATTTCGATTTTTCGTTCAAAAGAAACACATGCGGGATAATTTTCAAATGTCGTTCTGCAATCATAGGTCGCATTAATTGTATGCAACTCTTATGCCTATACCCCAACGTTTTCAATTGAAGTTTTTGCATAAGCCCAAACAACCAAAAAGTGAAAGTAACCAAACGCAGCTGTAGTACTGTGTAAGTTCAACTACTTCCACATGTATTGACATGCTATAAATTGATATTGTGAGTAGTTACAAGCCTCAAAAGTATGAAATGCACCAGTGAGGAAGGTTTTCTAGCGTTGCCACTATTCACAAAGTTCAATATCATCAGAACATATTACCACTAGACTAAACAACTTTAAAGGCTGGGAAGAGGAACATGTCGAAATAGGAGTCGTAACGGCCGAGATATATTTGGTTTGTTTAGCCAGCCTGGCTGATGTCACCGACCTGCAGCTTCTATAACGGCCCTCCTCGCTTCCTTCATCTTTAGAACTTTCTTCATGCACCAGATTCTCAAGAGATTCTCCCACGAAATTTCAATTACAATGAACAAAGCCGAGAAATTCTTAAATATGATTTTTATGAACAAAAATAAAAATACATCTATTCGATAATTCCCTAAATTTGTGGGATATATACACTCATGGACACAACTTATGGAAGTTGTCACCGGTCGGCGGTTTTTTTGAAGGAGACGGAGACAATTTTGTTCACACTTGGTTATCTCTTGTGTTTAATAAAGGTCACTATAATATATTTCATAGTTATTGTCGGAATCCCGATATATATGTTGAAAGGTACAACTTCCTCAAGTCTGTTTGTCCATGAGTGTTTATTCGAGTCAAGAAATCTATTTGTGAGAGATATATCCATAGTTTTATTACTATATTCCTGGATATTAGACACATATAATAATATGAATTGATCGCTCTGATATAGTGAAGATGTAGTACAAATATTCAAAAAAATAATTTTATATAATTTCATAGGTGATGATTCTCTCAGAAAATTCTGTATCTTATTGATCACACATAATTCACACACTATTCCACACACACAACCTTTTAGCGCTTGTTCGGCGGAACAACTAATACCATAATAACGATACAGAGAAGATTAGCATAGCTCATACGCAATGATGACAGCCAAAATCGTGAAACGTTCCATATTTTTAGCTTTACGCAGAGACGATATCGTATTTGCTAAGGATCTTTTAAAGTACGATTATTGCTAGTTCACGTGGTCCATTTAGATGAGAAAGCGAAGACTAAAGCGCGGCTGATTCCACACTCGCCTTTTTAGTGATACGCTAACCTAAGCATGGTAGATTCTGTGGCCACTGGACATGTGTTGGATCTAGAGGCTGTTGGGCTCTGCGCTGCCTGGAGTATAAGAGCTCCATCTATACTTCCTACCTGTGGTGAATCTGTATAAGATCCTGGAGGCTGTTTGCTCTGCGCTGCCTGGAGTATAAGAGCTCCATCTATACTTCCTACCTGTGGTGAATCTGTATAAGACCATGGAGGCTGTTGGGCTCTGCGCTGCCTGGAGTATAAGAGCTCCATCTATAATTCCTTCCTGTGGTAAATCTGTATAAGACCCTGGTGACTGTTGGGCTCTGCGCTGCCTGGAGTATAAGAGATCCATCAATACTTCCTTTCTGTGGTGAATCTGTATAAAACCCTGGTGGCTGTTGGGCTCTGCGCTGCCTGGAGTATAAGAGCTCCATCAATACTTCCTTTCTGTGGTGAATCTGTATAAAACCCTGGTGGCTGTTGGGCTCTGCGCTGCCTGGAGTATAAGAGCTCCATCAATACTTCCTTTCTGTGGAGAATTTGTATAAGACCCTGGTGGCTGTTGGGCTCTGCGCTGCCTGGAGTATAAGAGCTCCATCAATACTTCCTTTCTGTGGTGAATCTGTATAAGACCCTGGAGGCTGTTGGGCTCTGCGCTGCCTGGAGTATAAGAGCTCCATCAATACTTCCTTTCTGTGGTGAATCTGTATAAGATCCTGGAGGCTGTTGGGCTCTGCGCTGCCTGGAGTATAAGAGCTCCATCTATACTTCCTACCTGTGGTGAATCTGTATAAGACCCTGGAGGCTGTTGGGCTCTGCGCTGCCTGGAGTATAGGAGCTCCATCTATACTTCCTACCTGTGGTGAATCTGTATAGGACCGGTGGTCTTAATAAATCTGTATGTGTGATTATTACTAGTTGAACACTGAGAAGCGTCCACATGGAGACCATGGTTTC
The DNA here is from genome assembly GCA_030710605.1 of Cordylochernes scorpioides. NCBI lineage: Eukaryota > Metazoa > Arthropoda > Arachnida > Pseudoscorpiones > Chernetidae > Cordylochernes > Cordylochernes scorpioides. The sequence goes on from CP092865.1 coordinate 112,833,315, forward strand.
AGGCAAATGGCCCTCTTCAGCCCAGAACGGACTTTATTCCATGAGATCTACAAGAGAGCCATTAGCCTGAAACCATGATCTCCATGTAAACGCTTCTCAGTTTTCCAAAGCCAGTGTTGTGCAAAGAAATCAAGCTTTAAGCGACGTTAGACGAAACATGTATGAGAACTCGTCTTGATTTATCAGGATTGTTTCCGATCGCCAATATTCAAGTTTAATTCGATAAAATAACGTATACATGTAATACATCTGATTACACTACTTAGAAGTATCCGTCCTGTACGTCTAAAAGTTTAAAGACGATCAGATACTCAGTTTATCCTCACAGCATCGAAAGTGTTTGAGCTTAAGTTAAGATTGAATCAACATTTTACATCCGTAATATAATATTTCCGTGAGAACCGTTCTCCTCTTCAATCCAGAAGAGGACATCCATACGGACAAGGCACCTCAGTTGCCCGGTAATGTGATCAGGGTGCACGAACCGATCTGAGCTGCTCCATGGACAAGACACCACAACAATCAATCCAGAAGAGGACATCCATACGGAGAAGGCACCTCAGTTGGGCGGTATTGTGATCAGCGTGCACGAACCGATCTGAGCTGCTCCATGGACAAGACACCACAACAATCAATCCAGAAGAGGACATCCATACGGAGAAGGCACCTCAGTTGTCCAGTAATGTGATCAGGGTGCATGGACCGATCTGATCTGCTCCATGAACAAGAATCCACAACAATCAATCCAGAAGAGGACATCCATATGGGCAATGCAACTAAGTTGGCCGGTAATGTGATCAGGGTGCATGGACCGATCTGATCTGCTCCATGAACAAGACTCCACAACAATCAATCCAGAAGAGGACATCCATACGGACAAGACACTTCAGTTGGCCGGTATTGTGATCAGGATGCATGAACCGATCTGATCTGCTCCATGAACAAAACTCCACCACTACCATCAATTCAGAAGAGGACATCGATACGGACAAGGCACCTCAGTTGGCCGGTATTGTGATCAGCGTGCACGAACCGATCTGATCTGCTCCATGGAAAAGACACCACAATAATCAATCCGGAAGAGGACATCCCTACGGACAAGGCACCTCAGTTGGCCGGTATTGTGATAAGGGTGCATGGACCTATCTGATCTGCTCCATGGACAAGACACCACCACAACCCTTCTCTATCATCAAAAAGCTTAAAAGTTCGTATTTTTCCTCGACGAAACAGCAATAAATTAAAGTAGGCAATCAAGTAGATGTGAATATAGTAAACAAGATAACTAGTATTCGAAGATATAGTTTAGTAATTAGAAATAAGGTAAACGTCATCTGATTAGAAATGAAGGTCTGAAATGATCATAAAATTGATCAATTTCTTTCACAATAGGCTTCAACAAAGAATTGTTTAAGGAAGTTTGGAGAAATATTTGATGAAGAAAAAGACTCTGTGAGAAATGTCCTTTCCAAATAGCATTTCTAATTATCAATCTTCAACTATGGTGATTGCAAAGCCGAGTTCTTCCTTAATTAGCGGTTTACATCTGTTTTGACTCAATTTCTCTCCTATAGTTGAGTTAGTTATACTATAAAATAGCTTTGAAAAATCATCTTCACACACACACACACAACACAAAGTGAAAAATAGTACAAAAGTTAATTTGTACTTGGATCAGGTGGATAATATGAGAAAAAGTGCATTTCCTGATCGTTCAACCAAAAGTTGCTGATGTACAGCAACCTTTATTTGCGCTATCAGTAAATGCACTTTTTTCAAATTTTCTTCAAAGTTGGTGATTAGTTGGCTTTGGCATTCTTACGAAACATTAAAATATTTGTTAGGAAAGTTATAAAACACATCAGTGATACGCTAACCTATGCACGGTGAATTCTGTGGCCACTGGACATGTGTTGGACCTGGAGGCTGTTGGGTTCTGCGCTGTCTGGAATATAGGAGTTTCATCTATGCTTCCTTCCTGTGGTTTCAGGATGTTTAAGTGTAGATAGGATGTGTAATTTCGAATAATGCATCTACAAGATTTTATAAGTCCGTTCAAATACTAAATGCCCTCCCATTAGACCGCTTCTCAGAGCTCTAATACTGTATTGGACGATTCTGCTCATATGCGAAGCACCGAAAGGTGGAAACTCAGAAATGTTTTTCAAGAAAACTATGGACATAAGCTTATAGAACAGTCGAATTTTAAATATATGCATCGAGCAATTCTCTTCCGCAAACAATAAGGACAAGACCAGTTAGACATTATTTATTACAAAGCAATAACGCGCCATCTATATACTATATCAAAGAAAATGATTTAAACACGAATATTTCTTTTATATACAATACAATACAAACTTCTACTGTCCTTAGAGATCTAATACTGTATTGGATCATTCTGCTTATATACGAAGCAATAAAATGTACAAACTCAGAAATGGTTTTTAAGTAAACTATGTACATAAGCTTATAGGACAGTAGAATTATATATATTTGCATCGAACAATTCTTTTCCGCAAGCAATAAGTACAAGGCCAGTTAGGCATAAATTAATTATAAGGTGATAACATGCCATCTATATACTATATCAAAGAAAATGATTTAAACACGAATATTTCTTTTATATACAATACAATACAAACTTCTACTGTCCTTACTGCGATGAAAAAAACAATTACTATCTGGAGGATTGGGTCTGTTGAGAAACGCCATAGTCTGGGATGTCAAGTCACGTAACGGGAGATCCACTCGAGCGAACATGTCAGTCTATGATGGAATGATTTGGAAAGGTTTGGGTACCTGAGAGATATGCTATTTGATCGCTAGACGAGAAAACGATTAAACATGTCACGAAAGTTTTTCCCCCATTTACCTAACTTGTTTCATCCCTGAACACACTCTAATATTAATTTTATGTATTAGCACGTCATTTGCTATTATAAATTTGAACTATATTTATACTGTCCTCCAAAGCTTATGTTTATAGTTCATTCTATAGTCTCCATACATCTTTATCACAGTAGTCGCAATGTCCTCTATCTTGGATGTGTAAGCTGCTATTCTGGGTCCATGTCAATTTTCTGTTGTTGTTGTGTCCAATGAAGAGCCTCAGATGTCTCCGTGCATATCTATCACAGCAGTCGCAATGTTCTCTATCTTAGATGTGTAAGCTGATGTTCTGGGTACATGTCTTTTTTTTTTTTTTTGTTGTTGTGTCCAATTAAGTGCCTCAGATGTCTCCTTACATCTCTATCACAGCAGTCATAAGTGCAGCTTGGATGTGTAAGCTGCTGTCTGGGTCCATGACAATTTAATTTTATTGTTGTTGTGTCCAATGATGTCTCCGTACATCTCTATTACAGCAGTCGCAATGTCCTCTATCTTCGATGTGTAAGCTGCTGCTCTGGGTCTATGTCGATTTTCTGTTGTTTTTGTCGTGTCCAATGAAGAGCCTCAGATGTCTCCATACATCTCTATCACAGAATTCGCAATGCCCTCTATCTTAGATGTGTAAGCTGCTGTTCTGGGTCCATGTCAATTTTCTGTTGTTGTTGTCGTGTCTAATAAAGAGCCTCAGATGTCTCCGCACGTGTATCTCTATCACAGCAGTCGCAATGTTCTTTATCTTGGATGTCTAAGCTGCAGTTCTGAGTCCATGTCAATTTTCTGTTGTTTTTTTCATGTCCAATGAAGAGCCTCAGATGTCTCCATACATCTCTGTCACAGCAACGACCTCTATCTTGGATGTGTAAAGCTGCTGTTCTGGGTCCATGTCAATTTTCTGTTGTTGTTGTTATCGTGTTCAATGAAGAGCCTCATTGGTCTCCATACATCTCTATCACAGCAGTCATTCTATATCTTGGGTGTGTATACTGTATTGTTGTTGTCGTGTCCAATGAAGAGTCTCAGTTATCTTCATACATCTCTATCACAGCAGTCGCAATGTTCTCCATCTTAGATGTGTAAAGCTGTTGTTCTGGGTCCATTGGAAAATGGATGCCATTTCGACATAAGTCAGTATGGAAACGGACCAGAATTTGGTTGATAATTCCAAGGGTCCAGAGGGGACCATCAGGGATATGTGATCGGTTTTCTATCCTCCATCTTTCATTCTAAAACCTGTTTATATAAACGCCTACAAGGTTTCACCTTGATTTTATTTTTTAAACCATATTTGAATTTACTTTCCGATGCGTTGTTCCAAGATGATTAATATCCTTTTAATTAAAAAAAAAAAACAAGGACGTTTGAATTATCCATTAATTCAGGTTTCTTGTGCCAAAGATGTAAGGAAACTTCGCGCTATACACAGATTTCATGGGTTTTCAAGGATTTATTGACTTCAACCATGGATAAATATCAAAACCTCAAATTGTAAAAATCTAAAAAGCACATGTGCTCGTGGTCAGGAGATGCCTTCTTTATTTTTAATATGTTATATTGAAATATTATTTTATTTAAAAAATTATATTTCATAGATCCAAATACTCTGTTAAATCGACCGTCAGAGGTCACGCTTCCCCTATAAAAACTCGTTGTTGTTGTTTCCCGATGGCCGACTCATACCTTTTGTACATTATGTAAATAGGTTTTTCATTTTTTAGATTCTTACGCCTTAAGCCAGGCAGTACTTTTATCAAATAATGTTTTTAATATATTCCTTTAGCTCAATTAAATCAATTTTTAATAACTAATTTTATTTAATTATTGCCACGACTGCCGAACAATGGCATAATGATACTCATGGATACCAAAATCAAGTGACAGCTAATAATTCTATATAACTCTAATATGATGCACTAGCGCGCCATCTGTTATCAAAATTCGAAACTATTTTAAACGCGTAAGATTCTTTTTGAAATTAAACGATTTCTACTGCCCTTACTGCAATGGAAAAATTAATGGGAAGGCCTGGCTCATCAGTGGTGAACCCTCCCAGCGGTTTTGCCAGTTTAATCTACCATACCGTTGTTATATTGCATTTTTGGAACTTCCTTTTATAGTGATACTGTTGATAAACTCTTGGAATTTTAGAAGAACTATGGACATAAGCTTTGTTTAATTTCAAAAATAATCTTACGCCTTTAAAATAGTTTCGAATTTTGATAACTCTAATATTTAAAAAAAACAGCAGAAAATCTCTTTTTTATATAACATATATATACAATACCCCAATATTTCACTAACCTTTTACTCTCCAACCTCATCTCCAGACTTAGCTTCCGTGTACAGAACCTCGCGACAGTTTCAATAAATTGATTTCACTCTCCTGGACATGAATTAAACAATTAAAAAAAGTAATAACGAATTTGCAAATATAGATAAAGATTTCTTCCTGAATTGAAATTAGACGAAAAACATAGTGAAGGAAGACGAGTTTCTTTTATTGATGCATAGGTGCAAGCTTTCGGGTAAAAACTCTTTAACAGGCGAGTAATGAAGCGCGACTTATAATTTGTATATTGTATACATTTGTACCATATTTCTTATAAGTCGCGCTCGCCTATTGAAGGGTTTTTACCCGAAAGCTTGCACCTATGCATCAATAAAAGAAACTCGTCTTCCTTCACCATGTTTTTCGTCTAATTAAAAAATGGTTTCTGGAGATGAGTTTATTTTTATTTTAAAACTGTCTTGAGCTTTCAGGTATCTCTGTCTTTCTACAAGATAGCATGTATCAGGCGGCGTTTTATTTTATTGTATATGTTCTCCTGTGGGAGGGCAGAGAAACCTGAAATCTTGAGATGGTTTTAAAATGAAAATAAACTTTTCTCTGGAAACCTTTTTTTAATTGTTTAATATAGCATATATCTATTTACAGTTAAACCTGTCTATAGCGCCCCCTCTTGGGACTCACCAAAATAGGATGCTATAGAGAGGGGGGTACTATAGACAGTTCACTTTTAATTTAAATATCGCATCGTACTACGTATGTAAAATCGGGCGCTATAGAGATGGAGGCGCTATTTAGAAGGGACGCTATAGACAGGTTTATCTTTATTTTAATCATGATCGTTATGGTATATTAACCATTCTCATTCCATAAATAGAGAACACTGTTCACTTTTGCATGTATTGAGAAGATATCAATAAAAAGGTGTTGATTACCAATTGTCTTCCACGTGGAAGTGAACAGCTGAGATGAGTGCTGGAACATGGATGAAACAGCCAGTATGTATGTGAAGCGATCCATTATCCAGGCGGAGGTGCTAATTCTGCCTCACAATCTCGGACGCACCCGTTATTATACATATCATAGAACTTCCTAGGTGATAAGTCACCTTTTCTTCTTAAAATGCTATTAAATGGTAATATAAGATTGTTGGGTAGAATTATGATTAATTGTTCGTTATCCTTTTGCAGAAAATTGCTCGAATTTGCTTTGGTAGTTGAGTAGTTCTAACTTAAGAGATAATGAGTGAATAATTCAGATTTAAATGGAGAATTAAATTTGAAGTAAAGGCGTAGATTTTTGTGGATGTTCTGGTCTGAATTAAGGTAGGTGTTCGGATTATGCTCTATTCTAGCCTGAATATCGCCCTTGCAACTTAACCAGCTTGAACACCTTTTTGGCCAAATCGACCGATTTCTCCCCTCAAAGATTCTTATGAAATTGAAGCCGCCCCTGTATTTATGAAGGCCAATTCCCAATGGTACCCCATGGTATACAGGTTAAATATTTGTTTGAAATATATATATATTTCCAAAAAAAAAGAGATTTTTTGGATCATTATTTACCACAACCATTGCGTTTTACCTGTGGTGATAAATTAAAAACATTGTTTTAATTCATTTTGAAAGAAAGGGTGCCGATTTTGATCTATGAATATTATTGTCCTGCAACTTTACGTTATATGTATATTATATTTAATAATTTTCTGCTGTTTTTTGAATATACTTGAGGATTATGCTATGGTGATGCAGTCGTGGTTAAAATTAAATAAAATTAGTTATCAAAAATAGCTTTAATTGAGCTAAAGGAATATATAAAACTATAATTTGTAAAAGTACTGCCTGGCTTAAGGCGTAAGAATAAAAAAATGAAAAACTTATTTACATAATGTACAAAAGGTTGAGCCGGCCAACGGGAAACAACAACAACGAGTTTTTATAGTGAAAACGGCGACCTCTAGTGGTCGATTTAGCAGAGTATTTTATCTATGAAATAGATTTGAAAACCATTTTTTATATAATATAACATGTATGCATATTTATATAGAACTTAAACTTCACATTTCTCAAATTTCACAAATATGAACATCAGTTTTAAAATGACAAGCTGAATAATTTCTTTAAGCATTTTTCTATGTTTAAATAATTCTTGGTGGGTCAAAACTGATTCAGAAACATAGTGAGGTGACTTGGCGAGAACGGTATGGTATTGTCATGCTACGATATTGTTGGCACTGTGTTCCACGGACTTTGAATACTAACATGTACGTGCATTTCCCGGCAGACTGTGAATCGATTTTCTCAACCGCTTGATCAGTAAGATTCGTTTTTATACATATGACACCATTTATTTATTTCAATTTAAAGCGCTATGTTCTCCTTGAAGAGATATAAGGCCTTCACAATTGTCTATACATATATATAAATGGAAAATTTGTCTGGAGGAAATTGATCCATAGAAGCATAGGGCAATTCTCCCGTCAAAACAAACGTCAGACAGACGAGGGCCATTAGCCCGAAACCATGGTCTCTAGGTGGACGCTTCTCAGTTTGCGAAAGCTGGTGTTGTGGCTTTGTCACTGACTCGAGGCCGCTAGTTGCGGCGACGGTCAATAGATGGCGTCAGGGTTTGACGTTTGTTTTGACGGGAGAGGCGCCCTATGCTTCTATACATATATTTACAATAATTTTATGCCGTAAAGAGACCAGTCATATGATATTAATAAGGAGAAAAAAAGAGAGAAAAAAACGAGAACAGAGAACTGTGTACAAAATAAAGAAATGTCTGGTATAATATGTACAATCAACATAATATAAATTATCAGTTTCTTAAAATATATTTGTTGCTATATAATTTAAAATATATCTACAAAAGGTATTGAATTTAATATATATTTCTTTACTGGAAATAAAAATACTTGGATCTGTTATTATCGATTCTATATTCTTGATAAACAGAACAATCCAGTAAAAGATGTATTGAGGTTTGTTCCTCATGTCTACAAAAATCGAGTCATTCATTGCTTTAATTCTTTTTTAAAAGCTGAAATTTCAATGATTAGAAATGAATTGAGAATTATGAAAGTTTGGCTGGAAATATGATTTTATTTTTATACAGAACACTATAACTTGTTGTTAATTTAATTCCTTCGGAATAATTATTAATAAAAAAACAATTTTCTCTGAGGGAAAGGTGTACCGTAGTTATACCTGTCGAAGGGCTGTAGAAAGCTTGTATTGCCGTTATATATAGAAGAAACTTTTCCCTCAGCGAATTGTCTTTTATTAACAAAGCACTATTTTTATAATACTAGTTTGTTTCTCTCTCTCCCCCAGATAAACTCTTCGATGGAAACAAGAAAATTCTGTAGGATTTCCTCGGCGATGCAATTAAGCACGTTGGGGACAAAAACCTCTTTATAAGCACGAGCCTTTCCGAACTCAGGGCGGTCTTGAACATTTGACATTGTCCAGACGTCCCTTCAGAGAAGGCTCATGTCTGATGTAAATATGTATATATGTGGTATAATAATATAATAAGGTGGGGAAAGAGAAAAAAGGACACCACAAGTTTGGAAGAGGAATCCCAGGCAACCAGCGAGAGATGGGGAGAAGGAGAGAACCGGGCCCGGCAACAGCCGGGCGGCCGTACGTATCGCACACAATTCCCCTACTGTCTTCAAAGTCCCGAGGTGTCAAGTGACGGCCCCCAGGAGCCCCTTGGAATGTCGCTGATGTCTAAAGTGACCGGTCCTTACCCTCCCGTCTCTCTCTGGGTCAACTGTAGGTTTGCTTTATTATTCCTGGAAGAGTATATATTATGACATATTTTTTTTTCTATAACTTCAAATTTGGCACTATATATTATTATATGAACAATTAATAAATCAGTTTCAATCTCAATCTCTCTCTCTCTCTCTCTCTTTACAAATAAAACGCTTATGTTTACTGTAATGGGAAAATATTGAGAGAACTCATCATTTTTGATCCCTCAAAGAAGTCTCCCCAATTCAATCAATCATAACGCTATGATACCTGAATTAAACAAATATAAAAACATTTGAAGAGTTTCTTCTATTCAGAAATTGGGATGCAAGCTTTCACGTGGTTTCTGAATTTCTCAATAAAACACACTCTGCAAATATTTTTATATTTATTTTATTTAATTTGCCACGTTTTTATTTTTAAAACGCTAATTTTAGTTCAGTAAAACTTTATTTTTAAAGTTTATTATTTTAAAAGTGAAATGTTTGTTAATGAAATAGACATTTTGCCTAAACTCATTTATTGCTGCTTTCTTTTACAAGCCATTTGTTTATGTGTATTTTTACATATCGTTTTTATTGAGTTTTTTTACTAATTTAGTATGTACATCATTGACTTTTAATGAATGGAAAATAAAAATGAAAATAAACACATGAAAAATTAAAATAACATTTTAAAGGAAATTATGTACAATTAAAAATTGTTTTTGTAACGTCTCATATTCCCCTTCTTGAAGCATTTATTCTCGGGTAATAAATGGTCGAAGTTGAGATATGTGAACGCGTCTTGCTTGCTTTTGGTCTTTCAGAGAGATATCGTAGGTTACATCAGATATCTTTTTTTGAATGACAAATGGTCCTTCATATTTTGGTGATGTCTTGATGAGACGAGGGTCGTTGAAGGCAATTTTTCTTATGACTAAGTCTCCTTCTTTAAAGACATACTTGGGGTGATGGCTATCGTGTTTAATCTTCCACTTACTTCTACTTTGTTCTGTCCGCAGGCTAGCTTTCTTCCTGGCTTCTTCAATTGTAATTGGAGTTTGGTCGGCAAATTCGGGTACATTACCGATTCCATACATTAAGAAAAGCGGTGAAAAACCAGTCACGTCATGTGGTGTGGAATTATAATTTTTGACAACTTGCGGTAACAATGAGCTCCATTTACATCTAGGTTTCTCTAGAACAGCTATTCTCAGTTTTGTCATTATCGTATCATTTAATTTCTCACAAATGCCATTGCACTGAGGATGATAAGGCGAAGTATATGTGTGTTTAATTCCTTGTAAAGAAAGAAATTTGTTGAACTCTTTTGATATAAAATTTTTGCCATTATCTGTTAAGATAGTATTGATCGAATTAACAGATTTGATTATCTTATCAAGACATTGAGTGACAGCTTGAGCAGTGTTTGTTATTGTGGGATATGCCCATAGATAACGAGTTGCGTGATCAACAAAAACTTGAATGAATTTATGCTTTGTGTTAGCTGCTGCTGTTCCCAGTACAATAGTGTCACAACCGATCATTTGTAATGGTTGGATATTTGACGTTGGAGTGATCATTTCTCCTAAAGTTGGTTCATGTCTGACCTTCACTAGTTGACAAGATTTACAAGATCGAACATAATTCTTGATATCAGTTGTTATTCCTTTCCACCAATAACATTGAGTTATAAGTTTGCATGTTTTGGTTATTGATGGGTGACTCAATGAATCGTGATATTCTTCCAATATTTTTTTGGTAAGCGAGTTTGGGACAACTGCTTTAAAAACTCCTTTTTGTTTGATCATTACCACACCGTCGTGAGTGTGGGAATTTTTCAAGAAACTCAAATCTGAATTTTGTTGGTGTTCTTGAAGTTCTTGAGTTGCAATGTTAACAACTGGGAGTCTTGATAGGGCGTCAACATGAGTTTGTTGCTTTCCAGAACGATGAACGATGTTACATGATTTCGAGGATAAACTAAGAATCCATCTAAAATACTTAGGTTTCGGTTTCTTCATGGTGAAAAGCCATTGGAGCGCCGCATGATCAGTGATGATTTCAAATGGTTGGTTTTCTATGTATACATGAAAGTGATCAGTTGCTTGTATCACGGCTAGGCATTCCATCTCATAAGCAGAATAATTCTCTTGGTGTGGTTGCAGTGTTTTGGAGTAATAAGCAATTACATGTTCCTCATTGTCTGGACCAATTTGTGTTAGGATTGCTCCAATTCCATATTTGGAGGCATCTGTATAAACTTTAGAGGGGTAGTCCGGGTTGTAAATAGCAAGTACAGGTTTTGTAGATAGTGCCATTTTAAGTTTAGCGAATGACTCCTCTACTTCCTCATTCCAGATGAAGGGCTGATTCTTCCGAGTGAGTCGAACCAAGGGGAATGAAATTTTAGAAAAGTCCTTCACAAATTTTCTGTAATAATTTGCCAATCCCATGAACTGACGAACTTTCTTTACAGTATCAGGTCTTGGAAAGTCTTGAATAGATTTTACTTTTCCTGGATCAGGTTTTAATTGATTGTGACTGATGATATGTCCGAGGTATTTTACTTCAGTTCTTCCAAAAATACATTTCGACAATTTTAATTTCATGTTGTACTGTCTTAATTTGTCAAAAACTTTACTAAGAAGCTCTATGTGCTCTTGCCATGTTTTCGTGTACACCAATATGTCATCTTGGAAAGAGCAAGTTCCTTTCCATAATAATTCACCTAGAATATGTTGGATTATCCTTTGAAACGTTGAAGCAGCATTTTTTAAACCAAAGGGCATCACTAAAAACTCATAATGACCATCGTTTGTGACGAATGCAGTTTTTTGAATAGATTGCGGGTCCATTTCGATCTGCCAATAACCCCATGCAACATCAAGGGTAGAGAAGAATCTGGATCCATGCAATCGATCAAACATGTCCTGTATGTGAGGTAGGGGTTGCCTGTCATCTAGTGTGATCTCATTAAGACGTCTGTAATCAATGCACATCCTTTTATTTCCATCCTTCTTGGGAACCATAACAACAGGAAATGCCCAAGGAGAATCTGAAATTCTTATTAACTTGTGTTCGAGAAGTTCTTTAACTTGTTCAGCTATCTCTTCATACTCTTTTAGAGGACGACGATAGGGTCTAAGAGAAATTGGTTCTTCACTTTTCGTGATGATCTTATGTTGTATAGCTACTTTTCCCAAATCAATAGCATGCTGAGAAAATACATTCCTATTGTGTTCAAGTAATTCTTTTAATTCATGTTCTCTTATCTCTTCTAGATGATTTACAAGAATTGGATTTTGTAATCCATCAAATTTGGTGTAAATTGTTTTGTCTTTGACATCTATTAAAAGATTAAAAAGAGATGCAACATCTAATCCGATCAAGAGTGGATATTTAAAGTTCTTCATTACATGGAGAGTTACAGGTTTAATTAGTTTATCTATTCTTACCTTGGTCTGAAGGCTTCCACATGTCCTGGTAACACCATCCGCTTGGCTGATGTGAATGTCTGAATTTGGTTGAAGTTGAAGACGGGTTCGCTTGAACAATCGCCAATTGATTATTGATACTGTTGCTCCAGTATCCACAAATGCTTGCGCAGGAATTCCATTTACTTCAACACTTATGTTGATAAGCTTGAAAGCTCCTTGTGTAGGGGTATTTGTCAAAGTACTTACATTCAACAGTTCCGGGGCTCCGCATACTTGTTTCACTGAAGTGTTTTGATTAGGCCTATCCTTTTTATAATTAGGATCATAATCCTCACAATCTGTGACCCAATGTTTAATTTTTATTCCCTTTTTCGAACATATTGGACACCAGAATGGGCAAACATTTTTTCTATTATCATTATTTTTTGTCGCGAGATGTATTTTGTTTTTAGGCTTAAACTGAATTGAAGCCCTATTTTGTTCAATTGAAGCTGCGATATGAAACCATTTTGTGGCGTCAGTTGGCTGTGCAGCCACAATTAAATCTTTCCAATCATTTGGAAGTCCGTCTGTTAATAAATTAATTTTTTCCTCCTTCGTTAGATGGGTTTGATTTAACAGGCGAATTTTATCTTGAAAATAATTTTCTATTGATTCTTCTCGTTTTAATCTTCGATGTGATGCTGAGACAATTGGATTTGCGTTGTATGAACCAAATCTTTGAATCAACTTTTCCTTTACAACTTCCCATCTTTTTATTGCAGGATTTGAAATAATCTCGTCTGCATACCATTCAAGTGCTGAATCTGTCAAGTAGTACATAAGATTTTTGATTTTTTCATCTTCCTTTAAAGAATTATTTTCAAAATCATATAATTTGATCCATGACTCAGGCCTAATTGCCGACTTCGAGCCGTTGAATTTTTGCAACCGGTTGTTTGGATTTTCCGCCATTTTTTTTTTCGTATCCTTTTCGACTGCGCCAAATGCCACGTTTTTATTTTTAAAACGCTAATTTTAGTTCAGTAAAACTTTATTTTTAAAGTTTATTATTTTAAAAGTGAAATGTTTGTTAATGAAATAGACATTTTGCCTAAACTCATTTATTGCTGCTTTCTTTTACAAGCCATTTGTTTATGTGTATTTTTACATATCGTTTTTATTGAGTTTTTTTACTAATTTAGTATGTACATCATTGACTTTTAATGAATGGAAAATAAAAATGAAAATAAACACATGAAAAATTAAAATAACATTTTAAAGGAAATTATGTACAATTAAAAATTGTTTTTGTAACGTCTCAAATTATAATATAATTTATATTTCAAATACCACTATGATATTGCAAGTATACAAATAATATTATAACAAATGAAAACATTAACACCCTATGTGAATCCCATGTAGATCACATATAAGCACAGCTGGTATAGTGGAATGAACCCAGGAGGAGCTCTGAACCTCAGACAGCATTGAACAACACTAACAATATTTAGAACAGGCCATCTCAAGCCATTGAAGATAGAAAATACCAACAAAATCAAACCCACTTTCCCAAAATGTAGCTTGGCAACTGCAACTCCAAAACACATTTTGGCCTGTATTAGATGTACTAAATAATAGCTTTGGAATAGGCCGCTACTTATCATAAAACAGCTCGAGGATCATGAACTCATGGCATTTGTGTAATCTTTACACAAGGGGGGGGGGGGGGATGAGAAATAACCACAATACAATATAAAACTAAGAATTATGTAAACACGCGCTACAATATTGCAAACTCAATCGGAACGAATCGGCGTTGTTCACATGTCTAAAAGAAGATAGCCCATTGTTTTACCCTTATGGGAAACTAGGAGGTCTTTCTTTCGAATGCATGGCAAATTAATTAGGGAATAATAAACAATGGATATTTGTATTTCTTATCTCCATCCTTTGTTTGATTATGGTTAAATTAACGAACACACTCAGCGATTTCGTAAATTGGCGATCTTCTAAAACTAAACTCATGGACAAAACTTAAGGAAGTTGTAGCTTTTAGCATGTATATCGGGATTAAGACAATAACTCTGAAAGATATTACAGTGACCTTTATTGAAGACATACGAGATAACCAAGTGTGTATACACTCATAGACAAAACTTAAGAAGGTTTTACCTTTTAGTATGTATATCGGGATTCTGACAATAACTCTGAAAGATATTACAGTGACCTTTATTGACGACACACGATATAACCAAAAATGTGAACAAAATTACTTCTGTCTCCTTAAAAAAAAACAGATGAATGGTGATATCACAGAGACTTTCACTTCCATAAATTTTGTTCATGAGTCTATATTGTACTATACTCTACAACGATATTGCCACGTGGAAAATTAGGGAAGACAAAAACTTCTGGATGAGACAACAATTTATTTAAGGCAAGAACAAACTAAGAATGGTAAACAAAAGATAAGTCACGAGGTAAATTTACAGAGTAGCAAAATATATATATATATATAAATGAATGTTTGTATGTTTGTTTGTATGTCCGGTATATAAATTCGCAGTAGTTCACTATACAAACCAAAATTTCCATACATAGGTAAAATAATACGGGGAAGACGATAGGCTATTTAAAAAATATATATAAATCAATAATTAAAACTATATATTCAAATTATTCCACTTAGCTCACGAACAGCGCCCTCTATCAACGATTAAATTATGCTGATGCAAACAAATAGATAATGCTAATAACAAACAATTATTTAAAAAATCTTATCTAAATATATATCACTCGAGTAGATATGCACACGGGTCAATCCCGGGGCGAAGCCCGGGTCACCCGTCTAGTATAAACATAAAAATGACCACTTTGTTAATAAAAATAATAAAATTAATTAATACTTCGCTACAATATTCTACAAGATCTCTACGGTCTATCCAGAGCTCCATGATGACCAAACCACGGCGATGGGTATCTGACATAGTCATGCATATCTCTATCAGCTGTTGTGGCCCTACCAATGTATATTATATCAGCATATTATTAAAAGTACAGAATATTAAGACGATGAGTCTCTTGTAAGGATTTTATCCAGCCTAAAATTTGACCATTTCTGCCTTTCTACACAAGTAAAAACTGTAGAAAGGCAGAAATTCTCGAATATCGAATTTTACAAGAAACTTCCTCTCACGTTTTTATAATTTTAATAATTTAATACTCTAGGTGATTATACAAATTATGATATACATCTGAATGTGTCCATTACCCATCTACTATATCCATTATCTAAATTTGTAAAGAGAACTTTTCTCAATGCACAGATATTTATTTGAGAAACGTTTTTGATCATCAAGGACCTTAAAATATAGCATGGAGTACATTTACTCCAAGGCCTGTGTTTTATTTATCCTAACCTTGTTTCCTATCTTAAATTCGATTGGCGAATCATTATACCATGTGTTCTCCTGTAGAAGGACGTCCATACCCGAAAGCTAGAGAATAAAAATGTTTTGAAAAGACACTTTTCCTTGGAGGAATGATTGATTTTACTGAATATTGATACAAAGGATTATTTTATAGAATATATAACTGTACTAAATCAATGTTTTGTTGATTTCTGTTCCACTAGATGGAGTTCTGCCATCTAAAAAGCACATATGCTCTTTGTCAGGATATACCTTGTTTATTTTTAATATAAAACTGTATGAAATTTCCTCTATATTATATACTAGCCGAATGACCCGGGCAACGCCCGTGTTTTACCCGATTGAATGTTTTGATTCAAATACTATTTGTTACAATTATAAATTGGCGCCTTAAATAATTGCATATGTTAGTTAATAACTATAGCCTATGTGCTTTATCTGTCTATGTACTTCTGGCTTCCGTAGGCGTCTCTTACTGGGAAAAAGAAAGAGAGGATTCCATTTGGTTATTATCTAATATATGCATTTATTTAGGGAGCGACCCGCTCCAAAACAATAGTTACAAAGACAAAATAGCGAGTGGGGGGGCATGATGGGGGGGGGGGGGGGGGGGGCAAAGGTGGCGTGACCTTAGCCAACCAATAGGAGGGCGCCTTTCCAAAAAAAAAGCAAACGGTGACAGAGATGAAAACTGATGACTGATTGATTAGGAGATGAGGAATGACGCTCGTAACTGTATATAGAATATTATATATATGTTATAAATAAAAAGAGATTAGATTTCCTGCTTGAATTTATATCATGTTGAGGATTATGGTAATGGTAATGCAGTCGTGGTTAAATCTTGAAAGTATGCTAATAAAAATGGTTTTGATCAGAGGTTGCTTTAATTGAGCTGAGGAATATATGAAAGAACATAATTTGATAAAAGTAATGCCTGGCTTAAGGCAAGTAGAACAAGGAAAAACAAAAGATTATTTACATAATGTACAAAAGTTTTGAGCCGGCCAACGGGGAACAACAACAATGAGTATTTATAGGGGAAGCGTGACCTCTGGCGGTCGATTTAGCAGAGTATTTGAATCGATGAAATATAATTTTAAATAAAATAATATATTTTAATATAACATAATTTTAAATAAAATATTTTAATATAACATATATTCACTTTTTATAGATTACTCTAACCCTTTATTAATTTTTGATTGGAGAATATCTGGTTCGTTACCCTAGTTGTTTTTTGGACAAGCTTATGACGTGTCAAAGCCGATTTATAAGCTTGGTTCCCTTGTTAAATGCTGTTAAACATTTTTACAACATTTATTTTGATATATTCAGAATATTCACCCTGAAACCAATAATATAAACTTATTTTACTTATTTTTTGTTTCTATTTTACTCTTCATTATTATTATTATTGTAATATTATTTAGGCCTCCAGGGAAAAATAACTTTTCAAAACATTTTTATAATTCTCTATCTTTCGAGAACGGATGCCCTATTATTATATATTTAACCCTTTTATTATATATTAAGGGGGGATCGGTGGAAGGCTGGTTAAACCGTTTGGTTTTGACCACTACGACCCGGGTTCGATTCCCGCATTAGACACTTTGTTTAAAAAAAAAAATGCTCCAATGGCCCCCGATTCTTGCAAAAGTCCAACCCCACCAGCGAGTGCAAGTAACCAAACGGGGCTCTGGAACATTTGTAAGTGCAAAGTCGAACTGCTTTTCACATGTGTAGACATGTGGTGTACTTACAGTAAAAGCAGTCGCTAACTACCCACCATGATTATCATGGCCTGTACCACGTGTATAGGGATAAGAAAAAAAAATCTATAATAATCACATTATTTAATCATATTTCTTTCTTTAAAAATTGATTATAAGAATCAAATAAAAGTTTTTAAATTGTCAAATAGTTTAAATATCAAATGCTATATTGTGACCAAAAATGTTTCATCGTATAAAAACAATTGGATATTTTTCGCATTACTTTAATTGACAAATAAGATCATCTTTCAAATACGCCTATATGTTAAAAGTGACAATAAGATGTGTGTATTGAATTAGTAGAAATACCATCCAAAATCTCTCTATAGAGAGAGAGAGAAAATATCATCTCAATAACTCTATCTATATTTCTATCTAAGCTATCCATTATATTCTATGGACTTCCTTCTATTGGAGGAAAAAGGAACGAATTAAAACTAAATATATAAAAAAAAAATCCTGGAGCGAACGAGGAATGGAAGGAAGAGGAGGGGGGAAAAGAAGAAGCAAAAGTAGGGAGGGAAGATGTACAGAAAAAAAAAAAGAAGAGAAAGGGAGTACAAACTATCATGGGGTGCGCATGCGCGAAAGGCGTGGCGTCTGAGGACATTTATCATTATCGACAGTGGATCAATAGGAATCCCCGCTCCAAACACAAGTCATTAACCACCGTTGGGCTTTAGCCCAAAGCTCCTTCCTAGATAACGTCGGCCTCAAAGCCCGGGAAATTAAAATTTATAGAGAGGAACTCCCTTCGGGGTGAAATTATGGAAATACATACATCCCTAATCAAGTCTTATTTATAATAATCGCTCTACTTGAGAGCTCTTTAAAATCTCTCTTCGTTTTTTTATATATTGGGTGATTTGAGAGATATTATCGGAATGTCTCGGTTTCAGAACTTCATGAGATGGCTTGATATAGTCCTGAAATCTCTTGGCTCTTTAGCTTCTAAAGAGTACTATTTAGACAATCAACGCATCCAATAGTGAACAGTATATGCAAAGTAGTAATGACGTTTTTCCAATTATATATATAGTTTTATTATTACCTTTAACTTGAAAAATAGCGTTAGGTTTCAGAAAGAGATAGATAAAAATAATATGAAAAAGAGAGAACGTTTCACGATTTTGCGTATCATCCTTGCGCAGGGGACATGTTTATCTTCTCTGTATTGTTCCAATTTTAGTATATATACCGACGAACAAGCGTAAGAGAGAGAGATTGAGATTGAAACTGATTTATTACAATGTTCATATAAGATTATATATGTTTAATTACAAAATTGAATAAATACGAATAAATAAAATTATATAATGATAAATAAATGGGTATAAATATATAACAATAATTGATAAATATACATATATATATAAATATATACAAGATCTTCATTGGTGGCGCCCACCGCGGGAAAGACTCCGCCACCGGTGGACTGCGAGAGTTCTTTTCCACAGAGTGGGAAGGTCGACGTGATGGCTGGTGTTATCCACCTCAAGACCAAGATGGTACTTGTAGATGGTAGCCTTCGCCACACTTGTGAGATCCACTGCCTTGGGATGGAGGCCGACGCCGAAGAGCCAGAGAGAGAGATAAAGACAATGTCAGAATAGCGGGTGTAATATGACACTACTATTCTTTTGCAGTTACCTATAACCCATAGGTTTATAGTAATCCCAGGATCTTTCACTAGGAAAAATACAATTCCCTTCATTAAATGATCTTAATATCCGAATACACACACACACAACAACATTTAAATAATTAGCCATTAACGAGTAATTAATCCACAGGCGAAGAGAAGATATAAAGGCCATTGCATGGAATTCGAATAGTCTTTTCCAAATATCCAAGAAACCTTGCACGTATGTCAGCATGTTGATCCAAATTGGAAAATTCTTCAAACATAATCACATATTCACCATAACGATTCATTTTATAAGATACAAGAAGCCTCTAAATAGCACAATCAACGCATCCAATAGTGAAGAGCATATGCAAAGTAGGAATGACATGTTTACAATTATAGTTTTATTATTATCTTCAACACTTGATAAAGAACTTTGTTTTCAGATGTGGAGAAAGACAAAAACGATAAAAGAGAAAGAGAACGCTTCACGATTTTGCGTATCATCCTTTCGCATGGGACATGTTAATATTTCTACAGCCTACAAATACCTTCCATCTTTCTGTTCAATTATTCCACAGAAGAATTGGCAAGTTAGCTACCACTTTGATCATAATCAATGATTCCTTTTCAATTATTGATAAATAGTTTAAAATGCTGCGTGATATCACCGTGAAAAATTGATGTTTATCTGACAAATTTGAGGTCTTATAATTCTTTGAGGAGGTTTATGATAAAGGATTGGATGCGGTGTTATAACGTCCTGAAAGGGAAAGATAACCTAGGCAACTTTTGCTTGGAAACAGGCCCATTCTGTACGAATTCCTTAACATAGCAATTCAGCATGTTGGGGACAAAAACTCCGCTATAAGCAAAGTACCTGTTCACAACTCAGGGCGGCTTGTAATACTTGATATTGCACGTGGAAAATTAGGGAAGACAAACTTCTGGATGAGACAGCAATTTATTTAAGGCAAGAATAAAATTTGAGTGATAAACAAAATATAAGCAAAAGAGATAAGCGTACAGAGTATAGCAAAATATAAAAAATAATACTCTGTTAATAGAGTATACTCTATAATCATAGTATTATATAATTCTAATTTATTTTGCACTGCTGAATTGAAGTCAAAAATGTTGTTAATTGTCTTCATCCGGTATTGAAAAGCGAGACAGACTAGATTAAACAAACCTAGACATCCACTTCATATGCAAATAAGGCCAAAGTCAAAATTAACCCTTTCTCGAGCATTTTTTTCAAGGAAGACATTAAACTACAGGTATTCATAAATGAGTTTTTAATGAATGGGAATGTACATGTGATCAATATTAATTTTACGGTTTACACACAAGAATAAAAAGTACTAGGACCTAAAGTTAAAGTAACTTAACACTTACAGAAACGCATACTCAAGAGTATAACAAAATAAAAAGAAAGAAAGCAAAATAAAACGACGATTGAAGAGGAGTGTCTTATACAAACTTTATTCGCAAGCTTTCAGACCTCTTTCTACAGGCTTTACTATGACTAAACAGAATGAAGTACGAGATGAGTATTAATAGGATTACATCTTATCTTATTAATACTCATCTCATATTTCTTTCTGTCATTGTAAAGCCTGTAGAAGGACGTCAGAAAAAGCTTGCGAATAAAGTTTGTATAAGACATTCCTCTTCAATATCGTTGTTTTATTTCGCTATTTTAATTCGAAGAGTTCAATTTAGTCAAAAAGGAAGAAAGTAATATAAAAAACACGATAATTTATAACAAAACCAGTACTAATGTTTATTGCAGCGTTGATAAGGAGATAACTGGGGTTACACAGGTATGTGAGTAGATCGCCACACACGAAAACAGAAAACGCTTTAAGTGTTTTCACACAATAACTCTCTGGAATATTCCTCAAATTAACGTTTAAATCCTCTTTATGTACAAACATGGCCACATTCGTACAATGAAAAGGCATGAGAGATCAGTTAGCTAATCAAATACAAATTAACTACATTATTTCCACGTAATTGATATGCTTAAGCTGCTTATTACAATTACAATTATTTTATTTCCAAAGCGCTATATCCCGCAAGGGATACTTGCGCCAAACAAGAAGAAAAGTTTATTGACATAAGTTATTTACATTATTCAACGCATTAAAACATTAGAGATCCAGATTTTGTAGAAAATTTAGAATGTATTAACAAAATGAATTGAACTTTAAATATGATTTTTTATCGGAAATCAAATCGTTAAGTTCACAAACAACTAGTTCATTCTTCATTCTATAATCTTGAAGCTGCTTATGTTTTTCAAATAATTTGACACATGCCCAACAGCGCTTAAAACAAGGGTTATGGAAAATTGCCATTGTCACGTCTATATTGGTTTTTCAATCATGGACATGGACATTGGTCAATTTGCTTTGCATCCCAAGCAAAAACATCATAGTTTTGACACATAGACATTTACACGCGTCACATTTTGGAAATATTTTTCATTTACAAGACATTTAACATTGTGCCACTTAAAGTCCTGTTTAATAAAAATAAAAACTTGATAACTCTCTCTTTCTTAATGATTCTCGAATAGAACACAGTTAAAATATTTAAACTCGTGTTTTATTAGCAAATCATTATACCATGTTTTCTTCTGTAGAAGGCCGTTCGTGGCCGAAAGGTAGAGAATAAAGAGTTTTTTGAAAACACAAGGTAATAAGACCAAATCTAAATGAATAAATAGTGTGTGACGTGTTTCAGCGTTGTTACCATCATCAGACAAAAGTACTGAAAGAGAAAGTTTCCCACAGCATATTATTATTAGCATATTCACTCACTATTTATTTATTTGGATTTGGTCTTATTACCTTGTTTTTTAATCTATAATCCAAATTGTGCCTTATCATTTGGTCTTATTACCTTGTGTTTATAATCTATAATCCAAATTGTGCCTTATCATTTGGTCTTATTACCTTGTGTTTATAATCTATAATCCAAATTGTGCCTTATCAGGTTTTTGAAAAGATAATTTTCCTGGGTAGCATGATATTTATACTCAAAAAGATGAATGTTTGTAGACAAGATTTCGAGTATGGGGAGAAATACGCATCATTCTGGAAGCCCGTCTGTAGCAAGATGGCAGCGGGCACGACGTAATACCAACTTCCTTCTTACAGCTGCATTGTGGAAACCGGTCCTGTGAGTGGAATTTGGTTGTTGTGGTTGCCGTCCGATGGCCGTTATTCTGGTGTTCTCTGGTCTCCAGTATCTTTCTTATATGTTGGGGATTGTAAATATATTCTACATTATGTTAGTTGATTGTTATGGGACGTTTTATATGGAGTTTGACTACATCGGTGTAGAGAACATGGCGATTTAACCGGGTCTACAGCGGTACAGTTCAGACTAGTAAGGTGAGTATATATACAGCCGTCAGAATGTGGACAATACGACAGCAAGGACGGTACAACCGTGCAAGCTGTCAGAACGCGATCAATATGATAAAAAGAACGGCACAACCGTGCAAGCTGTCAGAACGCGGACAATACGCTGACAAGAGCGATACAACCGTCAGAAGGAGTACAATACGATGACAAGAACGGCACAACCGTGCAAGCTGTCAGAACGCGGACAATAAGATAACAAGAACGGCACAACCGTGCAAGCTGTCAGAACGCGGACAATACGATAACAAGAACGGCACAACCGTGCAAGCTGTCAGAACGCGGACAATATGATAAAAAGAACGGCACAACCGTGCAAGCCTTCAGAACGCGGACAATACGCTGACAAGAGCGATACAACCGTCAGAAGGCGTACAATACGATAACAAGAACGGCACAACCGTGCAAGCTGTCAGAACGCGTACAATACGATAACAAGAACGGCACAACCGTTCAAGCTGTCAGAACGCGTACAATACGATAACAAGAACGGCACAACCGTGCAAGCTGTCAGAACGCGGACAATACGATAACAAGAACGGCACAACCGTGCAAGCCGTCAGAACGCGGACAATACGCCGACAAGAGCGATACAACCGTCAGAAGGCGTTCAATACGATAACAAGAACGGCACAACCGTGCAAGCTGTCAGAACGCGGACAATACGATAACAAGAACGGCACAACCGTGCAAGCCGTCAGAACGCGGACAATACGCCGACAAGAGCGATACAACCGTCAGAAGGCGTTCAATACGATAACAAGAACGGCACAACCGCGCAAGCTGTCAGAACGCGGACAATACGATAACAAGAACGGCACAACCGTGCAAGCTGTCAGAACGCGGACAATACGATAACAAGAACGGTACAACCGTGCAAGCCGTCAGAATGCGGACAATACGCCGACAGGAACGGTACAACCGTGCAAGCCGTCAGAACGCGTACAATACGATAACAAGAACGGCACAACCGTGCAAGCCGTCAGAACGCGGACAATACGCCGACAAGAGCGATACAACCGTCAGAAGGCGTTCAATACGATAATAAGAACGGCACAACCGTCAAGCTGTCAGAACGCGGACAATACGCCGACAGGAACGGTACAACCGTGCAAGCCGTCAGAATGCGGACAATACGCCGACAAGAGCGATACAACCGTCAGAAGGAGTACAATACGATGACAAGAACGGCACAACCGTGCAAGCTGTCAGAACGCGGACAATACGCTGACAAGAGCGATACAACCGTCAGAAGGAGTACAATACGATGACAAGAACGGCACAACCGTGCAAGCTGTCAGAACGCGGACAATAAGATAACAAGAACGGCATAACCGTGCAAGCTGTCAGAAGGCGTACAATACGATAACAAGAACGGCATAACCGTGCAAGCTGTCAGAAGGCGTACAATACGATAACAAGAACGGCACAACCGTGCAAGCTGTCAGAAGGCGTACAATACGATAACAAGAACGGCACAACCGTGCAAGCTGTCAGAACGCGGACAATACGATAACAAGAACGGCACAACCGTGCAAGCTGTCAGAACGCGGACAATATGATAAAAAGAACGGCACAACCGTGCAAGCCGTCAGAACGCGGACAATACGCCGACAGGAACGGTACAACCGTGCAAGCCGTCAGAATGCGGACAATACGCCGACAAGAACGGTACAACCGTGCAAACCGTCAGAACGCGTACAACACGATAACAAGAACGGCACAACCGTGCAAGCTGTCAGAACGCGGACAATACGATAACAAGAACGTCACAACCGTGCAAGCTGTCAGAACGCGTATAATACGATAACAAGAAAGGCATAACCGTGCAAGCTGTCAGAACGCGGACAATACGATAACAAGAACGGCACAACCGTGCAAGCTGTCAGAACGCGTACAATACGATAACAAGAACGGAACAACCGTGCAAGCTGTCAGAACGCGGACAATACGATAACAAGAACGGCACAACCGTGCAAGCTGTCAGAACGCGTACAGTACGATAACAAGAACGGCACAACCGTGCAAGCTGTCAGAACGCGGACAATACGATAACAAGAACGGCACAACCGAGCAAGCTGCCAGAACGCGGAAAATACGATAACAAGAACGGCACAACTGTGCAAGCTGTCAGAACGCGGACAATACGCCGACAAGAACGATACAAGCGTCAGAAGGCGTTCAATACGATAACAAGAACGGCACAACCGTGCAAGCCGTCAGAACGCGGACAATACGCCGACAAGAGCGATACAACCGTCAGAAGGCGTTCAATACGATAACTCGAACGGCACAACCGTGCAAACCGTCAGAACGCGGAAAATACGATAACAAGAACGGCACAACCGTGCAAGCCGTCAGAACGCGGACAATACGCCGACAAGAGCGATACAACCGTCAGAAGGCGTTCAATACGATAACAAGAACGGCACAACCGTGCAAACCGTCAGAACGCGGACAATACGTTAACAAGAACGGCACAACCGTGCAAGCCGTCAGAACGCGGACAATACGCCGACAAGAGCGATACAACCGTCAGAAGGCGTTCAATACGATAACAAGAACGGCACAACCGTCAAGCTGTCAGAACGCGGACAATACGCCGACAGGAACGGTACAACCGTGCAAGTCGCCGACAATACACCGACAAGAACGGTACAACCGTGCAAGTCGCCGACAATACACCGACAAGAACGGCACAACCGTGCAAGCCGTCAGACAATACGCCGTGGTGACAGGCCGCCGGTGTTTAAAACGCCATTAATATCACCAGCATCGATTGGTGTCATCACTGCCACGGCAATCCCATCAAAAGCTCCATCATACATCTTCCCTCCTGGTCGATGCCCAACTGATGGATGGACCGGGATTCCGACTTTTCCATCAAATATCTCTCACAATCTCATGTTGTGGGATTCAAATAACATTAACTCTATTCAAGTCCGTGACTTCAGCCTTCTTTTGTCGTTTTATCCTCTTCAGAATCCTACATGTAGATCTTAGAACGCAACACATTATGTCTGCGTGTTGCATAAAGTCGACAATCCTCACTGCTGATGCTGAGACGTTTTAAAATCAAAGTTTTTTCCTCATTAGGATTATCGCTTCTTTTGCAGTTGCATTGTACCATACAGTAAACATGTTAGAAAGATCTTATTGTTACAATTTGAATTTGAGTTATGACAGATTTTACAGGCCTTATCTCTCTAAAAACCTTTAAACCTTGAGAATTAGGGTTATAGTTAACTGAGTGAAACAAGATTTAAAAGAATATTCATTTACACAAGGTATATAACATAGAACATATTTCAGTTATGCAAAAATTTTGTACAAAAATCAAAATTTCGTTAAAAATTGGTAACTCCTTGACAAAAATACTTTATTTCTATTCCTCCTGACGAAGACAAAAGATTTTTGTTGAAACGTTAAGAAAATAAAACTTTAACTGGTCGAAGTGTCTATTTTTTAAAGAAATATGAATGTGGCCAGGCAACCTCTATCTCAAAGAAAAGTGAAATTGTATTGGGATCAGGTGAATAAATTAAGAAAAAAGGCATCTCCTGATTGTACAACTGAAAGTTTCTCATTGCTTACGTTATTACTGTAGGAATACATATTAACTAAACAAATTAAACATTAACAAACAAATTAAAAAATCAATAATCAGTTGATATTTATACCAAAATGACGCAAACCATCGGCAACTTTTAATTGCACGATTAGGATATGTTTTTTTCTTGGTATTTTGGTTTTTTTAAATAAGGATTTAAATGTTCGCTTTTGAATAAATCTTTCTTCACAGGTTGATCGGAGGTATTCTTATCCTTTCAGAGCTTCCAATGGAACGATGTCTAGGGGTATGACAGGTAAGGTAAGACTTCCCATTTGAAGTCTTTAAGGGTGTCTTTTACCGAATGTATCACATGGGGTCTTGCGCTGTCATTAAGCAGTATCACCTATTCATGTCGTTGCGCCCATTCTGGTCGTTTCACTGCGATTTCTTAGCGTAACTGTGTTAATTGTTGTTGATAGCGATGAGCAGTGACGCCTGGTTGCAGAAGTTCGTAGTAATGTATGCCGTGCTGATCCCACCAGATGCACAAAAGAACCTTCTTGCGGTTGATATTGGGTTTGACGGTCAAAGTTGTCGGCTGTTCTGGGCTTATCCATTCTTTCTTGCGCTTCGAATTATCAAAATACTCCCATTTTTCATCCCGGGTCACAATACGACGAAGAAAATACTTTCTATTAAATATTTCCAGCAGGATTTAAGATATCGTTCTTCGAATTTCCTTGTTTTTTTTTTTCACTCAATTCCTGAGGCAACCATTTTCCATTCTTCTGGATCTTTTCCATAGCATGAAAACGAAGTAAAACAGCATGTCGAGTGACGTTGAGTGAAGCTGCTAATTGTTATTGTGTTTGAGAGCATCGTCTTCATCCAATAATTATTGAAGTTCCTTATCTTCGAACTATCATAGAACCCAGAAAGACTGACCCAATCTAGCAGTACCTATGAACCCCAGAAGGACAGACCCTATCTAGAAACACTTCTAAAGGCCGACATCTAATCCCACAGAAGACTTAAGAGAAAAAGGTGAATTTAAAGTAAACCCAGGAAAAATTCGGAAGACAATTATGGGTCGTCGGAGCGTACCAAATTCCCTATCTAATTGCCCGTGATCCCGTGGAATGTGTTGGTAGTCCCCTGCTTGACTCTTATAAAATATGTGGAGTATTCAAACTCTCCTATGGGGACCTTTCATAATGCAATTGTTTGAAGAACCCACAGGTCCCTAACCAATCGCGTTATACGGGTTACCAAAATATTTACCTAAATGCAATACTTCTGTGAAAAATAGACACTTCGCATGCTAGATTTTTTTTTTTTTTCTCAACGTTTCGGCAAAAATATTTTGTCTTCGTCAGGAGAAATAAAAATAAAGCATTTGGCAAGGCGTTGAAAATTGTTCTGAAGTTGCAAGGGCCCTAGCCGAAGTGTCTATTTTTTCACAGCAATATGAATGCCGGTCAGGCAACTTCTTTCTTTAGGATAAATGCAATTCGGTGATATCTTGACTTTTGACCATGCTGAGTATCTATCAATGAAGCATCATGTCGAAATGAATCAACTTTGCTTACCTCTCCGGTCATCACTTTCTGCTTAAAGCGCCGTGAAATATCTATCAAGGAATTCCAAGATAATTGGATGCTACAGAATCTTTGTTTGCCTTTTGGACATTCGAAACAAATATGGTGCCATTCTAACTCACATTTCCACAGACGTCTTGAATTTCACATGCGAAATTTTTTGCAAGCACTCTTTCACCTAAGGTATCAAATGTGTTCATTATATATTTCTCTCTTTTTTTTTTTGTTTATCCCAAGTACACGTGATACAGGCAAGGGTAATCATGGTGAATAGAAATTGAAGACTGCTTTTACTGTAAGTGCATCACATGTTCACACATGTGAAAAGCAGCTCGACTTTGCACTTATAAATGTGCCAAAGCCTCGTTTGATTACTTGCACTCGCTGGTGGGGTTGGACTTTTGCAAGAATCGGGGGCCATTGAAGCATTTTTTTCAATTAGAAAAAAGTGCTCAATGCAGGAATCGGACCCGGTTCATAGCGGTCGAAAACCAACGGTTTAGACCATCCTTCCAACGACTCCCTTAATGATAATCATGGTGGGTAGTTAGCGATTGCTTTTACTGTAAGTGCACCACATTTTTACACATGTGAAAAGCAGTTCGACTTTGCACTTACAAATGTGACAGAGAATATTTCTTTTATTCCCTCTTTAGCTACAGGTAAGTTTTAGAAGTTACTTAAAGCATTGTGTTAATCAAAACTGAGTATCCTTTTGGCTTTGGAATATGTCGTAGTGAAGGTTTTGACCTAACAAAATAATAACTTACTGAAATAAGAGATATAACAAAAATGCCAATTGTTTCCGTTTAAAACAAAAGCAAATAATTATTTGCATAGATATATTTACGTGCAAAGCTAAATATTGGTTATAAATTGAGAACAATACATGACACGATTTGTCTGTTCACGCACCCATTTTAATTATGCCGTTGGCCCTTTAATTTAACCCTCAGTGGCTAATTATACCAAATATTTGGAGGGTTAGAAATGGGCGTTTAGAGCTTGGCTATAAAAAGTGAGGAAGTATGTCATTACAGGAGTGCTGTAAATAAAATAATGACAGGGGGGCTGTTCCCTTTTTGTCCGCTCTGGGATTTATACTTTTGCCAATTATGAAGAATGAGCGATCGAACCAAAAAGAGGGAAAACGAGCAACGACCATATGGGGAAGGAAACAAATTAATCACGCCGGTATAATTACGAACACTAATTATCAAAAATTAATAAATCTCTCGCCTTGTAATTATAAAGATTAATTAAAAAAGATGGTCCTTCGCCATTCTGGTTGTGATTAGGGCTCACACTTCGATCGAGCTCTTTTTGAAAAAAGGACCTTGCCTCCGACTAATGACGTCTTCGGAAGATCTTCCCGCCCCTCCTTTCTCATTTGGCACGACGGCTGATGTACAGTAGCTGCGACATGTAGCAACTCTGGAAAGATGTTTTATGTACAGTAGCTAGCACGACGGCTGATGTACAGTAGCTGTGGCTTGTCGCAAACTTGGAACAACGGTTTATGTACAGTAGCTAGCACGACGGCTGATTTACCGTAGCTGTGACATGTAGCAAATTTGGCACGACGGCTGATGTACAGTAGCTGCGACATGTAGCAACTCTGGAAAGATGTTTTATGTACAGTAGCTAGCAAGATGGCTGATGTACAGTAGCTGTGACATGTAGCAAATTTGGCACGACGGCTGATGTACAGTAGCTGTGGCTTGTCTTAAATTTGGCACGACGGCTGATGTACCGTAGCTGTGGCTTGTCGCTAACTTGGAACAACGGTTTATGTACAGTATCTAGTACGACAGTTGATGTACAGTAGCTGCGGCTTGTAGCATATTTGGCACAACGGTTAAATGTATAGTAAGCTAGCACGACGGCTGGTGTACAGTATCTAGTACGACGGTTGATGTACAGTAGCTGCGGCTTGTCGCAAACTTGGAACAACGGTTAAATGTATAGTTGCTAGCACGACGGCTGGTGTACAGTAGCTAGTACGACGGTTGATGCACAGTAGCTGGGGCTTGTAGCAAACTTGGCACAACGGTTAAATGTATAGTAGCTAGCACGACAGCTGATTTACAGTCGCTGCAGCTTGTAGCAACTCTGATACGATGTTTTATGTACAGTAGCTGCCGCTTGTCGCAAATTTGCCACCATGTTTGTTGTACAGTAGCTGATCGAAAAAGAAGTAGCAGGCGAGAAGTCGGCCGAGTATAGCCGCTAACAAAGAATGTCATAGCCCAACATAAGCAACATTTGTCGTGTCAACATTGAGACATGTAGTTGGGAGTTGTGGAACAGGATTGGCCATTTTACTGTTGATCAATGTTGGAAGATTCGTTTAATATTTTGGTACATTATTCCATTTTCTGATGATACCTCTCCTTATTGATAGTTTCGTCTGGAGCTGTTGAGGATTAGAACAGTCTTGAAAAAAAAAAAGAAAAACATATCTTCTGATCGTGCAACTAAAAATTTCCCGATGGCCTGCGCCTTCTGTCGGAATAAATATCAACTATTCGTTTATTTTTATTCCAGAACAGTCATACATCACTAAACTGCATCCAAAACCTTTTTCTGGTGCAATTTGGATTCCGGAATTGCTTCAGAGTTACGTGAGTGTCCAAAGGGTGCGCTGAATGGCATAAAGAATCTACAAGGTATTTCCCATAAGTTCCCGGACTGGGTCCATAAAAAAAAAGGTAAGATTTTTTTTTTATTTTTTTATTAAAACCTTTCAAAGTAATCCCCCCTTGCTTCAACGCACCAGCGCCATCGTTTCTCCCAATTGTCGAAACAGTTTTTATAAGCCTCTTTTGGAATGCTCTTCAATGCTAACGGCGATTTTTCTATTATGTCTTCCCTGGTGTCAAAATGTCTTCCTTTTAGAACTGCTTTAAGTTTGGGGAACAGGAAAAAGTCATTTGGTGCGATGTCTGGGAAATAGGGTGGTTGAAGTAGGATTTGTGTCCCGTTTTTCGCCAAAAATCTAGTCATCAAGTGCGCTGTGTGAGGGCGAGCATTGTCATGGTGTAGGATCCAGCCACCATTAGTCCATTTTTCTGGCCTTTTTTTCGAATCGCTTCCCTTAGACGGCGAAGAATGCCCAAATACATTTCCTTAATAACTGTTTGGCCTACAGGAAGATACTCGTGATGAACAATGCCCTTGTTATCCGAAAAAGCGACCAGCAACACCTTGTTTCTGGATTTTTTGGGTCTAGGCTCACCCTAACCTCTCCACTCGGCAGATTGAGGTTTGGTTTCAGGGTCATAGCCATAGACCCATGTCTCGTCGCCTGTGATTATCTTGTCTTTCCATTCTGGATCCGTTCTTGTCATTTCCATCATGTCCTCACAGGTTGCAAGCCGACACAGTTTTTGCTCATTGGTGAGGAATCTTGGGATGAATTTTGCAGGAGTCTTTTTGAGCTTCAAATCTTCGGTTACGATCCTTCCAATCGTTGTTTTAGAGATGCCTGTGTCTTGCTCTAGCTCCAGCAAAGTGGTTCGAGGATTTTTTTTTATCAAATCGGTGATTTTTGCACATTTTCATCAGTCCTTTGAAATTTTGGGCGTCCTTGACGAGGATCATCTTCAATGGAAATTCTGCCAGCTTTAAATCTAGAATGCCATTCAAAAACAGTTGTTCTCTTTGTGGCGTCATTGGGGAATGCTTTATTAAGCATTTCAAAAGTTTCGGTTGCTGATATTTGAAGTTTCACACAAAATTCTATGCAAATCCTCTGCTTCAATTTTTGTTCCATCGTAAAATCGCCGCAGCGCTAGGTGTGACCTTTAAATAAATTAGAATAACCTTGGCGCGCGCGCAAGTACCGCCTCGATATTAGTACCACCGTGTAGCCAGATATTTTTTTCTATAATAAACAGTCAAATTCATTTACATTTTTCATTTATTTATTTTTTTATGGACCCAGTCCGGGAACTTATGGGACATACCTTGTATTTCTTGTCGCAAGGTTCAAGACAATTAATAAATGGATCGTTCATATTGGGTAGAAGTAGCGCTAACGACACTTCAAACGTTCTACAGACCTATAAGCTTATGACCATAAGTTACCTAAACTCTAAGCTGCCTTCTTTAGAAAATTCAGGGTATAAAAGAAAACCAATACAATGCAATAGTAGAACGGTCTGGAGATTAATTTGGCGAAACTGCTGAGTGGCTTCATCACTGTTAAGCTAAGCCCTTCAATTATCATTGCAGTAAGGTCTGTAGAGAGATAATACCTGATGAAAGTAACACATCCCCAAAAAATTTAATTATTACAAATTTTATTGATAGATGGCAATTGAAATTATAGGGAAAAAAGTGTATATGTAGTAATATATGCCAATATACATTAGGTTTTCTCATATTTACCATAATTATAAATAGTGTAACAGCCACAAAATGTAGATAAAATTCAACGCGCCAGCTTAGTCATCATGTAATCATAATAATCATAAGCAAATAATAAAATTTTATTGAGAGTCCGCCGTACTTAAGACAGGGCGAGGTCCGAAGAATCCAATTTCGTCAATGATTATTCATTTCCTCCCAGGAAACTTCCAATAAGTTTTACGACCGTCACTGTACACTGACAACTGGACGAATAACAACAGATCATCTCTTCTTCTCATGTAGATTACATCCTCCTGGACATTGTCACGTCTTCAGCGCTGATATCTCTCTGAGGTAACATCCAACCTGCCTCGTTATTTGTGTTAACCATTGACGCTAGAAACAACTTTGGCCTCATGACTGCATAGTGCCCACCTACCACATATATGTGGTAAGGACAAAATACTCAGGAGATAAGTTTCTTCATTAATTTATTAGGGCATCAAGCTTTCGGGCACAGCGTGGCCCTTCTACAGGATCAATTGTATAAGAAAAATGATACACTATATACACGAAGAATAAATCTGCATATGTATTATTAGAAATTAGTTGTAAAATTTTGAAATAATCGGTAATACTTAGGATTTTTGTTTAAAAAGAACACCGAGACACAAGCAAATTAACAAAATCTGCCAAGAAGAATAATATACGAATATTACAAGGTATTAAGATAAAAGCGTAATAAGACTGAAAGGACGTTCCTACGATTCGACGGAAACTGAGATAAAATTATGAGTATTAATACTTATTCTTCGTGTATATAGTGTATCATTTTTCTTATACAATTGATCCTGTAGAAGGGCCACGCTGTGCCCGAAAGCTTGATGCCCTAATAAATTAATGAAGAAACTTATCTCCTGAGTATTTTGTCCTTACCACGCATGTAATTGGGAAGATTTTACCTCGTTTAGCTACCACATATATGTCATAATATTCGGAAATATATAAATAAAATGGCCTGTGTGGGAGTACAAGGAAAGAGGGAAGATAGCCAGGGTAACAAACAACCCCCTTGGTAAACAAGTATCACGACTTCATTCTCCCCTAGGGGACTTATCTTACTTAAAGCGGCTTAAAAGCGGCTAGACGGGATGATCAAGGTACAGTTCTCACCGAGGTGGTCTCGACGCCAGTTGTTCTAGGGATTGTTCTTCTATCTTTCCTCCCCGATCTATTTCCTCACGGGGCCTCTGGATACTGTGTGTCCTTACCACCCATCACTCAACAACCACGACTGCTTCTAACCAACATGCCACACTGCATTCATCCAATAGCATAAACACAATCTACCTTACCACATATATATATAAGTTATGTGTGTGTGGACAGGCGAGAGGCCCTACAAGTGCCACATCCCCGAGTGCGGCCGAGCCTTCATCCAACTCTCCAACCTGCAACAGCACCTCCGTAACCACGACAGCCAGATGGAACGTGCCAAGAACAGGCCCTTCCTGTGTGCCATCTGTGGGAAAGGCTTTGCATCAGAGAGCAGCCTGCGTACCCACAGATCCAAGGTATTCCATCTTGTAAGATTCCTTTGTTATTCTCTCCTTACTAAACTCTCACATCTTTGTAGTATGATCTTGGTATCAATAATTTGTTAATTATACCGCAAGGTTTTCTATTTTATCAGAAGCTTTCGGGCCTTACCATCTTTCTCAACCCCTAGTTTCAACGATAACTATAGGTTGAGAAAGGGCAATACGCAAGTATTTAGAAATATTGTGGTAAGTTATTTATTTACACTCTTGGTTAAACTTGAAGAAACTGTATCTTTTAACATGTATATCAGGATTCATAAATAAAATTTACTGAAGACATACGAGATAACCAAATGTGAACAAAATTGCCTCTTTTTTTCTTCGAAATTTTTTTTTTTCACGCTTTTCACATGTGTTGACACGTGGAACACGACCTAATTATCCGACCTAATTATCATGACCTGAAAACACGCAATAGGGATAATAATACTTTTTAAAACTGAAAACAGATTACTGTATTTGAAAAAAAAATAGCAATCCATAATTAAATCTTTAGATAATAAAAAGGCATATATTGGATTGTCTTTATATATGTCTTTTTATTATCTAAATAAATGCAGTATATTGTTTAATGTATGCATGATAAGGGTTATACCAATAGTTGCTTTTCTAACCACCCTGACGATGGCAAAATTCAACCATAAAAATTAGGCTTTTGGACGTTTATTTTGGGCCATTCTGATTAATATGAAGAATTTTGTTTTGCCTTTTGGTTGCAAATTCTCTGGAAATATTTCGGTTTTGTTGGATCTTCATCGAACCTTGTTTCTAATTCTTCACCCTCAAACTTTGTTGGCACTCCAGGACTTTCTTTGTCTTTCAAATCAAAATGGCCACTTTTAAACCATGCAAACCATTTCTGAAACGTTCGTTCAGCTAGAGCATGGTAATCATAAACTACGATGACTCTCAGCAGCTTTTTTCTTCATATTGAAGTAATGAAATAAAAATCCTCGAAAAACACATTATTTGGTACAAAAGATGACATTTTAGGAGCAAACAGAAACTAGGTTGTTTATACCCCAGAGAAATGACGGTTACTGAAAAAGGAAGCCTTATGAAGACGCTTCAAAATAATGATATTGCCAGATGAAACAGTGGAATAATAAACTAGTAGCGTTATCAAAATCAAAGCCGCACGAACTTATTTATACTTCCAATAGAATAAACAATTCTATGTGGGAAGATTCACTAAATTCAAACTTATTTCGCCAACTTAATCCTCATTTGACCAGCTCAATTCCGAATCAAATAGGTTTACTAAGATATTCATCTTGAAAATAAGACGCATGTAAGTTCAATGGCTGCAAAAAAGAGCGGTTGAAGAGAGCCCAACCATTGCGTGTGTCGCATGAACCAGTTTTCCGCAAAGTCTGTGCCCTCAGGTCCCTATCAATTACTGAGCTGGACTTTGGACTTCTTGTTGGGTCCTAATGGATGTGTTGCTCCAAAAAGAGCATCTAATGATGCTGATGCATCTTACCATCCACCTGAGGTGTTTGACGTGGCGATTCATAATGGAAATTGATGATCGCTTTAAGATGAATGAAGAAGGTTCTTCACTTGGCAATATGTACTGTATTCCTTCAATCTTTCAACAAGTTGTGAATTTAATCTTTCTCATTTGATATCCAATACTTTTGAATTAGGCTGCGTTTTATTCATTATATAAGTTCTCCTGTAGAAGGACAGAGATGCCTGAAAGCTTGAGACGGTTTTAAAATAAGAAGAAACTCATTCTCAGAAACTTTTTTAATTGTTTAATTAATGTATAGGAGATTCAAATGAATTAATGGATAAGGTTCTGTTTAAAATACCTATTCTTACAAAACTAGACTCGCTGACCTATAGTCGCCATTGTATGGAGAACACAGAATTACGTCCTACTAAAACTCAAATAGAGCTAAGAAATGCTTTGCTTAGTTTCGCGATCTAATTCTACCCAATCTCTTCAGGCACTATATGTTCATAACGCTTCACCCAATGTACTATATGTTTTGTCTTTCACTATATTTTCATGGAATTGTTTATGTTGTTGCTTATTCCTCAAGTTGTTTAAACGATCTCCATTAGGTCCCATTGTCTCAGCTTTTCTATTATAGTCCTGGGGTTTTCTCAAAGGTATTTTTTGAGGATTTGATATAATTTAATAGATGTTCAGGACTGGCTGGTTGGGTATCGCATTTGGGGCATTTCGGGAATGTTTTGATTTTTCTATTAAATTATGGAATTGTTTATGATACGAATGAAGTCTATCTGTCTATCCTCTGTGATCAACGATTGTTTGTGATGCAGCAACACGCAGCGCTGATCGGTGGTAATACCACCCTGCCATGCCCAATCTGCCACAAGCTATGTCTCAGCAACGACGCCCTGCTGGAACACATGCGTGCCGCCCACCGCGAGGGACTTACAAGTAAGATCAAGAGGCCGCCCCTGTCTTCAGCCTCTTCATCCCCCATGTCATCCTGCTGTTCATCCTGCAGTTCCCAGGGGCTGTCCCCTGCGGGGCTACTGGTCATGAGCCATCGCAGGCTGGGGCATCCTTCCTTCCTCAGCCTTTGACTGACCTCTTCTTCTTGTTGATGTGGCACTCTCTCTTCCTCTCTTCAGTTCCTAGCTCTCATCTCATATCATCCTTCCTCTCTGTTGGCGGCAGCCAACTTCATTCTCATTGTTGAGTTCCTATGCACTAGTTACCTCTATCTCCCTCTAGCCATCACAAACATCTATGCTACAACACCTCTTGTTTTAGAGGTAAGAAGAATTCCTCAATAACGTTTTCTTTTTATGGAAGCTATTGCCTACAAATCGGTTTGTAAATACTATACAAAACTGTTTTTTAATATTTTATCGCACGAATTTGCGATAGCTTTTCAGATTTAAAAGGTACACACTTTTATCAGTATATCTAAATATTGCATGCTAACCAGGATTAACATTTCACTATGTTCAATGCACCTACAACATTTATTTTATTTCTATACAAATCACTCTTGATGCACGATACTCAATTTATGTTTAATTTTCGGTAGGCATGTATGGTTAATTGTTAGTTGAATGTCCACATTTCAATATATTCTCTAACATGAATGCCCTTGACGATGTTCCTATGTGTAATTTATACACTCAATTGAAGAGTGTGTAATGTATAAAGCTTGTTTATTCCCAGGCCAAAAGTATATGTGTAGAGAATAGATGGTTGTGAGGTAGTTATATCTTCTTGCTGATGGGCCTCTAATATGCAAATCATTTTATATAGTTGGGGTCTCAAGATTAACGTTTTTTTAGCGTAGGAAAATAATTATAATCGCCCTATATCTTCGTCTCCTTTAATAACACTATATATTTTTGATTCATCTTTTTTCTCTGAATATATAATTTAATTTTATTCATAGAGCGTTGACGTTTTATTTAAATATCTACCCTTCATCTCCTATATTATTTTTTATTACTTCTTAATATATTTAATGAATTGAATATTCTCAGTAATATATATATATATGAAAGCGCTGTTCCACACCTTATTGCAGAATACGAAAACACCAAGCGTAGAATTTCTTATTAAAATGTTCTCTTTAAAATATAATAATATATACACTGATTCAAAACTTTTATTTTGATTATAGATTCACAAAAAAAGATGAAATATAGTGTATTTAAATAAAAATAATCATAATATAGTCTCCCAAAAATATTAACGTAATACATAAAACATTTATATTATTTTTTAAAAGTCTATTCATATAGTTGTAAATAATCATTTTATTACAAAATGAATTATTTTAGAATAGAAATATTTTATATCATAGATACGTTTATCGCATATTCATATTGTTTTTATTATTAATTCAGGTTTTTTAATCACATTGATTTAATATTTATATATTTATTATATGCCCATAAGAGATAATTATATATTATATAAATTCCACACACACACACATACTCTAGATCTATATATAATATTTTCAATTATTTTAACTGTTTAAAAGCAGTCAATTTCAAAAGAGAAGTATATCTAAATATTTAAAGTTTATTGTCAAATATTATTGTAAAGAATATATAATTTATTGCATTAAATTTATATATACAA
The DNA here is from genome assembly GCA_030710605.1 of Cordylochernes scorpioides. Taxonomy (NCBI): domain Eukaryota; kingdom Metazoa; phylum Arthropoda; class Arachnida; order Pseudoscorpiones; family Chernetidae; genus Cordylochernes; species Cordylochernes scorpioides. Next base: position 112,871,129 of record CP092865.1, read on the forward strand.
ATCATTTTCGTCACAATTTTTTTTTCATATTTTAAAATATATATATCTAAATTGCTAAAAAGCAAACAAATATAATATTTTCTCTTAAATAAAATTACACTTTCTCTTTCAAAAATTAAAGTATTAGAAAGCAATTTTATATTGAAATCGTATTTTTACGTAATCGTGCTTCTAAAATATATATTGTTGGAAAAGAAGACGTCCGAAGCAGCCAATGGGAAGCCGGCGGAAGCGGCCACGGGGATGCAGCGGTAAAATGAAAAAACAATAACCGTAGAACTTGTAAACAACTTTTTCGAACACTAGAATTTGCCCTGATCTACGACTCTCTTTTTATAAATATTTAAATGTAAATATTTAAATAATACTTTACTTATTTCTTAAATTGTAATAAATATAGTTTTCCCTCCTGTTTTCGTCGTATATTTTAAAAGTGTTATAAACAACGACGCCTTAACTTTGAACCTTCAACCCCGCCGACCAAGAATAGAGGTGAGTGACTACCTCTATAGAATTTAGATCGTCGTCACAACACAGAGTGGCGGTGAAATCGCAATATTTTTGGCATCCCAGCCGGGACTGTTGAAGGTAAATTCTAGAAAAAAAAAAATCATTTTAAGCTGACCATTTTGGAACTCGCTAGCTAACCCTACTTGCCGCTTTGTTTACAAGATGGCGGAAGAATTAATTCTACGTTTAAAGAAGAAGCGTGCTATTAACAGATCATATTTAACGAAAACATGCAATAAGATTGAAAGTGGACTTGACACGCTAATTAGAATTGATCTTGAAGAATTATTAGAACAATTAAATGAATCATTTAACGAACTTAAATTAGTGGATCACGAAATAGAAACGCTTCTTGAAACTGACGATTTAGAGAAGGAATTACAGGGCGTAGAGGAATATCGAGAGAAATATATTACTTGGAGATTTAGGGCAAATAAAAAGATTCGCCAATCAGATTTTCATGGCGAAAATATACCGAATTCGAACTCACGAATAGATGAAAATGAAATGAGACATTATGTACCTTCCTGCACGACTGTGAAACTTCCGAAATTGATGATATCGAAATTTTATGGAAACTTTAGTGAATGGCTGACGTTCTGGAATTCTTTTGATGCAGCTATACACCAGAACAACTCACTGAACCCGATCGATAAATTTAACTATCTGAAGTCACATCTCGGCGGAACTGCACTAAACACAGTCAAAGGTTTCGCTTTATCTGCGGACAATTATGAGAAAGCTATAAAATTGCTTAAAGACAGATTTGGGCGAGAAGACATTTTGATTAGCCGACATATGAACAATTTGTTGTCAATGAGACCACTCAAAACGTCAAGCGATGTAAGAACCTTCCGCGAACTTTTTGACAACCTTTCTGTTCAAATAAGAAGTCTCGAGTCACTAAACGTGTCCATTGATGTTTACGGACAACTGTTGTGCCCGATAATAATAAAGCTTCTACCTGCAGACCTTAATTTGGAATTGAACAAAGAACTCCCGACAGGTTATGTAATTAATGACTTGATTACCTTTCTGGAAAGACAATTAACTGCACGGGAGAAGAGTTTTAGAAACGAAATCGGTACCGGGAATGAATCAACTTCTAAACCTAATTTAGTAAACAAACATCCAAAGACAAGATTCTACAATGAAAAACCAATTGCGACAGCTTCAGAACTTTTGAATTCAGTTCACAAATCGAATGAATGTGTATTTTGTGGTAAAGACAACCATGGAAGCCCTAAGTGTGACTTTGCAGCTAATATGAGTTTAAACGAAAAGAGATCACTCATGAAGAAAAAAGGCGTTTGTTTTAAATGTCTTCGGCCTTCCCATTTAAGTAAATTTTGCAGAAATGTAGTCCGGTGTTCGATCTGCAACATGTCTTCCCACCTGGATGTCATGTGCACAAAACAGATTTTAGATCGAGGTGGAACTTCTAAGTCTCCAACAGTGCAAGATGAAACTCTCGCCAACTTATCAACCTCCCCAGACGTCTTGTTGCCTACTTTGAGAGTGACCCTTAAAGGGAACAGAACGGAGAAGACGGCACGGGCTATAATAGACACCGGATCCCAAAGATCATATATTTTACATAGCACAGCAATGGAAATGGAATACGAACAATCAAGGAGAGAGTTCTTCCGGCATTCCTTGTTTGGAGGATCGAGTACCGACGTAGTTGAACATGAGGTCTATACCATTCATTTATCTGACATCAATAATTCCTATCGCTGTGAGTTTGAAGCACTAGGTCAACCCCTTATCTGTGGAAGCATACCTCCGGTGTGTCCAAGATCATTTTTAGAAGGGAGTGAAGAACTCGACGTGTCTGATTTGATGAGAGACCGTATAGAAGTCCTTATAGGCGCGGACATCGCCGGGAGATTGCTAACTGATGATCAGAGAAGGATCTCAACTGGACTGGTGGCAATCCGTACCAAACTAGGATGGACTGTGATGGGAAAGATTCCTCCAACGGAGGTGAGAGATGACATCAGCTCCCTTTGCGTGACCACACTTCTATCTTTGGATCTAGAAAACTTGTGGAAATTAGATGCAATTGGAGTCTCTGATGCGGAGGTTGAGAAGAAGACTCAGTCATTACAAGCTGAAATGGAGGAACATTTCGCCCACACCACGACGCGAGATATCGAGGGGCGCTATGAGGTAGCTCTACCCTGGGTGCAAGACAAGGAAAGGATTCCTTCGAATAAAGATCTAGCCGAAAACCAACTAAGGTCTGTAAGAAGAAAACTTGAAGAAGTTGGAGACATGAAAGAGTATGGACAAATCTTTGAAGAATGGATGAAACAGGGGATAATCGAGTATGCCAGAGAGGATAAACTAGATGGTGTACACTACCTGCCACATCGACCAGTGTATAAAAGGAACAGTCAAACTTCTAGAATACGGCCAGTATTCAATGCGTCGGCCCGGAAGAGAGGTAAACTTTCCCTGAATGACTGTCTGGATAAGGGACCCAATTTGATAGAAATTATACCAAGACTTTTAAATAAATTCCGGAAATATGAAGTTGGTGTCTCTTCCGATATTGAGAAAGCATTTTTACAAATTGGAATAAAAGAAGAAGACCGAGATTATTTACGATTCCTGTGGCACACAGAAGACGGAAGATTAATCACGTATCGACATAAAAGGGTTGTTTTTGGAATTACCACTAGTCCGTATCTTTTAAAGGCTACCTTATCTCTCCACTTAGATAAGGCTCCTGAACATTTAAAAATCACAGCTGAACAGTTGAAATCATCCTTTTATGTTGACAATTGTTTATCCAGTTTTCAGAATGTTGAAGAAACGGAGAAATTCGTGAAAGAATCTACTGAACTGCTCTCTACAGCTTGTTTCAATCTCCGAGATTGGGTGAGTAACGCTACAGACTTTTCTCTTATGAACCAACTGAATAAGGAAGTGAACATTTTAGGAATAACATGGAATACTGATAGAGACACACTGACAATTGGTTTGGAAGATTTTGAATTAATTGGACCAACCACCAAGAGAAAAGTACTTTCAATAGCGAGCAAGATATTTGATCCATTAGGAGTTGCTTGTCCTGTGACTTTAATTCCCAAGCTGATATTACAGGAAACTTTGATACAGAAGTTGACATGGGACGAAGTCCTACCTGGATGTTTAGTACAAAGATTTTGGAAGTGGTTTAGCAAACTGAAACACTTGCCTAACATAGAAATTCCTAGATGGCTTTGTTTTAAGGACTCCTATGTAGAGAAAACCACTCTCCACATCTTTTGCGACGCCAGTCAGTTTGCCTATGCAACCTGTATTTTCCTCCGCATTGAAAAGGAAGATAGAGTGGACATCCAATTGATACAGGCTCGAACACGAGTAGCTCCACTGAAGAAACTCACCATCCCAAGATTGGAGCTTTTGGCTTGTCTGATTGGAGCTCGTTTGGCAGCTAACGTCATACAAGATCTGGAATTTGAGGAAATTCCAAGATTTTATTGGACCGATTCGACCAATGCTCTCTGTTGGATCCAAAGGGAAGACAACTGGGCAGCCTTTGTGATGAACCGTGTTAAGGAAATTCATAATCTTAGCTCCCCCGAATCTTGGCGCCACATACCAGGCCGATTAAACCCGGCAGACCTCCCATCTCGGGGATGTTCAGCAGAATCACTTAAGGAGACAAGATGGTGGGAGGGACCTGCATGGTTAAAGGTATCCCAAGAAGAGTGGCCCAAATCAACCATTATCCCTGATTTGGAGATTGTTTATTCTGAAAGGCGCAAGACCATCCTGAACACCTTGTGTACGACAAGAGAAAATGAAAATTTATTTGGACGTTATTCCCATTTTTTGAGAATAGTACGAATCACCGCCTGGATATACAGATTCTTCAACAACGCCAAGATTGATAGAAGAAAGATAATTTCAGAAGATCTCAGTACAGAGGAAATCACTAAGTCAGAAATAATACTGATAAGACTTATCCAGAGAGAATCGTTTTCAGGGCATGAAGATAAGAAACTACAAGGCTTTAAGTTGCTAGTAGACTCTTCAGGGATTTTGAGAATAAAAACTAAAATTTGCAGAAGAGAAGATTTTGCTAATTTTAGAATGCCCATTTTATTGCCCTCAGATCACTTTTTGGTTTCTTTGCTCATCAGGTGGAACCATGAAACCCACGGGCACGCCGGTCTACAAACTCTCCTCGGTATTCTGAGAGAAAACTATTGGATACTAAGATCCAGGAAAACCGTCAAGAAGATCATCAATCAATGCATTCGCTGTAAACGATTCACCGTGACACCAGCTACCGTCGAGTCAACATCATTACCAGAAGACAGAGTACGAGATGCTGCAGTTTTCGAAATAGTAGGAGTTGATCTAACTGGACATCTTATCTTAAAGAATAAGAAGAAAGCATGGATTGTCATCTTCACATGTGCAGTGTATAGAGGAGTTCATCTGGAACTTGTGACATCTTTGTCTATGGAAGCCTTCCTCCAAGCTTTCCGCCGATTTATTGCTCGAAGAGGCCGACCATTGACTGTGTATTCGGATAATGGGACTAATTTCAAAGGTATGGCTAATGCTTTAAAGAAGATTGATTTTTCGAGATTAAAATGTGATCCCACATTGAAAAACATCACTTGGAAATTCATACCGCCTGGTGCTCCTTGGTGGGGTGGATGGTGGGAGCGTTTGATTGGAATGATGAAACAATTGCTCTTTAGGATTCTCGGTCAAACCTCCTTGGGATATGAAGAACTTTCCACGGTGATGTGTGACGTCGAAAGCTTGATGAACACACGCCCACTGACCTACCTAACTGAAGAAAGTGAGGATCTCGCTCCATTGACACCTTCGTTGTTCTTACATGAGGTCAGAGAGGTTGGCGTTCCAGACCTGGACTTGATTGATAACCAGACCCTCTCCCGCAAATATCAATATATCAAACGTGTACGAGAAGATCTTAGAGAACGATTTCGTATCGAATATTTTGGATTCCTGAGACAAGAAACGAGACGCCTGAAGACTACCATACCATTCAAGGTGGGAGACATGGTACTCATTGGACAAGAGAGTTTAAAGAGACTACACTGGCCGTTAGCCAGAATAATCCAACTCTATCCAGGAAAAGACGGACTTGTGAGGGTTGCGAAAGTGAAAACTTCATCAGGTGATAAAATACGACCTATTCAAAAACTCTACAATTTAGAGATAACGCCCGAGATAAGATGTCGAGACCCTCTAACGGAGCGATCTCCCACACAAGAAGTTCGATTGACAACTGAAGAGGACCCTTTGACTTCACAACAAGAGCAACATCACATTGATACCCCGAATGTTGTGTCAAGTTACGGACGGCCCATCAAGAGACCCAACCGATTGGATCTACTGAACTTTTCCTTTCCATGTTTGAGTCGTCGAGACGCCAACTCAAAGGTGGGAGAAATGTTGGAAAAGAAGACGTCCGAAGCAGCCAATGGGAAGCCGGCGGAAGCGGCCACGGGGATGCAGCGGTAAAATGAAAAAACAATAACCGTAGAACTTGTAAACAACTTTTTCGAACACTAGAATTTGCCCTGATCTACGACTCTCTTTTTATAAATATTTAAATGTAAATATTTAAATAATACTTTACTTATTTCTTAAATTGTAATAAATATAGTTTTCCCTCCTGTTTTCGTCGTATATTTTAAAAGTGTTATAAACAACGACGCCTTAACTTTGAACCTTCAACCCCGCCGACCAAGAATAGAGGTGAGTGACTACCTCTATAGAATTTAGATCGTCGTCACAACACAGAGTGGCGGTGAAATCGCAATATATATAGTATAAAGGATAGAATTATATAAATTTGAAAAATATTAAACACAAATTTTGTTCACATTTTTATTGAATATGTATTCTTCGAAATATATTTATTTTTAATCACACAGAAGATAATAAGACGATTTTCAAATTATTTTTATGAAATAAGAGCCACATCTTATCATTTGAAATAATATATGATAGATTAATATATTTAGGATATATATTTGTGTGTTTTATTCTAGGAATATACAGCTCATATAAACAAATATAAGTAATTTGGCATTTTTCACATTTATAAAAAATATATTTTTAAGACTTAGTTATCCCCTTTAAAACACTCTATAGAGAATAATACAATATATTTAAAATTATATATTAAATTTTTAATAATGTAAAACCTTTTATCAAAGATTTGAACTTTGAAAACGTCGTTTTTATGGAGAACTATATTATATTATTTTTAACGATATGTGTCATAAAACTTTTGAAAAGTATTCAAATTTTATTGAATTTGAAAATTTAACAGATACGATAAATATACCTATTTATAATTCAAAAGAATAAGTTTAGCTTTCAATTTAAAGCACCCACATAAGAACATGGAAATTGATTGATATTTTCTAACAATCTGTTTGCATTATTAAGAAGGCCAAACCTTAATGAACTTTTTAAAAACCAACAAGACGCCTCAAGGCGATGAGATGGAATATTTTAAGAGATGAACCAATATTGATCTTAAGTTGTGGAATTAAACAATCCCGTGTAAGCCTATCCCTCATTACCCCAAGGAATCATTAAAATATTCCACCTCAAAAATCATTATTCGAACTTAGAAATGCTAAAAAAGTATTAATATTTGTTCTTATTCCATCACATGGTATCTCTGAAATATTACCTATTCTTCTGTTTACTTAATTTTTTCGTTATATTCTTTTTTTTTTATGTTTAAAATGGTTAAGGATGGAACTTCCGAGATATTTATTGCGAAGAATTTTTAATATTTTTGGAGATTCGAAATATATATTCATTTTTTATTATTAATTTTGCAAGCGCTTCGATTGTTTAATTTGATAGTATAACTGAATCGGATTCTTCCTTAAGTTAAGAATTGGTTATGATATAAGTTTATATTTGAATAAATACAAATTTTCTTTGGAAGTTTCATCTAATTGAACCATTTTATGAAAATATTTCGTATATCAGAGCAGATTATTATCTACTCGCTCAATGTTGTCATCCTGTAGAAATGGTCCCTCTAAAAGGGAAATCTCTGTACCATATATCTACTGTCTGTAAATATCCCCTTTTCTTCACTTTTCCCTTTACCCTATCCTTCCCTCTCTTGACTTGAAGAATAAACTCTAAGTTACTGACGCTTCCTCTTTTCCTCCTTCTAACACTCTCGCCCCTTTTTCCTCTTCTTCCCAACATCTCACCAATCATCTCCTCTATCCTGACCTGCCTGCTGGAACCATCGAGAGCACCTCACTTCTCTTCTGTCTATCTATCCATAATTATTATTCTTCTCTATCTTCTATTAAAAATATATCATTATCATTATACATAAGATTACTAGATATTACGTTTTTACTTATATATATATATATACTTTATAATTGAATAAAAGTTTTTAAGTATTAATATATAGTGAAATAAAGGAGACGAAGATATATAGAGAGGGCGAATTTTAGATTAAAGTTTTTAATTAGCTCTATTTATATCTATTTTTACCAATTATTCAGGATTCTGAGACTCGCAATGTTTATAGAGGGCTGTTATCATGATTAAAGATGGGAAGGCATGTTAAATATTACTTTGAATCATGGTTGAGATCATAAAGTCATAGGAAGAGATTAAAATAATCCAATGTGCAATTAAACTAATGTCTATAAGGTATATGTATCAATTTATAATACAATATAATGCGGCTTATGATTGTAAAACGACGTTTGACAAGTTTTACCGCAAATGTTTCTTTTGAACGAAAAATCGTAATTTATTTTAAGAAGAAATAACGACTATTTCTATCCTTAGGTATGAAGTATGAAAGGATGAATTGTGAAGAGCAATGATGAACGGAAAAATAAAAATTCCCATCCCTGGACACTTTTATTTTTCCGTTTATCATTACGTTTTATATGTATCAATGTTGATCAAATCCTTGAAGGTTGGGCTCAGTTGAATATCTTGTTTGTTGGTAAGTGTATACCTACCTCTATATATAACTTAGGTATGTTGTATGAGCTAAATACTTTACATAACCTCAGTTATAGACCACAACATAGGATGTGGCTAGACTATGTACCTTATACAGCACGAAATGAAAAGGTAAGAAAGATGAAGAGGTCAAACAATACAAATGAATGAAAAGGCATATTCTCACTGTTTAAATGAGCATAAAACCATATTTTCTCAATTTATCTATAAAATGGAAGTCCAATATAGTAGAATAAACTTGATATAACCTTTACTTGATATTTATGCCAAAGGATGGTGCTATTTCTTCTAAAAATGTTCATTTAAGTGGTCAAGGTATGCCTTTTCAATCACATACATATATACCCATAGAAGATGTAAAAATGAACATGTTAAAATATAATTTTAGATATTTTAAACACAAAATATTTTCCAGTTAAACATATACGCTCATGGACAAAACTATAAGAAGTGCAAAGTCTTTGTGCCGCCGGTTATCTTTTTTTTTTAAGTAGACAGATGCAATTTTGTTCACACGTGGTTATCTCATGTGTCTTCAATAAAGGTCCACGTGTATCAAATATCTTTCAGAGTTATTTTTTAAATCCCGATATACAGGCTAAAAGTTTTTAATTAGAAAGGCATATATTATTGGATCTCAAAATATCGTATTTTACCAATATTTCATTTGGCTGAACGCCAACCTTTATCAAGGTGTTATGACATACTAATAATGTGTATCAACAACAAACTCAGAGAGAGAGCCACATAAAGTCAATAGAATTGTTGTTGACACACATTAATATGTTATAATACCTTGATAAAGGTAAATATTGGTAAAATAAATTATATTTTGATCCAATATATGTCTTTTTAATTAAAGATTTATTTATGAATTGCTCTATTTTCAAAACAGGCTAAAAGGTAAACTTCCTTAAGTTTTGTTCATGAATGTATCTCTGTATTCTAGTGATATTTGACTGCATACATTGAGGAACTGTAGAGCAGGTTTCTATAGATGTACAACACCACGTACAGCCTCTCTGGAGAAACACAATGGAATAGAGAATTATTAACCAAATGGAATTTAAGATGAAATCAATAATATCTATAGGAAAGTCTAAAAATTGCAAATATCAAAGGTATGTGCTATGTGAAATGTTGTAATAGCAGATATTTCAAAAGTTGGAAATTTCTAATTAATATATGACAATAAAATACATGCTTATTGTATGTTAAATCTATTAACAAGTTTTCATTTACTTGTTAACATGCCTAATGCAAAGGTTTATTGCGTATTTATTATCTACTCATAATGAACATTCGAAATTGAAATTAAGCTTGAAAAATGCCCTTGGAGGTGAAGAAAACGTTGCTTGTACCATCCAATATAAAAAGGTCAGTAGGACTGCTATCAGAGACAAGCCAGAGTCCTAATGGTATACCCTACAATTTATAGAGATCGACCAATCGACTAGGAAACCTAGAGAACAATGGGTTGCGTATTCAGCAATAATTTAAACCGTCAAAACATAATAAAACTTGGGGACATGCCTTCAGCATAAAACATATAAAGAAAATTTTTGCCAATGGAAAAAGACTATATGGAATATACTTGTTGCGCGTTATAAATTGCAACAGGTGAAGCATGGATGTCGCCACAGAATACCGTAAATTTGTGTATTGAAAAATAAAATAAAATACAGATCTGTCAGGCAGAGATTAGAGAAAGGTTCTCAAAGAGATTCTTGATAGGATCAGGCTGCTGGCATGCAAGACCTCCGATTCGCCGAAGGACTAAAATCAGCTCATCCAATCTCATGTGCTGGAGTTAATTTACCTCAGTTATACGGCGTGGATCCACGTTGACAAGGCCATAGGTTCAAGTTATCGAGGTACATACTAATGGAAGTTGAATCTCCCATTGGCGTGATAATATTCGATTAGAATAAAAAGGAATGCGCCATGTCTAGTTACCTTACATCAATGGATAGGTCTGGATATCTATCAAGAAGATTCCTGCTAGCCGTCAAACAACTATGGAGGGTCTTTGAAAAGTCAGCAAAGAGATATGGCACGAACTTCGAAGTTTGCTATGGTAGAAACTGAAGTGTAGACTATAGTACACTATGAAACATGATGGATTGTGGTATAAGATGATTAAAAAAATAAAATATAATTTTGAAATCTTTCAATTTTATTTCCTTAACTCTCTGTATTAGTTTTAAACCTTAATTACTCTCCCAAGTAGCCATAGTTTTGAAATATTAAACCAGAAATATAAATGACCTTGTGAGAGGTTTTTTGAGAGTTAATCTATGCATTCTCCCTCCTAAAATAGCAATTGTATTTATATAGGTGAAATAAAGGAGAGAAAAAGAATGAAACGAACATTTTTAGTGCTTATAACAGCGTTCCTAATTATTTCTTGAAAGTATTTTATTTACATATCTACATTCGTATTTTTTTCTAGAAAGCTCTTGGCCTCTCTAAACTAGCTACTCTTACAAATCAGACAATGCCAGCAGCTGTGAGCCAATATGTAATGGTAGTGATTTGTCCATGCACTGATCGAAATTAAATTTGCTTCTTTACAAAGATTGGCTAGAAATAAAACATATAATGTTATTTTAACATATTATATACTTGGTCTTTGACCAAAAAAAGATCGCATATCGTTTCACCACAGCCAATGTCTGCCTTTCTAGCTCAGGAAGGGCTAAGTACTCTCGATAGAATATATATATATTTAATCTAGGAGATTACAAAGAAAGACAAAATCCAGTGCAAATATTTTGCGTATATTTGTAAAGACTTTTAAAAATATATTTCTATCCTCAATGCAATTCATATTTGAGCGCCAAATTTGAAAGTAAGTGAGTAGGTCCATGTAATACCTCGAATTCACAGAAGTATCATTTATGCAATAAGTAAAATTTGGCTTGAAAATATTTGAATCAATTTGTTGAATTCGTGGCCCTTGCATTCTGAAAGGCCTCACTACTATTTCATATTGAAGTGAATTTAGTAAAGGAGAATTGTTGAATGCAATTATGTAAGTTTTTAAACGGAGCATACAAGCGTCTCCCACCTCTCTAAAATCAAATTTGAAATGATTTGAAAATGTCTTCACTAAGACTAAAGCTTTGGTGGTAAAACCTATTTCCCTACGTTGCTGTTTGTTGGCATTTGTACAATTTAATCCTTAGTTTTGCTTTATTGCTTAGTTAATTTAACTTTAGGTTAGCACAACCTAATGAAGCCATCACTGCAAACATTCAAATTAAACTTTAAAAATGAGTAGAAACCAATTTAGTGTTGCTCACTTAACAGTGAAGTGGATACTAAGCATCAACCAGCAGGTGCTTCTGTAAAATTTGGTGTAAACATTTGGTGAAATTTTCATATTTGCTCTTTCACTATTCTACTGACTTCCTTTTAAACAGAAGACCGAAACCTATAACCATCTCTTTCCATTCACAATCTACAAAGAAAATATATACAGACATTTATAGCAATCATTTAAAAACTGTCGGAAACGTCCTACAGGCTCGTTATTTTATGAATCAGTCTTGTAACCACTGTTGCACTTGATTAATCAATATGCAAAATTTCTTTAAGTTTTCTTGAATAAGAAACACTTCGACCAGAAAATAAAACCTTTTCTGAAGTGTCTTCTATTTAAGAAATATAAATGCCAGCCAGGCAACCTTTATCTTTAAGATTTCTTTAATGAACATGATACTGCCGTTTGTTCCAGAATATTCTTGTCTTTCAACAACAGTCTACAAAAGTCAATGATTAAGAATTCAAACCACCATACGGTGCAATGACTTTGCTAAGTTTTAATTCAAATTAATAATTACCATTAGGTTAGAATAATAACTATTTATAATATAATATAATGCTGCTTATAATTGTAGAATGACATTTTAAAATTATCCCGCAAATGTTTCTTTTAAACGAAAAATCGAAATTTATTTTAAGGAGAAATAACGATTATTTCTAACCTTAGGGATGAAGTATGAAAGGATGAATTGTGAAGAGTAATGATAAACGGAAAAATAAAAGTGTCCAGGGATGGGAATAACTATTTATTCTTCACATATTTTAATAACAAAACGATGATGATAACACAGAATATAAAATTACTAATGATTATATACAATACATAACAAATTTCCACAGGCTTACTAGAGGTCAGGAATCATCTTCTAGAGTTTTAGCATCAATTTGAATATTTTCCCCCTTTCTTTCAGGTTAGAATATAACTTGATTATAGCCCTCTATGCATCATCCAAATGGTTCTAATTTGAGCGTAGGAAAGAATTATTTGCATATTAAATCGATATTTGTATGGTATTCGAGTATAAGTATTTAAAAGTTTGCTGTTACTTATACTTTGAATCAATGTAAACTTTACGTTCAAGAGAAAGAAAGCGGCAGCGTGCACAAGATCAACCGTATGTTAGATGGTGGATTTATCTAAGCAATCGTTTTCTGCTATATGTGCTTAAGAAAGAGCATCCTGAAGATAGAGGTTACCGGCATTCATATTTATATGAAAAATAGACACTTCAGCCAGTTAGAGTTTTTTATTTTTCTCAACGTTTCGGCAAAAATCTTTTATCTTCGTCAGGGGAATTTTTAACGCCTTGCCAAATGCTTTATTCTATTTACTTCTCCTGACGAAGACAAAATATTTTTGTCGAAACGTTGAGAAAAATTTAAAAAAAACTCTAATTGGCCGAAGTGTCTATTTTTCATAGAAATAAGAAAGAACACTTACACAAAACCTATTCATTAAAATTGTATCAGTTTCTTTCTATTATTTCTCCTAAGACTGATCCTAAGGAGTACCATACCTTTTTAAGATTAAAAAAATCGACCAAATCTTCCCAGAGTTTTTAACTAGGAAAATGCCTATATGGACCTTGCTCTGCAGGGTCCCATAAAAAGGACCTTGTACAAAAGGTATGGGAGGAAGGGGACTGGTGTGGAGGACACTTGCTCTGTCAAAGGGTTGAGTGAAAAGAGGTCAAGGGATCTGGTGCATTGTGCCCCGATGCAGGTGTGACATTGAAAATCCTAGATGCAAAGAAATGCTGGTGATAAAGAGTTAAGTTTTTTTACTTTCTCTTTTGGAAAGTCTTCTGACCTTGGAATGCTTATGCTTCCTTCCCTCACGTCCTCCCTCGTCTGTCACGGCCACTTTTTGTCCATGCTGGTGGCTTGCCCTTGTCATAGAAGAAGATGCGAGGATATTTCTTTAGGAATTCCTTAATGTCTTGGGAGGATTAACAAATTCTTCTGGGGGGGCGCTATGAAAGAACAATATCTTCTCTTGATTCATTCAATCATTAATGAAGGTATGAGACGCGAATGTTTCTATTCACAAATAAAGCTAACTTCTACCGTCCTTATTGCGATAAAAAAATATTGGGAGAGCTAGACTCATTATTGGTGAACCCTTCCAGCGGTTTCACCAATTTAATCTACCAGACCGCTTCTTTATAGCTCTTGTATATTGAACGAGAGAAATAAGGATAACCCAGGCCCCTGGAGCGCAAGAAACGCCAACCGCTCCATATTGAATGATTCTGCTTACATATGCTACACTGTGAAGGGTGGAATCTCTGAAATGGTATTTAAGCAAAATATGTACATAAGCTTTCAGGAAAGTAGAATTAAATATAAATATTTATATCGAGCAATGCTCTTCCGCAAACAACAAGGCCAGTTAGGCATAAATTAATACAAAGTAATAATGCGCCATCTATATATAAAGAATGAAGACATTAAGACGTGAATGTTTCTTTTCACAAATAAATCAAACTTCTACTATCCTTACTGCGATGAATATGGTTATATAACGCACCCCCCTTATACCCTGGATACCTTAATAAATACAGATATCAAAGAAAATCAGCATCAAACAATGGTATAACAATCTGTAAATAAAATTGATGAAATCTCTATTCATGGTAAAATTGTGAAAAAGTATTAAAATTACAATTATATTCTCACAATGAGCATCTTTTTTTATTTAAAAATCGCAAGCGTTACTCGCTCTTCCGTGCTGCGTGCGTTTGTTTTTTGTAAATATTTTTGGTGGGATCAAGTCGATATTATTGTAAGCCCGTTGAAGAGCGAGTAACGCTTGAAAGCTAGCGTTTTTTAAAATAAAAAAGATACTCATTGTGAGAATATAATTGTAATTTTGAAACTGATGAAACCTCAAAAATTGTTTTTGTTGACTTTTCTTAGACTTTTTTTTAATGATACTGAAGCCCAGAAGATAAGAGAGAATTGGAATGTTTAAACCGAAATAAAAATAACCAAAAACATATTTAAAAGAAGAGAAAGGAATCACCTAATCGTGCAACTAAAGATTACTGATGGTTTGTATTATCTATTGTAATAAATTTCAACGATAATGGTTGATATCAACTAATCCTTGATATTTTTTCCGAAATATAACGTAAGCCATCAGTAACTTCTAGTTGCACAATCAGGAGATCCCTTTCTAAAAGAAACTTATGCAATAAATAATTTATACATAGGTTATTCCAAAGGTAATGCCTGTTTGGCCATAACACACACACACAAAGTCTTTTTAAGACCCCATTGGTCTTACACAGATTCTCCAGAGTGTAGACAACAATGGTCAGGATGAGTGGAGTTTTATATGTAGTTTGGCCATAACACGAAAAATACTTAATATTTTAAATTCAAATTTTGTATTCATCTTCTTCTTTCTTATCTCCACTCAATCTTATTACGGTATCAAGCCTGTTTGACAACCATCATGACTGTGTGAAGTAGAATGCATCTGCCTTTGTCATTAAGACTGGGAGCACTACTCAGTGGCAGGCCGTCTTAGCTCCAAAAGAAATGGCCACATCTGACATGAGGAACAGACGCCATGTACAGCCGCTCCTAACATGGAATACAAACGCTGCTCATCCTGTATCCCTGGATTAGGAGCCCTTACAGGGTACTATCAGCCGGACCAGCTGAGACCAGGTTTTTTAGCGAGCTTGTTACTGCTCCCCCTCCTCCTTTTTCATCCGGGCTTGGGACTGGAAAAGGCGAAGTTTTCATATAAATCGAGATACTTGTGAATAGAATGGTATTATTCAAAATATTATCTTTGCTTACATTTTTCAGTCTCTGGTGAATCTCTGAAGCTAAACAAACCCTCAATTCCCAAAAATTCAATAACGGCTCTTTTTTCTGTTTTGATTCCATACTTTTACTTAAATTATCTGAAAACAAAATGTATGATTATTAGATAAGGTTTTACTTAACAACATATCAAAATTTAAATAAAATATATCAAATTTTATTCGAGTTATGGACAAACAGGCATTACTTTTGGAACGCCTTTTGTAATTTAGAATTTACTTAGAACACGCTTGTTCGGCGGTACATATACTAAAATTGGAACGATACTTAGAATCGTGAACACTTAGTTGAATTATAGATATGTCACTTGATTATAAGAACACAAAACATATTATGGATTTATTTTAAAACAATAGGACTTGTATCAGGATCAAACTTGAGAATAGTATTTTAGAAAACAAATATTGATTTCAGAAAACGAATACCAAGTTGTTAAGTCAAATCTTGACTACCATAGACAAGGTATTCGTAAAAAGAGAAAATCAAGTTGAATTATAGATATGGCACTTGATTACAACAACACACAATATAAAAAGAGAGATTAAGAGGAACGTGGTAAGTTTCTTTATTAAGCAGTATACGAGCTTTCGGACGTCAGCCGTCCTGTCAATACCTGATGAAGGACGGCTGACGTCCGAAAGCTCGTATACTGCTTAATAAAGAAACTTACCACGTTCCTCTTAATCTCTCTTTTTATATTCCAAACGTGGCTTATCATGTCTGATCCCAACACACAATATATTGAGGATTTATTTTAAAATAATTTGAATTGTATTAGGATGAAAATTGAGTATAACATTTTAGAAAACGAATATTGATTTTAGAAAACGAATACCAAGTTGTTAAGCCAAATCTTGACTACCATTGGCAAGGTATTCGGAATAGTATAAAAACAAGTTGGATTATACCTATATATTTAATAGAAAATATTGCCACGTTGAAAATTAGGAAAGACAAACTTCTTCTTCCTTCTTCTTAACTCGACTAATTGGCCATTTGAGAATGGTCGTCTAGTCCTACCAAGAGGCTGTACCAAGCAGAAAAAACTTCAGGATGACACAGCAATTTATTTAAAGCAAGAACAAACTATGAATGATAAGCAAAAGATAAGCAAAATATAAACATAAAAATGATACTCTGTTAATAAAATAATAAATACTCCGCTAAAATATTTAAATTCAAAAATAAATTCAATCTTTAAGATTATCAGAACTAATTTCAGCCTTCGTGAAAATGTAAAAACATATGTTGTAGATTAATTTATCAGAATATTTTTCTCTTTGTATGCTTGAAACATTATTAATAACATAGCTCGCTCTTAGAATATAAGATTTGTTTTCAAAGTTTTCTGTAGGAGACGATAACTGAGATAAAACATCTAGAGAGTCCCCGTGGGTTGACAAAATGTTGAAGAAGTTATCAGTAAGTGACATGATGACATTAGACATTCTGACCAGCCTCTGAGATAACGTCATACGACCCTTGCATCTGCAATGGGCTCAAGTCGCTACCAAAATCAACATTTATCTTGAGAATCTTGATTCCATTTATCTTCTATTTCGAGTGGTATTTCAGCTCGGTAAGATAGATTAAACCTTCTTTTTACTAATACTACTTATCTTTTTTTAACCAGTGAAGAATGATCAACTAGTTAGGAATTCTACACAGATAGTAGCATTTCAAAGAGATAGTTGAGAAATAGAAGAAATTGGTTGTCTCTATATGGTGGTTGTATCCATTTATAATAAGTGGCTTCTGAAGAAATATTTGAGATAACTACAAGACATTTGAAAAATAGATACTTCGGCCAGTTAGAGTTTTTTTTTTTATTTTCTTAACGTTTCAACAAAATTATTTTGTCTTCGTCAGGAGAAATAAATAAAAATAAAGCATTTGGCAAAGCGTTAAATTTGGCCGAAGTGTCTATTTTTCACAGAAATATGAATGCTGGCCAGGCAACTTGTATCTTCAGGATAAGACATTTGAAGATATTTATAAAATTCCTAACGCTTGAAAAAACAAAATAAAATTATAAAACAAAAATTTTAAATGTTATTTTGATGTATTTTTCATCTTTCTTTTCTCCATATTAGGGTATCAAGCTTGTAGAGATTGAGATCCCATAATGATTGGGTGAAGTAGAATGTGTCTGCCTTTGTCATTAAGACTGGGAGTACTACTCAGTGGCAGGCCGACTTAGCTCCAAAAGAAATGGCCGTCTCTGACATGAGGAACAGACACCATGTACAGCCGCTCCTAACACGGAGTACAAACGCTGCTCATCCTGTATCCCTGGATTAGGAGCCCTTACAGGGTACTATCAGCATGGCCAGCTGAACCCAGGTTTGTTAGCAAGCTTGTTACTGCTCCCCCTCCTCCTTTTTCATCCGGGCTTGGGACCGGCAAAGGCGGAGTTGTATTTTGATGTAAATTCTATCATTAACATTTGTATATCAACGCAATTCTGTTATAAGAAAATTTAACTATTTTTGACACGTAATATTCTTTTAAAATTAAAACAATTTTTATGGCCCTTACAGTGACGATAATTTTTAAAAGTAATATATATATATATATATTTTTTATTATTTGTGAAAAGAATCATACGCGTCAAAAATAGATTAAAATCTCTATTATAATTAATGTTGAAACTTTTAATTAACACATATAATTTATATTTCTTTTAGATACTTATTTTGAATATTTATACTTAAAATAAGGAATGGTGGTTGTGGTGTCTTGTCCATGGAGCAAATCAGATCGGTCCATGCACCCTGATCACAATACCGGCTAACTGAGGTGGTGGTGGTGGCGTCTTGTCCATGGAGTAGAACATATCGGTCCATGCACTCTGTTCATAATACCGGCCAACTGAAGTGACTTGTCCGTATGGATTTGGAAAGGCAGGATGCCATTGCCCCGTTAGTCAGCCACATTTCAGAGTTCCCTGTTCACGGTTACCGTAGCGGCTCGGGGCTGTCCCCATCGTACTTCGCCCGACAGGGCAGTCCCTTACTTGTGCTGCTTCTCCCGCCCGCCACGTTAAGGAGGATTTCTGGGCAAGAAAATAAGGAATAGATCTGCTATTTTTGTGAAGTCATTAAATAATTTAGCTTGTATACGAGTATATATCAACATAAAGTTGTGGGAGGATTATATTCATGTACCTAGAGAGGCATATTCCCCTTTTTTTATGCATCAGAACGTTGGCACTTTGGCTTCACCCAAGTAAAAAACTTTACTAGTGATGGTAAATTGGACCGTTTTATAACCTCTCTCGTAGGATGTTATTAAATAGAAGCCGCCCCTGTACTGATGAAGGCCAAAGCCCGAAATCATGGTATACAGGTTGAATTTTTGTCTGAATTTTCCAAAACTGGTGTTGTGGCTCATTCTTTATCATCACTAGTAAAGTTTTTTACTAAAGTGATGAACAGTGTCATCGTTCTGATGCATAATTGAAGGGAGAAATACTTCTATAGGTAGATATATATGTTATATAATGAAATATTGAAGTATATTAAAGCAAGAAAGATGTGGTGGTGGTGTTTTGTCCATGGAACAGATCAGATCGGTCCATGCACCTTGATCACAATACTAACCAACTGAGGTACTTTGTTTGTATGGATGTCCTCTTTTGGATTGATGTCTGCCATAAAGAGGGCTGCAAGGATGGCCGGGTATATATGGTCCGGAGTGAGTTGGGTGTTGTGACAGTTATTGCAGTTCCTGTAGGATCTAGTCATGTCTGGGTTTATCTTCATTCCTTTAAACTGTCCTGTTCTGGATGGATGTCTGCCATATAGAGGGTTGCAAGGATGGCTGGGTATATATGGTCCGGAGTGAGTTGGGTGATGTGACAGTTATTGCAGTTCCTGTAGGATCTAGTCATGTCTGGGTTTATCTTCATTCCTTTAAACTGTCCTGTTCTGGATGGATGTCTGCCATATAGAGGGTTGCAAGGATGGCTGGGTATATATGGTCCGGAGTGAGTTGGGTGATGTGACAGTTATTGCAGTTCCTGTAGGATCTAGTCATGTCTGGGTTTATCTTCATTCCTTTAAACTGTCCTGTTCTGGATGGATGTCTGCCATATAGAGGGTTGCAAGGATGGCTGGGTATATATGGTCCGGAGTGAGTTGGGTGTTGTAACAGTTATTGCAGTTCCTGTAGGATCTAGTCATGTCTGAGTTTATATTCATTCCTTTAAAATATCCTCTTCTGGATTGATGTCTGCCATATAGAGGGTTGCAAGGATGGCTGGGTATATATGGTCCGGAGTGAGTTGGGTGTTGTAACAGTTATTGCAGTTCCTGTAAGATCTAGTAATGTCTGAGTTTATATTCATTCCTTTAAAATATCCTCTTCTGGATTGATGTCTGCCATATAGAGGGCTGCAAGGATGGCCGGGTATATATGGTCCGGGGTGAGTTGGGTGTTGTGACAGTTATCGCAGTTCCTATAGGATCTAGTCATGTCTGGGTTTATCTTCTTTCCTTTTAAATGTCCTGTTATGATTCTTGAAATTGTTGTTATTATAATTATCTGTTAATATTGAGGTTGCTTAGTAAGAAAGATGTAAAATATAAGTTAGTTCAGTTCTGGCTCATCTATTTTTTCACATGAATTTATTAGAATGATATGGCATTGTGGTCCTTATCAAAAATACACAGTAGAAATATGAGAAACAGCAGGAGGTATTTTATAATATAACATATATATTCAAAATAAAAAAGGCATATCCTGATCAGGAGCACATGTGCTTTACAGAAGGCAGAGCGCCATCTGGTGGAACAGAAATCAACTAAACATTGATTTAGCCTGTTCCCTGATATTTGGCCAACCCAATTTCTTGATAAATCAAGAAAAGCCATCCACGAACACGTTTCGCGCTGTTGGCGCTTGTCAGCGTGAAATAGGCTGTACCACTGCGACCAAAAAGATTTTTGATCCCAGATGTTAATTGAGAAATCAAGAAATGGGTATTTAAGGCCAAACTTGCGTAAATACGCTTAACACATGAAAAATATAGATAAGAGAAAATTCGCAGAAAGAAGAGTTTCCTTTTTAATCACGACAATACAAGCTTTCGGGTGTAACAGCCGACAAGTATAACAACGATACTAAAATTATAATCTTACCAGAGGAATTATATATATATATATGGTCAAAATTTCTATTAATGTGATGTGTGGCTATAAAAGGTGGTGTATAATAGCCTATCCTTTAGATAATGAGGTTTCAAATAACGAGGTATGAATTATCTGTGATAATTGGTGATAAAAACTATTTGACCACGAGAAAGAGAGAACAAGTTTTCCAAAACAAGTTTCAAACAATCGGGGTCAGATCAACCTCATTAGAGCTGACCTAATACTTACTTGGCGTCATATTTTTATTTCTTTTTGAGATGTAGGAATCTATTCAACCTATACATTTTGAACGTGAATTTTAACTTTGATTCTGTTAAGTCATTAAACACACTACAGGTATACCTGTTGAGAATCTTTTATGGTTCAGACAATGAAACAACAAATAACAATACAATATAATGCGGCTTGTGATTGTAAAACGACATTTAAAAATTATCCCGCATGAGTTTCTTTTCAATGAAAAATCAAAATTTATTTTTAAGGAGAAATAACGATTATTTCTAACCTTAAAGATGAGGTATGAAAGGATGAATTGTGAAGAGTAATGATAAACGGAAAAATAAAAGTGTCCAGGGATGGTAATCGAACCCACACAGTGTTCCGCTTACCGGGCAGATGCCATGTCCACTAGGCTACCCAGGACATATTTTTCCGTTTGTAAATAATACATAAAGTAATTTATAATACAATATAATATAATATACAAGTACAATATAAATAACAAGTTTACTTACAGCTGAAATGGTTTTAAAGAATTAGGCGATTTTAAGAAAGTATTTTAAATTTATTATTTTCAAAGAGAGAGAGAAAAGAACATTTAACAATTTACATTACAATTACTAATTTTGTAAACAAAACAAACACTCCTTTGTTATCGGTTTTATATTACAGTGTTGTCAGTCTAAAAGTATTTTAAGATCATTGATTTATTCTTCTTCTTTTTTTTTCAACAAATACAACCTATAAATGTGGACTATAGACGACGTGAAAAAACTTTGCATAAACAGGCTTTTGTACTCTTTTGTATGTGGTCTTGTATTTTATTGTATGAGAGATGTTCTCAAAGCAAAATTATTCAAAACATTTTTACAAAAAAGAATATTCTTTTTAAATTTTCTATAAAAACACAATCACCAAAAATAAACCGATATAAGAATGTTGGCTATATTAGCAGAATGAACTATTCGAAAAAGATAGAATAAATAATATTGAGATTAAAGATTTCCTTTTAATTTTGATTTCGCAAAATTTCGAGCAAATTTTCTGTTCTTCAACGGACAAATACAACAACAAAAGCTTTATTAAGACCTTTTAGTCTTATACAGATTCTCCAAGCAGAAATATAGGATACATGCAGGAAAAACAGTAATAGAACTTAATGATAACATGATATTTATATACAAGGAAAATTATATAAAGACAATCAAGGTAATAGATTAATTTGGGCAAATTGGAGGCAAAGAAAGTTACTATACACGGATTTACCACGAATTCTCTCAACGAGCAAATATTTCTATGTACAATATAAAGATTATCTTTATATTGTACATGGAAGTGTTTGCCTGTTGAAGAACAGAAATTTTGCTCGAAAACTTGCGATATAAAAATATTAAAAGAACATATTTATATTAATTTTATTTATAATTTCTTTTTCAAATAATTTCTAGGTAACTGTTGCTCACGTAGGATAAACAATACAATTCAATCTGATAGATTAAATTAACGAAATAGCTAATGATCTAAGCCTTCCCAAATACATCTTTAATCTTCACTAATTGTACAAATATATTCCGGATTAACAAAAACTGACATCTATTGACAATGGACAACAACATTGACGATGTCTTTTGTATATTCAGGAAAGATCATGATCAAATTATGCTAAGCAGTCTAGATATATATCATTCAGATTAATAATAAATAAATACACCCATACCTCGCTTTGCGTCGGGGTTACGTTCCAAAAAAACACGACGCAAAGTGAAAATATGTGAAGGCGCAATCAAAAACAAAGGTGTTGCCATATTTTAGGAAAAATAAAATTTTTAAAAAATTAAAGACTCGAATCCAAAACAACGCAACTTCGAAGATGCACAGTGAAAATCAGTAAAAATTAAGCAGCGACGCAACTTCGAAAAAACGCAAAACGAAACGACGCAAAGCGAGGTATTGGTGTACAGTTAAACCTGTCTATAGTGTCACCTCTAAATAGCGCCTCCCTCTCTATAGAGCCCGATTTTAAATACGTATTACGATGCGATTTACATTAAAAGTGACCTTTCTATAGCACCCCCTCTCTATAGCACCCTATTTTGATGAGTCCCAAGAGAGGGCGCTATAGACAGGTTTAACTGTATAAGCTCCATTCTCAACAAAAAGGAGAATATAATGCATTAGCGCGCCATCTGTTATGGAAAATTATAACTATTTTAGATGGGTATGATTTTTTTCATAATTAAACAATTTTCTACTGCTCTTACTGAAATGATTATTAATGGATAAATTAATTCACTACTTTCTGGATCCATTTAAGCGTGGCTTCATGAAAACTTTCCATTTTAAACAATTAAAAATGAAACTCTATACATATATTTTATGAAATTTCTATTGTTTTTTTTTTTTATGTGTTAAGCGTATTTACGCAAGTTTGACCTTAAATACCCATTTCTTAGTTTCTCAAGAAGCCTCTGGGACCAAAAATCTTTTTGGTCGCAGTGGTACAGTCTACTCCACGCTGACTAAGGCTGATCCTGCTGTTCTGAAACCCAATGTTCCAGAGCATTCATATCAGCCTGACAGAAATCTTCCAGTGTCATAGTTCTCCACTTCCATCTTGATCTGGAGTTTCCCATATCTGGAACATGGCTTACATACAATATTTCATATTGAAGTGAATTCAGTAAAGGGGAATTGTTGAATGCAATTATCCAAGTTTTTAAACGGAGCATACAAGTGTCTCCCATCTTTCTAAAGTCAAATTTGAAATGATTTGAAAATGTCTTCACTAAGGCTTTGATGGTAAAACATATCTCCCCACGTTGCTGATTGTTGGCAGTTGTACATCAACAATTTATATATAAGCAATAAAACATAACTACAAACATTCAAATTAAACTTTAAAAATGAGTAGAAACCAATTTAGTGTTGCTCACTTAACAGTGAAGTGGATACTAGGCATCAACCAGCAGGTCTTTCTACTCCACGCTGACGAGCGCCAACAGCGCGAAACGCATTCGTGGATAGCTTTACTTGATTTATAAAGAAATTGGGTTGGTCAAATATCAGGGAACAGTCTAAATCAATGTTTAGTTGATTTTTGTTACACCAGATGGCGCTCTGCTATCTGAAAAGTACATGTGCTCCTGGTTTGGATATGCCTTTTTTATTTTTAATATCAACACCTGACCCACTTTTTTTTCTATTGTTTTTTCATATATTTTTATATAATTTCTATTATTTTTTATGTGTTAAGTGTATTTACGCAAGTTTGGACTCAAATACCCATTTATTGGTTTCTCAAGAAGCCTCTGGAACCAAAAATATTTTTGGTCGCAGTGGTACAGCCTACTCCACGATAACGATACGCGTTCGTGGATGACTTTTCTTGATTTATAAAGAAATTGGGTTGGTCAAATATCAGGAAACAGGTTAAATCAATGTTTAGTTGATTTCTGTTCCACTAGATGGCGATCTGCTATCTGAAAAAGCACATGTGCTCCTGATTTGGATATGCCTTTTATGTTTTTAATATATTTTTATAATATCATTTGTTGTTTGGAAGTTTTTTTGGAAAATATTCAGCTACACACACACGTTAACCAATTATGACATTTCAGTGACTCTATATCACTCTCTTCAGAAGAAAGCTTTACAATGGTTGATGTAGCTCTATTTCTATCAAATTCCATACACATCTTCACTTTGTACATTTGGTGTTATTTCTACTAGTTTAGTAGAGCTTGTCCCTGACACCTATAGCCCTATGCCCTATTTAATTTCCATTTTTATTTATTGTAAAATAAATGAAGCTTCCAGGGTTAAGTTACTTGTGCAACTTTTTATTTTCAAGCTTTCGGACTTTTCAGTCCTTCAATAGGAGTATTACTTTAACAATTTGATAAAAATACAATTTTCATATACACGTTATTATGAAAATTAGAAACTATTTTAGTCGCGTAAGATTCTTTTTGAAATTAAACAATTTCTACTGCCCTTACTGCAATGGAAAAATTAATAGGAGGGTTTTTCCATTGCAGTAAGTGCAGTAGAAACTGTTTAATTTCAAAAAGAATCTTACACGTCTAAAATAGTTTCTAATTTTCATAACAGATGGCGCGCTAGTGCATCGTTATACATATTATTATATACATATTTTAAATTATTTGTTTTACACGTATATTTGCAAAAGTTTTATTTCCATATTTATTTTATTCAAATATGTAAAAATCCTAGTTTCATGAAATATATAAAAATTATTTTCTAAAATATTTATGTAAATTTAAATTATGGTTTGTTTGTGCTTTTAAATATACAGTAGAACCTCCATGTAAAGGATACCTAATTGCAGAGCCAAAGTGTCCTTTAAGCAGAGGTGTCCTCTTACCAGAGAGTTGGTAAATACAGTAGAACCTCCCTGTAAAGGATACCTCATCGCAGAGCCAAAGTGTCTTTTAGGGAGAGGTGTCCTCATACCGGAGAGTTAGTAAATACAGTAGAACCTTCCTGTAAAGGACACCTAATTGCAGAGCCGAAGTTTCCTTTAGGGAGAGGTGTCCTCTTACTGGAGAGTTGGTAAATACAGTAGAACTACCTCCCTGTAAATGACACCTAATTGCAGAGCTAAAGTGTCCTTTATGGAAAGGTGTCCTCTTACTGGAAAGTTGCTAAATCGTAAAAATGGTAATTTTGCAAATGAAACCTGTCCTTTATAGAGAGTTGTCCGATAAAGGTAGGTTCTACTGTGTATGTAATTAATATTGTATACATATATATATGTTATAAATAAAGATGGATGAGATTTCTGTTGTATTTTAGAATTGTTGAGATTATGCTATTGTAATGCAGTCGTGGTTAAAAATCTTGAAATAAAAATAATAATGATTTTGATCAGAGGTTGCTTTAATTGAGCTAAGGAATGTATAAAAGACATAATTTGGTAAAAGTACTGCCTGGCTTAAGGCGTAAGAATAAAAAAAATGAAAAGCTTATTTACATAATGTACAAATGTTTTGAGCCGGCTAACGGGGAACAACAACAATGAGTATTTATAGGGAAAGTGTGACCTCTGGCGGTCGATTTAACAGAGTATTTGAATCGATGAAATATAATTTTAAATAAAATAATACTTTAATATAACATAATTTTTAATAAAATATTTTAATATAACATATATATATCCTTATTCTCTCAACTTATAGCTATGTCTGTA
This sequence comes from Cordylochernes scorpioides, assembly GCA_030710605.1. NCBI lineage: Eukaryota > Metazoa > Arthropoda > Arachnida > Pseudoscorpiones > Chernetidae > Cordylochernes > Cordylochernes scorpioides. Next base: position 112,897,415 of record CP092865.1, read on the forward strand.
GAAGGATTGTAAAGATCTGAAAGCTTGTACTTTGCACGAATATAGAAACACATTGCTACTGTTTATATTCTTGTTTAAAACTTTATAGCAATTTTCTCTTCTAAAATATTTGTCGACGCTATATACATATCAATAAAATAATTCCTTATATCAATATTGAGTAAAATCAATCATTCCTCCAGGGAAAAGTGTCTTTTCAAAACATTTTTATTCTCTAGCTTTCAGGCACGGACTTCCTTCTACAGGAGAAAACCTGGTATAGAGGGTTAACCCTCTGTACTCATGGTATTTAAACAAACTATGGATATACACTTTTAGGATAGTATATGTTGTGTATGCAAAGTGTTAAATATCTGTATGTATTTTGCATGTTTTTTTATTATTAATATGTAAATATTTATTTGTATATATAGAACATTAACGGTGCAATTAAAGGGAAATTGACCAGTAAAGATAGGCTGCGTGTCGTGACTACTACTGGGAGGCGACACAACAACTGGCGACGAGTGTGTGGGAACCGTTTCAAGTGCTCGTTCACAGGTGGAGGAAGATAGAAATCTAAGCGAACGAGAAGCCAACAGGATGTCTGGAAGTTCAGTGATTGTACCGTTCGGTTTCTTCAGGCCGGGGGAAGAATCCTTTGAGATTTTCGTTCAGAGGTTTGAAGCAGCCTTTGAGGCAAATGCATTAGAAGAAAAAAGAAGAATGCCCATCTTTGTTTCTCTGCTGGATTCGGAGATGTTGAAACTGGGCAATGATTTATTTTTCCCGAGTACAATGAGAGAACAGCCGTATGAATTGTTAGTACAAAGAATAAAACTACATCTAGCTCCAAGAAAGAAGGTGATTCCTCAACGATGCAGGTTCTTGAAGAGAATACAACTCGAAAATGAATCCGTCTCAGAATACCTGCGTGAGCTCCGGCATTTGGCTATGGATTGCACTTTTGGTGAAATGTTGGAGGTCATGTTACGAGACCGTTTTGTGGCTGGTATAAAATCGGAAAGCCTTCAGAAGAAATTGTTACAGGAGGATGACGATGTCACCTTGGACAGGGTATTTTCTATAGCAGTCTCGTTTGAGCTAGCTGAACAAAATGCTAAGGAGCTGCAGGATGGACTAGTGGCTAAGATGGATATTTTTCCGGGAGGAAATAGAAAGAATGAAGCTCGTAGAGGATGGCAGCATGGGCCCGGTATGCAAAGAAGGGAGACAATTTGTTTCCGATGCGGAGAAAAAAATTCTCACCTGGCACCTGCATGTCCACATAAAACAAAATCTTGTTTTAAATGCAAGAGAATTGGACATTTGAGCAGGGTGTGCAAAACGGGTAAATCAGTGCCAGACTGCCGATATCCGCAGGACGAATTAATTTATTCGGTACAAGGTGATACTGATGCAAAAATAAATCTACATGTTGACGAGTATCAGTTGTGTTTTGTGGTGGACACAGGAAGTCCCGTCACACTGATACCGAAAACAATTTATGAAAAATACTGGAAAGATGGTAAATTGTCTCCATCTTATTTAAGATTGAGGTCCTTTTGCGGAAACCCAATAAAAATTATTGGTGAGAGAAGAGTTTTTGTGAAGGAGGCAAATCAAGATTTGCAGTTGATAGTTGTAGATGAAGATATTTCGATAGTTTTGTTGGGACGAGAATGGCTAAAAGGTTTAAATCTTGATTTTTCTAGGTTATTGAACATTAGACAAGTAAGCGAGTCCGATATCAAAGTTATAATAAATAAGTATGCTAATTTATTTAGCAAAGAATTAGGTTGCTTAAAAAACGTCCATATTGATTTTTATTTTAAAAAAATACGACTCCTGTATTTTGTAAGGCGAGAAGTTTGCCTTTTTCGTTGAAGAAAAAAGTAGAAAATGAAATCGATGGCATGGTTAACGAGGGAATTTTACAACCTATTGAGTATGCCAACTGGGCCGCACCTATAGTACCAGTACTGAAGAAAGATGGGAGCCTTAGAATTTGCGGCGATTTTAGATGCACCGCAAATAAGGCCATAGAATTGGATAAGTACCCGCTTCCATCAATAGACGAAATATTTTCAAAATTGTCTGGAAATACAGTATTTTCGTCATTGGACTTATCCAGAGCTTATTTGCAGGTCAGATTATCTGAAGAGGCCAAAAGAGTGGTGAACATTAATACTACGAAGGGGTTATTTGCCTTTAAAAGGCTACCCTATGGAGTAGCTGTAGCACCAAATAAGTTCCAAAGAGAAATGGACAATCTATTTGCAGATATGTCGGGAGTGGCTTGCTACATCGATGACATCCTGGTAGCCGGAAAGGATCATAGGGATCACGAGCAAAAGCTGGAATTGGTCTTTAAAAGGCTGCAAGAAAAAGGTTTAAGATAAAACAAGGATAAATGCAAATTCGCAGTAAATGCTGTTGAATATTTAGGTTTTAAAATAGATAAAAAAGGACTGCATCCCATAAGTAGTAAAATAGAAGCGGTGGTAGAGGCGCCTGAACCTACAAACGTTTCTCAATTGAGATCTTTTATAGGTCTCCTTATGTATTACTCTAGGTTTATAAGAAATATTGCAGATATTTTAGCGCCCTTCTATCACCTCTTAAAAAAGAATTCCAAATGGAACTGGACTGGCGAACACCGTATATTATTTGCAAAATGCAAAGCATTGCTAACTAACGAGTCGGTGCTGGCACATTATGATGCAACTAGGGAACTAGTCCTTGCATGTGACGCCTCTAGCTATGGTTTAGGAGTGGTTCTGAGTCACAGGAACGATAGAAAGGAAGAAACTCCTATAGCCTTTGCTTCAAGAACGCTAACTGAAGCGGAAAGGCGGTATTCGCAATTAGAAAAAGAAGCCTTAAGCATCATTTTTGGTTGTGAGAAATTCCGACAATATCTATTGGGACGTGAATTTGTGTTGATCACAGACAACCGACCTTTAATGCACATTTTTTCACCCCAGAAGCCGATCCCCATATGTGCTGCATCAAGAATTAAGAGGTGGTCTTTAAAATTATCTGCATTTAAACATAGGACATCTTAGGGAGATCTTTGCCAGATTTGGATTACCTGAACTTTTGGTAACCGATAATGGCAGACAATTTGTCTCAAGTGAATTTGAGGAATTTACAAAAATAAATAGTATAAGACACACAAAAACGAGTCCGTACAATCCCAGCACTAATGGCTTAGCTGAGCGATATGTACGTGAATTTAAAAACTCTTTACGAAAGAACCAAGGAAAGGACAGTGTAGAAATCAATCTACAGCGATTTTTATTCGCCCATAGAGCTTTTCCTCAAACGGTATTAAAGGAGTCTCCCGCGGAACTTTTAATGAAAAGAAATCTAAGATCAAGATTTTCAAATTTGATTCCGAAAATGGCGAAGGTAGGAGAGGTGTACCATGATGCCATGAGGAAGCAAAAGCATTTTGCGGTCGGCTCTGATGTGTATTTTCGGAATTTTGCTAACGGACCAAAATGGAAAAGGGGCAGGATCATGGAACTACTGAGCAGCCGACATTACCTTATAGAAGACGAAGGCCGTTATGTGAAAAGACACATAAATCAACTAAGGCCAGTTATCAAGAAAGAAGTTCCTGAAGTGAGAGATTTGGTATTGCCGGGTACATCAAGAGATTTTATACTGCCTGGCACTTCTCGAGATCACCCTGGGCTTGGAGGGCAGGAGAAGACAAGGGAAGAAGCCCCGGAGGTGGACGAAGAATTGAAAGGAGCTGAGTCTTCAGCACAAGAGGACACTCCAGAACCAGAACCAGGCCCTGCTGCTGCGGCTGTCCCTGTCCCTGTGCGCAGTCCAAGACCGCAGCGATCCAGAATACCGCCAGAACCAGAACCGGGCCCTGCGGCTGTCCCTGTCCCTGTGCGCAGTCCAAGACCGCAGCGATCCAGAAGACCGCCAGACCGGCTGCACTACTATTAAGAGGGGAGATGTGTTGTGTATGCAAAGTGTTAAATATCTGTATGTATTTTGCATGTTTTTTTATTATTAATATGTAAATATTTATTTGTATATATAGAACATTAACGGTGCAATTAAAGGGAAATTGACCAGTAAAGATAGGCTGCGTGTCGTGACTACTACTGGGAGGCGACACAACAGTATAATTACATTTAAATATTTTAGATAGTAAAAAGGCATATATTGGATTGAATAAATTTTTTATTTGTCAATATTTCGGTTGGCTGAACGCCAACCTTTATCGAGGCATTACATTTTTGTATACACAAACTCAGCGGGTTGGCGTTCAGCCAACCGAAATATTGGCAAATAAATATTTTATTCAATCCAATATATGTATTTTTACTATCTAATGATTTGAGTATGGATTGCTCTATTTTCAGAACAATTTAAATATTTGCATCGAGAAATACTCTTACGCAAACAATGAGCTTATGTCCATAGTTTGCTCAAATACCATTTCTAAGATTCCATCCTTCAGTGTTACATATAAAAGCAGAATGATCCAATACAGTATTAGAGCTCTAAAGAGATGTACTGTAGAAGGGCGTCCGTGCCTGAAAGCTAGAGAATAAATGTTTTGAAAAGATACTTTTTCCTGAAGGTCTGATTAATTTTACTTACTCTTTATAAATCTCAATCTGATTATATGTCTGAAGTATATAGCAATGATAAAGATGATGTTGAAGTCCTATGTTCCACCCTGGAGTTCGAGGTTTTGCTGATCTGTGGCTGTTGGTTGTTCTCAAGTGAGCTGTTGGGCAGGAAAGCGGCCCGCTGAACATACCTGTCTTCTCTGTGGGAAGTCCTACGTCAACGAAGGATCCTTGCGTAAACATATGACCAGCCATTCTCACGAGGGTCCTGCATACAAGATGTTCCCTTGCTCCGTGTGTCAGAGCATTTTCCCTGACGAAGAGGGTGAGTAAAGGCAGCAAATGCCAAAGAAGAAATTGAAATAAACGCTCTTACCCTGAATTGACATGTATTCAACATTAATACAAAGCAATAACGAGTCATCTATATAATGAATGAAGACATTTAAGACGCGAATGTTTCTTTTTACAAATAAATCAAACTTCTACTGTCCTTACTGCGATGAAAAAATATTTGGAGGGCTTGGTTCATCAATGGTAAATCCTCCCAGAAGTTTAGCCAATTTAATCTATCTGACCGCTTCTTTAGAGCTCTGATACTGTATTGGATCATTCTGCTTTTATATGCTACACTGTATGGAATCTTAGAAATGGTATTTAAGCAAACTATGGACATTATTGTTTGCGGAAGAGCATCGCTCGATGCAAATATTTAAATGTAATTCTACTGTCCTAAATGCTTATGACCATGGTTTGCTTAAATACCATTTCTAAGATTCCACCCTTCAGTGTAGCATATAAAAGCAGAATGATCCAATACAGAAATAGAGCTTTAAAGAAGCGGTCTGGTGGATTAAATTGGTGAAACCGCTAGGAGGGTTCACCACTGTTGAGTCAAGTCCACCCAATATTTTTTCATCGCAGTAAGGACAGTAGAAGTTTGATTTATTTGTGAAAAGAACGATTCGCGTCTTAAATGTCTTCATTCTTAATGTATTCAACATGTTTGTGATGAAATATACAAAGTATGATCAAATTGTTCCTACATTGAGTTTATAACTCTATTTATACAAAATACCAAAAAGTATTTTCAATAGTTTTCAAATTAAGAATCTTTCCTGCATCAATGCATCTTTGTCAAATTTTCTTCCAATTTTAGAAACACATGAAAAATTGTCTTTCTGTAATGCTTCGCAAAACGTTCAGCGATTTCTCTTTAGTGGCTTGTATCGTATCAATATTTTGACCTTTAAATGCCATCTTAATTTTGGATAAAGAAAAAAAAAGTCAATCGGTGCTAAATCAGGAGAATATAAAGGATGTGGAAACACAAAGGTTCTATTCTTTGTCAAATAAGCGAGCACCGAATGAGCCATATGGGACCATACGTCTTCTTATTATTCTTTCTTATCTCCACTCAATCATATTAGGATATCAAGTTGTGACCCTTAATGGTGTCTGTTTGACAACCATCATGACTGCGTGAAGTAGAATGCGCCTGCCTTTGTCATTAAGACTGGGAGCACTACTCAGTGGCAGGCCGACTTAGCTCCAAAAGAAATGGCCGCCTCTGACATGAAGAACAGACGCCATGTACAGCCGCTCCTAACATGGAGTACCAATGCTGCTCATCCTATATCCCTGGATTAGGAGCCCTTACAGGGTACTATCAGCCAGGCCAGCTGAACCCAGGTTTTTAGCGAGCTTGTTACTGATCCCCCTCCTCCTTTTTCATCCGGGCTTGGGACCGGCAAAGGCGGAGTTGGACCATACGTTATCATGATGAATCCACCAATCTTTAATCTGACATCTTTCTGGGCGTTTCTTTCGTACAGCCTCCCGTAACCTTTTCAAAACAGCAAGATTCTTGGTTAATTGTCAGTTGGTATGATTTTATGATATTTGAATCTTTTGCTGTCGAAGAGAGAGAAAGGGACGAGCAGAATCTTCATTTTTGACTTTTCCATCCTGGTCTTTTTGAGTCTCGGTTCGTCATCTACCAACCATTAACTTGATTGGCGTTTTTGTTACGGGATCGTAGTCGTAGACGCATGTCTCCTTCCCTGTTATCACCTCATGTTGCTACATTTGGTCTTGTACGGACAATTCGCAGATCTCTTTACGTTTCTTTCTGCTTCATAGTCAATATCCGAAGGACAAACTTGCAAGATCGTCTTTTTAGGCACAGATCATCATGGATAATGTAATGGTATATCCCAAATGACACTCCAGTTTCTTTGGACACTTCTCTGATTGTTATTTTCCGAATTTAAAACACCAGGGCTTTAATTTTTCAACATTTTCAGGAACACTCATCATTTTTGGTCATCCACACCTTGTGTTGTCTTTTAACGAAATTTCGGCCATCTTTAAATCTTTTGAAACACACAATTTCTCTCAAATTCTGTTCTTCTTTCAAAAGAATCTTCTCCTAATGCTCTTCGTAACAAATCGCAGCTTTCACTATCTGATTTACCAATTCAGAAACAGAATTTTAAACGAACACGTTGTTCCATTTTAACGTCCATTTTGATTTAGCTGCGTTGTTACCTCTATATCTTCTATGAATAGAATTATCTAAAACATCGCGAGGCGCACTAGAGAACATTTATGTACATCTGGTGTTAAATTCTTTCTTCTTTTTAATAAGATTTTTATTTCTCTTTTACTCTACGTTTTGTATTAAGCTATTGCAGGAACCTTTTGATCATACCTTGTACAAATAGAATGAAACTCAAATACATTCATTTCATCATGACCATTCCACCATGGGGAGAAAGAGACTTGTATAAGTGTACTCCTTTTCATTGTTATAATTTGTAGTAAATTAAATTTTATTGCCATCTATCGTTAAGATTTTACACAAATAAATTTACTGGCAATGCGTTTCTTTTTAAATATCATCAAATATTATCTCTGCAGACCTTACTGCAATGATAAATTTAATTTATCATTGCAGTAAGGTCTGTAGAGATAATATTTGATGATATTTAAAAAGAAACGCATTGCCAGTAAAAATAATTTGTAGTAGCCATTCTTGTATTCCCTTGGTATTGTTCAAGTGATTGTTGCCCTTTTTCACCATAGGTGTATACAAATTAGCTAAAATTAAGTTACCCTCATTATATTCCTCAATCCCGCTAGTGTCCTGATGGCCATTCATTCTTCAAGGGAAGTACAGAGTACATCGGCAGAGCTGACTGCTACAGGGCACGTCCCCAAGTGGTGGATAGGGGAACGACCTTCAGATATGAAGGCCAGCTGTGAAACAAGCAGAATAACTCTGATGAATAAGCAGTCGTGGACCAACAGCAACATTGTTAGAAAGAGGAGAAAGATCTCTTTAAAAAACCTGAGTTCAACTGACCTGGTTGATAGACCTCAGCAAGGGTCCCACTCCAGGGATATGGAGGAGCTGCGCCTGTACTCATGTTAGAGTCGGCAGCAAAGGCATTAAAGGCTTCCATGTTAGGAATGGCCTCAAATTACAGGCAAAGTCAGACTTTCACTAAAGTGTGCCTGGATCATGGTGCCATGATCAATGAAAGCTACACCCAATTCCATGAGATCGCATGGAATTCGCGTAAGCTTTAAACAAGGGGATAAGAAACAACAACAAGGGAAGTACAATAGTGTGTATGGTTGTTTAGCTTGTAACATTTTAATCAGAGTTACTCTTAGAGGTAAATTAAGAAAAATACATCTTCTGATCATGCAACTAAAAGTTTCTAATGGCTTACGCCATCTGTCGGAACAAATATCAACTAATCGTTGTTTTTAATTATTCCAGAATTTCATAATTGCCCTTTCTTGATTAATTAAAATGCAACTTTGAGTTGCATGATCAGGTGACGCCTTTCTCTTAATTTTCGTAAAGATAGAAGCTGCCTGGCCGGAATTCTTAGTTCTTCAAATTAAAGTTACTTCGGCCAGTAAATCTTTTTTTATTGTCTCGACGTTTCGACAAAAATATTTTGTCCTCGTCAGGAGCAAACAAAAATTAAAAGATTTGGCAAAGCGTTAATAATTTTTAACGCTTAGCCAAATGTTTTATTTTTGTTCGCTCCTGACGAGGACAAAAGATTTTTGTCGAAACGTCGAGACAATTAAAAAAAAAAAGATTTACTGGCCGAAGTAACTTTGATTTTTAATTCTCTTAATTTATCTACCTTATTCCAATACAATTTCACTTTTGTCGTATTTTTTCTTAGAGATGAATTTGCCCACATAGGCATTTAGAATTGAAAGGATCTGTTTCGTCTGTAAAACAGACTCGTTTGCTTTATTGCATTAAATCTCTGATCAGATCTGTCTTCCAGTTAACTCTATTCTCCAAATTCCATCTTTCCATTCAAAAACATATTTACAACCAGTACTTTGTTTGATTGTGTTTCGGAGGGTTTCTTTGCCGCCTGATGTTGGAGTAATTTGTACACGGGAGAACAATGAAGTTACAATGGCCTATAAAAAGTGAATCTTAAAAAAATAGGATATAAATGTCGAGAGAAAAAACTAGATACTTCTAAACTTTTTGTGGCCGCTTCTAGGATCTTTCAAGAATGGAAAATGACTCTTAATTACTGAGTATTCATGGAAACATTTAGTGAAATTTGTTGGATCCACAATTTGCACCTATGTACAAACTCAACTTTCTAATTGAAGTGCTTGTAATCTACTCACGTATCACAAAAATTGGCAACATTTTAGAATTGTATTTTAACAACTTAGCATTTCTATGTTGTTATAGTTATCACTTTTCCTAAATCATCCGTTTTTAATACAAAATTTCAAGGTTTTTACTCGACCATTGTGGTGGTGGTTTTGCTGCTCCATGGAATGGGGGAGTGCCATTGTCCCGTTAGTCAGCCACATTTCAGATTTCCCTGTTCACGGTTACCGTAGCGGCTCGGGGCTCACGACACCGTACTACAGGGCAGTCCCTTACTTGTGCTGCTTCTTCCGCCCGCCATGCAGAGGAGAAGTTAGACTTCTGGGCAGGACTCGACCGTTGTATAGGCAGCTATATGAAAAAGAGATTTTTTAAAAGAAAAATGAGCTATGTCATTAAAGGTTTATTATACCATCGTACAAACTTCCCTGGTCCCATGAAAAAACCCATGAGACCATTTCTTGACTATGTTGTCATTTCGAAAAAAGCCTCACTTTTGATAGCTCAGCGAAATCTACGGGTGATTAGATCAGGAGACCAAGAAGCATCTATTCTAATTATGCTATCTTTATATTTTTGACGTTAATATGTGATTTTTAAACTTAATTAACATCCTATAACGCGATATCCTAAACTCAGGGATGTTTGCGTCAATACATTTATTTACATCATAACAAATTGGCTATATACAAGGAGAAAGGTCAAGGAGACAAACATACAAAAGTAATTCCATCAAAATTTTCTTCCCTCTCTTTCCCAGTTCAAAAGATAGTCGTATATATATATCTACAAAATTGATTAAAATTTTTATATGTTCTTTTCTCATCTACGAATTCATATAGCTGTCCGATGCTACCAAATTTTCTTTCCCTATAATCCCGAAAAATTGGACATTCCAGAAGTAGATGTTTCAAGTCTTGAATTTCACCTCCGCAGAAACATCCCGGTTCCTTCACCTTGCCGATAGTTGCCAAAATATTTCCCAGAATTTTCATAATCAGTGATAAATTGAACATTAGATTGAGTCCTAGATTTCATTTGTAGCTGTATGTGTCTACATTTACAAAAATAAATATGAATTTGGGTGATGTGCTTAATTTCAGCATGCAACATGGCATATCTCAGCTATCGTTGATGTTGCTATAGGTCCCGTGTTGTAATGATCTGACAGCTTGGATGATGCAGGACTACTGAAACACATGGAAGCCTTGCGGATGGAGGCCAAACACCAGTTCTCAGCACAGTACCTGCTGAGTCGCGCAGCTGCGGAGCGCCGAGAGCAACAAGAGCAGTCTGGCATGTTGGAGTTTGGTCTCCCGGGGCCATCGGGCATTCGCCCCGGGGGTGACATGGGGGTGCCTCCCCATCCTCTGTCTCTGATGCCGCCCCGCCCAGACGAGAGACCTACGAATGGCGGTCAGGACGTGCTAAGCATGCCCGGACCCTCGCAGGTACCAGACGTTGGTCGTCCCAGCGGCCGTTCAAGCACCTCCAGCTCCGCCTCTAGCTGCAGCTCCAGTTCCAGTGGCAGAGAAGCCGCTAAGGAATAGCTAGCTGCGTATATCACGTTCCTGACCCAGTCCTACTAACCACCAGAACTCTTCTCGGATGGTTTTTATTGACACTACAACATATTTTATTGTTATTTGTTTTTATTTGTAGTTTCTGCCAAACGTCGCCTCACCTGTATAACTTCCCATTCCATCCATTTCTTGTCAAGGACTGTGATAGTGTGGAATCCTACAGACATTCTAGAGTATTCAATGCCATTGATGCCTTGGAAGATTGATTTTTAACTAAGAACTGAGAAGTGTGTGTGTGGAATAGAGAGCTCAAGGGCATTTGTAGATATTAAACTCCTTCAAGGCATATATACATGTATAATACTTCTCCGTATATCCTATCAATTATGGTCAGCAATAATTTTAAAGTATATTACTTTATGATAATTAGATGATGATGATAACAATCTTAGAGGTATTTATTACCGCTTTCTGTGAATATTTGTGTCGTACTTTTCTGTTTATTTATATATTTCTCTTCGTTTTTTTATTTTTTATTTTTTAAACTATTATCGTCAATGTGTTACATTGGGGATTATATGTGTATATTTTTTGCTTATGTTGCATTCCTATTTGAAAAAAAAAATACTCTATACATCGTCTTTTTTAACTTCTCTATATGCATTTGTTTTAAGATTTTCTATATCTTACTCGCTTTCTCTCGATGTCTGTGTCTTCAGCTAGAAAGGGAGGAAGCTCTGGTGATATCACGCCAAGCTCTTTTCATGATTCCCTTTCTCAGTCTTTTTGCGAATTATATCGAAGACTTCAGTACATTCCATTTCTTATTGATCTTATTTAGCCTTGAGCTCTGTCTTTTCTCTTTGGAGAATGATTCAATGTGTGGTGCAAATTCTACTTCTTTCTACCTTATTATAAATAGATTTTATATAATGTGGGAAAAAAACGTTTTTTTCCCTGAATCATATTTTTTTCCTTTCAATTTAATTAATAATCTATGAACATGGTGTGAAAAATACTTTAGAAAATGTTTATGAAAGATAACTGAAGGAGAGATACTCTTGAATTTATATACATATATAATTTCTCTATACATTTTTTTTTTAATTTTATGTTAAATTATATATTTATTTGTTTTTACCCAGGTTTTTGGAGCATTTAATATATATATAGATAAAACTGTTTGAATAGAGGGAAATATTTCAGAAAAATATTGCAATTATGCTCAATGTATTATAAAAATGATTTTAGAGTTGAAAACCTCTATAAACTTAAACACAATATCAATATAAATATGCGTTTTACTGAAATATATTTTTTTCACTTTGTCAACATACATACACACCATTTATATTATAAAAACTATTTCTAATAAGACTATTTTAAGAAAAATAATATAAATGCGCCATAAAATCGACAAATAAAAATATTTAAAAGAATAAATTATTTATTATGATTCATTTTCGAAATATTATGTCTTAATAAGAAGCTAACATACTTTTTCATAAAATCTAAGTGTAACGTTTTATATTTAAAAATCAGTTATATAACTTAAACTTTTGGATTTGAATTTAATTTCAAAACAACAAATTTAACCATAACAACATATAAGCATATAGTCATAAACTTATACAAAAGTACATAAACAAAAACATACAATGTTGCCGACTATCTAACTATAAAGAAAAATTCTAAGAATAAATAAAAATATTTTGCATAAATAAATACATGGCTTGTTGCACTGAGGTTTTAAAAAGTGAAAAAAAAAGTAATATTTGACTTGAAGTTCTCTTATCAGAGTCGAGCTCTTAGTTGCATATTTCAACAGCAAACTAAAGAATGCACTTCAAAATTTTGATTTTTTATTTGTAAATTTTTATGGACTGATCTATTAAAGGAATTGTGGGCTTTCGTTTCTTAGGTGATTTAATAAAAATATTCGGCGGAAGTTATGTATAAGCCCAAATTCAGTTAAATTTAGTAAAAATAACAAAACAGTATTTCTTTCAACGAAATTTTTTTTATTCAAAAATACTTTTATTATAAATACAATTTAGGTAAGCTTTTATTATGTTATATTCATTCATTTTACATAATAAATATTTAATGTATTTTCATATATTCTAAGTCATTTTACCTAATTTCATATTTTTCAAAGCAAATCTTTATTTAAGAAAAATACACCTCCTGATAGTATAACTTAAAGTTTCTGATAGCTTGCGCCATTTGTCGAAATAAATATCAACTAATCGTTGGTTTTTAATTGTTCCAGAATTGGTCAAATACCTTTTCTTGATTAATCAATAAAATCCTAAAACGAATCATGAAAGGGTATTTTGCCAAAACAAGTCGGTGGACGAGTAGGTAACACCCTCGATTCCCGACAGCCATGTACCGGGATTGAATCCCACGTTAACTTTTCGTTTAATATGTGGTTAACCTTCACATAGTATTCATTAATTAAAAAGGCATATATTGGATCAAAATATCATTTATTTTACCAATATTTCAGTTGGCTGAAATATTGGTAAAATAAATGATATTTTGATCCAATATATGCCTTTTTAATTAAAGATTTATCTATGGATTGCTCTATTTTCAATAGTATTCATTGTTGAAAATTTTTCCAATTCTGGTATAATTTAAAAAATTAATGATTAGGTGATATTTATTTTTAAACTTATGGTTCAAGTCTTTTTGATGCCTTTTTTTCTTAATTTATCCACTTGATCCCAGTATAATTTCACTTTTGTAATATTTTCACATAGGCGTTCTCACGCCTTTCCTACCTAAATTGCCCGTTTCATTCGCAAGCTATCAAATTATTTTAGTTTTACGATCAGAAGATGCCTTTTTTTCAAATTTATCCACAACTGATTCCAGTAAAATTTCACTTTTGTACAATTTTTCACCAAAATTTATTTGTTGAATTCGAATATAGCTATGCAAACAAAATTAGAATAACTTCTTTCAAAAAAAAAAAAAAAAACACATTCGATGCATTTTGAAAATATAATTTAACATTTTAAAAACTATAATGAATTTAACATATTTTGAACTTTGGAATTTACAGGGTAAATAATATTTTGAAATGTTAAATATAATATATATAAATATCTATCTATATTACCTCGTTGGTTACATATAGAACCAATTAGAGATGATGATGATCAGAAGAACAGAAGTCGTTTTGACCTTTGTTTTTTAAAATTTTGAATTCGTGAAAATTTCAGATAGTCTAAGAATTTTTCAGCGTGTGATATTGAAAATGATGTGTAAATTTATAAAACAGTTTCTAAACTTCTGTAATGTTTTGAAAGAAAAATAATTGGAATGAAAGTAAACATCAAGAAGATACACCTTTGTATTTCTAAATTTTACAAGTTACATATTTATACTACAGTAGAACTTGGATAATTCGAACTTCTTTAATTCGAAAACCTCTTTAATTCGAATATTTATCTTGGTCCCTAGAATTTGAAATAAATAAAATTTCCGTTTTTAATTCGAATTTTTGGATAATTCGAATTTTTTATGGTCCCTTGGGGTTCGAATTATCCAAGTTCGACTGTATTTTTAATTAACACTTGAGAAAATTAACATAATAGGTCAATTTCATTCAAATTATATAAAAATTTCAACAATAGTTCTCTGTCAAAATTAAGATTAATGTATTAAAAGTGTAAAAACTATAGTAAATTGTAAAATAAAAATTTAAACTAAAATTGGAAATTTTGCAATTATAAAATTGGAAAGTTATTATTTTAAATTGAAATTCTAGGTTTTATTTGTGTGTGTGAAGTTTAAATGCTATATTCATGTGCGTGTTTATTTTTATAACAGATTTGTCGTATATTCGGCTGAATATTTAAATACTATTTATAGCATGCATTTGTAATTATTTCAATATATTTCAATGATTTTTGCAATGCCTTTTATATTAGGTATTAGTATGAACGAAATGAAAATTTTATTACATCATAATTAGAAATTAACACATATTTATAACTTATTTATAATTTTAAAAACTATAGATAAAAACCCGGTTTATATAATAAAAATTTTGTTTTTAAAAATTGTGTAAAATTTAAATAGATGCCAAATTTTTTCTTAGAAACAAAATGCATATAATCTTGGAGATAATTGTTATATAAGCGTGTAAAATCTCTCCTGTAAATAAATGGTCAAATTTCGAATTATATGCAATTTTATTTATTAAATGGTGCACACTCTCTTATATTGTAATTGTTGTATATTTATATTTACACATTAAAATCACAAATGGAATCTCATTATTTTCTTTTTTTTATGTAAATAAATTGTAGTATGCAAAATTCTTTTTATTCAAATTTAAATATGCGGAAAATGTCAATCTAATGAAAATATAAATATTGAATGTATGTATATATTGCTTTGAATTATTTATTTTACAAATATATTTTTTTATATTTTCCATTATATATTTACTCGTCTATTTTATTTTTTCTATTCCTTTTTTTTGTAGTATTATAATGGCAGTTTTTTTTATGTTAACGTTTATTTTCTTTCCTTTTAAAAAATAGTTTTGCACAAATAAAAAGAGAGACATTAAATATTAAATAATTCCAAAAGACATTTTTGAAAATTCATGTAAAATTTATAATATAATCGAAATTTATATTGTTTATCTCTTTTTTTTTTACACATTAGTTATTTTTCAATACATTTCATAAAAATTGTTGTCAATATCTGTAAAAAACGGACAATTTTACCAATTACAAATTATTTACCGAATTATTTTTGTTTTTAAAATATCTTAATATATGTGATTCACATTTTTGTCATAGTATATATATAAATATATATGGATTACTTATTTTATTTATATATATTTAAGATTTTTTATTATAGCTGCCAAAGGTTTTTGTAATAATCTGTGATAAGTTTATCTCTTTCATTTATATATTTTTAGCTATATATTTATTTTTTTATTATACCGGACCTGTATGTTTTTGTCCTTTTTTTTTTATGTTTGCCACAGCATACATTTTACGAGACTGCTGGTTACTTGTCAATTTCTCTCTATATCTCTCGATATATATATATAGACCAATAAATGCTTTCCTCCCACTATTAGTGTGTTTTCAATTTTTGAATAATTTACACAAAATATGATAATTCGAAACTTTTTTAGGACGCGTATGATTCTTTTCTCTACATTGGATTCCTGCCCATGTTGGGATCGGGGTTAATGAAATGGCAGATGAATTAGCAAAGGAAGCCAGAAGGCTGAGCCAAAGGAAAGAACAAATGTCAGTATTTGACGCTGATGCTTTGGCAAAATACAAGATAATTAAACAAAAAATAAGAAAAAATCAAATATGTGAAATAAACTCTGAGAGAAAACTGACAAAAACTATAACAAGACTTAGAACAAAACACTATAAAGGAATGGCAATACACCCAGATGGCACAAGAACCTATAGAGCATGCAACAACTGTCCTGGTGTGGAACTAACACCTACTCACATATTCTCATGCCCAGCAATGACCGCAGCCTTGCAGAAAATTGACATAGATCCAGAGCAGCAGCTTTACACACCCAAGATGGTGGACATTGCTGCTGCTGTGATGGAGATGCATGGAGACATCTGAGGCTCTTCATTGGACACGACAACAACAACAACAAAAAAAGCTGAAGAATTTCTACTGCCCTTATTTGATTTTTTGACGTGACAACGTCTTAAATTAGGTTGCGGCTGGGAGTTACTTATGAAAAAGTGTAACGCCCGGTAACGTTACGATGAGTCACCGAACGAGAGTGCTGCGCGCGCAGCGCTAGAGAATTAGGCGCATTGAATCGGCGCATGCTTGTCTCTGTCTTTGTCTTTCTCGAACGTTCTTGGCGTTGGAAAAACAAGAAAGCGTCATAATACAAGTTCACACGTGTGGTTAAAGTATCGTCAGCTGTGTCTGTAGTGAAAATGGGGAGTGCTTAGATTCGTCATTTACAACAACTACAACAATAAAGGTAAATAATTGTACACTGATATTTCATTATCGTAAACTATGATTGATTGATTAATTGTTAGATTGACACAAAAGTTGAGAAACTGAGTTTATAGGTTATGTCATACTATTGATAAATGTTGATAGTGTTAAGTAAATTATTAGTTTAAAATTAATTAATTAATTAATTATTATTTTACAAATTTTAAATAGTTTCAAATTTATTTAGCAAAAATTTGAACCTTCGATCTGAATAAGTGTTTTGATTTTCAAATTGATTCTTTAAAATTAAAAATTCATCCATTCAATTTCAAATGTTCAACAGGAATCACCACTCTCAAAACAATGGAAACGGTGCCTTCAACTTCCAGTACTTCAATGGAGACGGAGGATATCGTGCCGTCAACGTCTGCAGTACCTTTCGTTGTTCCACACACCACCTCTACCGCCAGAACGAATGCTCAGCGACAACGTGAGTACAGACTACGAAAAGCATTGACCAGAACTCCTGAACAAGTAAGAGCCTTTGCAAAAGCGGCTGCGGAGAGGCAACGCAGGTTCAAGCTACGTAAATCTGCTAACATAGCCCTCACCAGCGGTACGTCAGAGTCACCTGCTTCAACGTCTTGTTCTGTGGTGGAGAGAACAAGCGTTCCTGTCGTGGCGGAGAGAACGAGCGTTCCCCTAACTAACGCTCAACGGCAACGTGCATTCCGACAACGTAGAGCAGCATCTTCTCGGACTGATGTACAACCGACTACTTCTTCAAGCCAAACAGCAATACAACTGGAACAATCCACCTGGTATACCAAATGGTCATCGTCAATACGGAGATTTCAATCTACTTTCCTGGACAACGATTTTGGCCATGCTTGCTCGGTTTGTGACAGATTGTGGTTCAAGAATGACCTTAAAACCATCACTGCACTACAACTGAAGGTAATCTCGGATTGGTACGTTAAGGAAAATCGGCAGCTACGCAAGGAGGATTATACAAAGTCTTGCAACACCTGTAGACAATCACTGAATAAGCGTAAGCTTCCTACTCTCGCAAAGGTCAACGGCTTCTCATATCCTGACATACCTCCAGGTCTACCGCCTCTGGATCCTATCAGTGAACGTTTGGTCTCACCGCGCCTTTCATTTATGCAAGTCCTATCATCGTCCTATCCTCAACAAAATCACTCAAATAGGAATTAGTTAAGTTTAAGTTTACATGTACAATGTTTTAGTAAACAAAATATATTTCTATAGTTAAAATTTGTGCAATTCTTATTTTCATTCAATTCCTTGTTCCTATTGTGCAATTTAATTATATTCATATCAATAAATATTCTACCGTTGTCACGTAAAATCTTCGCCCGTAAAACCGACTTTACAGGCAACCATTGTTTGTTTTTTTTATCATACGCGTCTATAATTGTTTCGAATTATCATAACAGATGGCCCTTAATGTATCATACACAAAAATATGGTTTTAAATATTTAATAAAGGGGGAATATATGTAACATGGCTGTCACTTAAATACATATTCGATTCCGGACAGTCATGAAGTTTGTTTTTTTTATCATACGCGTCTATAATTGTTTCGAATTATCATAACAGATGGCCCTTAATGTATCATACACAAAAATATGGTTTTAAATATTTAATAAAGGGGGAATATATGTAACATGGCTGTCACTTAAATACATATTCGATTCCGGACAGTCATGAACCAGGATCGAATCCCGCGTTAACATTTTGTTTAATATGTGAATAACCTTCTGATGTACATAGGTCTTGTGGAGTTATTTGGTAGCAGCTCTGAGACTTAACTATGTAGAACTTTTCCTATTCATCATCCCCGGATTTTCTTGATAAATCAATAAAAACCATCCACGAACACGTTTCGGGCTGTTGCCCCTTTCAAGAGAATAGCCTCGTCGAAATATGTAAATATGTGTTAATAAAAAAAGATTGGTCCAAAATATCATTTCTGTTGTATATATATTAATTAATTGTTACCACAGAGTGTGGGAAGCTCACAGGTAAATAGGCGCTAACCGAGACGAAAAAAAGTTACTTTGTTCAATATTAGTTTCCCTTTTATATTTTGTTCTCTCTCTTGTAAATCTACAAATATAATGTTTGATTAATAATTATTGGAATCAGTTTCATTAAATATTCTAAGCAAAGTCAGCACCTTCACATATTATTCATTGTTGCAAATATCATAAACTAGGTTGTTCTTGTTGAGCGGTACCTAATAAAGTGATTTTGGAACAATAATACTTAAATTGGACATTACCAATAATATACAGTGATAACAAGAACAACTTTCATTTAATTTTACTTCATATATTTTTTATCAACCTAGAGTCTTCTGTTAAGGCTATTTTTATAAAAATATCTAAAAACCTTACGCAATAAGTTTATTTTTTATTTATTAATTAAACATATTGTGTAAGGTTTTTAGATATTTTTATTATAAAATAAATGAAGCTTCCAGGGTTAAGTTTCTTGTGTAACTTTTCATTTTCAAGCTTTCGGACTTGTCAGTCCTTCAACAGGAGTATCACGCTAACAACTTAATGATAAATAGAAATTTTATGTGAGTAACAGTTACCTAGAAATTATTCGAAAAAAAAAAGAATAAACAATATTAAGGTAAAGGGTTTCTTTTAATTTTCGCAAGTTCTCGAGCAAAGTTTCTGTTCTTCAACGGGCATATACTTCTATATACAATATCAAGATAAACTTTGTACAGTAATAATTGAAAATGTGTTATTGGCATGAGCTCTCGTGGGCAATAATATCTAATATTTTAGCTGTAAACACTTTGATGCACGCCCACACATGCCAATAACACATTTTCAATCATTACTGTATAAAGTTCATCTTGATATTGTATATAGAAGTATTTGCCCGTTGAAGAACAGAAATTTTGCTCGAAAGCTTGCGAAAATCAAAATTAAAAGAAACCCTTTACCTTAATATTGTTTATTCTTTCTTTATAAAATACAAATTTTATATACACATTATTATATACATATTTTAAATACTTATTCTATATAGAGAGAAAAATATACTACATTATTTCTGTTTGAAAATCAAAATTTTGAAAATAAACATGCGTGGTGGATGATACGTGATATTTTTATAAAGGTATATCACATTTTTGTTAATTCTGATGGCTATTTTTATCCTGACGATAGCAAGAGATAGATCAAATACTGAGATCAAAACAGCCTAATACAATATTACAGCGGTATGGTAGATTAAACTGGCGAAAACGCTGGGATGGTTCACCACTGATGAGATAGGCCTTCCCATCATTTTACCATTACAGTAGAGGCAAAAGAAAACTGTTTTATTTTTAAAAGAAACTTACACGTCAAAAATAGTTCAACTTTTTAATAACAGATGGCGTGCGTGCTAATGCATTATGTTAAAATTATATCAATGTTTAGTTCAGATTTATTCCGATAAATGGGGATCTGCAATCTTTAAATTCTTATTAGAGTATTCTGGTATGGTAAGGGATTTTAAAACATTTTAAATATATGAACTTCTTTTCAACTCATTTTATTCACTACCAATCTCTAAGTAGCTCGTTTATGACGGAGGACTACTTACTATCAAACCTCCCTTTGAAAATTAAACGATTTATAGCCCGTCAAAAGATTCTATGGTTATTTTTCCGCGAGGATATCACGTGATTTTGGAACAGCGACCCTTTAAATTGCTACTTCTGCAATGCTGTCATCCAAGACAATTTGGTCCATTATCTATTCCATTGCCCATTTCTACAGGAAAAGAGACTGGATATTCACGAAATTTCGGGGCTAACTCACTATAACAAACAACATGTATATAAAATGTTTACTACTCTCCTGCTAGATAAAACATTTGTTTATAAATATTTTACATTTTTCAAGGCGATTGATAAAATGAGGGAAGAAGTGCTCAACTCCACAGACAACGGCTGATTGCTCCCCCTCCCCTCTAAATTGCTTTTCCCTCCTCACTCATGTACATATATAACTTTTTAGGGGAATCCCCTTGTAAGACAGTTGTGTCTTAATAAAGGTTTTTTTTGTTGTTGTTGTATGAACTTATTCTTTTTATAAGCTCGTATGCTCTACAAGGCTAAACCTTTGGAATCATCGTGTAAAATTTCAATAAGCCTATCACTGAAAAAAGGTCTGAAGCTTTCTTACAAAACTTCTCTCAAGAAGTGATTTACTTTGTATGTTTAATATTCTAAAACGAATTTGTGAACCGATATGCAAATCTCGCTGTTTGGGCGATGTTGAAACCTGTATTATAACATATGCATACAGCTTTATTAAGACCCACCGGTATTATACAGATTCACCACAGGAAGGAAGCATAGATGGAGCTCCTATACTCCAGTACACATAGCCACACATACACTCACATGCAGCTTTATTAAGACCGCCGGTCTTATATAGATCTGTAGGAGACATGTAAAAATTATTGTTTTGTATTTCATGTTTATGTAAATTTTATTTGCTTTTAAAATTCATATTTTTTGTTGCAAATATGCAAATTTTATCATCTAATTTATATATTTTTTCTATTTAATTGAATTCATTCTTCTTCTCCCTCTCATTCTTTTGGCTGTCTGAATATATAGCAATATATAGCGAGGTGTAGCCATAGTGATTGCAATAAAAAGGCTTGATTTTGCAAGAAATGTTTTATGTGGATTGTCGTTAATTACCCACCACAGATTCAACACAGGAAGGAAGCAAAGATGGAACTCCTATACTTCAGGCAGTCCAGAACCCAACAAAAGTCTCCAGGTCCAACGTATTTCCAATGGCCATACTTATTATAACCTTTGGAGAAGATGTAAACAATGGAAATTTGATCTTAGAAACCTTTCGACTTTTGATTGATCAATTCCATGATCTCCTTTCCGAATGGTAACAAAATGAGATCACCTTGGCAAGAAAGTTGAATTACGGCACCGTGATCTCAAGGTACATTTTGAACAATTCAAGATGATGTGATGAAATATCCACAATTTGCATAATCTGAATCCAATACTCTCAACGTGAATGGACATTGCTAAACTCATGCGGGACATTTTCTCAATTACCGGGTTGGTAATCTTTTAATGTCAATATTGGAAACAAGCGTTTACAACTTCAGCTACATTCAAAGACTTCTCATTAAACTTTCAAACTAATAAGATTTATATCAGACCCTATAGTCCTGTGGATATGTCTATTATAAACATTCTGGAATGAAGACGCAAACAATGGACCTTTGATCTTAGAAACCTTTCGACTTTTGATTGACCATATCTATGGTCTCTTCTCCAAATTATATCAAAATAAGATCATTTGTCAAGATAGTTGAATTAACGCACCGTGATCTCAAGATACATTTTGAACAATTCAAGATGATATGATGAAATATCCACAAATTGCATGATCTGAATCCAATAGCCGAAGCTACTCTCAATTTTAGTAGACATTGATAAGCTCATGTGGCACGTTTTTTCAATTACCGGGTTTGGTAATCGTTTATTGGCAATTTATATTTGTAAACAATCTTGATAAATAGCTACAGTCAAAGATTTCTCATTGAACTTGCTAACTGATAAGGTTTATATCAGACCCTATAGTCTAGTGGCTATGTCTATATTATTCCCTTCTTTAGTGAAGATGTAAACAATGGAATCTTGGAGACCTTTCGACTTTTGATTGATCAATTCCATTAACTCCTTTCCGAATGGTAAAAAAATGAGATCACCTTGGCAAGATAGTTGAATTAATGCACCGCGCTCTCAAGATACATTTTGAACAATTCAAGATGATATGATGAAATATCCACAATTTGCATGATCTGAATCCAATAGCCGAAGATACTCTCAATATGAGTAGACATTGATAAACTCATGCGGCACCTTTTCTCAATTACCGGGTTTGGTATTCATTTAATGGCAATTTATATTTGGAAACAAGCGCTTTACAACATCAACTACAGTCAAAGATTTCTCATTACACTTGCTAACATATAAGGTGTATATCAAACCCTATATTCCAGTGGCATTTTATATTATAAGCATTCTATAGAAGATGTAAACAATGGAATCTTAGAAACCTTTTGTCTCTTGATTGATCATATCTATGATCTCATTCCCGAATGATACCAAAATGTGATCAACTTGTTGAATTAACGCACCATGCTCTCAAGATACATTTTGAACAATTCAAGATTATATATGTTGAAATATTCACAATTTTCATGATATGAATCCAATAGCCAGAATTACTCTCAACGTGAGTAGACATTACAACTTCAACTACAGTCAAAGATTTCTCTTGCTACCAAATAAGGTCTATATCGGACCTTATAGTCCAGTGGCTATGTCTATTATAAACATTTTGGAGAAGATGTAAACAATGGTATCTTAGAAACCTTTTGTCTCTTGATTGATCATATCTCTGATTTCTTCTCCAAATTACATCAAAATAAGATCAATTTGGCAAGATAGTTGAATTAACGCACCATGCACCAGAATATATTTTGAACAATTCAAGATGATATGATGAAATATCCCCAAATTTTGCATGATCTTGATCCAATAGCCAAAGCTATTCTCAATGTGAGTAGACATTGATAAGCTCATGCGGCACATTTTCTCTATAACCGGGTGTGGTAATAATTTTATGTCAATTTTGGAAAGAAGCGCTTTACAACTTCAACTATAGTCAAAGATTTCTCATTAAACTTACTAACAAATATAGTCTATATTAGACCCATAGTCCAGTGGCTATGACTATATTATTCCCTTCTTGAGTGAAGATGTAAACAATGGACTTTGATCTTAGAAACCCTTTGACTCTTGATTGACCATTTCTATGATCTCCTCCTCAAGTGATACCAAAATTAGACCAACGTGGCAAGATAGTTGAATTAAAGCACCATGCTCTCAAGATACATTTTGAACAATTCAAGATGACATGATGAAATATCCCCAATTTTTGCATGTTCTGGATCCAATAGCCGGAACTACTCTCAATGTGAGTAGACATTGTTAAACTCATGCGACCCATTTTCTCAATTACCGGGTTTGATTATCGTTTAATCCCAATTTATATTTGTAAACAAGCTTGACAAATAGCTACAGTTAAAGATAAGATAGATGGAAGAGTTCTTACTGGTCTACATGGTGGATGAGGAGGACCTGGGGTACAACCGACGAGGGCTCACGCAGATGGTGAAGTGACTGTATTTTTGGCTAAAACGAGGGCCTTATATATCTTTTCCGAGAAAATAAGTATTATATAAGATTTATCTTTAAACTTGCCACCAATTAAGATCTATATCAGACCCTATAATATCAAATTCTAATATATGTTATAAGAAATTTAAGTTATTTTTGATGCGTATGATTCTTTTAAAAATAAAATAATTTTATTGCAATGAAAAACCAATGGGAGAAATTGATGTATTATATTAGACACATTTAATATATATATATGGTAATTTAAACCAACAACCCTATATTGTATAATACTTATATCAAGATTTTAATGTTGTATAATAAACACTTCTGTAAATAATTATACACATGATTGACATGTGTCATTACATCACAATATGTAATGTACTTTGTGTACAAACTGTGGATAAATAGATAAAACTTTGTAATAGATTAAGAGTTGATCTAAAGCAGAGATCGAGATGTAGAAGCCCCACAACGAGGCCTAGAAGATGTCAGGGCGTTGCCAGTATACAATGCCACTTCTTCCGATACACGCCCTTGTTACATCCGCTGAAATCCCATACTTCCTCGGCAAAGATATATAAGACCTCCGCCCTAGCCGAAAATATAGTCACTTCACCATCAGTGGGAGCCCTCGTTAGATGTCCCCAAGGTCCACCTCATCGACTATGTAGAACAGTAAGAACTCTTCCATCTCCATCTTTCGCTCCTAGCTCGACTTTTATCTGTTCACGGAACTTTCCTAATACAACTGTGTCTCTTCGTTTTTTGTGATGGACATTCCCAAGTCTTCCACTCTGCCTCGACCACGACTGCCTGTACTCTATGAAAACTGTTAAAGGTCTTCCAAGGTGCAGAGAGGTACTGGAAAACTCTCCACATCCTGACTGTTCCTCTCGGTTAACACAGTAAAGCTAGAGTCGACCGGATCTCACACCATAAATTAAGTCGATTGGATACCTCACCATAGTTTAAGCCGACAGGATTCCACAACGATAGGATTCTACAAGAGTCGACAGGATTATATGTATATATATGTTCATTGATACAGGATTGATGTTGCAGCTTTTATTTTGAAATTTTGTGATTGTGACGATAATATGTTTTCATCATTCCATCATCCACTGTTCCAATACATTCTACTTTGATTATCTACTGTCTATAACGACAGCCAATTCTAAATCGTATTGAAGTTTTATCTTAATGACAACAAAGTCTTTATTAGGGACACTCATCCCATACAGAATTCTTCCAGATGGGTAAACATATTTTCCATGTTTCTCTCAAAGTTGCAGGGACGTTTACTAGTCCGAAAGGCATTACAGTGAATTAATATAGTCTATGAGAGAGAGAGATGTCGCGAAGACTGTCTTAAGATACTGAAAATATTTCTGACTGTTTGAAAATTTAATAGTGCCTTGCGCAATAGATGCTCTCCAAAGCAAGTGGAATAATCGTTGAACATTCTCTGAAAACGTGAAAAAAATTACAAAAGCGAAATTGTACTGGTATCAGGTGGATAAATCAAGTTGCACTATCAGTAGATACCTTTTTTTTTAATTCTCTGAAAACATTTATAAGAACTTCGCCACCAAATGGAATTTTAGTTTTCATTAACTCCCTTTATAGTCTAAATATATCAACAACAACAAAAGCCTTTATTTAGGGCATTCCGCCCCATACAGGATTCGCCGTATTTACACGTCAACAAGAGGAGAGGGAAGAGGAAACATTTACAACAAAATAAAGTTTGTCTCACATTCAGTTACCTATTTACAGATAGGTCATCCTCCAGTATCCTTTGCCCTGCATTCTTTCTCATGCGCCCAGCTTCTGTGCAGAACTTAAAGTATCTAACAATCAGTAATTCATCATCCAGTGCTGAAGAGAGAAGTTGACATATGCGATGGTATCTAAATTGACGAGAGTTAGGGCTTGGGAAAATTTCAGTACGTTTTTCTGTTAAGAGAGGGCATTGGAAGAAATAGTGAACCAAATTATCATCCATGAGATCCTTACAGAGTAAACAGTTCCGGCCATTTTCTTTCCAGAAGTCTTTTCTTTCTTCCCTGAAAATTTGCCATAAAACTCTATGTTGTGCAACTAGTCTTTTGTTGGAAAGCGAGATATTTAATCGTAGGTACTCCTCTGTCATGAATGATTCACTCAAAAATTTGTAGTGAGCAAAGTGGGTTGAATCAATGATTTTCATCTGATCGTTTTGAATTAGTTGGTCTGTGGTGGTTCTAATTATGCCTGGCAGTTCTTTCTGTATGGCTAAGTAGTCTTCGCAGCCCTTAAGAAAGGAATATCCCTTAAAGTCTAAAATTTTTATTAAATTTTGAGTAAAACTGTTTTCTATTTCCTTTTTCGCGGTGACTTTCCAGAGATAGTTTAAGCAAGCATGTGGTAATCTGCTCGTCTCCATTTTTAAAATCCTGACCCAAAACTTTAATGTGAGTTTTACAGCATTAAGTTCAGTTGATATTCTTCCACATTCTCTTCTGAGGATATATCCTGGTGTGAAGTTTGGTAAGTCTAAGAGACGACGAAGAAATGCATCTTGGGTATTATTGACTGTCTTCAGCTGGTTAATTGCCCACATTGGTGCCGCATATAGTAAGGTAGGAAGCACAATAGTGTCAAGAAGTTTCATCACTGAGGTAAAGGACTTTATTCGCGCCTTTGTAAGGATTCTCCAAAGTGCATTAATTGCATTCAGTGCTTTGTTTCTAAAGTATTGGGAAGCATATTGGGTCGAAATTTTTGTAGTCAGAGGGTAACCCAGATATGTATACTTAGCTACTATTGTCAGTGGTTGCTGACTCCAAAACCATGTCTCGGAACGAGCTGTCCTTCCACCGTTTCTAAACACCATTATTTTAGATTTATTTTGGTTTAACGTTAGGCAGTTCTCTTCTAAGTACTTTTTAAGTAAGTTAATCTTCAATTGCAAATTTATTTTCGATTCTCCTGAAATCACTATGTCGTCTGCATACAGTAAAAGGTCTATAGTTCCATAATTCTCAAGATTTATGCCTGGCAATTCTGATTCATCGAACAGGGGTACCAGATCGTTTAGGAAGAGAATGAATAAATAAGGTGACAACCCCCCTGCAATACTCCCGCTTGTATTTTGATAGCCTCCGTGAAGGAACCCCGCCATCTGACTGTTGCCGTCATTTGAGTATAATAGTTCTTATTAGTTTAATAAATCGACAGCTCAGACCATTTAATGCCAGATGGTGCGGCACAGTATCAAAGGCCTTCCTTAGGTCAATGAAGAAGGCATATAACTTTCCCCTTCTACGGCTGAGGGTCATTGAATTAATGATAGTCTAAATATATCTCTCAATTATAATTTCGTCTATTATTAAAGGTTAAGCCCCCCGTTCTAAGTTCATTCTAAGAAACTGATAATCCACCACGAGAAAAGTTTATATAAATAATAGATAGTTTTTACACCACACAAGAGATTCGTAGCTATTGCAGTAATGATAAAAGGTAAAGCCTTCTCGCCAATTCTATTTGTATATAATTATACTCTACTCAAACCTTGTAATTATTCAATTGTTTATGTAAGTTTAGTGTTGTTTCTTGACGTAAGCATCCCTTGTGGGGATATCGCGTCTTATTTGAAAGACATTAAGTTTAATAGATTCTGCAGGATGTATATTTCAAGGAGAAAGTGTTGACTGTACATATTTGAAGCTACTATTTCTAATTGCTATATGCAAAATTTGACATTTTCATTTATTTTCATGATTCCTAATGTTCAATTGTGTTAATTGTATATAATGTAATATATACACGCAATTATCCTAATTGTGGTTATGGCGTGTCTCTCCCAACTGTTAAATAAATAAATAAATTTGATAATGAATGAATAAATATTGAATTAAATTTGCACATAGGTAGGATTTTACACTTCCATCAGGACAATCAAGGGGGAAGAACATTTAGGTCCCGAAATTACTTCAGCAATGTGCTGAAATACCAGTTTTGTTCCATTTCGGGCTGTTGGCTCTCATCAGCATAGTGTAGACTGTATCTCTACGACCAAAAATCTTTTGGTTTCAGAGGCTTCTTGATAAATCAAGAAATATGTATTTAAGGCCAAATTTGCGTACACTTAACATGTGAAAAAATAATTAAAAAAATATATATATATATGAAAAATAATAGAAAAATAAAAAGGTCTGGTGTTAATATTTAAAAAAAAAAAGGCATATTCTGACCACCATTTCTGTTCCACCAGATGGCGCTCTGTCAACTGCAAAGCATATGTGCTACTGGTCAGGATATGTCTTTTTATTTTTAATAAAAATATATATTCCATTTCATTCGGGAGATTAACAGATTCTTGGCCGAATCTGAAACT
This sequence comes from Cordylochernes scorpioides, assembly GCA_030710605.1. NCBI lineage: Eukaryota > Metazoa > Arthropoda > Arachnida > Pseudoscorpiones > Chernetidae > Cordylochernes > Cordylochernes scorpioides. Next base: position 112,925,809 of record CP092865.1, read on the forward strand.
AGGATCCTCATTGGCCGTGATGTCACAGTGATGCTCAATGTAAACATTAAATGTGATTGGTCGATTTTTGTCCAAGTGTAAACAAAGCGTGACAATACTTCCATTTCATAAATGGCTATCAAAAAAATTCACATCAGGCTGTTGGCCCTCATCAGCGTGTGGAAGCTATACCTTAACAAACAAAAAAAAACAGGTCATTAAGGTATCCTGAAAAATCATGAAACGGGTAGTTAAGGCAAGAATTGTGTTAGAACGCCAGACAATGTGAAAAAATAGTACAGATGTGATATTGTATTGGGATCAGATAGATAAATTAAGAAAATACATTTCCTGATCTCCTTTTCTTAATTAATCAAGAATGAGAATTTGGATTATTCTGGAATAATTAAAAATCAATGAATAGTTTACATTGCCATGTGGAAAATTAGGGAAGACCAACTTCAGGAGGAGACAACAATATATTTCAGGCAAGAACAAGCTATGAATGGTAAACAAAAGATAAGTCACGAGGGAAATTTATAGAGTAGCAAAATATAAACATAAAAAAATGACCATTCTGTTAATAAAAATAATAAAATTAAAAAGTACTTTGTTACAATATTTATTTTGACAGCACAAGTAATCTGCAACATTTAATTGCATAATCAGGAGATACCTTTTTATTAATTTATCCATTTAATTACAGTACAATTTCACTTTAGTACTATTTATTCGAGTTAAATAAACATTTAGTTTATTTTTGTTCTACTAGATGGCGTTCTGCCCTCTAAAATGCTTGTGAGGGGTCAGGATAAGATTTTTTTGTTTTTAATAAGTTGATGTGAGCCAACATAGAAGATATAGCAGTGTAGGGAGTAGTGTCTTCATGTAAAAGAACTGACTAAATAAAAAAAATGGACATCAACAATATGGTGGTATCTGGCTATATCCTCTCTTTTCTTTCTACCTACACAGCAACTCAGCCTTTCCCGGTCCCAAGCCCGGATGAAAAAGGAGGAGGGGTAGCAGTAACAAGCTCACTAAAAAACCTGGGCTCAGCTGGCCTGGCTGATAGTACCCTGTATGGGCTCCTGATTCAGGGATACAGGATGAGCAGAGTCTGTACTCCATGTTAGGAGCGGCGGCTGTACATGGCGTCTGTTCCTCATGTCAGAGGCGGCCATTTCTTTTGGAGCTAAGTCGGCCTGCCACTGAGTAGTGCTCCCAGTCTTAATGACAAATTCAGACATATTCTACTTCACCCAGTCATGATGGTTGGAGATAAGAAAGAAGAAGACCTACGTAGATATGGTGAGTTTGTTTGAGAAAAATAAACAAACAAACAAATTATATATTCAAAATTCTTTTATTAAAATATTCCATATTTATATATATAAATATTTTAGAAAAATAGTTTAAAGGCACTCTATCAACATATATATAACCATTGGGAAATAGAGCTCTATAAATATCTGTGAATGGTATCTATGTATATATGGTACGGTTACCACATATATATATATATATTCTTATATATGTAGAAATGTGTGGGTATATATACAGATGATAATCCTAGCATTGTTCTTTATATATATGAACAAATTTAAAAAAAAACTCTGATTGTGGACAATGCTAGTTTTCTGTAATGAACACTTAGAAGTCACACACACACACACATGTAAACAAAGACTACATAAAATCTCTCCAAAGTTCCATAGTGAATATTTACATATATTCCCCTCTCGCTGTGATTGTGATTGCACCATACCCCCACAAAAAAAAAAAAGCACATGGGAAAAATGACGATTGTCATTGATTCATGCCCAAGTTGACAAATAAATACAACATACTTATTTACACACCATTTATAAATTAATTTTTACGTACTTACTATACAAGAAAAGGTATTCTTTAAGAGACAATATGTATATATGTATATAAGGCCCAATATTTATCAAATATTCAATAGAGAGAGAGTTTCAAAACACAGAGTAAGGGGGGAGAGAAATTTGACCAAAGTCGGATAGTTACCTAATCAAAGGTAAATTCAAATACAAAGAAAATATATCCGCCACTTCTGATACCACATCTCTCTCAGAATGATGATTTTCCAGGCTTTCCTATCAAACTTCTATGAAAATAAACATTGGTAGGACCAAATCCAAATAAATAATTAGTTTGTACTAACTTCTTAGGTCCATTGATGTCTATCAAAAATGATAAGGCACAATTTGGATTATAGATTATAAACACAGGGTAATAAAGCCAAATCCAATGCACTAATTATTTATTTGGATTTGATCTTATTACCTTGTGTTTATAATCTATATTCCAAATTGTGCCTTATCATTCTATGAAAAGAAAAAAAAATTAGTTTTTCATATCACACCCATGCCTAAATTTCCACCAACAAGATTTGAGCATTTAGAAAACAAAGTTGATTATTTAGTAAGGGGGCTGTCAGCTTAGCAAACAAATATAACTTTACCCTCCAACATTACTTCAGAAAGATCTCTGAGCCTTTGATGGTTTGACCACAGGATTTGATTCCAACAGTTCAAATTACACTTTCTAAAGGTAAAGATGATCTGTGAGAGTTCATAAAGTGTGATATGTGAAAATATAGCCTGAGATAGACTTTCAATTATTCCTTCAATGAAGCAAAAATACAAACTTATTTAGTTCCTCTCTATCAAAAATAAAAGGTTTTCCCACTATGTACTAAGTGTCAACCTGCAACCCCAAAACACATTATTGACTGTATTGACTCATCTATTGATGAACTCTACTCATCCCCGGCAGACACCATCAACAAGCTCTACAAGCTTGATACCCTGATATGATTGAGTGGAGATAAGAAAGAAGAAGAAGAAAAAGTTTTAAATTCTATTCATCATTCTGCAAATTATTTTGATGAGAAGGAAGGATTCATCAGTTATATTCAAATCTTCAGAAATCTCTTCAGCAAGAGCAAATAGCATCAGGTAACTGAATTCTTCATAACTTAAAATCCATTAAAGATCATCCCCTAAAGAAAGAAGAAATGTGAAGATTTTGTTTGTAGAACTGTCAATGGACATTTGTTGGATTCATCAGTTATATTCAAATCTTCAGAAAGAGCAAATAGCATCAGGTAACTGAATTCTTCATAACTTTAAAATCCATTAAAGACCATCCTAAAACAAAAAGTGATGTTTTCATTTGTAGAACTGCCAATTGACATTTCTTTAGAAACAGTTTATCACCATATATATTATACCATGTTTTCTCCTGTAGAAGGACGTTTGTGCCTGAAAGCTAGAGATTAAAAAAGTTTTTGAAAAGATACTTTTCCCTGTAGGCCTGATATTTTTTTACTCAAACAGGTTTGTAATGCTTAGCAAGCTCTTATTTGATAGGTCTTTCTTAATTGTAACTTATAGGGGGATAGTATTTTCAATATTTTGCTTATCCCTAGTACACGTGGTACAGGCCATGATAATCATGATGGGTAGAAGAAGGCGATTGCTTTTACTATAACTATTTTCAATATATTGAAAAGTGGATTCTACCAATGTGTGATCACATAAGATGATACAATCTTGTTTCCCAACAGTAGTTTAACCCTTACATAAAACATGCCAGCAAAACATTAGAACAAAAAAAAAGTATCTCTTTCAGATGTATAATGCCTCGTCCAATCAGATTAGACTTGCAGCTTGGCAATAAGGTCCTGTGACTATTTCTGATTGGTTATCTATCAAGTTAAATACTCATTGGTTGGTTGCCGATGGTGTTGTTGAGACGATGAGTGGTATAAAACATGAGAATTTTTTGTCTTACTCTCCTATATATCAGTCAGTTAGAGAGCGGGTGGATATACAGTTAAACCTGTCTATAGCGCCCCTTCTAAATAGCGCCTCCCTCTCTATAGCGCCTGATTTTACATACGTAGTACGATGCGATTTACGTTATAAGTGACCTGTCTATAGCACCCTATTTTGGTGAGTCCCAAGAGGAGGCGCTATAGACAGGTTTAACTGTACATTTATATTTTAGAGGCATCAAAATAGAAGACAACAACAGATCAGTCAAATATAACTCCCCTGAACTCATGTCAAATCCAAAGATACTTATTCTGAGCAAAGCCTTGATCTATACCTGAATCTAGCTGGACCTTAACTCCAACATTTGAGAATACACTGCTCTGTGTAGCCAGTTTTTATGATTGAGTAGCCTTAAGTTCCCCGTTCTATAAAACTCAAGTTATGTGTTACAAAGTTGACAATTCAAAGATGCTTATTCTGAGCAAAGCCTTGATCTATACCTGAATCTAGCTGGACCTAACTCCAACATTTGAGAATACACTGCTCTGTGTAGCCAGTTTTTATGATTGAGTAGCCTGAAGTTCCCCGTTCTATAAAACTCAAGTTATGTGTTACTAGGTTGACAATTCAAAGATGCTTATTCTGAGCAAAGTTTTGATCTATACCTGAATCTAGCTGGGCCTTAACTCCAACATTTGAGAATACACTGCTCTGTGTAGCCAGTTTTTATGATTGAGTAGCCTGAAGTTCCCCGTTCTATAAACCTCAAGTTGACATTTCAAAGATGCTTATTCTGAGAAAAGCCTTGATCTATACCTGAATCTAGCTGGACCTTAATTCCAACATTTGAGAATACACTGCTCTGTGTAGCCAGTTTTTATGATTGAGTAGCCTGAAGTTCCCCGTTCTATAAAACTCAAGTTGTGTGAGTCAAAACCTTATTATCAGAGGATTGGGCAACAGAAGAGAGAAGGCACTTGATGGGAGGGCGGGTGTCTGTGCTATGAGCTGGCAGCAGGGGAGGTGAAGGAAGGGGAGGGAGAAGAAGTGAAAGGAGTGGGGGTGGCAGACACAATGGTGGTGGTGGCAGCGTTGTTGTAGAGGTTCATCTTGAGGTGGTGTCTGCGATGGGCCACCAGCTTGCCTGTGTCAGTGCACACAAAGGGGCAGCGGGAGCAGTGGAAGTGAGAAGCATGTGCTAGGGGGCAGGTCTCAGACCCACACCCCACTGTGCCCCGGAACTGCCGGAACTCCCCGCCCATCAAGGTGTCCAGCCGCTCATGGCGAGCTGTGTGTTGGACAAATCTGGACTTGTCACAGAAGCCGTAGCCACACTCCGGCCGCAGACAGTGGAAGTGGGTCTGGTGTCGAGAGTAGCCACACTGGGCCCTGTCACAGGCCGTGTCATGCCGCACTTGCTCGTAGCCTGGGGGCACAGGCTCTTCACACCGAGTCCTCTTGGGGGGCGGGCCGAGGGGCACAGTTGTCTCCAGGGGCCGGGTGAAGTTGAGGGGAGCCTCCCTGTAGCCCTCTCCTTCAGGGGCCACCTAGGTTTCAAACCAATAGAAATTGGAATAAGCTATTGAATACCTCTAAAAATAATAATAAATAAAAATCGAGAGATGGGGAAATGATTATCTTATCAGTGCAAACAAGGTGCTTACAATTACTCAAAGTAACTTTAGAAAAAGGCATCTCCTTATCAAGCAACTGAAAGTTGATGGCTTGCACCATAGTTGCACAATAAGGAGATGCCTTTTTCTTAAATTATCCACCTTATCCCAGTACAATTTCACATTTGTACTATTGATAAGGCACACAATTTGGATTATAAAACACAAGGTAATAAGACCAAATCCAAATAAATAAATAGTGTGCGACGTTTTGGTAACAACACTGTTACCGAAATGTCACACTATCTATTTATTTGGATTCTATCTTATTACCTTGTGTTTAATTATCTCATTGTATAAGCTATACAAGGTCATGGAGACTGAATTCATGGATTAAATTTACAATCTTGGTAGGGTTGGAATATAGGTCCTGTCTTGAGGCTCCCATACATTCCAAAGAGGTGATCCAGAATTGGCCAAGTACCCATTCTTGATTAATTAAGAAAAGCTAACCACGGACGTGTTTCGGGCTGTTGGCCCTCATCAGCGTGGTGCAAGCTGTACCTCAACACTAGCAACTTTCAGTTGCACGATAAGGAGATGCCTTTTTATTAATTTATGCACCTTATCCCAGTACAATATCACATTTGTACTGTTTTTTTTTCACAGAGTATTGTTTTTAAATTCATATTATTTTATATTTTGAAAATAGAGCAATCCATAGATAAATCTTTAATTAAAAAGGCATATATTGGATCAAAATATCATTTATTTTACCAATATTTCAGTTGGCTGAACGCCAACCTTTATCAAGGTGTTATAACAATAAATGATATTTTGATCCAATATATGCCTTTTTAATTAAAAATATTATTTTATATTTTGCTGGAAACTTCTCACATTGTATCTTATGAATGCTGTTTTTTTACCTTTAAATACATTGCCGGGTCATTCTGAAGTTTTTCTTTCCTAATTTTATACGTGACAATGGGTACACACAATTAAAAGAACAACAAGATTTGGAACATAGGCTTGAGAAAGGAATTAAATTATATGAAGGAAAAAAGTGTCCGTTCCCAAGAGTTAGTTAATTTATCCAGATCTCAACTTTGAGAATTCTGTGTATATTCGACCATTGTACAAAATCATAAAGTTAGAGGCTGCCCCTGGCCAGAATTCATTGTTCTTCAAATTAAAGATACTTCGACCGAAAAATATTTTGTATTGTCTCGACGATTCGACAAAAATCTTTTGTCCTCGTCAGGAGCGAACAAAAATCAAAACATTTGGCAATAGAGTAATTTTTAACGCTTTACCAAATTGATGTAAATGGACTTAGAGTTACGCAGACGTATAAATATAATTAAATTGTGTATATATTTATTTATTGGGTTTTGACCAGAGACTAGAGTAAACACATTCTGTCGAGAGATATGTAAATTTTGATTGTTTAATTTTTGGATTAAATTTGTTTTGTTAAATTGCTTTATGTAAATATTTTTAAAGAAGGTAAATAAACTTTTTTTTATAAGTTCTGATATTTTTTAATTTGTTTAAAATAAATGTAAATCGACAAAATCAACTCTTCGAAATTTAGATAATCAAACAAAATAAACGAGACAGAAGAGGAGTTTCTTAAATTTAATACTCGCGAGCTTTCGGACCGTGACGTCCTTGAAGGACGTCACGGTCCAAAAGCTCGCGAGTATTAAATTTAAGAAACTCCTCTTCTGTCTCGTTTATTTTGTTTGATTATTAAAATAAATGTGTTTATACTATTTCTAATAAATTATTTAATAAGCAAAATAATAATGGCGACGAGGATGGAATTCGAACCCACGCGGGCAAAGCCCAATGGATTAGCAATCCATTGCCTTAACCACTAGGCCACCACGTCGTTTTGATTTTTGTTCGCTCCTAACAAGGACAAAAGAATAATTTTTAATGGTCTGCCAAATGTTTTGATTTTTGTTCGCTCCTGACGAGGACACAAGATTTTTGTCGAAACATCGAGACAATAAAAAAGATTTACTGACCGAAGTATATTTAATTTGAAGAACCATTGTACAAAATGTAATGGACACACAAGAGTCTGTGAGGGGGACCTTACCACTCCAGTCTCTAGGTTGGTCTTAGGAGGCCGGCCTCGCTTCTTCTTCAACACCCCATCATGGCCGGCTGCCACCAGCAGCTGGTGCATCCGGAAGTGGTCAAACCTCTTGAAGAATGGGTCATTCTTGGATATCACCTCTCCACAGTGCTCCTGGACCAGCAGGTTGGGTTAGCAAGAGCTCTTTTTGAGATCAATTACATATTGTCTTCTTTCTTATCTCCACACTGGGTGAAGTAGAATGCGTCTGCCTTTGTCATTAAGACTGGGAGCACTACTCAGTGGCAGGCCGACTATTACATATTATGTTGTTGTTGTTTCTTATCCCCTTGTGTAAAGATTACACGAATTCCATGAGTTCATGCTCCTCGAGCTGTTTTATGATGAGCAGCGGCCTCTCCCAAAGGTCCTGTTTAGTGCATCTAATGCAAGCCAAAATGTGTTCTGGAGCTGCAGGTACCAAACTACATTTTGGGCAAGTGGGATAAATTTTGTTATTATTTTCTATCTTCAATGGCTTGAGATGGCCCGTTCTAAATCTTGTTAGTGTTGTTTGATGCTGTCTATTTCTGATATTCAGAGCTCCTCCTGGGTTCACTCCACTGTACCAACTGTGCTTAGGTGGGATCCTCCAGTTCTTGTTTATTTTTGTTTTGGCTATTGTTTCTATTTCTTTAAAAGTAAGTTTATTTTTCTGTGGCAAGGGTTCTTTTGTGCCTTTTTTCGCTAGCACATCAGCAGCTTCATTGCCTTCAATGCCAACGTGTGAGGGTATCCATTGAAGGTGAATTTTTGAGGTTTTTGAGAGTTTTTGGAGATAACCAATTATGTTCCTGCTTACTTTGTCTCTGAGTTCCCCTGTGTGACTCAAGTGTTGTATGGCACTTCTACTATCAGTAAGAATCCAGATATCTTGATAATTAGTATTTCTGATGGATTTTAAGGCTTCATAGATGGCTATGAGTTCTGATCTGAAGACTGAGCAAAAATCTGGGTTTCTTCTGTTCATTTTCTCAATGCCATTTGTAGTTTTGATGAGACAGCCACTGCCAGTGTGTCCCAACTCATCTCTGCTACCATCGGTATAAATAGTTATTGCATTTTTAGGAATGTTATTAATTATTTCTAATGATAATTGTTTTAAGTATTCTGGATTTTGGTATTGTTTGTTGGTGGGCTCATTTAAAGTGGCATTAAAAATAACATTTTGTAGTGGTTTGCATGGAGAAATTTTTTCTGCTAAATAATTTTTTTCCACTTTATATTTTAAAAATTCATTTCTTTTGGCCAGGTGTAGAGGGCCCTCTTTTTTGAGTCTTAAATTGGATTCCCAATTAAGTATGTACTTGGAAGTTCTGTGTTTGTTTCCATAACTCTTGATTTTGTTTATATATTTTGGCAGATTGTAGCTTCTTCTATCCTTTAAGGGCATAATGTCGGCCTCGTAAAGTACAATATCATTAGGGCAGGTATTTCGAAGACCTGTAATAATTTTAGCTGCACTTAGTTGTATCCTTTCCAGTGATTTTAGATTTGTTTCAGATGCTGTACCATAGATTTGATATCCATATTCCAGGATAGGTCTAATTAGAGATGTGTAAGTTAATTTTAGTGTGGTTGCATCGGCTCCCCACTCTCTTCCTGAAATATATTTCAGGATTTTTAGTCGGTCTCTTCCTTTTCTAATAACTTCTTCAATATGTTTACTGGAGTTAATTTCTGGATCCAGGGTGTAGCCAAGATATTTAGGATGTTTATTATATTGCAATTGTTGTTCTTTCAGAATAATTTTTGGTCTTATTTTGTATAGTTTCTTATCGGTAGTAAAAAGACAGGTTTCAGATTTTTGGGGGTTAAATTCTAATTTATGTTTATTAGCAAATTTTTCTAGGTGGAAAAGAGTCTTGTTCAAATCCCTTTCAGCTTTTTTCCAGTTAGTATTGCTGCTCCATAGAATAATGTCATCAGCGAATAGTCCAATATTGGTTTTATGTGAAATTTTTTCTTCTATGCCTGCAATAAATAGGGTGAAGAGAGTTGGGCTAAGGACTGATCCTTGTGGTAATCCTTGGTACAATTTGAAGGTTTTAGATAGACTTCCATTATATTTGACCCTGATGTATCTATTTTTAAGGAAATCATTTATCCAAGTGATAGCTTTTCCATCAATTTTGAAATGCTTGTATAATTTTGTAATTAACTTGTTTTTCCATACTTTATCAAAAGCTTGTGTAAGGTCTAAAAAAGCGGCTATGGTGTGGCTAGTTGGTTTTCTGTTTTGTGCATCTTTTACCTTTTGTGTGAAATATAAGAGTTGGTCTATTGTCCCATGTCCTTTCCTAAATCCATATTGTTCTTTTGGTAAGAGATTTCTTGTGTCGAGGTGGTAGGTGAGTCGTCTGAGTATAATTTTTTCCATTAATTTGCAGCAAATACTTGTGAGGGAGATAGGTCGGTAGTTTTTTGGGTCATCAGCAGATTTGTCAAGTTTTTTAATAGGAATTATTGTTGCAGTTTTCCAGTCTTGAGGCAATTTTCCAGTTTTCCAGGAGTTATTGAAAATATCAAGAAGTTTTTCTTTGCCATTTTTGCCCAAGTTTGATATCATTTGGCCATGGATTCCATCTGGCCCAGGAGTCTTGTTTAGGTCAGTGTTTTCTAATGCATAATCTAGCTCTTTCATATTGATTTTTTCATGGAAAATATTATGAGTGCTAGTGACGTTTTTACAGTCATGGATAATCTTTCGGGCCTTTTTTTCAACTTTCTTATCTTTTATTTCAAATTTGATTTTACTACTTATTTGATATGAATTACCTAAAAGATTAGCAGCATTTTTGTCATTAGTTGCTGGGGTACCATCTGTATTCTTAATCATATTTGTGTTTTCAGTTTGTGGCTGGGCTCTGTCAATTTGTTTTGCCAAATGCCAAAGTTTTGTATTAGGGTTTCTTGGGTTCAGGTTTTCACAAGTTTGTTTCCATTTTTCACTTTTCATATTTACGTATAATCTTTTTATTTTTGCATTCACAATGTTCAGTTCAGTTCTACAATTTGTTTGGTTTTGGGTGCACTTTTTTTGTAGTTCATTTCTTTTAGTTATAAGTGTTTGAATATCTTTTGCCTGGTGTGTATAATTTGGAATCCATTTCTTAATATTACCTCTTGGTATTGAAACTTTGGCTGCTTTAATAATGGTGTTTTTGAAAGATATCCAATTTTGTTCCAGATCTTTTATTCTAGTGGGTGCTTTTCTAAAGTCTTCATTGGTGTTTTGCTGGTAAAGATTCCAATTAGCCTTTTTGAAGTTCCAGAATTTTTCTTTAATTGAGCTGGTTTTGGTCTTGGTGCTAATTTCTATCAAAATAGGCAAATGATCACTTCCAATACTTTTTAATATTTGCCATTTGCATTTGTGGAAAATGTCAGGACTGGAGAAACTTATATCAAGGGCTTGTGCGGTTTTATAACTGTAGGAATGGTGGGTAGGATTCCCATCATTTAAGCACATGAAGGCATTGTCGTCAAATAAGTTTGAAAGTATTTTGCCTCTTGGGTTTGGCGTGGAACATCCCCATAGTTGATGTTTGGCATTAAGGTCACCTACAATAATAGTGTTGTCTGTAAGAAATTGAGCCATTGTTCCATCGTCAATAAGTTTATTGTTTGGTGGGTGATACATATTGAATATGTTGATGGTTTTGTTTTGATTGAGGTAGACTTTGATACCTTGGGCTTCGAGGTCTGATGTGTTTGGAATATTAATGGCTATGTCTTCATAGTACAAATTCTTGATTAAAAATGCAAGGCCACCCCCTTCTTTATTTCTGTCTTTTCTGAGGATATTGTAGTTTTTATATTTGAGATTGTACTTTTCATTTAATTTGGTTTCCTGTAGGGCTATAATTTGTATCTTTTGTTTTTCAGCTATTTCCATTATTTCTTCTAATTTTATTTTTGTTGCTGTTGAGCACAATCCATTGATGTTGCACTGCAGAATGCTCAATTGCTTGGAAGCTGCAAAGTTAGAAGTTTGTGGAGACTGTATTATACTTATCGGACAGAACCCTCTACCTAAGTCCTGAACGCGCCCCTGTTTATTCTGCGCGACGGGCGATGCAGCATGCAAATCAACATCTGATCTCATGGAATGGGGTATAGGGGTGCAGCTTTCGTTGATCATGGCACCATGATCCAGGCACACTTTGGTGAAAGTCTGACTTTGCCTGTAGTTTGAGGCCGTTCCTAACATGGAAGCAGACGCCTTTGCTGCCGACTCTAACATGAGTACAGACACAGCTCCTCCGTATCCCTGGAGTGGGACCCTTGCTGAGGTCCATCAACCGGGCCAGTTGAAGTCAGGATTTTTAAAGAGGTCTACTCCTCTTCTAACAATGCTGCTGTTGGTCCGCGACTGCTTATTTGTCAGAGTTATTCTGCTTGTTTCGCAGCTGGCCTTCATATCTGAAGGTCGTTCCCCTATCCGCCACCTGGGGACGCGCCCTATAGCAGTCAGCTCTGCCAAGGGATTACATATTATAGATGTAGGTAGTAAAATTGGAGGCTTGGGTTATGCAGGTTACAAAAATATTCTCAACAACTATTTTGCTGTAAAAGGTGACTGTACTGTGGTGATCATAACAACATAATCCAGGCACACTTTGGTAAAAGCCTAACTTTGCCTGTATTTTGAGGCCGTTCCTAACATGGAAACCTTTGCTGCCGACTCTAACATGAGTACAGACACAGCTCCTTCGTATTCCTGGAGAGAAACCCTTGGAGAGGAAGAGCAACCAACTAAAGATAAATATTGAAACAACGAAAGCTGCACCCCTACACCCCATTCCATGAGATCATGGAATTCGTGTAATCTTAACACAAGGGGATAAGAAACAACAACAACAAATATTGAAACAAATTCATAAATTAGTTACATTATAGAAAACAGAAGAAAATAATCAGGTAGCAATATATGTTTTACCATTAATAAAACCAAATAGAGATGAATTTTGAATATATATATATTTTTTAATTAACAAGGCATCTTCAATATATATATTTTTTTATTATCCCTAGTACATTTGGTACAACATCTCATGTTGTTGAGAGAGAGCTTTTGGCTTGCATTAGATGAACTGGACAGGACCTTTGGGAGAGGTCACTGCTTATCATCAAACAGCTTGGGGAGCATGAACTCATGGAATTAGTGTAATATTTGCACAAGGGGATAAGAAACAACAACAACATTTGGTACAGGCCATGATAATCATAGTGGGTAGAGAAACTCCGCCTTTGCCGGTCCCAAGCCCGGATGAAAAAGGAGGAGGGGGAGCAGTAACAAGCTCGCTAAAAAACCTGGGCTCAGCTGGCCCGGCTGATAGTACCCTGTAAGGGCTCCTAATCAAGGGATACAGGATGAGCAGTGTCTATACTCCATGTTAGGAGCGGCTGCACATGGCATCTGATCCTCATATCAGAGGCGGCCATTTCTTTTGGAGCTAAGTTGGCCTGCAACTGAGTAGTGCTCCCAGTCTTAATGACTAAGGCAGATGCATTCTACTCCACCCAGTCATGAGGGTTGTCAAGTCTCAAGCTTTACAAGCTTGATACCCTAATATGATTGAGTGGAGATAAGAAAGAAGAAGAAGATAGTGAGTAGAAGTTGGCGACTGCTTTTATTGCAAGATGAATACTGAAATGTTTAACTTCCAGGCAAAATACACAGCAAGGAAAGTTTGAAACTTTTAAACCAGGAGATGAGTAATTTTTTTTTTAATATAGAACTCTGGATGAAACATGGGTTCAGAACTTTGACAAAGAAACACAAAGTGTGCAATGGAAGCGCCCAAACTCACCAACCAAAATTCAAATACCAAAATATCTGCAGGCAAGGTCATGGTGCCAGTTTATTGGGGTTGTAAAGGAAGAGTAGAGCACCATGACTTCTTGGAAATGGGGTAGAACTTTAGGTGATGATTATATTTTTCAGTGGGGGGTCGGTGGAAGGGTGACCTAAACCATTGTTTTTGACCGCTACTACCTGGGATTGAATCTCACATTGGACACTTTTTTCTGATTAAAAAAAAAAATGCTCCAATGACCCCCGATTCTTGCAAAAGCCCAACCTCACCAGCGAGTGCATGTAACCAAAGGGGATTCTGGCACATTTGTAAGTGCAAAGTCAAACTGCTTTTCACATGTGTAGACATTGGTGCACATAAAGTGAAGCAGTCACTAACTACCCACCATGATTATCATGTCCTGTACCATGTGTACTCTTGGGATAAATTATTAAAAAAAAAAAAAAAAATTTCAGTAAAAAGTAAATGAAGAAAATCATGCATCAGCCATTTTGACAACTTCAATCAACAAATACAGGTTTTAAATCATCAACCACCTCCTTATTCTCCGGATCTAACTTCTAGCAACTATCACTTATTGGCACATCTAAAAATATAATTGAAAAGAAAGAAAGATGTCATTGTGTACTTTTTAGAGGACAAAGGCAAAGAAACATTGCTACAAGAAAAATAAGACCTAATCCAAATAAATTAATAGTGTGTGATATTTCGGTAACAGCATTGTTACCATCATCATCAGACACTTATTAACTGACTGCCCGCTGACCTTAGGGAACTAAATCAACTTCCCATAACAAATATGCAACATCTGATCTACACTAAGGACATACACCAAAGATTCAACAAATTCTGCAGAATGTATTTAACTAAATAAGTGACTACTAATGTAATCATACTGATATGTAAATATATGTAAATATGTATATATCCCTTTAAACTACTTTTTCTTTCATTCAAATGTATATATTTCACAGACAAAGACAAAATAATTTTTCAAAAATTGATATAATATTGATAATATTGAAAAAAAAAAAACATCACATTTTACATAGATGAATATTTTTCAGGGAGGAAATTGATCAATAAAAATAAATGTGCTATATAGGAAAACATTAAGACACAAATGTTTCTTTTACACATAAAACCAACTTCTACTGTCTGTTCTGTAATGAAAAAATATTAGGAGGACTTGGCTCATCAGCGGTTCACCAATTTAATCTACCAGAATTGCATCTTTGAGCTCTAATACTGTATTGAATGATTCTGATTATATATGATACAGTGAAGGGTGGAATCTCAGAAATGGTATTTAATCAAACTATGGACATAAGCTTAAGGACAGTAGAATTACATTTAAATAAAATACAAGTAGATAATAACTTTGTTTTTGCCGGTCCCAAGCCCGGATGAAAAAGGAGGAGGGGGAGCAGTAACAAGCTCGCTAAAAAACCTGAGCTCAGCTGGCCCGGCTGATAGTACCCTGTAAGGGCTCCTAATCCAGGGATACAGGATGAGCAGCGTTTGTACTCCATGTTAGGAGCGGCTGCACATGGCGTCTGTTCCTCATGTCAGAGGCGGCCATTTCTTTTGGAGCTAAGTCGGCCTGCCACTGAGTAGTGCTCCCAGTCTTAATGGCAAAGGCAAATGCATTCTACCTCACTCAATCATTTTGAATGTCAAATCTCCTTTGATACTCTCTTTTTTTTTATTATTATTCCTAGTACATGTGGTGCAGGCCATGATAATCATGTTGGGTAGAAGTAGGCTACTGCTTTTACTGTAAGTACACCACATGTCTACACATGTGAAAAGCAGTTCGACTTTGCACTTACAAATTGTGACAGAGCCACATTTGACTCTTTGCACTCTCTGGTGGTGTTGGACTTTGGAAAGAATCGGGGGCCATTGGAGCATTTTTTTTTTATTAGAAGAAAGTGCCCAATGCAGGATTCAATCCTGGGTCGTAGCGGTCGAAAACCAACGGTTTAGACCATCCTTCCACTGACCCCACTTTGATGAGTTCTACTTATCCCAACAGACACCATCTCAAGCTCTACAGGCTTGATAACATCTTCTTTCTTATCTCCACTCAATCATATTAGGGTGTCAAGCTTGAGACTTTTGATGGTGTCTGTCGGGGATGAGTAGAGCACATAAACTCCGCCATTGCCGGTCCCAAGCCCGAATGTAAAAGGAGGAGGGGGAGCAGTAACAAGCTCGTTAAAAAACCAGGGTTCAGTTGGCCTGACTGATAGCACCCTGTAAGAGATCCTATCCTTGGGTTACAGGATAATCAGCAGTTCTCCATGTTAGGAGTGGCTGCACAAGGCATCTGTTCCTCATGTTAAAGGCGGCCATGTAATTCCAAGTTACACCTCTCTGTAGGTGACCTCGGGGAAATGCTGGATAAAACCAGCGCTTTAACGTAACTGGCATATAACCTATATGGAGTATAACCTATATGCATAACAGTAGAGCACATCAATGGATGAGTAGAAGTGCCATACAACACTTGAGTCCCACAGGGGAACTTAGAGACAAAGTAAGCAGGAACATAATTGGTTATCTCCAAAAACTTTCAAAAACCTCAAAAATTCACCTTCAATGGATACCCTCACACGTTGGCATTGAAGGCAATGAAGCTGCTGATGCGCTAGCGAAAAAAGGCACAAAAGAACCCTTGCCACAGAAAAATAAACTTACTTTTAAAGAAATAGAAACAGTAGCCAAAACAAAAATAAACAAGAACTGGAGGATCCCACCTAAGCACAGTTGGTACAGTGGAGTGAGCCCAGGAGACAGCATCAGAATCAGAAATAGACAGCATCAAACAACACTAACAAGATTTAGAACAGGCCATCTCAAGCCATTGTGAAGATAGAAAATAATAACAAAATCTACCCCACTTGCCCAAAATGTAGCTTGGCACCTGAAACTCCAGAACACATTTTGGCTTGCATTAGATGCACTAAACAGGACCTTTGGGAGAGGCCACTGCTTATCATAAAACAGCTCGAGGAGCATGAACTCATGGAATTCGTGTAATCTTTACACAAGGGGATAAGAAACAACAACAACAATGATACATGATAACATGATATGATTGAGTAGAGATGAGAAAGGAAGTCAATTAGACAATTCCAATGAGGATATTGTACCATGTTCACCCACAAGAGCCAGCTGTAGAGGATGTAACAAGGAAGACTGGACACTCACCCACTTGCAGTGGTAGTGGGTCTGCATGAAGGGACAGTTGGGTAGACAAGGCTGGCCTGGCTTCACCACCCGGTAGTACAGAGTGGTCACTTGTTCTTGGACCTCATGGAGGCTGCACCATTCCACTCTTATACCACTTCATCAAATGTATAGCTATTGGGATGTTCATCTTAAAATTGGATTATACATTTTACAATAAATAAAAGCTTTGATAAAGCACAATTTGGATTATAAGTTATCAACACAAGGTAACAAGATCATATCCAAATTTTAAAAAAAGTGTTATAAAATAAATGAAGCTTCCAGGGTTAAGCTTCTTTTGTAACTTTATTTTTCAAGCTTTCGGACTTGTCAGTCCTTCAACAGGATTATCATGTTAAAAATTTAATAATAAATACAAAATATTTATATACACATTTTTATATATATAATTTAAATACTTATTATCTATTTAGAGAAAAATATATTACATTATTCCAGTTTGAAAAACAAAATTTTTTGAAAATATATGTGTGTGATGGATGATACGTGCTGGTTGAATGATATCTCGAGACTTCAAATTAAATTCAATAAATTCGTGAACTATTGTGGTGTATATAGAAGACTGCCTACATTTATGGGATAGTATTTGTCCATATTATAAAAAATGTGTGTTAATTAACACAGTCAAGAGCCATTTTTCAACCAGTTTTACCCGGTTCCCAGGAAAACACTTCTGGTCAAGTGGTGACATTGATTAGAAGAAAGTTATTTTACTACCCTTCCAACAACTGACACAATGCGTTGAAGGCTTGTAAAATAGCTTTCTTCTAATCAATATCACCACTTGACCAGAAGTGTGTTTATTTTTCTGGGAATTGGGTAAAACTGGTGAAAAAATGGCTCTCAAGTGTGTTAATTTATTTGGATGTGGTCTTATTACCCTGTGTGAATAAAAGCCTTATTTTTTAACAAACATGAATGAAAATATTAAAGTTTCTAAAGTGGATAACAAATGTGAGGATGTTTCAATGCCTCGTCGTGGCAAATGACTACAGTAAAACCCCTCTATAGTGAACCCAAATGGGACTGAACCTGTGGTTCACTATAGCCATGGTTTGTTATAGCCATAGTTCACATAAAAAAAATAAAAGAGATTATTTCAGATTTGTTATAAAGGAGAGATTGCTATATCCCAGGTTCATTTTAGCAAAGTTTTACTGCATATAAATATACAGTAGAACCTCCCTTTAGCGGACACCTCTCTACAAAGGACAGTTTTCATTTGCAAAATTACCATTTTTACTATTTAGCAACTCTCTGGTAAAAGGAAACCTCTCCCTAAAGGACACTTTGGCTCTACAATTAGGTGTTGTCCTTTACAGGGAGGTTCTACTGTATTATATTTCTAACACTTTGTATATACAGTAGAACTGTAAAGGACAATACCTAATTGCAGTGCCAAAGTGTCCTTTAGGAAGAGGTGTCCTATATACTAGGACATATTATACCCTAAATACTAAAAAAAAAACAGTATTTTGACAATGAAAACTGTCCTTTGTAGAGAGGTGTCCTCTAGAGTGAGTGTCCTCTCATGGAGGTTCTACTGTATATATATATATATACAGTAGAACCCCGCTAATACGAACCCCGGATATAGCAAACCTTCACTTATAACAAACCTAAGGAGATTCGCGATTCCATTCCATTGAAAATACCATCGTTATAACGAACTTTGCGATTTTTAATATAACAAACTACCCCTATAATGAACCTAAAATCTATTTAAAATACTATGCTTATAACGAACTTAAAATTGTAATTTAAAAAAAAAAATTAAAACAACAAAATTTTGAGCATGTTTCAGCAGCTCGTGGATCGCGATTTCAAAACAATAAATTTAGCGGCATTGTTTGTTTTCATTTACATCCTATTTTTTCTGTATGTTGTATAAATTTTTACACATTATACTTTTATTAAATAGAATATCTTTGCAACCATCAAATTTAAAATAGAAAAAATGCAAATGGCTTGCAAAATAAAGAAAACAAAGGCATCCTAAACACAAAAACATTATTACTTAAAAAAAAAAAGGCAATTTTTAAAGTGAAACAACATAGGCAAAATTTCAGAACATGTTAAAATAAGAAAATATAACTTTTCTATTATAAGAGATAAAATAGAAGGCTATTGAAAATTGTTTAGAAAGAGGAATCAACCTCAACTTTTGCCGCGATCGTACGTGTTAGGGCTGAAAAAAAAAAGTCCAAATAAACGAGCTCGTGATGGAATTCTAGACTTAAGTAGAAACGTGGAAACATGAAATAGAAGAAAAACACTTGATAACTTTATTTGAAAAGTGCAATGTTTGAAGAGTGCTTTAAAGCAACAAGGTATTAGGGCCATTTTTTCAAGTAAACATTGTATTATATAATGTGATAAAGATGTTTTAAAATCATTTTATATCTTTGAATATATATTTAATAAAACTTTGCCAAGGATTTGTCTTGATTTTGAAATTAGACATAGAAGTACATGTATGTTAATGATAAGAAGAACCTATAATAGATTGATTTGTTTTATTATTCAGTATTAATATAAGGAAATAGGTCAATTAAGGGAATTAAAACAAAGTGACCACTATTAAGAGGCAGCCTCTTCCAGTGTGTATGGTATCCTTTAATTATACGGTCTGAAATTTCTGAAAAGTAAAAAAAAAAAAAAAAGTCAAACCATGGCTATAGTGAACCAAAAGCTCTGTCCCATTGGGGTTCACTATAGAGGGGTTTTACTGTATAAATATCCCAGGACTATAAATTAAATATTTTATTGATAAAGCACAATTTGGATTATAGATTTTAAACACAAGGTAATAAGACCAAATCCAAATAAATAATTAGTGTGTGACGTTTCGGTAACAGCGTTGTTACCATCTTCAGACAAAAGTACTGAAATTTTACCACAGCATGTTTTAAATCTTCTACTAACTTCACTAAATAACTAACCTAACTAAATCTTCACTATCTTCTTCTTATCTGTTATCTTGTTTACACACTTGATAACAGTAACTATTTAAAACATGCTGTGGTAAAATTTCTCATTCAGTACTTTTGTCTGAAGATGGTGACAACGCTGTTACCGAAACGTCACACACTACTTATTTATTTGGATTTGGTCTTAATACCTTGTGTTTAAATATTTTATTGTAAAACGACATTTGAAAATTATCCCCATGTGTTTCTTTTGAATTAAAAATCAAAATTTATTTTAAGGAGAAATAACGATTATTTCTAACCTTAGGGATGAGGTATGAAAGGATGAATTGTGAAGAGTAATGATGAACGGAAAAATAAAAGTGTCCAGGGATGGGATAAATTTTCAAATGTCGTTTTACAATCACAAGCCGCATTATATTATATTGTATTATAAGTATTTTATAAATAATTAACTAATATTTTTTATTTCTTTAAATGTTTTGGTATATTTTTTTTATTTCCACACCTATATTAAAAATTAATAGGCTTACATAAATTCAAAACCTTTAGCACATCTATATATGAAAATTTAAAACTATTATAGATGCGTAAGATTATATTTAAAAATTAAACAATTTCTACTGTCCTTACTGCAATGAAAAATTAAAGGGAGGGCCTGGCTCATCAGTGGTGAACCCTCTCAGCGGTTTCGCTAGTTTAATCTACCATACCGCTGTTATATTGCATTTTTGGAACTTCCTTTTATAGTGATACTGATGCTAGACTTTTGGAATGGGTATTTTAAAAGAACTATGGAGATAAGCTTTGAGGACAGCAGAATTACATACAATTATAAATATATAATATGCTTCGAGCAATCGCTCTTCCGCAGATATCAAACATCAGAATCACTATAAAAGGAAAACTAAAAAATGCAATATAACAGCGGTATGGTAGATTAAACTGGCAAAACCACTGGGAGGGTTCACTACTGATAAGCCAGGCTCTCCCATAAATTTTTTTCATTGCAGTAAGGGCAGTAGAAATTGTTTAATTTTTAAAAGAATCATACACGTCTATAATAGTTTTGAATTTTCATAGCGGCACGCTAATGCATCACAACGATATATATGAATCTATAATAAATTCGAAATATATTTTTGTGAAATGAGCTTAAAAGATGTTATAGGCTTTAAAAATGAAAAAAAAAAATTAAAGATGAATGTTCTCAGCAAACATGTATTTTTACATTGTGTGCAGAGGGGTCGGTAGAAGGATGGTCTAAACCATTGGTTTTTGACCGCAACGACCCGTGTTCGATTTCCACACTGAGGGCTTTTTTTCTGATAAAAAAATATATATATTCCAATAGCCCCCATTTCTTGCAAATGTCCAAGCCCACCAGCGAGTTCAAGTAACCAAATGGGGCTCTGGCACATTTGTAAGTGTAAAGTCAAACTGCTTTTCACATGTATAGACATGTGGTGCACTTACAGTAAAAGCAGTCGCCTACTTCTACCCACCATGATTATCATGGCCGGTACCACATGTACTAGGGATAAGCAAAAAAAAAAAAACATTGTGCACAAGTCATCAAGGCACTCACTAGACATGTTCCTGCACTGCAGGAGGGTTTCCAATGGGGAGGACAGTCTCGCACTCCTCAATGTTGCAGTGGTAGTGGTCCTGCTGACCTTGAATACCACAGGCCTCGCTGCCAGCATGCCTGCACATCCCCGGTGGCTTAGTTCACTGCAGGGATCACACTTGGTCATTGTTATGGATTCACAAAGTTAATATAAATATTCTTAATATAATTGTGTAAATAAACAGAGTAATATCATCACTGATTATAGTATTCTTTATATCATCAATGTATGTAAATAGTAGAACTTAAAAAGACTATGCAAATTGATACGAAGGAATAAAATAAAATCTTTAATATAGGGCCAACACAGGCAAACAATTCCTTCTCTTCACATAAAAACTTGAGAGTCATCCTCTCTGGTAGGGCTTACAATACATCTTCATATCCCTGGTTTATAATTTAATATCTTCTTCTTTCTTATCTTCACTCAATCATATCAGGGTATCAAGCTTGTAAAGCTTGTTGATGGTGTCTGCTGGGGGATGAGTAGAGCTCATCAATGGATGAGTCAATACAGTCAATTATGTGTTTTGGAGGGTGCAGGGTTAAGTTCTTTTACCATTTTTATAACTTCGCCTTTTCCAGTCCCATGCCCGGATGAAAAAGGAGGAGGGGGAGTAATAACAAGCTCGCTAAAAAAACCTGGGCTCAGCTGGCCCGGCTGATAGTACCCTGTAAGGTCTCCTGATCCAGGGATACAGGATGAGTCTGTACTCCATGTTAGGAGGGGCTGCACATGGCATCTGTTCCTCATGTCAGAGGCGGCCATTTCTTTTGGAGCTAAGTCGGCCTGCCATTGAGTAGTACTCCCAGTCTTAATAACAAAGGCAGACGAATTCTACCTCACCCAGTCATGAAGATAAGAAAGAAGACCATTTTTATTTCTATAGATTTTGGCCTAACATGTCCTTCAACAGGAGCACCTCAAATTTTTAATATTAATAAGGCAATACAACACCATTTATCATATCACGGACAATACAGCAGCTACATTATGCACTCATTCATTTTGTCTCCTCTCTAATTGTAAATACGTTGCTGTATTACCTCATAAGCATAAATAAATAACACCATTTATATAAAAGAAATGAAAGAAAGCATGAATATTTCTTTTACATATAAAACAAACTTATAAAGAACACCTAGGAGTCTGAAATTTGGTATACTTGCTCAAACCTGATGACAATGCAAGTTGAAAAAATATCATACTTCTGGGTGATCAGGAATTAGTTAAGTTCTATTTTTTCCTTTTAAATATTGGAATCAAATCAATTTTTAATATACTTATAGAACACCTAGAGGCCTGAAATTTGGTATAATTGCTCACACCTGATGACAATGCAAGTTGGAAAAACTTCATACTTCTGGGCGATCAGGAACTAGTTAATTTCTATTTTTCCTTTTATATATTGGAATCAAATCAATTTTTAATGTACTTATAGAGTATACCTAGAAGTCTGAAATTTGGTATAATTGCTCACACCTGATGACAATGCAAGTTGGAAAAATTTCATACTTCTGGGTAATCAGTAATTAGTTCATTTCTATTTTCCTTTTAAATATTATGATCAATTTTTAATATACTTATTAATAAAGTAAAGATAGAGGTTGCCGGCATTCATATTTCTATGAAAAATAGACACTTCGGCCAGTTAGAGTTTTTTTCTAACTGGCCCAAGTGTCTATTTCTCATAGAAATTATTAATAAAGGATTTGTTATAAAAAAATCCACATTTTTTATCTGTTTACATAATTTTGGACACCACAGCTGAGGATGCATGTGGGAAGTTTCCCCTAGAGATACAAAAAATAATTCATAGAAAATTGCTGGCAATAACGGGGACGTTTTGTAATATTTTCCTAAGCCTTAATACACTGAATTACCAGGTTGGAGGAACTTTGCTGGAATTCTGAGTAAAAACTCAGTGACATCATGAATCAAGTTACCTTGGAAATAGGAAATTTGCATATGTAATAACACTAATAATTGGTACCACTGTTTTTCCTCTATAGTACTAACTTTCTGAAATATATTTTTCTTTCTTTTTAAATCCCATGACCTTGTAAAAAAAAAATATGACGTCAACCAGCAATTTTTTTTTTTTTTGAGTTTCCCCTATTTTTTTCATAGGTTTATTGGTGACTATATTTAAAGCCATCATTATTGGGCCAACATTAAATAACCATTCCAAATTAAACAATTTTCCATTATATTGGAAATCCTAAAACAATGATTGAACGCTATCAAACAATAGTTTTGTAAGGCACAATTTTAGACAAAATATAAGGTATAATTAAATTTATTAAAGTTTCAAGCAGTGAACAATAATGATTTAAGAATTTTTGAATCAACTCTACTTCCTGGTATAATTTATCCTTCTATATTCTACGATCTTTTGGTATTTATTCTGAAGCAACTTCGAATATCATTTTTATTTTTTAAATCGTTGGATAATTTTCAAATGAACTGCCTTTTGAAAATAACACATTTAAAGATTTTGAAGTTTTGAATTCTACTTTTATATGCTCAATAAATTAACCCGTAATTACTGGCGTTCGGCTTGAAAGGCCGTGTGAAAATTAAAAATGTTTGCGAAAATTTCAAAATGCATCATTTTTCATCAAAATTTTAGGTAGCTTAATAAAATGCATTTATTTGAAGAACTTTTCATTTTAAGAGAAATCTATTTTGTATATCCCGAGTTATTAATTCAAACGGCCTTTAAAGCAGAGCGCCAGTAATTACGTCACTGGGAATTTTAGCGCCCCTATTATTGGCCGTTTTACTTTTGGTTTTATAGACGTTCAAACGCACCAAATAAGTTGAGCATTCTTTTTTTATTACTCTTGCTTTAATTATCTGCATTCTAAATTGTGTTTTGTGATAGGAATTTTAGTACAATATAATAGAAGTTCGGTTCCACTTTTGGGTTTCCAAAAAACAAAACTATCCTATGTCCCTAAAATTGGAAAAACAGTTACATATTACTCTCCACAATTTATTCGACCACAACAATTGATCAAGAAACTGTTGAACAATAAAAGCCCGAGATAATCACATTTTATAATATGACCAAAGGTGGTGTGGATGTAGTTGATCAGACATGTATTCTGTTGGAAGAAGAACCAAAAGATGGCCCCTGTGTTTATTTTTAACTTTTTGGATGTGGTTGCAATAAATACAGCAGTAATTTATAAGGCTGTCAAGCAAGACAGTGGAATGGCTCGAAAAAAAATTATAAAGCAGCTTGCTCTACTACTAATGAGAGATGGCTTGAATATGAGAAATCAAGCCAAAAATTGTCAAGAGATCTGCAAGTATTAATTCAGAAGCATGCTGGAACTTCATCACTTGAGGTAGGCAAATATTTATTTGATATTCAAACGAAATATCAATAATGTGTGTTCTCTAGGAATCCACAAGCAGCAGTCCTTGTCCCAAAAAACGCAAAAGATGCTACCTATGTAAAAAAGATCTTCGAACTCAAATGCAATTTTAAAAATGCAAAGAACAAATCTGCAAAGATCATTCTATTGAAATATGCTTGAATTGTGCACCTAATCTTGAATAAAATATTTTAGATAGAATTTTTTAGAATATATATATAGAATGTTTTAGATATTTAGATAGAAAGAGTTTCTTGTAAATTTTTATTTAATTTTGTTTAGAGCTCTGTTTATTCGAAAAAAAAAAACAAAATATTTATTCTTTGGAAATTATGTGAATACGTTTAATTTCTTTTTAATATTATAATTAACATGGTTTATTATTGATTTTAAAAGTCGGCCTGAGAGGCCGAACGCCAGTAATTGTGTAAGGAAAATAGGCGCCAGTAACTAAGGGTTAAAAGCGGCCATTTATGGTTGATGATTTGTACAAAAGGCTCGCTAATATGTATAATTATTAATTTCGATTTTAAATTGTACCTGAACCCGGGGGGTTACCCATATATCACTGAATTCAAATTGAATATATTATGACATTTTATTTATCCACGATTTAAATGTTGAAGGCGAATTCTACGATACATTGTAAAGTATGAATTAGTTTTAAAACCGATGATTCTTTAATTTTGGAGCGTCCAAATTCGGAGAAACCAAAACAATTTTTAGCTTCTACATTTATTTTCACACCAATAGAATAATCAGTGATATTTTAATATATTGGCTTTGCAATTTTAAGACATTTTAGATTTTTAATTATATTTTACACTTTAATGACAACATTTTACGCGTTAATAAAATTTTATATTTTGATAACAACTTTTTTTCATTTTCAAACGATATATTTTTGATTAAAAATATATATTTCAACAATTAAATTATATATCGAAATACTTTTGTTTTAATCTAGATCGGTCTACTTTAAATATTTTATATCCGTTTTAATCAAACATTAGAAATAAAGTATCTGAGATTTTCTCAAAAAGAGTTAATCAATATTTAATAGTTATTAGAGATTACCAGTTTAACCATTAGCGATTTTCATAACTATTTTTAAAAATATTTTTATAATTTCAAAGTGAACATCACATAAGCTAGCACTTCCCTTGAGTGATTTAATATTCATTCAAGAATATAAACTAATACAGTCGAACTTGGATAATTCGAACCCCAAGGGACCATAAAAAAATTCGAATTATCCAAAAATTCGAATTAAAAACGGAAATTCTATTTATAGGAAATTCTAGGGACCAAGATAAATATTCGAATTAAAGAGGTTTTCGAATTAAAGAAGTTCGAATTATCCAATTTCTACTGTATTATTATTCAAAACTAATCAATATATTCACACACAATTTTGAATGATATTATATTAAATAGGAAAGAGAGTGTAGCTCGTTACATATGCGGTGGAAAGTATCTAAACCAAAATAGATGAATTATCATTTTAAAAAATCTATTTAAAGCAATAGTTATGAAAATAGATGAAGTTTAAGCTGGAAAGCAATTTGTGTTTGAATCTGTAAATACACAGAAAACTTGAGTTCACAATTCGATAAAATAATCCCTTGAAGTCCCAGGTAAAGTTTCTTTAAAAATTTCTCCCGTAGAAGGGCTTACTTGCCCGAAAGCTCGAGATATTTTTTAAATAAAAAATATTTTCAAAAGAAACTTTTCCCTGGAGGCTTTATATTTTTATTTTAACACAGAAAACTATTATGGGGAATATGAGCGTCATTCAAACAGAGAATGGGAGAACACATAGAAAAATATTAAGGCGAATATTAGCGTCATTCAAACAGAAAAACAAAAGTAAATTGCACATAAAAAGATTGATGCTAATATTGATAATATTCAAACAGAATAACAGAGGTAAATATATAATCGTGTGAGATATTCATACCTGGTCAAATATTTGTTCCAGAGAAGATGGGATCCCGTCTGTTCCCGAATCTCTTCCTAAGCAAACATTAGCTCGTGAGAATCAGCGGTGTTTGTGTCCACCAACACTTCTACCTCTTGTGGCGTGTTCATTCCTGGGGAGGACTGGACGTTAGCCTGGAGGTTCTCGCTATCCTGGCGCTCGTGCTTCCGCTTGTGGGAGAAGAGCTGGCCACTGGAGTGGAGGACGTATTCACAGCCTGCGACATCATGCCTACTACAATGCTCCATTCTGCTCATTGGATGGGAGATTCCAACAATACAACAAAATTGACATATAAATGGAAGTATTATGATCTTTAAAATATAGGTCACCTTCTGTTAAAACAGATGTCAAAACTAGTGGCCTCGGGTCAGTGACAAAGCAACAAAACCAGCTTTGGCAAAGGGGAAGTGTCCACCTGGAGACCATAGTTTTGAGATAATGGTCCTCTTCATCTCAGGACGGTTTTTATTCCATGAAATCCACAAGGTATCTAATGGAATCTTCACAATCCGCCAGAGAAATGCTTAACTGGCAAAGTGGCTAAGTGGCAAAGATAAAGATGAGATCGGTGTACACAGTTTTAGCCTTAAACTAAAAAATGTGCCCTTCCCAGAAAGTTCACACTGAGAAAAGAGTTTACCTTTCAACCATGAACCAGCCTATAGGCAACAGAGCTCTCCAGAAGCTCTCTCAGAATATAGTGGCAGCACCTCGCGTAGCCTTCCAATGTCCAGAACTTGAACTGTGTGACATCACAACAGGACAGGACTTCGTAAAGGAAGGGCTACAGGCTTCCCATATTGTAAGGCTCCAGGCTATCCACATTTCCAGCCTACCCATATTTCCAAGCTGCCCATATTGCCAGGCTCTAGGCTTCCCATATTTCCAGGCTCCAAGTGTCAGGCTTCAGGCGACCCATATTGCCAAGCTGCCCATATTGCCAAGCTCCAGACTACCCATATTTCCAAGCTGCCCATATTATCAGGATCCAGGCTACCCATATTTCCAGACTACCCAAATTTCCAAGCTGCCTATATTGTCAGGATTCAGGCTATCCATATTTCCAGGCTCCAGGTATCAAACTTCAGGCGACCCATATTGCCAGGCTCCAGGCTACCCATATTGTCAGGCTCCAGACTGCCCATTTTTTCAAGCTGTCCATATTGTCAGTTCGCTCCAGGCTACCCATATTGCCAGGCTCCAGGCTGCTCATATTGCCAGAAAGAGAGGCGACTACCTCCTGTTAAAATGTCCGACCTATCATCTACAAAGATTCTAGATAGCAACACTCTGGACACATTTAGCGCAGAGACATTTCATTGACCAAACAAATGAACATGGCGACATCAGCTGGAAGTCACTGTGACAACGAGACAATATATATATATAATCCGCAGTTGGAGACATTCCATGAACTCAGGTTAGGCACAGTTGATGTTTTCTTGGATACAATCCGAGATACACTAGCAAATATATAATTTAGGCTATTCTAAACCCTTAGGAAAAATGCACGTTCTCTTGAACAAAGTTAGAGAGATTAGTTTAGCAAAAAAGTTAATAAATTTAGCCTTCAAACGTTTATTTTTAAATCTAATTTTAATAACAAAGCTTGAAATATGTCCTTGGGCCTGCATATCTAAAATAGAATAAATTTAAGTTTCAAAAAATAATTTATTCAATTTTTCAAATATTCATGACTTTTACAGAACCATTATATCCCCAAATTTAGCAGGATTTCAAGATATAATAGTCATTAGGAGATCGGTAGAAGAATGGTATAAACCCTCGGTTTCGACAGTCACGACCTGGAATCAAACCCAGCATTGGACACTTTTTTTCTGATAAAAATGTTGCTCCAATGGCCTCTGATTCTTGAAAAAGCCCAACCCCACCAATAAGTGCAAGTAACTAATCGGGGTTCTTGTATGTGTAAAAGTCTAACCGCTTTCCGGATATATGTAGTGACATGCGTTATAAATATAATAAAATCAGTCGCTAACTTCTATCCACCATGATTATCATAGGGTGTCGGTGAACGAGTGAACTAAACTGTTAGTTTTAAATAGCCACAATCTGGGATAGATTCCCGGAATGAACACTTTTTTTCAAATATATTTTTTCTCCAATAGCCTCGATTCATCCAAAAGCCTAATCCCACCATCAAGTGCATGTAATCAAACGAAGCTATGGCACACTTGTAATAAGGGGAATTGAATTGAATGCGTAGCTAAGGTTATTGAGTGAAATTATTTTGGTATTTCCAAATAGGTTTAGTTTAGCTTGTTTAAAAGAACCCACAATCTAGTAACACTCGGTAAAATTTACACTAGATATTCCCAACTCAGTGTTGATATTCAGCTGGTATGGCTGATGTTGCGACCTGGTTAAGAATATTGACAGAAAAGTTTTTCTGGATTGAAGTTACGGTTCAAACTTCACAGGAATCCACGATAGTCTTAATGTCAGAAGTTCATGGATGCTTTCTTCATTTAGGGAGTTCAGCAGTTCTCAGAAATCCTCTACAAACTGTAGAGTTTTACAGTAGTCCTGGGGGGCAAAGTCTGACTGTCACCTCCATAGGGATAGCCAACCAACGACAACAGCTCTTTTTGCTCATTGTGGATCCTATGGAAAGCAGTACATTGAATTTTGATTAGGGAAATTGAGCTACTAAAGTACAGCGGGTGTCAATAGTCCGTTAGAGTTTGGTATCTAGTAGCTGCCGCTTATAGCGGTTGTCGGTAGTCCGTTACTATTGGACGGCTACAGTCCAGCGGTTGTCGGTAGTCCGTTACTATTGGACGGCTACAGTCCAGCGGTTGTCGGTAGTCCGTTACTATTAGACGGCTACAGTCCAGCGGTTGTCGGTAGTCCGTTACTATTGGGACGGCTACAGTCCAGCGGTTGTCGGTAGTCCGTTCCTATTGGACGTCTACAGTCCAGCGGTTGTCGGTAGTCCGTTCCTATTGGACGTCTACAGTCCAGCGGTTGTCGGTAGTCCGTTCCTATTGGACGGCTACAGTCCAGCGGTTGTCGGTAGTCCGTTTCTATTGGACGGCTACAGTCCAGCGGTTGTAGGTAGTCCGTTACTATTGGACGTCTACAGTCCAGCGGTTGTCGTAGTCCGTTCCTATTGGACGGCTACAGTCCAGCGGTTGTAGGTAGTCCGTTACTATTGACGGCTACAGTCCAGCGGTTGTCGTTAGTCCGTTACTTTTGGACGTCTACAGTCCAGCGGTTGTCGGTAGTCCGTTACTATTGGACGTCTACAGTCCAGCGGTTGTAGGTAGTCCGTTCCTATTGGACGGCTACAGTCCAGCGGTTGTAGGTAGTCCGTTACTATTGGACGGCTACAGTCCAGCGGTTGTAGGTAGTCCGTTACTATTGGACGTCTACAGTCCAGCGGTTGTCGGTAGTCCGTTCCTATTGGACGGCTACAGACCAGCGGTTGTCGGTAGTCCGTTTCTATTGGACGGCTACAGTCCAGCGGTTGTCGGTAGTC